>OX276398.1:19175904-20402674 GCA_946251805.1 Cybosia mesomella | reverse complement strand
CAATGGGCGGTCTTATCGCGGACTGCGATCTCTTACAGACAACCTTCTGATGGACTGGTAGTTTTGGAGTAACAGGCAACATGTGGTGTACTTACAATTTAAATACTTACATCATACCTCATAATATATAAATTCTATTACATATAATGTACATACAATATATAAATCATATTAGTACTTATCTAAAAAGTCTATACATACAAATGTGAGGACGTTAAATATTGACTTACCTACTTCAATGAATACACATTCATATACATATACGTATATAAATACATATACGCACAAATTAAAAACCACAACATATGAACATAGTTATCTTCAACATCATGAATGTTACAGTGACAAGTAGTGCTCCTTCACCAGTGTTTTAAATGTCTGAAGAGTTTGTGCACGTCTTATTGTTTCTGGCAGCGCGTTCCACAGGCGCACTGCTTCGATGGTAAAAGATTTATCAAAGAACCTTGTGGAATGTCTAGGCATACACAATTTCAAATTTTCCGATGATCTCAAGTACCTCGTGTGCGTGTCATGCAAATATGAAAAACGTTTTTTGAGATAGTTAGGGGAAGAAGGATTGAAGAGGGTGTTATATAAAAGAGAAAGAATGTGAGTATCCCGTCGGCGGCGGATAGGCAGCCACCTGAGCCTAGTACGAAACTCAGAGACATGATCAAACTTGCGTAACCCAAATATAAACCTAATGCAAATGTTTTGGAGTCGGTCAAGTTTGTCAAGCTGATCCTCATTAAGGTCAAGGTAACTGACATCGGCATAGTCCAAGATAGGGAGAAGAATAGATTGCACCAGCACAGTTTTAGTGTCAGTAGGGAGAAAATTACGCAACCTCCTTAAATACCCCGCAGATGCAAAGATTTTTCTGCTTACGTTTTGTAGCTGGGCGTTCCATGAGAGAGTTTGGTCAAAGTAAATGCCCAAGTTTTTCACTTTATCGCTGATAGGAATTGTTACTCCGTTGAAACAAACTTGAGGAAGTGTTGCCCAGTTGACTCTCGAAATGTAGTAAGAACTACCAATTACTATCGCTTGCGTCTTAGTGGGGTTGATCTGAAGACCGTACACTCCTGTCCATGCACATATGCTATCTAAGTCTTTATTTATTGTCAGAATACCCTGCGACAGATTGTCAGAAGGTATCTGACAATAAATTTGTAAGTCATCCGCATAAAGATGGTAGGAAGAAATGAGATCATTGGAGATAGTGTTTATAAATATTGAAAAGAGCAACGGGGAAAGAACGCCACCCTGTGGTACACCGGCAGAAGTGGTACACCATGATGAGAATACATTGTCAAGTTTTATTCGCTGCCGGCGACCAAACAGGTAACCACGAAACCAGTCAATTGCCGTTGGAGATATGTTAAGAGAGCCCAATATAGCAAGTAAAATATCAAAATCTACAGTGTTGAATGCATTACTGAAATCCAGTAGACATAGAACTGTAAGGTTGCCATCTTCCATGCCAGATCTTATATCGTCCGCAATATTAATGAGAGCTGTCGTGGTGCTGTGACCAGGACGGAAGCCAGACTGATAGGGATTTAACAAGTTATTACGACAGAGGAATGCGTTGAGTTGATTATGGATTAGGCGTTCGAGGACTTTTGAAAGGAAAGGTAGTATAGAAATAGGACGGTAATCTACGAACGATGAAGGTTTAGGCTTCTTAGGTAAGGGAGTGATTTGAGCTTCTTTCCATGCTGATGGAAACGTACCATTTATGATGGAGCTATTAAGGATATGACAGATTACTGGTAAAAGCTCGTCAAGAATAGGAAGTATCATATTGCGGCTGATACAGTCATTTCCAACAGCATTGGAAGTGATAGATTGAATACTCTTCTTAACATCACAAGCGGCAAATTGATCGAAGAAAAATGGAGAATAATCAGGAGTTGGTAGCGATGAAAGATAATTTAAAGTATTCGTTTTTGTTGTCCTATTAAAGTTGGACGAAGAAGAGAAATGCCGATTAAGTGAATTTAAATCTAGATCTTTAGAATTAAACTCTTGGCGTTGCTTACCAACTCCTAGTGATCTTAGAAACTTCCAGACTTTTGCTGGATCTCCATTTTGTACGGAGCTATGGATATGTTGGTGTTGAGCATTCCTACACATCTTGTTGCATTGATTCCTTATTGCTACATATTTATCTTTGTTTAATTCCGTTGGTTTTGTTTTGTATCTGGACTTTGCTGCGGCCTTTCTTTTCATAACGGCTTTGATTTCGTCCGTCAACCATGGTGATGGCATGTGTCTGACTTTAATAGCGCGAATAGGCGCATGCACATCGTAAAGCTGGATCAACTTAGAATTAAAAATGTCCACTTGCTCATCAACTGTATTGGCAGTGTAAAGGAGTGCCCAGTCCACAGCTCTAGCATCGTCACGAAGACGATCGAGATCCATGGCACCAAAACTACGCTGCATAAGAGTCCTTGGCCTTGCCTTAGGAGGACGAATTTTATACGAAAGGAAAAGGAGATCGTGGTAAGAAAAGTTATCCGCTGAAAATTGGCCATGCTTAACTACACGTTCCTGTGACGAAACGAAGATAAGGTCGAGAAGAGATGGGATACAACCCGGAACATGATGGGTAGAATTTAATTGAAGAATAGGGAGATTAAGGGATTCTGAGATAGCTTGAAGCGAAGAAGAACGTGAGTCTTTCTTTAAGAGACAAGTATTTAAGTCACCTAATATAATTGTTTGACTATAAGAGGGTATCAAACTCTGTAAGAGGCTTTCGAAAGATGAGAAGTAATTGATACCCGAGGAAGGACAGTAGTAAACACCAAGAAGCACTTTGGTATGACTTAGTTCGACTTCCAAGAACAGATGTTCTCCGGCGTCTGAAGGAGGAGGTTGCGGCGACACACTCAAAATAGTATAAGTGATATAGGAACGGAGATATATCGCCACACCACCTCCTCGGCGTGGTATTCGATCGTTCCTAATAAGTTGGAAGCCGGGTAGAGAGTATGAAATCGAAGGGTGACATGGCTTGAACCATGATTCGGAAACCAAAATAGCATGGATATTCTTATTGTTAAATGTAGCCAACATATCGGGGAAGTGGGCGGGTATACTCTGAGTATTTACATGAACAACGTTGAAGTTTCTTGGAACATCGGAAAACTGAGAGTCTAGTTTGTCGGCCAGTGATGCGGCACTAACAAAACTATCACTGTCACTACAAGCTGAATGGAAGTCATCATTATCACTATCACTATCCATCATAAATGCACATAAAAAATAAAATAAAAATAAATAAAAATATTATATGTAAGCATAAATACAAAATAAGTATGATTGATAAATTAAGTCAAAACTTATTGCTGCTGTTGTTTTCAAGTTACAAGTCCACCTGCCAGCTGAATGCGAATACTTCATGCACCAATTTACTAAACACAAGGTAGACATTAAACACTAAATATACAAAACCTATCCTACTTTTACGACCCCAGGCAGGGCAACTGTGGTGGGAACTTACAACACAAGTCAAGTAAACAAAACAGATATTATAATAATAATAGTACGGAGGCAGTTAAATAAAATGACAATGCTTATGCCATATCGACGAGCAGGAAAAAAAAGCGTAGATGTCAATGTTACATAACTTAGTTCATACCCACTTAGCATTTAACTTTATTCATATTGGCAATTTACTATAATAATAGCAAAACCGTAACATCTAAAAAAAAACAAAAAAAAGACACTTGCCATGAACGCGGATTATATGCAATGCAGCGGGTGCATTGTGCATAAACTAAACGTGTGGAATGACATTAGGGTACTCAATGACTTATTTGACTTTGACAATGACATGACATTAAATTTCAATTCAATTCAATTCAGATTATAGTTTTTGTGTTAAGTTTTAGTTAAAAACCACCGTGCAGCAATTTAAAAGTGAAACTAAACTAAAATTACAGACATACAGAGTGGGTGCCCTCGTCAGTTTAGTGAAATTACATACTACCTACCTGGGATTACATTACATAAGATACAACCAAGAAATATTACTTTTTATTAGCTGCAGCTCTTCTGGCTTTCGGAGGTTCACTTTTCTTGGACACGGATGGCTCTGAAGAGACGTTGGTGTCGGATCGGCTAAGTTTTCCAAGCTGTTCTAAAGAAACTATTCGCTGCCGTTCACCGTTTATGCCGAGTACATACACGCATCCTTCTTTAGTCCAACACTTTGATACCCCTAGTTTCTCTCGAGCTGCCATGAAAAGATTGTGACGAGTTTTTGTTAAAAATTCAGAGACTGTGATGCCGGACCCTTTTAATTTAGTTTTGGCAAACCAGATTTGATCACGCATGGGTATATGCTGCATTTTAATAAGGATAGGCCGATCCCTGTGAGGAGAAGTGGGTCTACCCATACGGTGGCAATGCTTGATGTCACTTGCTGAAAAACTATCAAGCTTTAAGCTCTATTTTTAACTAGATGTTCGGCAATTTTTGTAATCACAGGCGAAAGAGCTATAGGTCTATAAGAATATGGATCATTTGGGTCCTTATCTTGTTTTAAAATGGGAATAATAATCTGAGATTTACATGATGGGGGGATAATTCCTGAGACTAGAATAGAATTAACAAGGTCAAGATAATAGTGTAGGCTTACATAACCAAGGTTACATAAAAAAGAGTAAGGAATACCATCTTTCCCTGGAGAGGAATCTTTTAATGTGCTTAACACAAATTTTAACTCTTGAGAGAAGAGAGAAGATACCATTGATGGAGAATTGGGAATAGGAGAAGTTAAATATGTCATTTCAGAAACGGAAGGAGGGGCAAGAATATTTAAGAAATTATTTATTATTGAAGACGGTATTGTGTTTATAGATGGTTGTGTAAAAGCTGAGCAGAATCGCCTAATTTTATTCCAAACAACCGAAGGGCTAGACTTAGGGCAGAGAGAGGAACAGAAAGATTGCCAGGACGACTTTTTCTTACTTTTAAATAAAGTTCTTGTATCAAGGATGGCCTGCGATAAAATCTCATAGTTTTCCCAAGACAAGACGTTTGTATTTTACTTCAGCTTCTTTTCTTTTTTGGATGGCAAGTGAGCATTCTTTGTCCCACCAAGGTGGAGATGGTATGCGTAGAGGGGCATCCCCTTTAGTGGGAAATGTATCGTTAGCTACATTTAATATTAAGTTTGAAAATGCTTCCGAGCAATCTTTTTCATTTCCATAATATATTTGGGGAAGATTTTGGATTCTATAGATAATTTAAAGGTGTCCCAATCGGAATCACGGGTAATCTTGTGTCTTAAGAGAGATCGGCGATTATTGTGAAATTTTATAGATAAAGGAACAGTTATAATTAGGGGAAAATGGTCACTGCCAGAAGAAGAAGATAAAGGCTGCCAGGATAGTAATATAAATAAAATTGGTGAGCATACGGATAAATCTATAGCACTTATACGTTGTCCTGGTTTTGACCTGCGGGTAGCGACACCTTACCTTGTCGTTACGTTTTATCACTTGAAACGGTCCGTCATAGGGTGGTGTCAATGTAGGACGTAGCTTATCGCAGCGTAGAAACACGTGTGTACAGTCGGCTAATCTTGGATGGACGAATGTTTTTGTAATTGAGCTCTGCCTTTGTGGTATTGACGTCATGTGTACGATGTTCTCTTTAATTTTCTCTACGAATTCTGAATACGTAGCGCTTTTAGAACAGTCGCCAAAATATGCTGCTGGTAATTTTATTGTTGTTCCGTAGACCAGTTCGGCTGCTGAGTATCCAGTATCTTGTCGACTACTGGTACGCAGTCCAAATAATACCGATGGTAATTCTTTTGTCCAGTTTACGGTATTTCTTCTTGCCATCAAAGCTGCTTTCATGGTTCTGTGTAGTCTTTCTACTTTGGAGTTTGCTTGAGGGTGATATGGCGTAGTACGATTTTTTTCAATTCCCAGGAAATTGTTTAGGCTTCTGAATAGCTCAGACTCAAATTGTCGTCCTTGATCCGTTGTGATATAATTGGGACATCCAAAACATGTGATCCAGCCTTCATATAGGGTTTTCGCTAGTTTCAGCTGTGATGTCCGAAATCGGATATGCTTCCGGCCACGACGTACAACGGTCGATCATGGTTACAATGTATCTTTTATTTTGTGATGTCGATAGGGGACCCACAATATCTATGTGAATGTGGCTAAATCGTTCTGCTGGCATGAATTTTCCCAGGGGTGATACTGTGTGACGATGAACCTTTGATTGCTGGCACTATAGACATGTTTTACACATTTCGTATATGTCTTTGTGCATGTTTGTCCAGACGTATTGTGAGGTTATCAGCTTTTTCGTTGTATTTTTCCCCGGGTGACTCATGTTGTGAAAACTATCAAAAATTGTTTTTGTGGTAGGAACTTTTGTGGTAGGTATGGCCTTGTTGTACCGGTAGATATATCACAATAAATTTTGGTATTATTGTTTTGTACTGGTACCGGTGCCATTGTTAGATAGTGATCTGTTTTCTTTCAGTTTTGCTAACTCCGGGTCACTGTCTTGGTTTTTTCTTACTTCCTGCCAGTTGAGGATTTGAGGTAGATATATAGTTTCAATTACTCGTGATAGTGCGTCGGCTACCACGTTTTCGATGCCTGTGACGTGCCTTATGTCTGTGCAAAATTGTGCAATATATTCTAGGTATCTTATTCTTCTAGGGGACTCGTCCACTGATGCCTTCTTGTCGAATGCGTGAATCAATGGCTTATGGTCCGTGTAAATTGTAAATATGCGACCTTCTATTAGCCGTCTAAAGTGTTTTATCGCCATGTAAATGCCCAATAGCTCTCGATCGTATGTGGAATATTTTGTCTGTGCTTCGCTCAACCCCTTTGAAAAGAATGATATCGGTTTCCATTTTCCTTGAACTTTTTGTTGAAGGACGGCGCCTACACATTTTAAACTAGCATCCGTCATGATGGCTAGTGGTGTGTCCATTTCCGGGAACGCGAGGGTTGTGACATCTCTTATGTCCTGTTTACAGGTTTCAAATGCTTGGTTAGCTTCCGTATTCCACTCGATTTGCGTATTGTCGTTTTTCTTGGAGTTTATCAGGTATTTGTTGAGCGGAGCTTGGTGTCTTGCTGCGTGTGGAATGCTATTTCTGTAGAAGTTCATCATTCCAAAAATCGACATAGCTCCTTTACTACCTTTGGTTTAGGGTATTCGCTTATTGCTCGTACTTTCTCAGACGTAGGAGTGATTCCTTGGCTCGTTATATGATAACCTAGGAAGTCTATCTCTGTCTTTTCGAATTCGCACTTGCTTATATTAATTGAAAGTCCGTTTTTGCTTAAACGGGCGAACACTTCTTCTAAGTGAACGTAATGTTGTTCGGCATTCTGGCTCGCAATGAGTATGTCATCCACAAAAACATACATATAGTCCAGACCTCGGAACAGAGAGTCCATAAATCTCTGGAACGTTTGCCCACTTCCGGAGAGCCCAAATGGCATGGTCTTCCACTGGAACAGCCCTAGGGGCGTGATTATTGCTGTCTTTTCTGGTTCAGCAACCCTGATTTGGTGGAAAGCCTTTTTTATGTCAATTTTGCTAAAGACTGTTTTTTTACTTGCGACGTATGTAAAATCTAATAGTCCGCGTGCCAGCGGGGGCGGTTATGTCGGGCTTGAACCGACTAAAACCGCACGCCGTCTCGGGTCTACAGAAGCCGGGGTGTAAGGTTGCCCATAGAGCATAACCCTCGCACCCCGACTGACCCTGTGCCACCTCCGGTTTCGAGATGGCCCCCTCGGGTTTGGGAACCACGGTGTAACCGTCTTGCCCCGGTTTGGGGGAGGGGCGCTAGTCGCCCCACCGTCCCGGCCTGCTTCTGCTCGGGTGACAGGTGGCCTCACCCGCCACCCCCAGGCCTGCGCTCATGGAGGACGGAGGTCGTTAAGCGACCTCCGGCGCCTGAGTCGCCTGCGACGCGCGGCGAGCAAGTTGCGGGCTCGGCGGACCGGGAGAGTTCTAAGTCTCTCCCTGGCGCGCTCCGCCACCTCCTTCGCGAGCATTACATGCTCGCAGAAGGAGGTGGCGGCGGCCCACGCGCTCGCGCTTCGCACCATTGCCGCAATCATGCTGCCGAGCGAGAGGACTCCCACCCCGATGGCTGCCACGAGGTCACGCCTCGGCGCCTCCCACGCCGGGCAGTCCGCCAGCGTGTGCAGCCCTGAGACTCGCTCGCGTCGCAGTGATGACACTCAGGCGTTGGCTCCTTCCTGATCCGATGCAGGTGGTCCCCGAAGCACCCCTTCCCGGAGATCACCTGCGTCAGTCGGTACGAGAGGCTTCCGTGTCGCCTCTCCAGCCAATCCTCCATGATGGGCCTTACCGCCGCTATTGCGGCGTGCTGGTAAGGGGTATCTGTCGGGAACTGTAATTTTATTTAACGCGCGATAATCTCCGCATGGTCTCCATTCCCCATTCTTTTTCTTCACCATGTGTAGCGGAGATGCCCATGGACTACTTGACGGTTCCAGTATTCCTAAGTTTATTAGCTCTTGGAATTCCTTTTTTGCTGCTTTATATTTGTCGGGCGGTAGAGGGCGCGCACGTGCGTATACGGGAGGACCTTTGGTTATGATGTGAGGCTGTACTCCATGTTCTGGAGGTTTTTTAAACGAAGTCATTCGTGTTACACTTTCGTGTTTTTCTAACAGGCGCTTTATACGTACTGGTAAGTTCGCATCGATCGATCTGACTGAAGGTACTTTTGCTGTTACGTTTTTGGCAGGCGTTTTTAATTTTGTTTCTTGGTCGATCAATCGTTTCCCGTGCAAATCCACTAGTAATTTGTGGTGCTCTAGGAAGTCAGCTCCTAAAATAGGCATTTTGACATCTGCGATTATGAACGTCCAGGAAAAAGGTCTGCGTAACCCCAGGTCCAATGTTAACGTGCGTTGGCCGTATGTTTCTATTATTGACCCATTTGCAGCATACAATTTGTAGTTGGTTGGGTTTTTCTTGCCCTGTGCGTTTTGTACTACCGAAATATTTGCCCGTGTCTATTAAAAATCTATAACCACTGTTTGTGTCAGTTATAGTCAGACGGTTGGCGGGGTGTATGGCACAGAGTCCCGTCTCATTCTGCGCTAATGCTCGTTTCCCGAATTTTGATCGGGTTTATTTTTCCATGAGCACGGCTGTTCGCATTTATACGCTTTTGTTTTGAACCTTTTGTGGTAATAACATAGCCGTGTCCGTGACCGTGATCGTGATTGCGACCTTGCTCAGAATTTGCTGCGTTGCAAAGGTCGGCGATTATTCATACCACGGAGCTCGTTGATTTCAACTCGCATAACTGCAATTTGCGACGTCAGCACAGTTATCAAGTTTACGTCGGCGGATTCTTGTGACAAGTTATTTGTTTTGGTTTTGTATCGTATATTTTCATAGATTCGATCTGCCATTTCGCATAATTTTATTAGGTCGAGGTTGTCGGAGACTGCCAGTATGGAGGTGATTGAAACCGGAAGCTGTCTAAACCATAATAATCGAATGGTGTCGTCGGTCATTTTGCCGCAGCTGGCTTCCTTCATTTTTCTCAACAGCTGTGATGGTGTCGAGTCACCTAGGTCCATCTCCGCCAGTAATTTGTGGAAGCGTCGCTGCTCACTTTCCTCGTAGCACGCAATTAATCTTTCCTTAATTGTGGCATATTCGTCTGCGTCAGGCGGTTTTGTCAGGATGTCACTAATCTGATGTATGACCTCCTTTGGTAGTTTTGCGATGACACTATTATACTTGTACTCGTCACCTTGTTTTTGCGAGGCTACGATGGCTTCAAATTGGGCGAACCATAGGCGCGGTGAATCTGTCCAAAATTGTGGTATTTTCTCCGCAATGCTAATTGCAGCCACCACCTGGCTGTCGCTGGTTGACTCAGCTGATGTGCTGGGGTTTTTTGACGGTGTCCCGGCTGGAATTATCGGTGCCATGATTGCGTCTAGCCTCTTGAAATTTCAGCTGGTTAGACCCGCTTGTGGGAAGCCAACTGAAATGTGCTTGTTCGTTGGTGGTGGTGGTCGGTAGGCTGGTGGGCTGTTGGGTTAATTTTCCCAAATATGGTTCCCTAGATTTGCTGCTGAAAATCTTTTCAGGGCTGCAGTCGGCCTGCAATTACATCAGCACTAGGGAATATTCGCAAATCACGTCGGGGTCACCAATATTGCGGATTAATAAAAAATGTTTACTCGTTAGGACTCATTTCATTTATTATTTACATACGCTTATATACTAGTTGTTTTGCCATTAGTTAGAGAGGGGCTGGTGCTTGTAGCTGCTTTCTGCTGACGCCTTCCTTTGTTGCTATGGCAGCGGACGTGATTTCTTATTTGGCGTTTACGTGTGTATTTACTTCCTTGTAGAAATCAGGCCGCTTGTTCATGGCTGCCATACAGTGGTTTATGTTCGCTTGCAGGATGCGGATTGGTGTGTCCATTATTGGACTGCCATTTTCGCATCCCGCCGTGTATGTGGCCGCTCCTGAGCGGCACCCCCGCTATCCGTTGCGGACGAACGGGGCTTTGGCCTCGAGGCGGCGCAGGTTTTGCTGTCCGGCCGGTGCTCCGCCGCTTTGCCCTCCGCTACGCATTTGTTGCAGCGTGGCGGAGCATCACAAGCATTGGCCTTGTGCCCGGGCTGACTACAGCGGAAGCACCGATCCCCCACGGTGTCTCCCGCTGTGCACTGCACCCCCACAAGCTCCACGGCCAGGCACCTAAAGCACCTGGTCTCGCGGGGCTGCAGGAGTTGCACCCGCGCCTTAAGGAAGCCCCCAACGAGGAGGCTCCGTCCGTCCACAATCATTTGAGCCGCTGCGACGGGGCAATTGATGACTGCCGTGCCGTGACCGGTGGGGCTAAACCGGATTTCTCCGGCTCTCACCTGATCACGGGGGCAGCCGCCCGCCTCCACGACGGCGGAGATAATTTCCTCCGTCGTGGCCGCGTCATCCAGACCCGAAATGCGCAGACATGCGCATTTGTTGGGTCTGGTGACGCGGACGGCTTCGTTGTCCATCGACTCCCTCAGCTTGGCCGCTAGGGCGTCGGTTTTTGGGCCGCTGGTGGCGCCGGAGACCTCGAGGAGGCGAGCTCCGGTGTGAGTTGTTTTGCACCGGAGCCTCCCTTCGATCTCGAGGGCCTTGAGGTCTACTAAGGCTTTCACCTGCCTCAGGACCTGGGCGTACCCCACGCCCTTCTCCACACCCTCCGTCGTCACCGTTAGGACGACGGCTGTGGAGCGTGGGGCGCGGAGCCTCTTCGGCGCCTTCGCCGCAGCGGCTTTTGCCGCCTTCTTAGCCGCCTTTTTGGCGGCTTTTTTCGCCTTTTTGGCGGCTCCCGCTACCACCCATTCCTCCCCTCTGGAGGAACGCTCGGGTGCAGCGGGAGCGGCGGTTATGGCGGGGGCGGGGGTGCCGCGCTTCTTCCCCTTCCCTTGTGGCGTTGGGGCCACTGGGGCGGCGGAGCCGGGCTAACCACTGACAGCAGACGCGAAAGACGCAGTCCGTGTCAGTAGGGGACGGTAAGCCCGGTCCTCCAAAACGCCGAGCCGCCTCTCGATGGCCGCCAAGAGCTGCACCACACTAGGCGCAGGCTCCGGCGGCGGATTGGGCGCCGGCCTAGGCGCTGTTTTCGGTGCCGACGTTGTGGCCGGCTTTGGCGCTGGATTTGGCGCCGACGTAGGCGCCCCCCCTGGCGGCGCAAGAGCCCTCGGGTGGTCCGCCACCTCCTGGGCTCTTGGGGCCTTCTGGGCCTCCGGGGATCCCCTAACCATCTGGGTCAGCTGCCTGACCTCCTCCCGGAGGACCCGCTGTTGCTCCAAGGAGTTGGCCAGCTCAGTTTCCAGGCTTGTAACCCGGGCCCTGAGCTTCACCTCCTCCTCGGAGACGCTCCTACCGAGGAGCTCCTTGGTGTCCGTAATGCGGGCAAGCGCTGCGAGGAGTTCCCTCGCCGCGGGGACGCCTTGTTCCCTGCCACTGGGTAGTGGAGGGACGTGCACCGGCGGACGTGGCCAATATTTTTTGCCGGCCGATCATCCTCACTCGAGGAGACCGTCCGTTGCCCGGAGCTTCTGCTCCGGTCAAGAGACGGTCCACCCGAGCGAGGCCGCTTACGACGGAGACCCTCCTCGGTCTCCATACGGCTGGATACTGACTCGTTGTCAGTACCCGCCGTCGACGCCGCAGACGCAATGTCTGCGTCCGTTTCCCCACCTGCTGGTAACGGAGTAGCGGGTCTGGTGAAGACGGCCCTGACTAACCGCGAGTGAGGTCCCCACCTCACCTCCTCTTCACCCCCCGCTACCTCCGTTCCATCATCTCGGATGCCGTTGTCCGCGCCAAGGTCGTTGTTAGGTGTATCGTCCGGTAAGTTTTTAATGGTTTGATTATTTGCCATAATATATCCCACGAGTATGGGGGAAAGATGGTCCCAGGCGGAGCCCCCTGCACCTGGATAAGCCTATATACTATGGAGGTCGGCTGGTATCCATAGGTTTTGACGGCTTCGCTGTCGGGTGTTATAGATTTTTCCTTGTCGTGGGCCGGCCAATAAAGGCAAGCCCTCCGGTCGGCAAGTTCACAGCGTACCCTTCTGGAGCCACCAGTCAGGTCGTTGCTGATCACCTGCCGATTACGGAACGCGAGAGGATGGCTAGTCCTCTCTCACCGACGCCGGCGGCGGCACAAGTGCCCGTCGGTCCCTGCGTTAGCAGTGGGCCAACCCGCCCCTGGATCCCCCAGGACCCTACGGTGGCCTCCACCACTAACAGCATCGCTCATCCTGTCTCCTCTGAAAGCAGAGGAGTACGGAGAGCGATGTGTTCCCGCCACGTCGGCCATTGACCGCCGCCCAGGGTGTACCGGCCGCTCCGATTCCGTTCCCCCCGGACTGCAGCGGGATTGGAATCGGAGCGACACTCGAGGAGGTTACCCAACACACACCCCTACTATTTGACCATAATGAAACTTATTATTCCGATTATCAATATTTAGAATAGAATTAAAGGTAGAAAAATAAATAAGTGCACATTCATATTCTCCTCCAAGTTGTAGTGCAGGAGAATAATATGTGCATATAGTAATGGACAAGGTAAAAGACATTGTGCAAATGATACAAATTAACCAATACAGTATCATAAATAGTATTTATTCCAAAAACAATTCAAGTATTTTAAACATAAATGACCACAGTTCACTGAATTAAATTGTTGATATCTACTATAATTATAAAAAATATCGCTTGGCCTTAGATAATGTACCTACTAGTTCTTAAGGGGGTTTCAAATCCCCAAAACTATCAAAATATTCACAGTATTTATTTACTTTTATATATGCTACCCAATGTGTACCATCATTAACAGAATTAGGTATCTAAATTAATAATACCGCATTCAATGCGTTTCACGTATCTGGGTAGTTGATCCCTCATGAAAACTCCTCGAAAATATGGAATATTCTTCGTATTGTTTAGTATATCAATGTTGGTTAAAGCACGATTAGGTAGCTTTGAAGTGCGCCGAGGCGTGACCTGCGCCTAGGCGTGACCTCGTGGCAGCCATCGGGGTGGGAGTCCTCTCGCTCGGCAGCATGATTGCGGCAATGGTGCAGAGCGCGAGCGCGTGGGCCGCCGCCACCTCGTTCCCAAGACACCGTGGTTCCCAAACCCAAGGGGGCCATCTCGAAACCGGAGATGGCCCAGGGTCAGTCGGGGTGCGAGGGATATGCTCTATGGGCAACCTTACGCCCCGGCGTCTGTAGACCCGAGACGGCGTGCGGTTTTCAAGCCCGACATAACCGCCCCCGCTGGCCGGCGGGGGGGTATCCGAAGGGATTTCCGCACGAAAAAAAAAAACAAAAAAAAAGGTAGCTTTGAAGCTATTGTCGGTAATATAAATAAACCATTACCCTCTTTATACTGTTTCACATATAAACCTCTACCTAATGCAATAGATTCCATGGTTTTGTTGTGTCGTTCAGATTCACGTGATCCTCGTTGAGCCGTCTTATACTCATTAGACGTCTTTGCAATACCTGCTGCACCTCCAGCTAGTGCCCCTAAGGTGGACAACGCCGCGAATATAGGAATTAATGGCAAAATACCCCCAGTTTTTGGTAGAGGAATCCGGAACGCGAGGTATCCGAATTTTACCATTGCAAGGAAACAAATTCTTTGCAGCTAAATAGGCTTGTTTTATTAGTGATTTATAATTTTTGGATGTAGATTTCTTTATTTTCGATCGAATTTTAGAAACAAGTGTTTTAAACGTTTTAATACCAGCTCCTGACTTCAGTTTAGCATTCATTACTTTACTGACTAGCCAAGAAGCCATTTTTTCACCCTTACTCGCCGTTTTAGATTTCAAACGACGCTTAGCTATAGTAATAAACGTTCGTCTGCTTTATGACGGTTATTTAAATCAGAGTAATTTGAATACGCTATATCGTGATGTTTACAGGCCTCATCTAAAGCATTTTCGTTCACATAGTCTCGTTCCTGGACCACAATAGTTGTAACCAGGTGTGTGTTGGGTAACCTCCTCGAGTGTCGCTCCGATTCCGATCCCGCTGCAGTCCGGGGGGAACGGAATCGGAGCGGCCGGTACACCCTGGGCGGCGGTCAATGGCTTCCCCTTCACCCCTTCATAGGGTTGGCATTGATCGTCGGCCAATACCCAACGTGGCGGGAACACATCGCTCTCCGTACTCCTCTGCTTTCAGAGGAGACAGGATGAGCGATGCTGTTAGTGGTGAGATGGCCCAGGGTCAGTCGGAGTGCGAGGGATATGCTCTATGGGTAACCTTACACCCCGGCGTCTGAAGACCCGAGACGGCGTGCGGTTTTAGTCGGTGCAAGCCCGACATAACCGCCCCCGCTGGCCGGCGGGGGGGTATCCGAAGGGATTTCCGCACGATAAAAAAAAAAAAAAAAAGGTAAATGTGCTTCAAAAGGCAGGTTATTTATTATTATGCTATTTACTAGTCCTCCACCATGGATTTCTTTGTATACAATGATTGATATTATAAAAATGCGAAAATATATACTGTAATCACACAACCTCATTTTTGTGTATCCAACTATTTTCATTTTCACTAAAACCTAACCATTTGACCAACAGCTTATTACCTTTTCTCTTTAATACTTTTTCAATTAACCCATTAGAAGTCACTGTACTCAGTTGACTACACCAATATACCTGAATGTAAATTCAACAACTTGTCAGATTGAAGGTACCTTTTTTTTTTCTTTTTTTCGTGCGGAAATCCCTTCGGATACCGAACCCGCTGGAGAGCGGGGGGTCTCCAGCGGGGGCGGTTATGTCGGGCTTGAACCGACTAAAACCGCACGCCGTCTCGGATCTTAAGACGCCGGGGTGTAAGGTTACCCATAGAGCATATCCCTCGCACCCCGACTGATCCTGGGCCATCTCCGGTTTTGAGATGGCCCCCTTACTTGCTCTCCACTGTGCCATCTGCTAATCAGAGGGACACGTGGAAAGCTTCCGAACAGCCCTCAACAGTTCCGTCCTCGCCTCGGTCGGAGTTGGCCGTAGGCGGCAGCGTCTCTCCCACCCTAGGAGAGAGGCGCTGCCGTCTCCGTTGCCCAGGGTGCACCGCGTGGAGGTCCCCAACCAAGCACCCCTCCCCAACCAAGCACGCCTCCCCAACCAAGCACCCCAGATTGAAGGTACCTACTTTATTATTTTAATTTATCATAATACTGTTGAAGTATTTTGAAAAGAATTACGCGGGTAGTTTGATTATTTTGCCGCAAAGTGTCAGTGAAAGTTGTGTCACCGAAACGCTGTGGAGGTAAGTGAATGATTTGAGATTTTTAAAAGTATTTTTTGCTTATACGTTATGTTTTTTATTTCATTGGTATAAAATACATATCACAGTAAGTTATAATAAACAATGCCATCAATGATTCATCACTAAACTAAAACTACAGTCATATAAATGTACTCGCTTGAGTACAGTGACAACATACGTAAATGAAATAACAGGGTTTTTATTTCAGAATGGAGAAAGAGACTTATACATCTCAAACTAGCTACAAGGGACTTCAAGAAGCTATTGAAGCCATTTTCCAGGAGAGCGAGGTTGATGAATGTGACTTGACTATCATAACTCCTGATCCAAGTGCGTTGACTGATGAAGAGGAAGGTGCTGATAAGAATATACCGCAAGACGTACCTTTTTTTTTTTTATCGTGCGGAAATCCCTTCGGATACCCCCCCCCCCCCCCGCCGGCCAGCAGGGGCGGTTATGTCGGGCTTGCACCGACTAAAACCGCACGCCGTCTCGGGTCTTCAGACGCCGGGGTGTAAGGTTACCCATAGAGCATATCCCTCGCACCCCGGCTGACCCTGGGCCATCTCACCACTAACAGCATCGCTCATCCTGTCTCCTCTGAAAGCAGAGGAGTACGGAGAGCGATGTGTTCCCGCCACGTTGGGTATTGGCCGACGATCAATGCCAACCCTATAAAGGGGTGAAGGGGAAGCCATTGACCGCCGCCCAGGGTGTACCGGCTGCTCCGATTCCGTTCCCCCCGGACTGCAGCGGGATCGGAATCGGAGCGACACTCGAGGAGGTTACCCAACACACACCCCCGCAAGACGTACCTGGTACTATTGAGGTATTTATGAATCGAGAGGGCAGTGGTGACGAAGATAGTGTGTACGATGAGAATGATGATGAACCCCTAGCGGCAAAAAGAAGACGACAAGATCTATCTGCTCCGAATTGCACCCTAACTAATCAACAAGTAACCACTTTTTTACGAGGTATGATCTTTTACTGGAATTGAAAAGCCTAGGCTACCGGGCTACGGGAACGCTACGAGAAAATAGGACTACGAAATGTCCGCTGACTAGCACAAAGGAAATGAAGAAGAAAGAGCGTGCCACCTATGATTATAGGTTTGACAAGAAAGGTGAACTTTTATTAGTAAGGTGGGAAGATAACAGTGTATGTACCATGGCCACTGACTACGACACCATTGAGCCACTAGGGGCTGCCAGACGTTGGTGTCCAATAAAGAAAGAGAAGACAGATGTAGCGGTACCACGTTTATTCCAAACTTACAAAAAAATATGGGAGGATATGAACACGACCAGTCTGTCACATTATATAGAATAGCTACTCATGGTAAAAAGTGGTGGTGGGTGTTATCTATTTATATGTTAGACATGACTGTTGCTAATTCGTGGCGTTTACATGCAATGAATAATGATAGTCCGATGGATCAACTCATGTTCCGCCGTCATATCGCACGATACTAGTTATTCCAAAGTAAGCCAAGAATATCGCGCCCGGCTGCATCACTAGTCGAAGGACTGCCTCAAGATGTAATGTAAGAAGTGTGAAGTGAAGTGTTTTTACACTTTGCATCGAGAAAATGCCTGTCTGAAAATTTTCATACTTAGGCGGTCAGTGTACTCAAATGAGTACGCATCTGAAATTTTATGAAAACTAAAAACTAATCATTTTTTTCTTACATTTTGTGTTTTTTGGTCTTATTTCAATATAAAAATAAAGATAATTTCAAAAAAACATCGGTACTTTTGGCCTTTTGACATTTGACCTTTAATGGGTTAAGTATACACCTGAAAAATTGATTGTGTCCGTTGATCTTCTATTTCATAAGTAACCGGACTAGTGTCATTTATTTTAACAATTTTGAATATTTCAGTTGACCAATTAGGAGTGTATCCTTTTTGAAACTGACCCTTATATTTGCTGTATCCTTTTTGAAACTGACCCTTATATTTGCTAATGATCACCTCTATTAAACTTATGTTTTTTTACTAAAGGTTGCTGTTTATATGACTTTATTAAGGTCAGGCGGGGCAAGCGCGCCGACGCGACGGGGTAACCGCACCTACCCTAAAAATATCGGAAACTACTGATATTGGTAGCAATTCTGTTCTTCAAAAACTCTCTAAACTAAACTAAAAATCACTAAAATTTAGTTTAGTGATGTCAAACGACGTTTTGTATTCTGAAAACGTATGACTAAACTATTATTAGTTTGACACAACCAAAATTAGCTTAGTTACTCAACTTAGTCCAAATTTGCTTATTTGGTATTCTGTTGTACGTCCTAAACGTCTAAAATTAGAAACGTCACACTAAAATTAGACGCCATCTAAAATACTGCCGACCAGTTATAGTGATAATTGTAATTTCGTTAAAATTTCAATTCAAATAACATTTTTATGATGAATAACATTTCTTTTTTTTTTTTTACGTGCGGAAATCCCTTCGGATACCCCCCCGCTGGCAAGCGGGGGTGGTTATGTCGTGTCTCGACTAAAACCGCACGGTGTCCTCCCCAAGTGTCCGTTGCCGGGCACCCCGGGTAAGCCCTCGAAAGGATAACCCCAGGGTTGCCGGTGGACTTTGGCCGCCACCGCGGCCTCGCCTGGTGGGGTCGGGTTTTATCCCGCTTCGGTGAGTTGGCAGGCGTGTGTAGGGCACACACGACACGCCTCCGCCACGGCCTGCTTCTGTAAGGACGGCGAGTCGGCCAACTGCCGTCCTCAGGCCCCGATCATGGAGGTCGGTAGTCCCTGGCTTAGATGAGTCTGCGGCGTCCTCGCCGCAGACTGCGAAACTCGGGGGGCAGGGTTCTCTCCCGCTCCCTCTCCGCCGTCTCTTTCGCGCGCATTACCTGCTCGCAGAAAGAGGCGGCGGCGTGCCACTTGCTCTTGTCGGAGACCACGGCCCTCACCATGGTCTCCAATGAGAGAACGTCTGTTCGATACAAGTATCCGAACATGGATTTAAGTAGTTGTGTTGGTAGTTTTACTTTAAACAGTCTCTCTGTACGCTTGTACTGTACCGTGTACATATATAATCTCGCCAGTTTTATTTATGTTACCATCGCAAAACCAGCTAATTATATAAAGTGGCGTCCACAAACGTCCACGCCCAGGACCGCAACGAGATCTCGGCGTTGACTCGCCCACGCAGGGCACTCCACCAACGTGTGGAGCGCCGTGTCTTCGCCAGGATCCTCGCAGTGCTGGCACTGCGGCGTTGTCTCCCGGTGGATGCGCCACAGATACTTACCGAAACACCCGTGTCCGGTAACCATCTGGCACATCCGGTAGGAGAGGTCCCCATGGTCCCTCTCCAACCACTCCTTCATGATCGGTCTCACCGCCGCAATGGTGGATTTCCCCCACCTTGGGTGCTCAAGTCGCACCCTCCATGTCTCATGATGAATAACATAACATAACTTCACGCCTGTGTCCCCGAAGGGGTAGGCAGAGGTGTATTACACACCCACGATTCGCCAGTTATGTTAAGGTCCCAATGTAATAGGGGGCGAGCCTATTGCCATCTACCGGGCACATTATTAAGCGAGTGATAATTAACATTTATTAATGCACACATAACTACGAAAAGTCAGAGGTGTGTGCCCGGGGCGACTGGGGATCGAACTCGAGACCTCGTCTCAGCAGTCCGTTACGTACGCCACTGGGCTATCGCCGCAATGATGAATAACGATTTCGTGATTTTGGCTTTGGCCAGTCAAAGACAAAGTCAAAAATCATTTATTCTTTAAAGACCATTAATACGGAACTTACAAAACGTCAAAAAAAATTAATCTAATGTTTGGCCGGTTCGAAACGCGGCCCTGTCCTGAGAAGACTCCGGCAAGAAACTCAGCGGGCTGTTTTTTTTGGTCTATTTACAAACATATACTACTTAACCAAATTACAATATTTCATTTGAGTAGCATAAAGAGAGAGCAAACAGTTCATATCCAAGCTTGTTTGTCATCTAAATAGTCTTGCATTTTATAATAGCCTTTTTGGCAGAGTTTACTTTTACTTTGTCTTTTAAATTTATGAAGAGGTAGATTCTTCATTTCACTAGGAAGCTTGTTGTAGAAGCGTATACAGTTACCCTGAAAGGAATTACTAATCTTGTGGAGTCGACTATTACAAACCACAAGATTGTTTTTATGTCTAGTATTTACGTTATGTACCTTTTTTTTTTTATCGTGCGGAAATCCCTTCGGATACCCCCCGCCGGCCAGCGGGGGCGGTTGTGTCGGGCTTGCACCGACTAAAACCGCACGCCGTCTCGTGTCTTCAGACGCCGGGGTGTAAGGTTACCCATAGAGCATATCCCTCGCACCTCGGCTGACCCTGGGCCATCTCACCACTAACAGCATCGCTCATCCTGTCTCCTCTGAAAGCAGAGGAGTACGGAGAGCGATGTGTTCCCGCCACGTTGGGTATTGGCCGACGATCAATGCCAACCCTATGAAGGGGTGAAGGGGAAGCCATTGACCGCCGCCCAGGGTGTACCGGCCGCTCCGATTATGTTCCCCCCGGACTGCAGCGGGATCGGAATCGGAGCGACACTCGAGGAGGTTACCCAACACACACCCCTACGTTATGTACCTATATCACAAAGCCTTAAAAAATATGAAATGTTACTTCTAACATACAAAAGATTTTCAAAAATATATTGAGACACTACAGACTCTTGGGCCCAACTTATAAATTGCCCGCACAGCCCGCTTTTGCAATACAAAGATTGTATTTAAATCTGCGGCATTACCCCAAAGGAGAATGCCGTAGCTCATAATACTATGGAAATAACTGAAATAAACTATTCTAGCGGTATCTATGTCTGTTAAAGTCCTAATCTTTTTCACAGACAAATGCGGGCAGAATTAATTGAAAGAAATTTTAATTAAAAACATATAATTCGTTTTAAAAGTTATTTTTTAACATATAATCATCAAAAATCACAACCAACAATCAGAATCACATCAACACTATGTTACGAATAGTTTCTTGTAAGGTGCTATTGCTTTCATGCAGGGCATTCACTAAGTTTTCATAGGCAGGAGGTCGTGAAGGCCTAGGCAATATGCGGCGTCTCGGCACAATCCGATGGCGAATGGGGCCAGCTTCTGCCGAGACACCAGATTGAGGCAGTTGTGGCTGCTGTACCTCCTGAGGAGATTGTACAGAGGGCAGCAATAGAGATACAGGTGGCGAGCTGCTCAATGTAATTCCCAAAAATAAATATTAAATCAAGCAATTATTTCCTTGCCAAATTTTTAACTGATCCGATATGTCAATTGTGTCATGTCACGTCAAATTGACTTCACATATTCCAGCCAGAGATAGTTTAGTTGCGTAGATAACAAATTTTTTTTTTTTTTTGAAGATTTTTGGCTTGGTTACAAGACCTTTAAGCCATGTCTTTATTTATAATAGTTTTGTTTATTCACTTCCATAGTTCACTTCACATTACATTCACAAGCTTCACAAGTCACAATACACTGCGTTTTTAAACTTTTACTATGGTGTTTTTAATAAATTTAAATAATGAATTATAACATTGTTTGTTTTTTAATAATTCGTACAAGTGGCGGGAGGAATTATTTGCCATAATATCACTTAATTCACTGGCGAGTATTAACCTGTGCATATTCCACTTTTGACAGCAGAAGAGCACGTGTTCGATATCTGCTTGTGGCACATTACAGTATTTGCACCTATTATCGGTTATAATTCCCAGCCTTGCCAGGTGGAAGGGAGTGGTGGAGTGTCCGAATCGAAGCCTGTTCATAGTTGTTATGTACTCTCGACTTGCTGACGTCAATTTGTAGTACCAAGGTTTAGTAGGTATCTCTTCTTGAATTTTCCCATACCACTTTCCTTTCTCATCTTGATCTTTCTTCCACATATCTCTCCAGAATCCCAATATTTCAATTTTTAGAGTGTAGTAATAATCTGTCAGTGGAATGTCCATTACACATTTAACATTTAAAGCGTTAATCCCTTCAAATGCAGTTTTATCTGCTATCTCATTACCAGAGATACCTTTATGTGAAGGTATCCACATAAAGACTACCTCTATTTCTAGTAAATGTAATTTATATATAATCTCTTTAATAAGATACAGAATATAGTTTGTTTTATAGTTAATTTTTAAATTATTTAAACCTTCTACTAGGCTTAAAGAATCTGATAGAATTAAAAAGTATTTACACGTTTTCAAATGAATTATTAATTTTAAAGCTTCTAAAACTGCATATGCCTCTGCTGTGAATATTGAACAATTGTTATCCAAAACGAAACTTTGAGAAAAATTGGTTTGTGGATCAAACACTGCAGATCTCACATGGTCGTTGCTCTTACTACCGTCAGTGTACAAAGTATAATAATGAGGATTCTCTTCTAAGAATTGTAACTGGCTGCGCCATTATTGTTAATATATTTACACAACTCATTTTTCACTATAATTCAAAACATAAAACTCACACGCATTCTCCGTAACTAAACGCACCATATACATATGGCAACACTGTTCCCTTTTTCCGTTTCCCTACCACCCCACACGCGGCACGCCAGTCTCCCATCGAAGCCGCCATCGTACGCAGCGAAAATTCGCTATATATCGGTACAAGCGATTACCAAAAATACTTTACGTGATACAAGACATTAATACAATCCCTGAAGTGCATGTGATCCATTTAGTGCGATAAGTGCTGTACTTTCGCTACGCAAAACTGGAGGTGACCGGCTTCTCATACGAGGTACGTACTGGCGTCTCCAAGTGTGGTCCTTCGTCCCCGGATTCCCAAGTGTGGTTCCTTCGTCCCCGGATTCCCAAGTAATCCTCGCAATCCTCATTTATTTATCTCTCCTCTCATTACATTTTACTCACTCATATTATTTACTCACGCATTATCGTATTATTTACGCAAATTATTTATTACCACGCAAACACACCGCATTACATTCGCACTTTATTTATTCTCATCGCATATATAGTTTGTTATTTCAAAGTAAATTATCATAATACACTAATACTATGCCTATATTTTACTATTAGGGCATATAATCTGGTTAACATTAATATTTCGCCATTTAACGCAAAATATCTACCTACCTACATTTTTATTCTCATCGCGCGCCATCTTTTTTATGCACTCGTTCAGGTTCCGCTCGTTCGTCGCTTGAATATTATACCTACCTAATATTCGAAGTTATTTACTTACGCATCAACTAACTAAACTAAACTAACAAAATTTCTCACATTCTACATAACTGTTTACATACATATATACCACTATGGGAGGTAATGATGATAAAATCAGCGCAAGTGCTGCAAGCGACAACGATGTCATGATAAGTTTTCTTGAATATAAACAACAGAACTTGTTTCACATCATTCAAGAAGTGTATAACCTCGGGTTAAAGGTATCCGACGATGTGATGCGTATGCAGTTCCTCGCTAGGGTTCAATCCATTGACAAAACTCGATCGGATTACATTGAAACCGTCGATAGACTGTGTATCGAGAAATTAAAACAAAAACCACTGGTACAACCAAGTTTTAGTACTCTCAATACCTTCGATGAATTATATTGTTACATAAAGCAGACGGAAGCATCTCTGCGACAAGAACTTGAGCAAAATAAGAAAAATGACAATATTAATGTTCAGTTGCCCCCTCTCAAACTCACAGGTTTCGATGGTACTCCCAGTAAATGGCCATTATTTTATGAAAATTATTGTAGTGTTATACACACAAATACTCGCCTCACTAAAGCCGAAAAAGTACAGTATTTAGTCGGCTGCCTCTCAGGCACAGCACTCAATGTTTGTTCTGGAATTTCTGCCATCGCACAAAATTATGATATCATATGGCAAGCTCTTCTCGATAAATACCATGATATCAGGGTACAAGCATCTGGTTATCTAGAACAGATGTTAAAGCAGAAACCAGGACAATCACCTGAGAACCTCATTGAAAATTTTTGTTCTGCCGAGGCTGCGTTACAACGCTTGAAGTTAGATAACTTGTCAGATTTCATTATAACTTATATTGCTTTAAATAAGCTGGATAAGTCTATGCTAGATCTCTTCGAACAGTCTCATAGACACATAAGCATTCCAACATTTAAAGATCTCAAACAATTCCTCTCTGAACAAAGTAAACTTCAACTTGTACACGCACCTTCCCGCTCACAATCTAATAATAATACTCGTACTCCAAGTAAACCTATATCGCAAGTAAATAAACCTAAAACATTTTACACTCAGACGAACGGTTCTGACATTAGTTCTCAAACTTGCAAAGTTTGTAATGGTCACGCTCATCCGTTGTTCAAGTGCGACATTTTTTTAAAGCAAAATGTTAAGGCCCGTAATGACACTGTTCGTCAACATGCCTACTGCGTAAATTGCCTAGGGTTTCATCATGTAAACATGTGTAAATCATCAAAAAGGTGTTCTACATGCAATCGTAAACATCACTCATTATTGCATTACGAAAGTAACAATAATACAAATACAAATATATCTCGTTGGCCGCGCTCATCTGAGTGCAGTAAATGCAACAACATCGAGCCGCCCGCGCCCGGTGCCAACTGTTCGTCTCACTCGCGCTCGCTCGCAGACTCAACGTTAACACACTCGCCGCCGGCGCCGCCTTCCGCTGCGCGCGTAAATTCAAATAATGATAATAGTAACTTTGCGTTGTCAGTCACCGTTCCCGCGCGTATTTCGACTAATAATACTACAGTATTGTTACCGACTGCGTCTGTTATTGTGTATAATAAACATAATAAACCGAATCGAATGCGTTTATTTTTGGACACAGGTTCAATGAGTAACTTCGTTACTAAGGCTTGTTGTGAACGCTTAAATTTAAAAATAACTCACGCGCCTTCTGTTATCACAGGTATAGGCCAACTTAAAAATCATTCCCTCGGAATTACGCAATTCAAAATGTATTCTCGGTTCGATTCTCGTTGTGGCTATTCAGTCAGTGCTCGCGTTATAGATACAATAACAGACTTTTTACCTAATGTTGAAATTGATAATACACATTTAACTCATTTGCAAAGTTTACCTATGGCTGATGACCATTACTACGCGCCTGGTGAAGTTGATTGTTTGATAGGCAGCGAGTTATTCCCGCTTTTACTCAGATCACACAAAGTGAATTCGCCACACTCTTCGGTAGTAGGTATACAAACTACTCTCGGATATGTCGCTATGGGCAAGGCCCAATGTATGTTACCCTCGCGAACCACTAAGGCTCTTCCTCACAGCCAGGAAGAGACCGCGTCATTCACACACGCTACTGGCTCACTCAACTCTAATAATAAGACTTTTTTTTGTCAAACTCACACTCTCTCACTTGATCAATTAACGCAACGCTTTTGGGAAATAGAAAACGTCCCAGATAAAACACACTCTAGTCCAGATGATGAAATATGTGAAAAAATATTTCAATCTACTTACTCACGCGATGACACCGGTAGATACACGGTTGCTCTTCCTTTCAAGCACTCACCCACCGAATTGGGACACTCTTACTCAGTAGCTAAGCGCCGCTTCTTAAGCTTAGAAAACAAACTCAATTCATCTGACTTACGCACCGACTATAACGCAATTATTCAAACATACATTGATCAAGGATTTCTTTCTAAAGTTTCAAACAACTTTCAAGATACGCAAGTTTATTACATGCCGCATCGCGCCGTCTATCGTCCTGAAAAAGAAACGACGAAGACGCGCGTAGTTCTGGATGCTGGAAGTAAAACCACATCAGGCAAATCACTTAATGACCTACTTTACGTAGGCCCAGTTCTACAAAATAATATTTTTCACTTACTCCTTAATCTCCGTATGTTCTCAATCGCGATAACAGCAGACATTGAAAAAATGTATTTTCAAGTAAAACTTACTCAAGATCACCACTCATATCAACGCATTTTGTTTAGGTTCGATTCCCAGTCGCCTATTGATACCTATCAATTTAATACAGTATGTTTTGGCGTGTCTAGCTCACCTTACCTCGCTATGCGTGTCGTGCGTCAACTCGCCGCCGACAGTCGCGAGTCATACCCACTCGCCGCTCATGAAGCTGAACATCATATGTATGTCGATGACTATGTTAGTTCCGTAGATGAGATAACTACAGCTGAAAATACCTACAAAGAAATGGTCGCTATGTTTCAGTCTGGAGGTTTTAATTTAGTTAAATGGATTTCAAATGATAGACAACTATTGTCGCGCATTCCATCCGCCTATAAAAGTTCTCTCGCGGTTAAATTCGATGATGACCCTAACGCAGATACAAAAATCGTAGGTATGCAATGGCAGCCTACCGATGATAATTTTCAGTTCAATTTAAATATTGATTGTCCAACAAATTGTACCAAACGCTCGCTTCTTTCTGTAACGGCCCGATTATTCGACCCGTTAGGTCTCATTAGTCCAGTCATCGCTTATATGAAGCTACTCATTCAAGACTGCTGGAAATTACAGCTCGATTGGGATGATGAGGTACCTGACTGTATTCTTTCCAAATGGAATCAATTCCATAAGGAGTTGCAGCGTTTGTCAGAAATAAAAATTCCACGTCACATCGGAATAACCTCTTCTAATAGAATAACATTGATAGGATTCGCGGATGCCAGCCAACAATGTTATGGAGCTGCCATCTATGTTCGAATTGAAACAGCTGAAAACGCAACAGCTCACTCTGTAAAATTACTCACTGCAAAATCTAAGGTTTCGAATCCTAATAAAACTCTCGCTCGCTTAGAACTATGCGCTGCTGTTCTACTCGCAAAGTTAATTGACTCAGTACGCTCTGTTTTTATTAAACGCTGTAATATAAATCAAACATACGCATTCTCTGATTCCACGGTAACTCTTACCTGGATTCACTCTCCCGCACATAAATTTCATACCTTCGTAGCTAATCGCATCGCGCAGATAAATGAATATTTATCTGCTTCTCATTGGTATCACGTTCGTGGTGTAGAAAACCCCGCTGATATCGTATCACGCCCTGTAACTCCAAAAGGATTAATTAATAACTCTCTTTGGTTTCATGGTCCGCAGTGGTTGTCCACTCCTATAAATACCTGGCCTGTAAAAAACTTTAAAATTAATCACAATGAGAATTCGGAGTTACAGGAAGCGAAAACCACTTCTCTCCATGTACGTTCTATAGCTACGATGGACTCGCCCCATCCCATACATGATCTCGCAGAACGCTGCTCCACATGGACTAAATTTATTCGTTCTCTGGTGTATGTACTCCGCTTCTCAAAAATACTCAAAACGCATAACTCTTTAACTACAGAGGATTTAGAATACGCAGAATATTACGCACTTCGCTATGTACAATCTAAGTACTTTTCCCAGGAAATAAACGCACTTAAGAATAATAAATTATGTCCGACTCAAGCCATTTTAAAACTCAACCCTTTTCTTGATAGACTAGGTCTACTCAGGGTAGGCGGGAGGCTTACACATTCTCAATTAGATTTCAATAAAAAACATCCAATATTGTTATCATCTAAAGGTCGTATAGTTTCACTTTTAGTTGACCATTATCATACTTCCAATTTACACACCGGCCCCGGTTTGGTGTTGTCACTAACGCGTCAAAAATATTGGATTCTCTCTGCTAGAAATCTAATTCGTCAGAGAGTACATAAGTGTAACTCATGTTTTAAACTTAAGCCTCGCGCTACGAGTCCGCCTATGGGCGATCTCCCCGCCATCAGAGTTTCTCAAGTAAAATCTTTCGTACACACTGCTGTAGATTACGCAGGTCCCTTTTATATAACTCATATACGCCATCGCGGAGTGAAAAGCCATAAGGCTTACATTTGCTTATTTGTTTGTCTCACAACTAAAGCGCTTCACTTAGAATTGGTCTCTGATCTAAGTACGGATTTATTTCTCGCTGCCTTCAAACGGTTTATTTCACGCAGGGGTCCTGTCTCAATCCTCTACAGCGATGGAGGTACTAACTTCATAGGTGCTAAACGCAAATTAAATGAAATTTACTCTCTTATACAGTCCGCTAATTATAAAAACGATCTGATTCATTACCTCATTCAATATAAAATTCAATTTCTTCATAGTCCACCTTATGGTCCTCATTTCAATGGTTTGAGTGAGACTAATGTCAGGTCTGTTAAAAATCATTTATTCAAAGCTATCGGAACTCAAATACTCACTTATGAAGAATTTAATACTGTTTTAGTACAAATTGAAGGCCTGTTGAACAGCCGTCCCATTTGTGTTCTTTCGTCGGATCCTTCTGATCCGTCCGCATTGACGCCTAGTCATTTTTTAAATGTAACTCCCTTAAAATATTTACCCGCTGAAACTATTGATCCGACTCTTTCAGACAATAGTCTCACCCGATATCAACTCTTGAATAAAATAATTCAAAGTTATTGGAAACGCTGGAGTATGGAGTATCTTACTTCACTCCAGCAACGAGAGAAATGGAACTCACCTTCTAAACCTGTGAGGGTGGGAACCGTAGTCATAATCAAAGATGATAATTCGCATCCCTTGTTTTGGACTCTTGCTGTTGTCACAGAGGTGTTTCCTGGCAAGGATAACATAATCCGCGTAGTCAAAGTTAAGACCCCGTCCGGGGATTATGTACGCCCCGTAACTCGGCTCTGCCCGTTACCAACACAATAATTGCATCCCATTTAAAATAATTTATACTCTTTTCTTAGGTCATAATTTACTGCTTAAATTTAAGATCAATTAATTACCGCAATATAGAGGAAACCTCTAAGCCCCCCGAAGTTGGCTGCGCCATTATTGTTAATATATTTACACAACTCATTTTTCACTATAATTCAAAACATAAAACTCACACGCATTCTCCGTAACTAAACGCACCATATACATATGGCAACACTGTTCCCTTTTTCCGTTTCCCTACCACCCCACACGCGGCACGCCAGTCTCCCATCGAAGCCGCCATCGTACGCAGCGAAAATTCGCTATATATCGGTACAAGCGATTACCAAAAATACTTTACGTGATACAAGACATTAATACAATCCCTGAAGTGCATGTGATCCATTTAGTGCGATAAGTGCTGTACTTTCGCTACGCAAAACTGGAGGTGACCGGCTTCTCATACGAGGTACGTACTGGCGTCTCCAGTAACATGTCAGAATTACAGGAAATTTTGTGAGTTAAAATAGTAATAGGATGAAGTATACTTTTGAATGAATGAGAATAACATGGCCATTGTGACTGTTTTCTAACATGAGTGCATTTTTCATGAATTTGCAGAAAAATTCTACATATCTGAGGAGAGATATCTCTTAACAATTCGTCTGCGGAAGTTAATGGGCCTGATATACTAATAAGGTGAGGAACTATTTTATGTTTAACTTCATTATTTTCTAGTGCTAACAGTTTCAGACAATATCTTTCAATTAGTAGAATCCTCCTTAGTATAAGAGGCATAATTTTGGTTTCAACCTCCATTGCTCTAATAGGAGTAGAACACATTGCTCCAGAAATAGTTCTCAAAGCCTTGTTTTGAATCACATCTAATCTATGTACATAAGGACTATTTACATAAGCTAGAGTACTGTAATCAAAGTGACTCCTTACAATTGCTTTATATAACAGGGACAATATATTGGGGTCTGCACCCCAAGACAAACCAGCTAAGCATCTAATGATATTAACACCTTTAAGAGCATTTTGAGAAATGTATTTAATGTGTTGTTCAAAGTTTAACTTCTGATCCAAAATAACACCTAAAAATTTATGTTGATTAGCTCTATCTATTATGTCACCATTGTATATAACATCTGTACGGGGAGTCTCATCACTAAAAATCATCACACTACTTTTACCAGCATTAATTTTCAGATTTAAAATATCTTGGTAATAGTTCTTGAGTTCATGTAAGGCTAAATTAATATTGTCTATTGCTTTAGTTATGTTGTTATCAGAACTATAAAGAACCAGATCATCTGCAAATTGCAGAATCTGTACATTTTTCAAATTTACATATTTACATATTTCAGAAGTATACAAATTATACAATAAAGGTGAGAGTGCTGCACCTTGCATTGTCCCTTTAGAGGCCTCTTCTGGGCCATACAGAATATTATTGTGTCGTACATACAGGACTCTCTTGTTTAAAAAATTGTGTAACCATTTAGAGATTTCACCAGGTATGCCTAGGCTACCAGTTAAAATCTTAACTAAAATCCCAGGGTCGAGACTATCAAATGCACCTTGTACATCCAAAAATACACAAACAGTATTTAATCTTAAATTTTTGGCTTTTTTCAGGTCTGTTATAAGTGAGGTGAAACTATCTACACAGCTGCAGCCTCTTCGAAAACCATATTGGATCCGTGGAAGAAAATTATTTGTTTCAACATACCAATCAAGACGATTTTTGAGCATGTTTTCGAATATCTTACCGAGACATGACGATAAAGAGATAGGTCGATACGAACTGGGTAGTTCAGGTGGTTTATCTGCCTTTAAAATGGGAATGACACATTGTGTTTTCCATTGTGTAGGGATGATTTTTTGTAGCCAGAGCATATTTAGAATTTTTAAAAATAACTGTTGTATGGACACATGAAGATTTTTAATTAAAATGTATGGAAAATCATCAAGACCTGGAGTTGTATTTTTCCTGGTTTGTAAGCTCATCATAAATTCACTCCATGTAAAAGTATCTAAGAGAAACATTGATTTGGGATTATCATTATTCACATTAAAATAATTGCAATATGAACTAAAATCTATCAAATTATTGCTGTCTGCTAATTTAGACAAAAATGGTTGAACAAACTCATCCTTATAAGATTTATTGCCAGCTTTTACACCCTTGAATCTTTTAATTAAATTCCAAATCTTGCTTATTGGAGTAGTTCTGTTGAAAGTGTTACAGAAGTCATTCCAACCACTCTTTTTCTGCTCGGAAATAGTCCGCTTTTTCAAAGCGTCCAATCTTTTATAATTGATGTAGTTTGCTATAGTTGGATCACTTCTATATAATTTCAAGGCATTGTATGACGTTTTAACACTTTTCTCACAAATATCATTCCACCAGGGTGATGGAGGCCTACTTTTAAAATCACTAGTTTTTACGAATTTTGGGATAGCGAGTTGTTTAAGTTTGTCTAGACGAGAGCAAAAGTCTAAATATACAGACATTGGATCTTGTTCATCAACTGTTGATGTCATGTCAGTGAAAATATTTTGAGAGAGGTCACGAAATTTATTCCAATCTGTTTTATTATACAAATATTTATCAACCGGTGGATTGATTTGATATTTGTCAGTACTCAGTGCAATACTAATAATTGTTGGGTAATGGTAACTACCCATAGCATTATCATGCAAGGACCATTTACAAAGTGGTGCCAAATTCGGACTAACAAAGGTAACATCTATTGCAGATGGGTTATGCCTAGGACTATTAACAGTAGTGAAGCTACCATCGTTTAAAATACATAAATCACAGTCATCTATCACATTGTACAAATCTCGACCGCGCCCTTTCGTACTTAGACAGCCAAAGGCAATGTGGTGGGCATTGAAATCTCCACTAACAAGGATGGGCTTTGGAAGACTACCTATCATGTTGCATAATCTATTTAATCTTATATGTCCACTTTTAGGAGGACAATATACATTTAAGATAGTAATATTACCAATTTCTGTGGATATTGAAATAGCAATTGTTTGTATTTCTTCATAGAAAGTTGTATCTAAAACATTGTATTTTAAATATGGTTTTATTAAAATTGCTACACCATTATGATCATTCACAGAATTTTTAAAGTAAATATTAAACCCAGGTATTTTAAACTGTTTATTATTGTTTTTAAACCATGTCTCATTTAGTAAACAAATATCTATATTATTTTCATGTAAAAATTTGATTAATAGGCATTTTTTACTATTGGCACTTTGAATATTATATTGTGCAATACGTAAGTTAGAACTTATGTTACTGGCACTTATATCCATTGTTTAAGATGATAAATTTTTAAGTAACATTTGTTTTATGGATGTTGTGGTGATAGGCACATCATCCATTTTGTTTCCTAGTTGTACTAAAGTTTGTACAAGGGCCATTAGAATATCATTATTACCTATGACTTGTTTAATTACATCTGAGGTAGAGCTTTTCTTCTCAGTCTGAGATTTCTCAGTTGTATTTACATTAGAGCTATTTACAATATTATTTACTCCTGTTTTATTAAATGTTTTATTTACACTATGGGACTTTTCTGGTAAAAGAGGAAATTCTTTAACATCATTTTTATTAGTTTTAACTACACTTGAATAACTTATTTTTTCTTTTTTTTCTACTATCTTCCTCATTTTTACTGGACAAGTCCTAGCTACAGCCAAATGAGTTCCACCACAATTAACACAGCATAATTCATTAGGCTTGTCGCAATCTTTATAAGAATGATCACCTGCACAACAGCTGCAGCGCTGTTTACCATTACAAACCTTAGCAGAATGATTAAATTTGAAGCAGCGATAGCACTGCTGCAGAGGTGGGATGTATTCAGACACTCTGTATGAGAATAAATCATATTGGACATTATTTGGTAAGATATTTGATAGAAATGTTATGCTGACTGTCTGCAGTGGGGCCCAGCTGGACCCTACTTTCTTAGTAAATCGGCGTACTGCAACTATTTCATATATTGAGGAGAGCTGCAAATATAATTCCTTATTGGAAATGTTTGTTGGTACATGTCTAATTATACCTATGCGCTCAATTTGTGCTGCAGGTATAAAGGCTTTAATTTTGTATTTCTCTAGGAAATGTTCATTTTTAATAAAATTGTTTGCAGTATTATATTGTTTGAATATAACACCAATTCGATTGGCATTAATTCGCCTTATAGCTACCACTCCCTTTACTTCCGATGCAAAAATATGGTTCAAGTAAATAGGGCTCTTATTCCCTATACGGTCTTTATCACGGCTTTCCACGAACACATTGAACTCGGTATAATTAGAATTTTCTGGATAGAGTCTTTTATAATTAGGTTTGAAAAAAGGCAAATAACTTTTTTCACTTTCCTCACCACTGTCGCCAGTCCTAACATTGTCTTCTTTCCTCTTCCTCACTTTAGGATTCGGGGGAGTATTAACACCCCCGCCTTCGTCCTCCTCCATTTTGGGCAAGTGCTAAACACTATTTTTAATACTATGCAGGGTTTGTACAAGTATTTACAACTTTAAATATAAATGTTGAAAGAATTGAAAAAAATCGCGCCCACTCTTTTCAATTTCCCGCCTCGGAAAAAAAAAAATGATTTAATTCTCGTAGATAACAAAGAGGTTTACACTGTGTTGCCAGGCTAGTGAACTGAATAAAACCGTTTGTACTTAGCTATGACTAAGAAAAATAACGGTTTGTTTACTGTTTGATCTATAATTTGCATTAATAATCATTTTTCGGCATTCTAAAAACCTAAGAATAACGTTTTTAAAGAATTTAATAATTCACTCTTTATCATTCATTCTTATTTTTTTAATAACGGTAACACTTTCATATTTAAATTTTGGAGATGTCAGATTCAAATTTGGTGCTGTCATATTGAACACCAAATTTAGTTCGACGTAACAACAGAATAGCATTCCCTCTAAATTTCTCTAAAATAAGAAAATTTTAGAGAAAAATTAGTTTAGTGATGTCAGCAACAGAATTGCTACCATTTACCTTTCAATCTTGCCGAGTTTAAATTAAATTCGCCATTTTCAGACTTCAATAGTACGTTTTTTATAATATTTTGGTTGTTATCAAATAATTTATCAACTCTTTATTGACAACATCATCTGGTGATGTAGGAAATTTCGCACCTCTTAATGTAACTGAATGTAAATCAAAATCTCCATATACTGATTTCACCAATGCGTTATATTTCGGTTCTACGAAAACGTTTGTGAATGTGATGGCCAAATTTATCAACATTCATTTCTAAGAACCGTTTCGTAGAACCGTCCTGTAGTAAGTATAAAATAGGCCTAGTAAATTTACATGAGTGACACATTATTTATTATTATCTCCTATAAAAAACTGGGCGCTTGACGGTCGTTAATAATACCACTCTCTCTTAACTCTTCAATAATTGAAATTATTTCGTTATTTACTCCAGTATTACCTGCGTCTCGTGACGCCCATAATAATTTTAAGCGTTCAACTAGTTCATTGGGATCATCCCAGTATATTTAATCAGTGTTCTTTTTTAGCTTTTTATATACCTCATTAGCATTAGCATACCTCCTCCATGAACATTTACATTTTCTATCTTTGAACTTTCATCATTTTTATTAAAGAGTGGTTTTATTATTTGAGTATATTTAGAACCTTGTAACGTTGTGGATTCTTTATAAATCAAACTAAAATTATATCAATAAAATTAATCGATACTTTAGTATGTTCTATAACTTATTACTAAATATCTATGGTTGTGCGAGCGAGATTGGACAGCACTAGCCCAGTCATCAACTGACGGCTCTTATATCGTTCCTTTCCTTGGCAACCTTCGCCGAGGTAGGTCACTTTGACCCCGTGGCCAACTGCTGTCGGCTCCGGGTAAGTTTTGAGATCAACATTTCCTACTTCTTCTACAGGTGAAGACTTTCCAGCGGTGCAGCTTATTGCCTGCTAAAATGCATGGCTTACTATATTTTGTTTTATTATGTGTGATATTTCAGCCTACCTAAATAGTGCCACGAGGCCGATGACCCCTACGGTCAGAGGTCGCGGCACCAGCTTGTGCTGCCTACTTATATTCTTTTTATTATAGCTTCTAGCTACGCTGCATTGCCGCTGGGAGATTCTCTTCACCTGCTATTTTAGCGGGTCACTTGGACGTAATTGCCTAGTGACAAACTGACCCGCACTTTTTCTAATTCCAGGGTCTTCGCACCGGGCTTCGCACCATAATGGAGGTAGCGAGGCACACCAGCGGAGACCCTGGCACGCCGGCATCACCACCAGCCACGTGTCCACTAGCTAAGTGCATACTACCACCTTTGCACAACGGACCGAACAACGCCACGGCAGAATATTTATTAAGAATCCATTCCCTGAGGTTCATTTACTCATATACCTAAAATAAATTTATGCAACGTTACCGATTATAATCTCTTATTATATTGTAATCAATCCTTTTATTTATCTCTGCTCGCCCTAGCCGGTAGTAGTCTCAATTACATCAATTACTTAATTAATTTTCACAGTGCATAAGTCACCTTAAACTTTATTGCAACTCCATTTTAAAACCTTCTATAAAAATTTATTAACCGTTACATTGGCGCCCAACGTGGGGCGCCAATGTAACGATTTGATATTTTTATAGAGGTTTTTTAAAAGAAGTTTAGGGTGACTATTGCACTGTAAAAATTAATAAAGTAATTGATGTAATTGAGACTACTACCGGCTAGGGCGAGCAGAGATAAATAAAAGGATTGATTACAATATAATAAGAGATTATAATCGTTACATTGGCGCCTTACAAGGTATTATTCTGCCGTAGGTATTGTGTGTTTGGTCCGTAAGTACTTTATTTCTTCTTATTTTCCTCTTTATTTTACCAGTGGTGATTTTTTTCACCAATTTTATTGTTATTTTTCATTTTTACGTAAATGACGGTATTTGAAAATAATTATTGGTTTCATTTTTTTTATATTTAACTGAATAATGCAAACTTATTTCCATTATATTAGTGAAATTACTCATCTAATTAACGAATCACCTGTGTTAAATATAACAACAGGGCTAATTAACATTACATTTACAATTATTTTGCATAACATCTAGACTGGTTTAATACCTCTTATGGTCATTTTAACTGTATAGTATACTATTATATCCACTGGTAAAGTAAGGATCTATTTACTTTTGTTTTCTTGGACTTGTTGATCTCAACCGGTTTCTACTTATTTCTATTCCATTTTTGTATAGGTGTCTGTCGCACACCCAGTCAGTGAATTTATACTTTTTATACTTGCTTACCTTTTATATGCATTATAATAACATATATTAAGTTATTATATCAACCTATTGCCGGTTGAAATTATCTTTATGTTGATAAATTAATACTATTTTGATGTATTATACACAAATAGTTTATTACTCACTGACAGGTTACATATACTACTTGATTTCACTTATATTGAAGTAAATTACTTACTAAATTTTTATGTCAATCTCGCTCATCGCACCATAGCTTTTATGTTTTACTTAACTTTGGGTTAATTTACCTTTTAAATTTAATACTTACTCAACTGTTTTGTAGTCAGTGTTGCTTATTGTCGGATTTCTGTATCCAAATTAGCTTGTGTATTTGAAAAAAAAATGAAAACAATTCTTTGAAAAGAAATACAAAGAATAAAAGATCTCCATACAACTAATAAAATCTTTGAAAAGAACAACAAAGATAATAAATACTTAAATTGTAGACCTCGTCTTGTTCTGCATATGGGATTGTTTTGTCTGGTATAGTTTAAAGTCAATAAAATCATTACCACTTATATAAATTGACTGTTCAAAGTCAACAATGCATTAGCCATTTTCCCCGAGTCCTCTTAAAATGACTTGTCTCATAACTATAAACTAAATATAGGTAAAATAATCAATATATTTCATATAAAACATTTTTAATCAAACATAAAACAATACAAGGACCTAACCTAACCTGATAAATTTATTAAATAAATAGCAACCTAATTTCTTAACTATGAACAACACTTGTTTTGTTCTAATAATCACTATTGTTGTAAATATTTGTAAATATTCAATAAACTTTGCTTTTCACTTAAACAATATTATACACAATTGTGGCAAACAAGTATATACCTACACATACTTGTAACTAAAATTTGTATTTTATAATAACATATTGCACGGTGATAATACACTACCTATATCTCAATACTACAATGGTCGTAATCATATTTTTACCTATAAAAGGGTCACCATTAAATTTTTTATTTCATGTAGGGTAACATGACCCAATGTTGGCACCCCTCCAATTTATTGGCACTCCAATGTTATCAGCAAAAAATAAGGATCTAGTTTAACAAACGGTGTTTCTACAAAAATATAACGAATCTGTAATTAACTAATTTTATAAATTGTCAATACTTAACTGTCAGTGAAATTATTCAGCGGTCAAACTTTCAAATTTCTTTCACGTCGTAACAGGTTTTGTGTTTTGTTACCAGTTACTTAAGATTTTATTGAGTGCCACCCTGTTTTAGCTGTTTTCGTGTTAATTTATGAAGGCTACATATGATTATTAATGTTTTTTGGGTTTTGAATAGTTTACACACGTATTTTTGTCCTACTATTCGCAATGAATAAAAAATGTTTTGAATTTACCGCCATGACAATAACCGGTATGCGATTCAAACATAATTCTAATTTATTGGCACTCTGACAATAAATGGGGTTGTATGACAATTTTTTTTTTCCATTGGAACTTTATTTTTATCAAGCTTTTATAAGTTTTTAACATCCATAAAAAGAAATCATCGTATTTTCTACAAGATTTCCAAATGTTGGCCCCATGCCAATAGTTGAAATCTAATTACTGGCAGTAATGCCAATAATTGGTCGTAGGTGTCAAAGATGAAGGAAAAAAACCCTAATAAGAAGCCAGATAAAAAAAGAAGTGAAGTAGGAGTACAAAAACGGATAAAATATACAGAAGAAAGTATGCAAAAAGCTCTTTACTTTAAAAATATTACATAATAAACTGTTTTAACTAAAACACGGCATATGTAATTTACATAGGGTTTTATGATAAAAATATTACAAAATGTAACGGTTATAATTAAATACCAGCTTCAAATTCATTTACATAGTATTTTACTTCATAAATATTGCAACATGGGACTGTTTTAACTAAAACACAGGTTTAAAATAGCTTACATAGTATGTTACTCAATATTTCGAAAAATATATAATTTTTAACTAAAAATATAATTAATTATTATTAAATTTAGTATACTACACTGCCGGTACAGAAACTCTGTATTTACAGGATCGGCAGCACGAGCGTGCTGCCGATCCTACGTGCGTAGGCCACGGCAAGCACTTTCCATCAGGACTTTGACTTTCACAGTGTCCTTGTCCGCCACCTCAGTGGCATAAAAAATGGCATTTTACTCCAAAAAATTTACAAGCTGAGTGCCACCATTGTTAGCATGGCACGTGTTTATAATGGTGGCACTCTTTCCTGAGACTGCCTTCAGCTTACCATCAGGCGAGGTGAAGTCAAATTGACGTGTCCTAAAAAAACAATAATATATAATTGCTCTTAAAATTAGCTTTATAATGGCAATTTGTATGAAATAAACCATTGTGAACTGTGTTATGGATGTTTACTATTCTTAATTTAGTGAGCTCAGTTAAATAATTATATGGAAATAAATCGAATATAATAAATCATAATGTAATATCCAGTGACCATTTTCTACAAAGAAGCAAAAACGTTTTTATATCGAAGTGAGTCCAATCCAGAAGAGAGTTGAAAATCGACGCCCGAAGGATCAATCTGAAAGAATAAATCACAATGTAGACATTACTACTAAATTTTGCAATGCCATTTGTAAGCATCCACATCCCCCATTACTCCTTCTAGGAGAACAACCCTGTCAGTAAGTGAGTGGTAATCGGCTATATAATAATAATTATAATATAATTATAATAACTAGTGCTAAAGCAGCTCGCGTTTGTATTGTATAAACTTAGTTACCTTTTTCAACGAAATCGGTTCAATAAGTTAATCGTTAATAAGAATCTGTACGGAACATCTTAAAGGACAATGGGACGGATGTTAGGACTTAGGATTGTAGTTAGAGATTCCCTCCTAAGTCCCTCCTAAGAAATTCCTATTTAGGGGATGATTTAGGTATGATTGTTGAAATTAAGCATAATTATTATAGTAGTTATGTATCGATTAATTGAATAATTTGGGATACCGTTAACGCGAGATCTCAGTTCAGGGTGAATAGCTAGTTAATATAAATTGTTATATTTAAAAATAACAAACTTTCACACAAACTTTCATTTCCTATTACCCTTTCCCCTTTTAACCCCTTATGTCGCTATAAAAGGTCATATCCGTTGCCAAGTTCAAGAAAATGTATGGCTACTCGGTTTGGTACCCCTTCTCCCATCATTCCGCTCAACCCACATGATTGCTTCGTCAACAGACTCTGAATCGTTAGACTGTGATATTAGTATAGATATATAATTATTATATATGATGAATTTGCTTTTAAATGTTTTATTTATATCTAAACAGTAATAGGTTGAATCATCTAAGGTTGAAATTGAATTACAGTAGAAACTCAATTACCCGGCCCTCACGGATACAGACTCATAATTATCCGGGTTACCAGTTGCAACAAAATCTATTAAATATGAACATAGACCTCTCTTATAGACTTCCCTAAAGCAGCCTGCATTCAGCGCTTCCCAGCGACTGTGATGAGGTTGTTCTTACATGTACTTACATATATAGGTAAGTGCATACATTGAATGTTCCCAAATGTATCTGTTCATTTATTGCTTAATAGACATTGATTTTCCTTGATAGGTGTTTATTGTTTTTAACAAACATACATTAAGTACTAAATATATGCACAAGACCAGCTTGTCTTCATACATTTGATTATCTGAATACCTAACAACGACAACTATACTCCCTTCAGTTAGGTACTAAACTAAAGGTAAACAATCTTGTAGTGACTTTTCATAAAAACACACTTTAAACAAAGCTTACTACTGAACTAAGCTTATTAATTGACTAACTAGTCTTTCAATTACAGTTTTAGTCTTTAAAATGAGTTTCTAAACAGTAAAATATTAATAAACTGAGTTTCTAAATACAACAATATTTACAAAGACACATCAAGATTGTTTTTGTTTACCTAAGTTCCGAACTGAATGGTTAAAGGAGTTTCTTTTGTACTTAAGTTTATATTCATGTTCATTCTACACTTTTTCATCTTAGCGTTAATTGCAGTTGCATCCAACAGTTCCACCTTGGAGTCCGGGGTTGGCCAGTCTGTGCACTTAACTGAACTTCAATATTTTCCGTGAAGTTACTGCCATATGACCTCCACAACAACCACAACCCAATGGCATTGCAATTAGATTCGTTGTCGAACTTTTTAGTGATCTAAATACCCGTAACGAGTGCCATAGATGTTCGATAAGTTCGTAGGAATCCATACACTTTTCAGATATCTAATATATCATGATCTTAAAGATTTCAAATAAAAAAATTACCTTTGGTTGTTTTCATATTACAGATATAGATAGATAGATTAAAATACTGATCCTAACTGAGTTGGAAAAAGGCTTAGAGGATATTTTAATGTGATATTAATCCATGAATCTAAAACTTAATTAACCTCAATAGCTGTCATTACGACTTTTCATTTATTTTCATATATTTTGGAATCTGGAAGGTGTTCATATAGTAATGAACTCTGCTGTAACTTTTTATTACTTCAAACGTAATTTAGTACATAGTTTTCATAAACTTACCGGTCTGGATTTATAGGAAATTTCGATAAAAATATGTTGGACCCTATTAGTCTTCTTTTGTGGCAAATCTCACATTTTTTAGAACCCGTTGATTCTGACATGTTCGCAGATAAGTTAATTACACTACACTGCATAAAACTTACAAATAAAGTATGCAAAGTTCGAAAAAGAGTTATCAAACACGAAACGTCCATTTTGATTTTCTTTGAAATTTATTTTTTTATTCTTCATCTGTCACAGATAACATAATTTTCATTGACATTTTTGCATTCTATATAATCTGTGAAGAAAAAGTAAGAATTGCCAACATTCAGACGTTCAGACATTGTGTGCGAATGTTGGCTAAGGATATAGTCAAACGAAAAATAGGCCTTAACTCCATAGACAGAAGGGATATAATTTTTTGAAATTTTTTGTAGCTCAAACGAATGTTCTAAGTGTCTACCCACTGGCAACCTTCGCCGAGGAAGGTCACTTTGACCCCGTGGCCAACTGCTGTCGGCTCCGGGTAAGTTTTGAGATCAACATTTCCTACTTCTTCTACAGGTGAAGACTTTCCAGCGGTGCAGCTTGTTGCCTGCTAAAATGCATGGCTTACTATATTTTGTTTTATTATGTGTGATATTTCAGCCTACCTAAATAGTGCCACGAGGCCGATGACCCCTACGGTCAGAGGTCGCGGCACCAGCTTGTGCTGCCTACTTATATTCTTTTTATTATAGCTTCTAGCTACGCTGCATTGCCGCTGGGAGATTCTCTTCACCTGCTATTTTAGCGGGTCACTTGGACGTAATTGCCTAGTGACAAACTGACCCGCACTTTTTCTAATTCCAGGGTCTTCGCACCGGGCTTCGCACCATAATGGAGGTAGCGAGGCACACCAGCGGAGACCCTGGCACGCCGGCATCACCACCAGCCACGTGTCCACTAGCTAAGTGCATACTACCACCTTTGCACAACGGACCGAACAACGCCACGGCAGAATATTTAAGAATCCATTCCCTGAGGTTCATTTACTCATATACCTAAAATAAATTTATGTAACGTTACCGATTATAATCCCTTATTATATTGTAATCAATCCTTTTATTTATCTCTGCTCGCCCTAGCCGGTAGTAGTCTCAATTACATCAATTACTTAATTAATTTTCACAGTGCATAAGTCACCTTAAACTTTATTGCAACTCCATTTTAAAACCTTCTATAAAAATTTATTAACCGTTACAACCTTTATTGCTTTTGATAGGTTTGGAAGGATCAAAATCACGTCATGAGCGTTTGTGTCTATCAACATAGTTTTATAATTTATTTTATCACCTTCAGTTACTACTGTTGTATCAGGTGTTTTGTTCATCAGTAATTCCATTAAACCAACTGTTTTGTTATATTTACGTCCAGCTACAATGATGCTGTTATTAGAAATAGTTACCTCCAAAGACCCCATAAAAAGATTTCCTTTTTCACTTCTTACACCAAAAGGTATATTTTCATTGAAGACTATGGGCGTTGACCATGAAGTATGTGGACTTTCAGTAACCGGGGTATCAAAAGATACTGTGCTAATAGTATCAGGTATACGTTGACCATGAAGTATGTGGACTTTCAGTAACCGGGATATCAACAGATACTGTGCTAATAGTATCAGGTATATCATTTTCATTTATAAGCATTTATAACGTTTTCGTTAACGTTTAGATCAACGTGTGAATCATTAGGACTTAGTTTCATTTTATTGACGGAGTCTCTAGATATATCAGCAAATTTTCGTTTTTTTATCTGTTTAATATCTCTTGGAGTTTCATAATTTTCATTTATTTTGGAATTTTTATTTTTAACTGCATTTAAAGGTTCGATTATTGGTTTCAGTACAGATTCCACGAATATATTATTAGAAGATTCACTGTCTCGCATCATTTTAATTTTTTTTCTCACGATTCAGCTGATTCAATTATTTGTTTTTTCAACTCTTGTTCTTTATTCATGTTAGAACCTTCTTAAATTACGTTAAAAGTTATAGTAAATTTATTTAAGGAAGTTTTCGTATTTATGTTGATTATTAGTCTAAGATTATAAACGTATGAAATTTCATTCTATAACGTCCCTCATTTTTTTCGCAGTCTTTATTTATAACTATATAATTAAAATATTTATTCCAGACCTTAGTACACATATCTTGGAATTGAAACCAACTCATATCTTGTAGAATATACTGCTTCCGGGCTGTTTGGCCGAGGTCCATCGGAAACTTGTATTCCAGACGTTTCGTCGATCACTGCGGTCGACATCTTCAGTGGTACACGTCGGGACGCCGTCGAGTGCGGAGAACCTTCCTCGGCGGCGAACTCGGTGCGACTAACAACTGACTGACGGTGCGCCGGCCGTGAAAGCCTTAAGATTTATATTCAACTCATCTGTATTAACGTGTTCATCATAGACGTGACGCAAATTGATAATATCTTGCTTGAACAGAATTATAAAATTAGCATTGTCTCGTATTAATTGCTTGGGGATCTTGCTGTAGGTTTGATTCAGATAAAAACAATAAATATCTTTGTGCCTGCCCATTGCAAAGTAATCTCAAATATTATTCTGATTTTCGTCATCAAATATTATTACAGAATTTGTATTAGCTTCTTGGGGGCTGAGAACACCTTTTCCAATAATACATACTTCGGTTGAAAAAGAGTTTTGGAGTACAAGTACACGTTTCGAAATGTTAATCCATTTTGATGCAAAAGGAGACCTATCATTGAATTCGTTTTACCACAGTTAGAAGGTCCTGAAATTATACAACGAATTGTATTTGGTAAAAGCTTTCCATGACGAGAAATCGTTCTTACGGAATTTGCACAGATTTATGTAATTGCAATGAACATGACTGTTTTACAAATTTCATGATGTATCTTGTTATGAGTTGATATTGGTCATCGGTTAGTTGAACAATGAAATATTCATAAGATACACTAACTTTTATAATATCATGTCGATGAACCCCAAATCAATTTTTTGCAATCGAATTCCGTTAAAACTTTTAATGACATGAAATCAATCTTAATGGATTTCTACATTGTTTTGTATATGTGTTACCTATACTTTTTTATTTCATAATTGAATAGTGATAACTTAAATTTCTTCTGTTAAATCTATCAAATTATTATCGATTCTAATTATTCAAGCCCACAACTTTAGCCCTTCATAACGGATTATAGGAAATCTACCATTTTTGTTATGACAGGGTATTAATATAGCGTTAAACTGCTCGTTTTATAATTTTTACAATATCTCATCATATCAATAATCCACATAATCGCTTTTCCACTATTATTATCAGCACTCGATCTCCAATTTTCATTGTCACGCTAATTTCGCTTTCTTGAAAATGCTTTGAAGAGTTCAAATTGAACAAGCACTGAGTAAGTTGACTGTTAACTTCATGAGATATGAATTGAATGATGTCAGCGTTGTGATTACTTTACAAACCCTTGCAAGAAGTGGTTTGCAATTAATGCATTGATCACCTGTAATATTGAGAGTTCGACGAACAAAGTGAGTTAGAACTCTCAATATTACTCTACTACTGCTGTCCAAATGGTAGTAGAGTAATAATGGTATATGCTAGTGAGTAATAATACTACGGCCGAATTCGAAATGCCGAATTGGCTCATGGAGCACGTCATCCACTTCTTTTGCCTATGGATGGGCATTTTGTGCGTTTGTTGGTCATGGACCGCCATATTAAAAACTCCCACGCTGGCTGTAATTCGTTATTGGCCCTTTTGCAGCGAGAATTTTGGATCTTGTCAGCCAGACGTCTCGTTAGGGGAGTGGTTTTCCGTTGTTTGCCATGTTATCGTTTGAAGGCTTCTATTATGCAGCCTCAGATGGGTGACTTACCAACTGACCGAGTAACTAAATCTCGTCCATTTGCTTCAGTTGGCACGGACTTCGCTGGTCCGTTTTGGGTTAAAGCTTCGCAGCTTCGTAATGCTAAGTCGGTGAAGGCATACTTGTGTGTGTTTGTTTGTTTGGCCACTAAGGCTGTTCATTTGGAAGTGGTGTCCATGCTCACTACAGAAGCATTTGTAGCGGCCCTAAGCCGATTTGTGTCCAGACGGGGAATCCCGTCTTTGATCCGATCCGACAACGGGACCAACTTTCACGGCACAAACAATTATTTAAAAGAGGTTTACGGATTTCTTGATAGTCAAAAGGGGGCATTGGGTCGCGAGATGGCTCTTCGGGGTATCACTTGGAAATTTAGCCCTCCGGTTTGCCCACATTGGGGCGGTATATTTAAAGCCGTTGTTAAATCCGCGAAAACGTATTTGCGTCGTGTTATTGGTGAGACTATACTCTCGTTTGAAGAACTCGCAACCGTGTTTGTTAAAATTGAGGCGGTGCTCAATTCACGACCGTTAGGCCGTTTGACATCCGATCCAAATAATTTGGAAATATTGACGCCAGGTCATTTTTTGATAGGACAGCCGCTTACCGCCCTGCCAGAGTATCCGTTTTTGGAGGTTTCTTGTAATTGCTTGTCACGCTTTCAATTGTTGCAGCAACTCACTCAGAGTTTCTGGAAACGTTGGCACTTGGAATATTTGCACACTCTGCAGCAGCGCGTTAAGTGGACTGACAAAACAAATCCGCCTAAGATTGGTGACCTCGTTTTGATTAAAGATGCCAATCTGACTCCTTTACATTGGCGTCGGGGACGTATAGTCAAACTGTTATTAGGACCCGAAGGGATTCCACGATTGGCCGAGGTTCTAGTTGGAGACTCCGATATTCAACGAGCGGTTTCAACTCTATCCCGCCTCCCTTTAGATTAGCGACCCGAAATGACTTCGGTTCGGGACGGGGGATTGTTTAGTTTTAATCTTTGTTTTGATGTTGGTACCGCGTATTGATAGGACCAACACCAATCATATTTTTTCTTTTTTATTCGTGAACTTGACGACTGTCAATGGCGAGTTGAGCGCGAAGTACAGCCGGTCGCGCGCCGTGAAAAATTTGTTTGGACATTTTGATATTCGAAGTTTAGGATTATGATGCGCCAGGGGTTCGCTCGTTGGTATACGACCTCGCGCAGTGTTGTTTTGTGAAGAATTTTGGTTTGGAACTTTAAACGGTTTCATTGAGGGCGTCTGAAGATTGGACCGCCGTTACCGATTTAAAGGGAGGTGAAATCTTTTATAATTTTTGTAATCTATCGTATAATACATTCTCAACATACATTAGACTAGGATTAGATTAGGTACATTATCACTGGGCAATTTGTTCCATAATACGGGGCCGTCAGTAATAAGGTTAGTTAACAACCTACTTATATATTTCATCTTCTGGATATTTTATTTAATTTTTTGGCTTGTGTAATCGTATTATTTTGTTTGAAATCGATTGATCTTTTGTTGATCATAATTAACGGATTGGTTTAATTTTGGGTTGCAAGTTGAAACTTAACATGCAGTAGAATCCGCCATCTTGGGTGTTAATTTATCGGTATTATTTGCCAATTGGAGCAATTGAATTGAATAAAGTTGTTATTGTAATTAAAATATTTCCTGGTCGATTTCGATCGGGTGTCAATTGCGGCTAATTTGATTAGTGAAACAAGTACGTGCTAAAAATCTGTTTAACTTTGAATTGTTGCTTATTAACGTTTGATTGGACCCGCCAGGAGGTCTGAATAAATATTTATTTGTGTTTACTTGCTATAAAATTGAAAGTACCGTATGATTTGAGTTGTTTGTACCCGTGAGGTTTTGGTCGGTTCCATTAACCGGTTATTCTAAAACTGCGGTATTTTGCAGTTTTAACCGTTGTATATTCGTGCCGACTTTCTGTTTGATGCTTCGTGCGGTTTTAGTCGGTTCGATTAACCGGTTTGTATAAAATTGCAGTGTTTTGTTATTATTGTTTGATTAATGATTTTGTACCGTTTGTTGACTGAACCTTTGTAGATCCGGATCATTCGACCCTTTATTTTAGATATATATTAAGTTTTAGTTTTTATTTGCGTTTCCACTGTCGGCTTTAGATCACGCTTCGGAACAAAGTAGTGATTGCATGAAAGTGAGTGGTGGGGCTGCTGCTTGAATACGTTCTGTTCGTGGTCTCACTCCTCACTCTTGTCTCCGGGTTAAAGGAGACTGGTAGCAGAGCTGTTAATTGTTTTTTTTTATGACTGCGCTCGCTACGTTCGCGTACAATTTCTGGTAGCAGAGCGTGGTTACGAGATCCCACGGCACGCACGTGTAGCACTGCGTCGGATCATTATACACTTGTGGACACATCTATTGGCCCACCTTGCATTTTCAGTTTCGTTTAGTCCTAGCTAAAAATTTATATTAGGTCCAGCACAGTTTTTATGCAGTTTTGAACCAGGCACATTCATAATTTTATTCAAGTCTTTTTTTGAATTTCGAACACATAGTCCATTGAAAAGTTACATTTGGGGTTGCGTTTTTTAGAGGACGCAATTTTATTTTTTTGATGTATAGGGGGGGTCAGTGTAAAGAAGTTTGTGGGGTCACCACCCTTGTCGAACGGCCGCCATCTTGAAAATAGGGGTTGAAATGGTTTTTACGATATATCGCTTAAACTATTTATCTGATAAAAAAAATTGTTAACATTTTTTGTTGCAAATTAAATTCTCTACAACTTTGGTACAGTAACTTTTTGTCGTAGAACTATAAATAAAAAAGTTATAAGCGAAAATGTTCAGAAACTTTTTTAGGTAGATTTCGATGAAATCGATCTACCTATTGGTTTCTTTACTGTCGAATTTTTAAAAAATTTCTTCATAGGAGGTCTAGTTATGACCCCCTGAGTCCGAAATGACCACTGGTCAAAAGTTTATATATATATATATATATATATGTATGTATGGTTCCACTTCCCAAAATTTGCGGCACTCTCACGGTCGCATTTTTGCCCCGATCGCTTTCAAACCGCGGTCAAAAATTGCTTGGGTGTAAACTTAGTTTAAGTTCGTGAACGGGTGGAATCCGGCCTAAGGGGACGGTAGGGCCTCACTTTTTGTGAAATCAGTTTTTCCTCCAAATTTCACGTTCCATGACAGATATTCGAACCGTTCTAATTTTATCCCATAGTATACATGAATACCAACAACTTTTAATAATAAACCTATAAGATTAAAACTTTAACTAAAAGTGGAGGGGGGAAAAACCAAAATTTTTCGGGAAAAAAATCATAACTTCTAACCGGTGAACATTCTTGCTGTCGCAAACATTTTTAATCGATAGGCCATTTTTAAGTCTAAAATAAATGTCAGAAAAGTTTTTCGCTAAAACTTACCGTTTTCGAGAAAAAAAAATTAAACTGTTTAAAATCCGTAGTTCTCTATATAAAATAATATTAATTGCTTCACGAAATCTACCTGTGCGTTCCCCCTGCGGGAACGGATTTTTTATCTCTTTATACGGTGGTAATAAAGATGATAATTCTCTTGACAGCCTAAGATACAAACAATTTGCCAAGGCAGTGATAAAAAGCACATTTAACTTATCTTCACTTCCTCCAACACAAGACGCAGCTCGCTTTCATACTTTCCGAGTCTACCATCAGGTCCAGTCGTGGCTTGGTAATATAATGATCTTGAATTCTTGGCATAAGCATTGTCATTTTATTTAACTGCCTCCGTACTATTATTATTATAATATCTGTTTTGTTTACTTGACTTGTGTTGTAAGTTCCCACCACAGTTGCCCTGCCTGGGGTCGTAAAAGTAGGATAGGTTTTGTATATTTAGTGTTTAATGTCTACCTTGTGTTTAGTAAATTGGTGCATGATGTATTCGCATTCAGCTGGCAGGTGGACTTGTAACTTGAAAACAACAGCAGCAATAAGTTTTGACTTAATTTATCAATCATACTTATTTTGTATTTATGCTTACATATAATATTTTTATTTATTTTTATTTTATTTTTTATGTGCATTTATGATGGATAGTGATAGTGATAATGATGACTTCCATTCAGCTTGTAGTGACAGTGATAGTTTTGTTAGTGCTGCATCACTGGCCGACAAACTAGACTCTCAGTTTTCCGATGTTCCAAGAAACTTCAACGTTGTTCATGTAAATACTCAGAGTATACCCGCCCACTTCCCCGATATGTTGGCTACATTTAACAATAAGAATATCCATGCTATTTTGGTTTCCGAATCATGGTTCAAGCCATGTCACCCTTCGATTTCATACTCTCTACCCGGCTTCCAACTTATTAGGAACGATCGAATACCACGCCGAGGAGGTGGTGTGGCGATATATCTCCGTTCCTATATCACTTATACTATTTTGAGTGTGTCGCCGCAACCTCCTCCTTCAGACGCCGGAGAACATCTGTTCTTGGAAGTCGAACTAAGTCATACCAAAGTGCTTCTTGGTGTTTACTACTGTCCTTCCTCGGGTATCAATTACTTCTCATCTTTCGAAAGCCTCTTACAGAGTTTGATACCCTCTTATAGTCAAACAATTATTTTAGGTGACTTAAATACTTGTCTCTTAAAGAAAGACTCACGTTCTTCTTCGCTTCAAGCTATCTCAGAATCCCTTAATCTCCCTATTCTTCAATTAAATTCTACCCATCATGTTCCGGGTTGTATCCCATCTCTTCTCGACCTTATCTTCGTTTCGTCACAGGAACGTGTAGTTAAGCATGGCCAATTTTCAGCGGATAACTTTTCTTACCACGATCTCCTTTTCCTTTCGTATAAAATTCGTCCTCCTAAGGCAAGGCCAAGGACTCTTATGCAGCGTAGTTTTGGTGCCATGGATCTCGATCGTCTTCGTGACGATGCTAGAGCTGTGGACTGGGCACTCCTTTACACTGCCAATACAGTTGATGAGCAAGTGGACATTTTTAATTCTAAGTTGATCCAGCTTTACGATGTGCATGCGCCTATTCGCGCTATTAAAGTCAGACACATGCCATCACCATGGTTGACGGACGAAATCAAAGCCGTTATGAAAAGAAAGGCCGCAGCAAAGTCCAGATACAAAACAAAACCAACGGAATTAAACAAAGATAAATATGTAGCAATAAGGAATCAATGCAACAAGATGTGTAGGAATGCTCAACGCCAACATATCCATAGCTCCGTACAAAATGGAGATCCAGCAAAAGTCTGGAAGTTTCTAAGATCACTAGGAGTTGGTAAGCAACGCCAAGAGTTTAATTCTAAAGATCTAGATTTAAATTCACTTAATCGGCATTTCTCTTCTTCGTCCAACTTTAATAGGACAACAAAAACGAATACTTTAAATTATCTTTCATCGCTACCAACTCCTGATTATTCTCCATTTTTCTTCGATCAATTTGCCGCTTGTGATGTTAAGAAGAGTATTCAATCTATCACTTCCAATGCTGTTGGAAATGACTGTATCAGCCGCAATATGATACTTCCTATTCTTGACGAGCTTTTACCAGTAATCTGTCATATCCTTAATAGCTCCATCATAAATGGTACGTTTCCATCAGCATGGAAAGAAGCTCAAATCACTCCCTTACCTAAGAAGCCTAAACCTTCATCGTTCGTAGATTACCGTCCTATTTCTATACTACCTTTCCTTTCAAAAGTCCTCGAACGCCTAATCCATAATCAACTCAACGCATTCCTCTGTCGTAATAACTTGTTAAATCCCTATCAGTCTGGCTTCCGTCCTGGTCACAGCACCACGACAGCTCTCATTAATATTGCGGACGATATAAGATCTGGCATGGAAGATGGCAATCTTACAGTTCTATGTCTACTGGATTTCAGCAATGCATTCAACACTGTAGATTTTGATATTTTACTTGCTATATTGGGCTCTCTTAACATATCTCCAACGGCAATTGACTGGTTTCGTGGTTACCTGTTTGGTCGCCGGCAGCGAATAAAACTTGACAATGTATTCTCATCATGGTGTACCACTTCTGCCGGTGTACCACAGGGTGGCGTTCTTTCCCCGTTGCTCTTTTCAATATTTATAAACACTATCTCCAATGATCTCATTTCTTCCTACCATCTTTATGCGGATGACTTACAAATTTATTGTCGGATACCTTCTGACAATCTGTCGCAGGGTATTCTGACAATAAATAAAGACTTAGATAGCATATGTGCATGGACAGGAGTGTACGGTCTTCAGATCAACCCCACTAAGACGCAAGCGATAGTAATTGGTAGTTCTTACTACATTTCGAGAGTCAACTGGGCAACACTTCCTCAAGTTTGTTTCAACGGAGTAACAATACCTATCAGCGATAAAGTGAAAAACTTGGGCATTTACTTTGACCAAACTCTCTCATGGAACGCCCAGCTACAAAACGTAAGCAGAAAAATCTTTGCATCTGCGGGGTATTTAAGGAGGTTGCGTAATTTTCTCCCTACTGACACTAAAACTGTGCTGGTGCAATCTATTCTTCTCCCTATCTTGGACTATGCCGATGTCAGTTACCTTGACCTTAATGAGGATCAGCTTGACAAACTTGACCGACTCCAAAACATTTGCATTAGGTTTATATTTGGGTTACGCAAGTTTGATCATGTCTCTGAGTTTCGTACTAGGCTCAGGTGGCTGCCTATCCGCCGCCGACGGGATACTCACATTCTTTCTCTTTTATATAACACCCTCTTCAATCCTTCTTCCCCTAACTATCTCAAAAAACGTTTTTCATATTTGCATGACACGCACACGAGGTACTTGAGATCATCGGAAAATTTGAAATTGTGTATGCCTAGACATTCCACAAGGTTCTTTGATAAATCTTTTACCATCGAAGCAGTGCGCCTGTGGAACGCGCTGCCAGAAACAATAAGACGTGCACAAACTCTTCAGACATTTAAAACACTGGTGAAGGAGCGCTACTTGTCACTGTAACATTCATGATGTTGAAGATAACTATGTTCATATGTTGTGGTTTTTAATTTGTGCGTATATGTATATATATACGTATATGTATATATATGTATATGAATGTGTATTCATTGAAGTAGGTAAGTCAATATTTAACGTCCTCACATTTGTATGTATAGACTTTTTAGATAAGTACTAATATGATTTATATATTGTATGTACATTATATGTAATAGAATTTATATATTATGAGGTATGATGTAAGTATTTAAATTGTAAGTACACCACATGTTGCCTGTTACTCCAAAACTACCAGTCCATCAGAAGGTTGTCTGTAAGAGATCGCAGTCCGCGATAAGACCGCCCATTGTACTTCATTAGTTATATTATTATCTACGTATTACTGGTGTACAATAAAGCATATTCTATTCTATTCTATTCTAAGACTGGGGCTGGAAATACATGTGGAAAATTATTGATGCCAGTGCAGAGCTCTAAACCTCCAGCACCCCCTGAGCTTCCAAAATTGATCTTTTGCAAATGCAAAGGAAACTGTGGATCAATGTGTGGATGTCGAAAAGCAGGGCTGAAATGTTCTGCAGTGTGCTTCCATTGTTCTGGAGAGACTTGCAGCAACGTAATGGGGCTCTCAGAATTAATAAATGAAAATGACTTTGATGATGAACCGCCGACATTAACACCCCTTCCTTCTCCAGTTCTCCCTCCCATATTTAATTCAGAAAGCCGATCAGATGCTGAGCCGCAGCCTGGTCCATCGAAAAGACTGAGCACGGAGTAGTTCAAATTTAGAAAATCACCGTGGATTATGCCTATTGAGGATACCACGTAAAAAAAACGCGCCTCCAGACTCTTCCTCGTGTGTGGTGGGGAAAAGAGTCAATAATTAATTATTAATAATATTGCAAAATTGAATCGAGTGAAATGCCCACCCTCACGCAAAAACCGCGCCCTGTCGTGGAGTTGCGGATACCAGCTCGCGAAACCATACCATACCAAGAGCCCATATGGCCGGCATCGTCAGGGAATATCTTCGGGATAGGAACATCACAGATCAGTTATGGACTGGCCAGCCAGAAGCCCAGGCATGAACCCGATTGAGCACATGTGGGACGAGCTAAAAAGACGTGTTAGGGCTCGTCAGTTGAAACTGCCATAGAAGAGGAATGGGAGATGATCCCTCAAAATTTCATAGAACGGTTGATAAACTCTATGCCTAATCGTATGAGAGCTGTCGTAGATGCCCATGGAGGCAACACACGTTATTAAATTAAACCTTTATTTGATAATTAAACCTTTATTTGATAAAACATGTTTTTTATTCAAAAATCAACTGCCTTCATCAAGGCGCATACCCGACTTGTTAAGCGTAGCTCCATGTCGTGTGGTATTCTGAATTCAAATTTAAAATAATACGATCGAAAAAGATGGTAAAATGTATCAGATTTAAAACTGCATCAATAGTTTTTGTTCAATCTAGTCATCATATTAGGTAGGGGCCATCGAAACCTAAACTCTAAGGTGGGCCAATAGATGTGTCCAGAAGTGTACTTTTTATTATTCTTTTTAATTTTCTTTGTTTCAATTTATAGGTACTTTGTTATTTTGTTAATTTGATACTATGGCTACTCCGACTTCGTACATTCAATGTCAAGCGGTATAGTCCACTCAACTGAAGTGGCTTACGTCGGTTGCTGCCCTCATCTCTAGGCCCAATCGTCAGGATCGTCTCCTGCAGCGAGAATCTGAGGTGGGCGGGCGTATGAGTATTTTGGAGGACATGTTTGCGAAGGCTTTGATATTGGCTGATGGTGAGGTCACTCCGGGTCAACAAACTAGGTTTGAGGAGGACTATAATCAGGCCTTTGAAATAGATCAGGATATATACCAGGCCGCCAATTAATATTCGGCGTAGCAGGACTGGATATGAACAAAGCAAGGGATCCGGATCGGGTACTCCTTTGGTGGGTCACCTTCCTACCTTGAACCTGCCATTGTTTGACGGTAGACTTGAGAGCTGGCTGGGATTCATTGGTCTATTTGAGAGTTTGGTTGACTCCCGAACCGAATTGTCGGATACCCAGAAGATGGCTTATCTGGTCGGTTGCCAGGGGAAGCCTTAAGCTTGGTGCAGCACTTGCAGTTGGACGAGGGTGCCTACTCCTCGGCAAAGGACCTGCTCAAAAACCGATATAACGACGTTAGGAGTTTGGGTGATGCACATGTCACGCAGATCCTTAACCTACCCATATTCAGTAGGGTCTCTACACTTCGTGGTGACATTCTCAACCCAGTCTTGGTCGCGTTGAACTCGTTGAAGCGCCTGGGGTTACCAGTAGACCAGTGGTCTTTCCTTTTGTTACACATAGTTTTGGCCAAACTCCCGGCGGACATGCGTCTCCGCTTTGAACGGGCTTATGGAGGGGATAGCTCCTCGCATCTCCCGTCTTATAAAGATATGCAGCGGTTTTTGGAAGACGAATGTCGCCGCATTAATACTGCAGAGGGAGTATCGTCGTGAGATGTGTTATCACTATTCAATTATGAAATAAAAAAGTATAGGTAACACATATACAAAACAATGTAGAAATCCATTCATTCTCATTTCATGTCATTAAAAGTTTTAACGGAATTCGATTGCAAAAAATTGATTTGGGGTTCATCGACATGATAAGTTAGTGTATCTTATGAATATTTCATTGTTCAACTAACCGATGACCAATATCAACTCATAACAAGATACATCATGAAATTTGTAAAACAGTCATGTTCATTGCAATTACATGAAATCTGTGCAAATTCCGTAAGAACGATTTCTCGTCATGGAAAGCTTTTACCAAATACAATTCGTTGTATAATTTCAGGACCTTCTAACTGTGGTAAAACGAATTCAATGATAGGTCTCCTTTTGCATCAAAATGGATTAACATTTCGAAACGTGTACTTGTACTCCAAAACTCTTTTTCAACCGAAGTATGTATTATTGGAAAAGGTGTTCTCAGCCCCCAAGAAGCTAATACAAATTCTGTAATAATATTTGATGACGAAAATCAGAATAATATTCGAGATTACTTTGCAATGGGCAGGCACAAAGATATTGATTGTTTTTATCTGAATCAAACCTACAGCAAGATCCCCAAGCAATTAATACGAGACAATGCTAATTTTATAATTATGTTCAAGCAAGATATTATCAATTTGCGTCACGTGAACACGTTATTACAGGTATGAGTTGGTTTCAATTTCAAGATATGTGTACTAAGGTGTGGAATAAATCTTTAAATTATATAGTTATAAATAAAGACTGAAAAAAATGAGGGATGTTATAGAATGAAATTTGATACGTTTATAATCTTAGACTAATAAAACATAAATACGAACACTTCCTTAGATAAATTTACTATAACTTTTAACGTGATTTAAGAAGGTTCTAACATGAATAAAGAACAAGAGTTGAAAAAACAAATAATTGAATCAGTTGAATCGGTGAGAAAAAAAAAAAATGATGCGAGACAGTGAATCTTCTAATAATATATTCGTGGAATCTGTACTGAAACCAATAATCGAACCTTTAAATGCAATTAAAAATAAAAATACCAACTATATACTTTGTTAGGAGCATTTTCTGCCTGCATAATACTATTATCTGGGGTGACAACTTGATCTACAATATTGGCACTTTCAACTGAATTTGAAGCAGCAAGTTTATTGATACTGCCAGGCTTCTGTTGAGACCTTAAATTCATATTTAAATTTCTTCTTTTACTTGGTAATGATAAAATTGCAGGGCATATTGGATCTAATTTAACTGGAAATGGTATTGGTACAGGCCCTGACTCTATTGTATTTTTTTTTCTTTTTCCATTCTTTTTAAGCTGTTCTTTGGGTTTGTGTGTTAATACTGAAACATTATCTTCCTGACCTTGAAACTGGGGCTCATTTATATCTGGAAGGAACACATTTCCTTGTAATCCATTAATTTCAAGGGGTACTTCAGTCACTTGGACTTGAACATTGTTATCATTTGTGTGTAATCTATCAAGGATGTTATTTAAAACAGGATTAATAGTTGCAACTCTTTGTCTATTAACATTATTATTTAATATGTTGTTATTGTGTCCTAAACCTTGCTTCTCGATAGAGGCCATTACTCACGCCGCCACGATAAGATGCTTATCATCATACGTGAAGCAATGAGTCTGGCAGTAGCTAGAGCCCAAAAAGGATTGACTACTAACAGACGTCATATCAACTTTGTGTCTGAAGGTTCATCCATAACACCCAGGAACAAACCTTATTCAATCTTAGATACTGCCCCAGATTGGACTCTCCTAATCGACACGTATGAAAAGCACTACAAAATTCCGGAGGATGTTGGGGTTTCGTCATCTAGACCTGACATATTCCTATATTCTAAGAGGTTAAAACATGTGGTTCTTGTGGAACTTACTGTACCGTGGGAAACAAATATACCGAAGGACCACACAATAAAGAAAAATAAATACTATGATCTCACAAACGAATTAATCAAAAACGGTTACGTGGTTAATTTGTATGCAGTGGAAGTGGGAGCGAGAGGTATACCAGCAAAATCTCTCTATAACCTACTTAAAGATCTAGGCCTATCGAGAGCTACAATAAGCTCATTACTAGGACGAATATCTAAAGCGGCACTAGTAGGTTCGTATCAAATTTGGTTAGGCAGGGAGGGGAACTTGGGTAGTGAAGGTGAGTGTTGATGTACATCAACAAAAGGGGCCCCTTCTAAACCTACACTTGGGTCGCAAGTCCCAGGCACTGTCCCGAGTTCCCAACTCAGCAACGCGATGGACCCGGCACCCGCACGGAGAATCCATGGATTGCTAAGATTACGGTCTCATTTTAAATGACAGCCCGGAGAGACGGGCTGACGCTGGAAAGACAGATGACTGCTGGAAAGACAGCTGACAGACGGAAAGACGTCCGACTGCTGGAAAGACAGCCGAGGGTGACGGCCTAGCAAGCCAAACCCGAGAATATAATCGCTAAAAGTCCGAATAAGAAAACCCCCCCAGGACAGTCCGAGAGGGGGGGCGGAAGATCTGTCCACCGGAAGGAAAAAACGACGACTCTGGCGATAATACGGATTTGAAATGCCCCACGTGCGGGAAACAATACAAGAGGCGAGCTTGGTACATCAAACATTTGAATACACATGGTGTTGAAGCACGACAGCCGTCGGTAAGAACTTCATCAGTCACTACGGATAGAGTTGACCCTCATACATCCCATGGTGAACCATCGTGTCAAAGTAACCAGGAGTCCATAAATATCCGGACACGTCTTAGCATTCCGAGCCTTCAAAACTCAACCTGGAAAGTGCACGATGAAAATCTGGCCATTCTGCTAGAACATCCAGGCAAGAAACAAGATCTAAATAGCCAAGTAAACACTTTCCAAGATACAATTTATACGTATTTTAGTGAGCATTATCCACCTCCAAATTACCATGCTCCTAAAATTAAAGAAAACTCTTTTAAAACTAAATTGCGGAGAAAGAAAAGGGAGCTAAAGAAAAAACTTCGAGATGCCAAAGCCTTGGGCGATTATCATCTTAGTCACCAACTGTCTAGGGCATTAAGATCAATTCTTAAACTAATACAAGGTATATCGCAACAAATAGCAAACAATTGCGATAGTTACGATAGGGCAAGGCACGAAGTAAATTTTGATAAAAACCCTTTTCAGTACTCAAAAAACATCTTTAAAAGCCAAAATGGTAAACTTCTTCTGACCAAAGAACAAACTTACGAACATTACAAAAACACTTATGAAATACTTAAATGCAGAACACCATACAATCAACCGGAAACCCAAAGACCTCACGACCCTCTAGTACAATTCCAAGGGAATGCACCTACCATAGAGGAAATAGAGATACAAATAAAAAAGAAATCATCTAAATCGGCTCCGGGCCCTGATGGGGTTCCATATATAGTGTATAAAAAATGTCCAACAGTTCGTAAACATCTCACAAATATATTCAGTAAAATCTGGTCAGAAAAGAATATACCAGTCGCATTTGGCGAAGCGGTTTTCGTTCTCATTCCAAAAAAACATGAAGTGACCCATCCTAAAGATACTAGACCGATAGCACTAACTAACACAATTTCAAAAATATTTTTCTCTATTCTACAAACAAAAATGTGTCATTTTATGATTAACAATAGGTATTTCGGACCTAACCACCAGAAAGGGTTTTTACCCGGCATTTCTGGTTGTCTGGAACACAATAGTCTGTTAGCGGAAAGCTTAAAAGATGCCAGAAAATACGAAAGACAGATAACGGTATGTTGGATAGACCTAGAAAATGCATTTGGCTCAATTCCACATTACCTTATGGTATACGCGTTGCAATGGTATAACTTTCCGCCCGTGGTCATAGAGATAATCGAGTCGTATTACTCCCAGCTAAAATTTGCTATAAGCTTCCAAGAAGTACACACAGGACCATTACGGTATAATGTGGGACTGTTTCAAGGATGCTGCTTGTCACCAATAGCATTTAACATAGTAATTAATATCTTAATTACCAAGTTAATACGTCACGAAAAGAAATGGGGTTATCGGTTTAAAGTAAATAACATATACTCAGAGTCCATCTTAGCTTTTGCTGACGATCTCGCAATACTGACGCGCAATCCAAAACAATGTCAGGAACTATTAAAGGAAGTCGATGAGTTCTGTTCGTGGACAAATGGACTGAGGACGAAGCCCAGTAAGTGTCACTGTCTATGTCTGGGTAGACGGGACACCAAATTTACCTCTTACGACCCGGGACTCTTCATTGGGGGTAAACCAGTTTCCATAGTCGCTGAATCGGTGCCATTTAAATTTCTTGGGAGAAAGATAGACTATAAAGGACGCACACCATCCTTAGATGAAGTTGTCGATACGTTTATAAATGACCTAAATAAGATAGATCAGATACCACTAAACAATATCAAAAAAGCTTGGATATATGACAACTACTTAACATCACGTCTGACTTGGCCTTTTCTGGTGTATGAATTCGGTAAAACCTTACTGGCGAAAATAGATGCAACTGTCATAAAATCGCTAAATCGTGGCTTGGACTAGCGCACTCTGCTGATTCCTCTGCTCTATTTAGGGATCAAAATAATTTTGGGATGAAACTTAAGAAACCATCGGAGCTCTATAAACATCTTAGAGTTACCAAAGCCCACATCTTAGGAAAATCCCAAGATGTCACAATCAGGGCACTCCCGAAAGATAATAACGCGTCCGAGCTTGAATCTAGACTTCTATTCCATAAACGATTTATGATAGGGGCCCAGTCAAACAGAGTGGGGTTGGGAGTACGAGAGCCAGAAAGGGACCAGGATATCCTTAAGTCCTTTCTAAAACAAGACGAAAATGATAAATATCGAGTGCACGCGATGAATTTGGAAATCCAAAATGAATGGTTGACAATGGGAGAGTTCTGCATACCGATGGCCTTAAAGTGGCGCACCTTGATCTATGACTGGTCGCCGGCCCTGTTAAAATTTTATCTTAACGCCTTTCAGATGACCCTCCCAGACCAGAGTAATCTGGTAAGGTGGGGGAAGGCCACAGAAAAACAATGTTATACTTGTGGTGAGGCAATAGGGACGGCTAGACACATATTAGTAGGATGTAGGGTGCTTCTCGATAGAGGCCATTACTCACGCCGCCACGATAAGGTGCTTATCATCATACGTGAAGCAATGAGTCTGGCAGTAGCTAGAGCCCAAAAAGGATTGACTACTAACAGACGTCATATCAACTTTGTGTCTGAAGGTTCATCCATAACACCCAGGAACAAACCTTATTCAATCTTAGATACTGCCCCAGATTGGACTCTCCTAATCGACACGTATGAAAAGCACTACAAAATTCCGGAGGATGTTGGGGTTTCGTCATCTAGACCTGACATATTCCTATATTCTAAGAGGTTAAAACATGTGGTTCTTGTGGAACTTACTGTACCGTGGGAAACAAATATACCGAAGGACCACACAATAAAGAAAAATAAATACTATGATCTCACAAACGAATTAATCAAAAACGGTTACGTGGTTAATTTGTATGCAGTGGAAGTGGGAGCGAGAGGTATACCAGCAAAATCTCTCTATAACCTACTTAAAGATCTAGGCCTATCGAGAGCTACAATAAGCTCATTACTAGGACGAATGTCTAAAGCGGCACTAGTAGGTTCGTATCAAATTTGGTTAGGCAGGGAGGGGAACTTGGGTAGTGAAGGTGAGTGTTGATGTACATCAACAAAAGGGGCCCCTTCTAAACCTACACTTGGGTCGCAAGTCCCAGGCACTGTCCCGAGTTCCCAACTCAGCAACGCGATGGACCCGGCACCCGCACGGAGAATCCATGGATTGCTAAGATTACGGTCTCAACATAAATACGAACACTTCCTTAGATAAATTTACTATAACTTTTAACGTGATTTAAGAAGGTTCTAACATGAATAAAGAACAAGAGTTGAAAAAACAAATAATTGAATCAGTTGAATCGGTGAGAAAAAAAAAAAAATGATGCGAGACAGTGAATCTTCTAATAATATATTCGTGGAATCTGTACTGAAACCAATAATCGAACCTTTAAATGCAATTAAAAATAAAAATACCAACTATATACTTTGTTAGGAGCATTTTCTGCCTGCATAATACTATTATCTGGGGTGACAACTTGATCTACAATATTGGCACTTTCAACTGAATTTGAAGCAGCAAGTTTATTGATACTGCCAGGCTTCTGTTGAGACCTTAAATTCATATTTAAATTTCTTCTTTTACTTGGTAATGATAAAATTGCAGGGCATATTGGATCTAATTTAACTGGAAATGGTATTGGTACAGGCCCTGACTCTATTGTATTTTTTTTTCTTTTTCCATTCTTTTTAAGCTGTTCTTTGGGTTTGTGTGTTAATACTGAAACATTATCTTCCTGACCTTGAAACTGGGGCTCATTTATATCTGGAAGGAACACATTTCCTTGTAATCCATTAATTTCAAGGGGTACTTCAGTCACTTGGACTTGAACATTGTTATCATTTGTGTGTAATCTATCAAGGATGTTATTTAAAACAGGATTAATAGTTGCAACTCTTTGTCTATTAACATTATTATTTAATATGTTGTTATTGTGTCCTAAACCTTGATTTTTCATTATATTTTGTGTGTTATCATTGGCGAGATTCATAGAATCTAAATTCATCAAGTCGCAATTTGTTAAGAAACTCCCATACTTTACTGAAAAGTTGGCTTTTTTGTTATTTAAGAAATCCCCATACTTTACAGAAAAGTTGGCTTTTTTGTGATTTAATGTTAAATATTCATTTTCAATAGCTTCAAGTGATATAGTGTACAATTTAGAAACCTCCTGTTCAGGTTTCCTTTCAGCTAATTGACTAGAATCACAAAACGGTCCATCAAGGGTAGGCACTGCTTTAAATGTCAGCTTGGATTTCTGAAAAATTTATTAATATGCATTAGTGCATTACCATCTTGGGAGTATTACCAATTATTAGGTAATCTGTGGCATTAACCTAAAGTGCAATAATTATCATCATACTCATAGCGATTGCCCAGTTGCACCCAGAGTTTACACTTCGGAGCCTGATGTTTGCTCATTGTTTTTGATTGGTAACCCAACCCTGAGAGGAAAATCTGCATCAGACCCTCATCCATTGTTTAGCAGGATGAGACATGCAGGTGAGGTTGGCTTGAACATCAAAGATTTTGGCTGAGCCCAGGCGCCCAGAACAGTTCTAGAGTGCAAGCATATTTATCCTTAAAAACCTGAAAACAACTGTACTATGATGTGGGCATTGAATGTTTGCTTGCTATATTGATAGTAAAATACATGTAAAAGACAATATTATAACTTTTATAGCATTTTAACAAAGGCTGGTAGGTTTGGCAAACTTAACAAAGTGAAAAGTACAGGTAACAAAAAGACTAACTCCGATGACCCTTGTATTCTATTTTATGCATGGTCACCGGACAATGCATCTTGGAATATCATACCTGTAATCAGGTTTACTTATCTATAGATAGTTTCCACACAAAATGTTATAAAAGAAATGAGCTACCAAATTTTTTTTTTCATTACACACTCTTTTCATGTAATCGTCCACCAGACTAGCATTTCCAAAATTTATGGCCTAACCGAAGCCCTGGTCCTATAATATTAATCTTTCCCCATTGTTACCTTCTATAAGGTTTTTTAACTTTTTCACCTACCTAGTGCATATATAGAACGAAAAACACATAGGTATTCCAGTTAAAAACATTTTCTCCAGAGCCTGTGGCATGAAATCAATTTAAAGCTTTTGAATTTGTACCATACCACAGCTTGTTTCCCCATTCAACTGCAAACTAAGAACACTTACCAGAATCTACTGATATACGAGAGTTTAAAAGGGTAAACTAAAGAACAAAAAGTACAAATATAGTTACCAAAAAGTTAATGAAGTTGTCATCCTTGAAGTGATGTTGACATACAACTCTATTCTTCAATTGTGATAGTTTCAGGTTTAAGAACTCTAATTTCTGTGCATTTGTAAGCCACTGGTGACATCGAACTTTATCAAATACAGGATAATGAAACATGTGTGTGACGCCATCTGATTTTAGTGAGCAGTTCTTGTAAGTACAGCGGCAACCTCCCATTGTGAAACTGAAATACACAAGAATATATGAGGAACTTATAAATATATTTTGATAGTAAATGGGGGTGGTACATGATAGACATTACATTCTTTCAAGGCATTATTTTTTGTAATAAGATTTTAATTATTTCCAATGGACACCTTTCCAACAGGCTTCCCGCTTACAACTAGACCAATGATCAACCTGCAATGGCTGAGAGTTCACTTTATTTTTTTCATTTATTTACGATTTTAATACTGCCTGCTACTTATTTAGCACTGGATGTCTTATGTACTTGTAGCAATGATCCAAGCAATGGAATCTTTAAAAACTGTTGAAGTATCTTATTTTATTAATTGTGTTAATATAACATGGACGGTTGCGTTTTGTAAATAAAAATTTTACCCACAAATTGTCCTAAACAATAACAAAAGTTAAGTTGGTAAGTATGTAGGTACGGTTCTTTACTGTATTTATATACGAGGCAAGTGACCTACCATAAGCCTTTGGGCTATTCACTTATAATATACTTCACAAAAAAGTTTTAATATAATTGTATCTGCAAACTATACACTCCAATGTTTTTATTGTTGTTTTTTTTGTTGTTGTTTTTATTTACACAACGTTTCTCGACACTGAAAACTAAACAAATAACAAAGGTCAAACACCAAGGAAGCTAGATCAAAGAATTGAATATACTGTTTTGAGAGAGCCAGACTAAAATAAGATAATCAAATAACTTGCTGAAGTTCACACAGACCACCACAGAACAGCAGAATTTAATAATCTATGATTAATAATTTCTAGTAGGTATATAATAATCTATGATTGATAAGACAAAAATCTGAGATGAGTTTGTTTTTTTTTTTTATGTTCGTTCATAAGAACAGGCTAGGGTCATAGACCATACTGACTGCCTCGTCATTTAAAGTAGTCACAGACCACTTTTTAAAGTAGTCACAGACGATCGAACTTGGTTCGGAACGGACCACGAACCAGGTGCGCTCTGAACCAAATTCGATCGTGTGGCGCACCGTCCGCCGGAAATTATTATTATTAATATCGGTACGGCTGGTTCGGAGCGCTTGCACATCGAACGCGGTGCGTTCCGAACCGATTCGATCGTGTGGACGGCGCACCGAACCAAATGTCAGTTTAGTCCTTACGTAGTATATTACTTACTCTGTGGTTTAGTCGCTATTGAGCCACCGTACGCGCAACACGTCGTAACGTGTTCACAGACATGGATTCGGAACGACGCCAAGAAGACATCGTTAGTACCGAGAAAAAAGCTGTTATAGAGCTGTTGGAGTTGTATAAAGACTTTCCATGTTTGTGGAATACCGCACATAGCCTTTATTGTTAAAGATGCACGCAATCAAGCATTTCAAATACTTTTAGAAAAATGGAAGTCATATTACCCCCTTGCGACTATTACCAAAATTAAGAAAAAAATAGAACATCTCAGAGCTGCTTATAGACGAGAACGGAATAAGGTGAGAAATAAAATAAAACAGATGACATTTTTATTATTATTATTTATTGTATAGGTACTTAATAATGAAGTACCTAGATATTATTTGTTCGGCATGTTATTTGTTTTTAGGTGGAATCTAGCAAAACTAGTGGCGCTGGAGTGGAAGACTTGCATGTCCCGGCATTGTGGTATTACCACCATTTGGGTTTTCTGCACGAAAAGACAAACCCGACATCCGAAATAATTGACAACTTTGAAACAAAAACTAATAATCCATCTATTGAGGTAAGCATTAAATATTCAGTACATTAATCATTCTATCTTGAAAATTAACACGCCCTTGATTGTTAAAATATTCTGTAAATATTTGCCTAACAGAATTACCATCTGCAGTGCGTTGCCTTTCTGTTCTATTAACACTCATAGAGTTGTCATTTTGTCGCCAATCTCCCGGTCGGAAGGTGTATTTTTCAGTGTCCTCCAAATCGACAATTTCTTGTCATGTACTTGCAAGACTTTTTCCTTAAATAATTGTGTAATGCGCATGAAGCCATTACCACTTTTGGTACATTTTTGACATTAATTTGTATAGGTTTTTTAAATACTCTAAAACGTTCGGCTAAAATACCGAATGCATTTTCGACAATTCTTCTAGCCCTGCATAATCTATAGTTATAAATTCTTTTGTCATGTGTCAAATTTCTCTGTGGGTAGGGTTTTAAAAGGTTTTCATTAATGACGAATGCGTTATCTGCAACAAAACAATATGGGGCAATAAGATCCGATGTGGGCAAGGCAGAAGGTGTTGGTAAATGTAATTGATTATTCACTAATTTTTCGTGAAAAACTGTATGTTTAAATACTCCGCCATCAGAAACACTGCCATTTGCGCCTGCATTCACGTAAATAAATTCGTAATTGGCATTTACGATACCAAGTAAAACTACACTGAATGTTCCTTTGTAGTTGTAATATAATGAACCAGACTGGTGGCTTTTCGATGATGATGTGCTTGCCATCAATGGCACCCAAGCAATGACTGAACTGCCACTTCCTTTCAAAATCGGTTGCTATTTGTAGCCAAGCATCTTCTGTTTCAGGAACCTGCAACAAAAAAGGAAAAATCTTCAATTAAACGACAAAGTGCTATCTTTAAGAAACAAGGAGAGCTATTAGAGTCTGCCAAACAGTTAGTGAATGCCAATAGCTCATCGGAATTGACCTCAGCAGATGCTTTTGGACACTCTGTGGCCTCTCGGCTTAAGGAGCTACCAAAAATGCAAAGACTCATTTGTGAGAAATTAATTGGAGAACTGTTTTTTTATGCAAAATTAGGCGAACTTAGCTTAGAAACTTCAATATCCATAAATTCACGTTACTACTTAACCCAACCACATAACAGGCCGGTACTACAATATCAGTTGCACACACCACAACTGTCTGTATCATCAATGCAACCGTCGCTATACCAACAATCACCATCGCCATCATCACTGCATTCACATCCATCTCAATACCAACCATCACCATCGCCATCACCACAGCATGCACATCCATCTCAATACCAACCATCACCATCACCACAGCAGTCACATCCATCCCAATACCAACCATCACCACAGCATTCACATTCATCTCAAACCAACCATCGCCATCACCACAGCATTCACATCCATCACCATCACCACAGCAGTCACATCCATCCCAATACCAACCATCACCACAGCATTCACATCCATCTCAATACCAACCATCACCATCGCCATCACCACAGCATACACATCCATCTCAATACCAACCATCACCATCGCCATCACCACAGCATACACATCCATCTCAATACCAATCATCACCACAGCATTCACAATCATTATCATTCCAATCATCACTCACATCCGCTCACACACGTCCTCCTCTGCCCCAAACACCTATAGATGAACTACTAGAGTATTCCATTGTACAACCACCTTCAAATAACATTCCTTCTGAGATGAGCCAGCAGAACGTTTTTAGAGGAAAAGGGACTGAAATACATGAATATTAGATATTTAAAAAATAGAATTTGTACTTACTGCGGCTTCACTGTTCAATAATTAACGAATAAATAAAAAAAATATGATTGAAATTATGTTAGTGTTATTTGATACCTATAAATTATACATACCTTCACATAGTTTTTGAGCACTGTATAGATTGCTTCACAGGTCTCTGGTATTATCTCTGATAGTAATTGTGATGATATACTAGTGCTGAATTTAAGTTCTCTGAATTCTCTACCAGACGCTAGAAATTTTAAAGTAGCCACCAATCTCTCTTCAGCACTCACAGCTTGTCGCATAACTGTATCGGATTTAGTTACATGTGGTTTCACAAGATCCAACAATTCAATAAATGCTTCGGAACTCATTCGAAGATATATACGAAAATCTTTATCATCGAGATCTTTAATGAGATTCATATGACTGTACTGTTGTCTGTTTCTGAGATAAAATTTTGCCCATTCTTTTCTTCTTTTTCGTTGGTTATGTAATGGCGATGTAGCAACGATAGTTGCCGCAACTAATGCAATTTTGGCCTGTTTTGATAGAATAGAATGTCGAGGAGACGTGTTCACGCAACGCTAGCACAATAGGACTGGACGATTCGGAGTCTGGTGCGCTCGTCTGTTGTGTAGACCGGACCGTACGGTTCGTGGTCCGTTCCGAACCAAGTTCGATCGTCTGTGAATACTTTTAATGACGAGGCAGTCAGTATGGTCTATGACTGCTAGCCTGTTCTTAGGAACGAACATAAAAAAAAAAGTCACGACTAGTGATGGGCACAACATAACACTGAGTTCGTTACCGTTCCTCCAAAATGAACCGCCGCGTTATTTTTAAGATTGTTTTCGTTTTAAATTGGCGGAATCATTTAAAATTTATATTTTAGTTATATAAGTGGAAACCAAAAAAAGGTAATATTAATATAATAAAATTGTTTTATTTATTCTGTGTTACAAAGTTACAATCTGTATTTCTATGCAATAAAGTACATTGAATTGAATGTGCGTACAGAATATTAATCAGACTCCGATTCGCTTGAGGAGGTGATGTCTTCATCATCATCTTCGCCTACATGTATAATTATATTATTATCAATAACAGAATCAGTCCTGATATCTCGGTCAAAATGTTCCACAATCAGGTTTTTAGTCTTCTCAACAACCTTTGCCCAGTCATCTCTTGTGACTTCCCCGCAGGCTTCTTTTAATAGGGTCATCATGTTTTTCGTGCTGAATGGCGGGGAAGTATTGTGGCGGGCGGCGTAACCTTTTATTTGAGCCCAGATTAGCTGAATCGCGTTATATTGGCAATGATACGGTGGAATTCTTAGAACGCGATGACCGTACTCCAGAGCCAGTTCATCGATTTCGTATCGCACATTTGCCGCTATATTTTCTTTAACTAATTTAGTTAGCTCTGCTTTTAGTATCTGCATATTTGCTTCAATGCCTTTTGCTTGTAACCAAGCCACCATTTCTTCTTTTTTATTAGCTTGGGTAGGTGGTTTCCGTATTTGAACCGAGTGATAGGAGGCATTATCCATGAATATTACAGAAGGCTCTGGTAGAAGGCTAGCTGGGCAAAGGCACGTTCTGGAACCACTCTTTAAATGTAGTGGCATTCATTTCCTCGTGGTAGTCATTTGTGGTTTTTGATTGAAATGCCAGTAACGCGTTCTCTACAAAGCCGTATTTTGCAGAACCTGCGTGGCATATTATCAGACGGGCCCCCTTACCCATTGGTACTTTCGACGTCGACGCTTGTGTATCATCCATCCAAGAACGGGAAACCGTGTGATTGGCGTTTAGCCATTTCTCGTCAATGAACACGACATTATCCCAGTTACCAATTATTTTTGCTTCTCTCAAAAAACTTATCCGTTTTAAAATTATGTCGTATCGTTCTAATAAAATTTTTCTTTTGTCTGTTTTTTTATACGAAAAACCTTTTATATCTTTTAAGATTTTGGTTAAAGCAGTTTTACCCCCGCTAAACAGTCCAGCTTCTCTTAACGATGCCAAAAGCTTCTTCCTGTTGAGATATTCATTTCTGGAATGGTAACCATATATATGATTTCTGATTGCATCGGCGTCAAAGGTGTCAATATTTGTCACGGGTTTAGTTCTACGTTTCTTCTTCGGAGTATGTAAAATATTATCTTCCGTGCCAGTAGAGCCGAACTTTTCTTTATTAATATTTGTTATCGTTCGTTTGCTAACTCCAAGCGCCTGAGAGACGCGTTCTTGTACTTGTTCGATAGGTACTAGGGGTCCGCCATTTTGGCGCTCCCGCTCAAAGTAATCTTGCAGCTTGATGATTAACTCACGGGCTCCACTTTTCAATGTTTGTCCACGTTTAGGCATTATTATGCACCAAAAGTAAAAAGAACGCAATACAAAACACAATCGAAGTCCGATTTAGCGCCGATGTCAGTTTGAAAAGCAGAAACAGTCCATTAAACGAAAACCGGGTAATCAAATAAAAACAGATCGAAATCACTTGAAGAACGTGGTCTATGCGCACGAAACGACAACAGACGACTGTTTTAGCGTCACAAAATGGCGGCCCATAACGCTATTTGGGGTTACCATTTTAATCTAAGTATAAAAATGCTAGTAATGCCATTTGGGGTTACCATTTTCAACCTAAATATAAAAATGCTACTTTCTTTCGCGCGTTCGGTTGAGTGGTAGTTTTATTTTTATATTTAATAAAAGTTATCTTATAGTCCATTATTTTCAAATTCTTAAAAAGAAAAACAAAACGTATTATTTTATAAAGTATAACTGTATAAGAACAGATTACGATACTACTATTGCCTGTTATTGTTAGCACAGCACTACAAATATAAAGCGCTGACATAACCTTGTAATAGCGCAGTAAGATTTAGAAAAATATTGTTTACCAAGTTATTTGACACTCAGTTTGGCACAAAATTATAACATTCATTGATTATTGATATAATAATGTTGTTTTAATGCTCATCAATTGTTAAAACGGTAAACAACCAGCAAAAATATTTTTATCGTAACTGCAACGCCATTACAAAGTTACCTACGTCGTCAGAACAATCGCGACGTGTCAGGAACGCATTCTCTGAACGGCCGTAGTATAGAAGGTATCTTTTCTTGAGTGAAGTTTTATAAATTCATTAGTTTTTATTACAAAATCCAAGAAGTTATTGGTCAATCCAGAAAGTCATATTTCAGTATTTTTTGTCATAGGTAAAGATTTAAAATATTTAATTCATTAGTTTACGTAATGTCCATATTTAAAGGTCAATCAAGTTTTTCAAAGTCAATCCAAGAAGTCGTAAAAGACGAACCAACTCAAAATTCAGGTGTCAAACAAATTCAAATTATACAAAACCGTCAACGTCAAACCAAATCAAAACAAAAGTGCTAAAACTACAGTAAAAATAGAAAGCATTTAAATTTGCCCTACAGTACTAGTTACATATCTATTTATTTATTTATTTATTTGCACATGGAAAACTTACAGCTAATACAGTCAAATAAGAAAGCAGATTAAACATCTGAAAGCCAATTAAAAGTTTTCACTTCTAGTTCTGGTATAATACACATAAGTGAAAGCAAATGCTAGCGAAAATCAAAACACAAAAATAAATTAAATCACACAACACGCAAGACACGTCCCAGATATTCGAAATTCTCCGATAAATTATTACGTCTTAAGGCGACGTTCTAGGTGGCTCAGTTGGTCAGAGCATTCCCCCTGTAAGGGACTGGTCGCGGGTTCAAGTCCCGTCCTAGATGTTCTCTTTTTCCGATCTAAATCTTTAGAAAAAAGTAAGCATACAAAATGCTTAAAAAATTTAATTGAATTAATTAGGCGGAGTCATCAAAAAACAATGTTTGAAAATGACTGTAAAGTTGTTCATTGTTTCCGTAGTTCGCAAGAATTACGGTAGATGGCTCCAACGTCGCCTTAAGACGTAATAATGTATCGGAGAATTTCGAATATCTGGGACGTGTCTAGGTGGCTCAGTTGGTCAGAGCATTCCCCCTGTAAGGGACTGGTCGCGGGTTCAAGTCCCGTCCTAGATGTTCTCTTTTTCCGATCTAAATCTTTAGAAAAAAGTAAGCATACAAAATGCTTAAAAAATTTAATTGAATTAATTAGGCGGAGTCATCAAAAAACAATGTTTAAAAATGACTGTAAAGTTGTTCATTGTTTCCGTAGTTCGCAAGAATTACGGTAGATGGCTCCAACGTCGCCTTAAGACGTAATAATGTATCGGAGAATTTCGAATATCTGGGACGTGTCTAGGTGGCTCAGTTGATCAGAGCATTCCCCCTGTAAGGGACTGGTCGCGGGTTCAAGTCCCGTCCTAGATGTTCTCTTTTTCCGATCTAAATCTTTAGAAAAAAGTAAGCATACAAAATGCTTAAAAAATTTAATTGAATTAATTAGGCGGAGTCATCAAAAAACAATGTTTAAAAATGACTGTAAAGTTGTTCATCGTTTCCGTAGTTCGCAAGAATTACGGTAGATGGCTCCAACGTCGCCTTAAGACGTAATAATGTATCGGAGAATTTCGAATATCTGGGAAGTGTCTAGGTGGCTCAGTTGGTCAGAGCATTCCCCCTGTAAGGGACTGGTCGCGGGTCCAAGTCCCGTCATAGATGTTCTCTTTTTCCGATCTTAATCTTTAGAGTTTTATTATTTACAAGAATAGCCTGGATGGAGCGCAGTACCGAATCTGGACTACCATATATTTCAATCAGATCATCCATCAGCACAAGGCGCTGAATGCCAAAGGATGGGCAATTAAAGAAAATGTGATCCAAGGATTGCTCTGTTTGGGTGTTACAATGATCGCAAAAGGGACTATGTACCATTCTTAAACGATGTAGATGATAATTCAAACGACAAAGACCAAAACGCAGTCTCAGGATGGTTGTATAAAACTTTCGAGAAAGGTTGCCCTGACAGAACCAAGGTGTAGAACCTATGGGGACATTGAATGTAGCATTCCATAACCCATTGTTTTCTACTTGAACTTTGTGATTCCAGTGTCTTGACCATACACCTATTGATCTTGTATTTAAAAGAGAAATAATATCTGACGGTGGAACAGAGAGATTAGGATGAGTAGTTGAATCTGGAATAGGGCCTGAAGAGTTAGTAATTGTTCTTGCTAAAAAGTCGGCCCTTTCATTTCCAGTATGCCAGAGTGTGATGGAACCCACATAAACAAGACTTCAAAACCATCTGTGAACAAATCTAGCCAAATCTGTTTTATTGACAAAATTAAGTAGTTAGTGTTAGCATGTAATATATAAATATATGGAGATTTGTGACAAGATACAGGAGGGAAGCTTTTTAAGTTTGAAAACAGGTGATTCTTACTTTTCATTTTAAAATGACTCTTTCTTTTAGATAAGTAAACCTTATACTCATGGGAAGTAGTCTACATTCAACTTGTAATGCATTAATTGTAGTACTTTTAAATGCTCCAGTAACAAGTCTCATGCACTTATTCTGAATTTTATTCAAAACATCAACTAGCTTACTATCCTGCAAAACAGAGAAACCCATACTCAAAGTGGCTACGGATAAGTGATTTATATAATAGAAGTAATATCTTAGGATCAGCGCCCCAAGATGTACATAATGTTTTTAAAATATTGAAAGCTTTGTTAGCTCTTGTACTTAACAAATCAACATATTTATTCCATTTTAAGTTTTGTCAAAATATGACACCTTAGATTATTAATATGTCTAGATAGACAGTCAAAGCGTTGAAAGCGGCCAAAAAAATAGGGCCCAACTATTGGGCCCAAAACGATTTTCCTGCTTTCAGTGTCAGACGCACTGTCAGTGGGCACGGACAATAATTAGTGATTTTGAAAATGACGGATTGTGTGGTAAAAGCGTGCAGGAATTATAAAGGACATACTAAATCAATAAAAAAAAATCCTATCATCGGTAAATACCATTGTATCGTACCAATTTTAGCAAAATAAGCCATTAGCTTTTTTCTAAAATAATTTAATATTGTCGTCGCCATTTTATACTTAACGGGTGTGTTGCTAGTTACTCAAGTCAAAACTCCCATAAAAAAACGTGGCCTAGCCGGTATATTATGCAATATAATATGAGTATCGTATGAGGGGTATTTCGGCATGCTGAGTACGAATTTGATGTCATTTTTGCAAGACAAAATATGACCACCAAGTGGTAGTTATGAAATTTCAGAATGAACTTGGTATCATGTATTTTCGGTTATATTATTTCAGAACACCAAGCGATCCAATACTAAGAAACCGATGGATACAGATAATTCGAAAAAGTCGTAAAAAGGAATTCTGGCAACCGACAAAAAACTCAGTTGTTGCTCTGACCATTTCAATAAAAAAGAGTAATATTTGGTCAATGAGCAGGGACGCCTAAGATTAAAGAAGGGAACGGTGCCTCCTAAGGCAAGTTTATAAAATTATAATAAAAAAAATATTCCACAAAAACGGGTACAATTATTACCTATTGTAATTTTATTTCCTTGGACGCTTTTACAGTCTCCTAATACATACAGAGTTTAAATGTAAAATTTAAGCGGGATTTTACGAAAAATATGCATACTTTTATGTTGCCCAACGTTTCGCGTAATATCCTTATCATGCAATATAATTTTCTAAAAGTTAATATTACAAATAAAGTTGGTAATGATTTGGCTTAACCTAAATAATTTAAAAGACAACACCAATTGTACTAATTTATCAAGCCAGCAAGCTCATGCAGCAAGATAAAAATATATCAATAATTTTCTTTATTTTTGACATCATTAGTTTTATTTACTTTCACCATATTGATCACAGGATTCACAGGTCCCGCTCCGTGCAAATATTTGTAGGTATGTATGAATATTTGAATAGTATAGTTGCATTGGTCTGGGCATTCATCTCAATCGGTGAATATAACTGCTTCAAAATTCATATGCAAAATTTGACCCGAACATACATACATACAGCCAAGTTGAATAAAATTTGTAAGATAAGTTATGCGTCATATCACAAAAATAATCAAAAGAATAGTAGTCAAAAATACTTCAAGTACTAGCTTTCACTAGACCAGTCTATAATTATTATTACGATAATTCGACCAACGAAACATGTTGTTAATGTTGTATCAATATTATTCATTAATACATAAAATTTTCCCTATTTTTAAGGCAGTTTTTAGCAACTGGTATCTATTTATACACGCACACTAAAAATGCAAACTGACATGACGCGAGTGTAAGACGAAGCTGTCACGCACACTATTAGGGAAAATTCGTCCCATTTCTTTTTGTTCTTTTGCAGCGCGATGCTCTATCTAGACATATTAATAATCCAAGTATGACACCTAAGAATTTAGCCTCATTTGAAGTAGGAATATGAGTTTTGTTATAATATACATCAGGAAAGGAGTTATTTTTCCCAAAAACACCCACTTTTGATTTAGTTGCATTAATATCTAGGTTTAAGTATGAAAAGTATTTATACAGCCCTTCCACTTATTTCTGATTCATTTTTTCCAGAAGAGTAAACAACCAGATCATCTGCGAATTGGAGATTTTTGACATCAGGACCAAGAATTAAATTTAACCGACGAATATACAAACTGAATATCAATGGAGAAAGTATACCTCCCTGACAGACCCCAACAGAGGAATTCCTTGGACCATATAATTTAGAATTAAATTTCACAAAAACTTCTCTTTCAGTTAAGAATGTATGTATCCAGTGAACCAGTTTCGGTGGAATAGTAGGTAATTGACAATAATTCAGAACAAAGAATATCAATATTTACACTATTATAAGCACCAGCAACATGAAAAAATACAGACAACAAAGACTTCCCACTATTTAAACTATTTACAATATCAAGATGAAGTTGACAAATACTTTCACGAGCAGATGTTGTAACGTCGCGTTTCTGAACCTCGTTACATCGGTTGTTTTTACTCGTTTTTAGACGAAATTAAATAAGTTTCTGAACGGAACGTGGAGGGGAACTTTGACGTTTGAAGTTTTTGACGTTACCTTTCTTCCTTACAACCAAGCAGGATGGTCGATTTTATTGTGACTTTTGGTAAGTTGATATTTCTTATAAGATTTGCTTTGATGGCCACCGTCATATTTCTTATTGGAAAATAATCGTCTGAATCTTATTGTTTCAGCATTTTTTCTACAAACATACAGTGATCTTACCAGACACTGATATTATATCAACCTATTAAGGCGGTAAGTCGCACATATTTCTTGTTTAGGGACCTCATGGAGTCTTGTTAGAATTTATTCTAATGACATAATTTTGTTACAGGTTTCCCTTGGAACCGCTTTTGGCTTTTAGCCTTTTGCTTTTGGCCTTTTGCCTTTCCTTCGTTTTTTTTCATTTCTACTTATTACTTATGCCTTCACTTGTGAAGCCGTAATTTTTTTTTGGATGTTGTGCCGCCTGGGCTACGCATGAAAATTTAGCCGAATTTTTGAGCTTCGATCTTTGGCTTAGCTTGTATGCACTTTTACGTACGCGCCGAGGGATGCCGTGAGCTCAATCCATTTAATTTAACTTAAGTTAAATCATTAATTTCTTAAAAAATTGCATTGGTGATAAGTGACATAAGAATTTAATTTTAGTTTCTAAAAATTCTGTGAAAACTTAATTTAATTATTCAACATGATTTGTACACTGGAGCGCTTAAAATAAAACCTTTAACCTCAGTATAGTGGTTTTATTTAGTTCACCTCCGGAAGATTAAAAGTCTGCAATCCTCCTTTATGCTATGTGAATGTTATTGTCATAAAGAAATTGAGTAAGTAAAAATTTATTACTACTAATGCTTTGAGCATTCCATTGCATTATATTGAGATAATCCATTATTTAACAGTACTATTATTGTTTCTGAATGAATTTAGCAGGGTTCCTTTAATTGATGTATGGATTAATAGGGTTATCTTTTTGGTTTAAAATTATTTTTGTTATAGCATTTGTAATTATATTCATAAATGCGTCAGATTTTGTAAGATTTTGAATTTGGGATTCTATTGTTTTTGCATGTAAATGTGGAAAGGACGATTCATTAAATAATGCTGAATAAGTTGTAGCTTTTGATTTTATTTTGCTTTCTTCAATTTTTTCTTTTTTTTTAGGGCAAGTGTTTGAAATGGCCATGTGATTGCCACCACAGTTCGCACATTTGGCATTTTTATGATCTTTACAATTTTTATAATTATGACTCTCAGTACAGATAGAACAAACCTTAGCATTTCTGCAGTATTTAGCGATATGACCAAAGCGTAGGCAGTGCAGACATTGCTTTGCGGGGGGAATATAGACATTTACTTCATGCCCCCAGTTGTCCAAGTACACAAATTGAGGTAATTCTGTGGAAGCGAAAGTGACTGCAACAGTCTGCATCGGCTGGAACGAAATAGTACCATTGTCGTTTCGCACTCGTCGCATGAAGCGCCGGACTTGTATAATATTGCGTGAACTACCAATCGAGGAAAATATTCGTTGATTTGAAAGACCTATTGGAACTGAAGTTACAACTGCAGTCACCTCTGTATCATGTAACGTTGTGGATTCTTTACAAATCAAATTAAAATTATATCCATAAATTAATCCATATTTTAGTATGTTTCGATAACTTATTACTAATTATCTATGGTTGTGCAAGCGAGATTGGACAACACTAGCCCAGTTATTAACTGACGGCTCTTAAATCGTTACTTTCCTTGGCCTTGGTAACCTTCGCCGAGGAAGGTCACTTTGACCCCGTGGCTAACTGCTGTCGGCTCCGGGTTAGTTTTGAGATCAACATTTCCTACTTCTTTCTACAGGTGAAGACCTTCCAGCGGTGCAGCTTATTGCCTGCTAAAATGCATGGCTTAATATATTTTATTTTATTCTGTGTTCTATTTCAGCCTACCTAATTAGTGCCACGAGGCCGATGACCCCTACGGTCAGAGGTCGCGGCACCAGCTTGTGCTGCCTATTTATATTCTTTTATTATAGCTTCTAGCTACGCTGCATTGCCGCTGGGAGATTCTCTTCACCTGCTATTTTAGTGGGTCACTTGGACGAAATTACCTAGTGACAAACTGACCCGCACTTTTTCTATATCCAGGGTCTTCGCACCATCATAGCGGTAGCGAGGCACACCAGCGGAGACCCTGGCACGCCGGCAACATCTAGCCCGTGTCCACTAGCTAAGTGCATACTACCATCTTTGCACAACGGACCGAACAACGCCACGGCAGAATATTTATTACGAATCCATTCCCTGAGGTTCATTTACTCCAATACCAAATATAAATGTTAAGGACCGTTGTTCATGACAGACTATGACCTGAAAAGGTTCCGAATAGACTGCCACTACTTCGCGGTCGCCTTCAGTGGACTGTATTTTGAGGATGTTGAGTCGAAGAACACTTGCATGGGTGGACTTGATTGACGTCAGTGAGGCATTGGATGTACTTGGCCCAGCACTACCCTTGATGTACTACTTCCTGTTGAGCTTCCTTGTTCCTTGAGAGACTCTTGTTGTCTACTTGTTGCCCAATGTCCATGTCCATAATTTCCTACCAAATGGTCCCTGCTTTTATAGTCTTTTGTAGTGCTGGCCCGCGATCCAAATTACCTCACCTCCGCATTTCTATTTATTTATAAATCTCATGTTATACATATTAATCACATAGCATATATGTATATTGGTAGCAATAAGAGTTGCACGACGATAGGTACTGTAGCGTCCGGGGGTTGGACGCCACAATACCTCGTGTTGATAATAAGATAAACACAGAGGAAGAAATTTATATGAGCATTTATTATTTCAACAAAGCTTCCTATATCGAGTTTAGGGAGGTTTTTACGCGTATATATTTATCTTTATGCGAACTAGGGAATCGCGAACTCCGCTCAAGGACTGAGCCTAAATTTAATACACTTATATCTTCTCTTCGGCCGGCGGACCCGGGCGGCGCGTCTAGTCGCCCGCTGTCAGCCGCACAGCCGAATGCAGCTCCACGCAGCAATTGTTTTTTCTTCCCTAAGCTAAATTTGATTTACAAAGTATTTATTTTTAAACTCTGACACATGATGGCCAGGTAATCGAAGCGTGGTGTGGAACGAGGTTCGGACACCACATCAGCTACGCCCTTATGGTCATACATGTGACAGCCTGAACCCTAGGCATACTAAACGAGAGCAGATAAAAAAAAAACATTAAATCGCCTGTCTATTACAATGAGAAAAACGATGCAATCTTTACAATTTATAACCATTGAACTGTAATAAATATTGAAAAATCCGAATACAAAGATTGCTTCATTCTTGGCCTGGCAAAACTCTCAAAAAGCAACAAGCCACAGCGCGACTATCTAAATAAATTATTTTGGTGTCTCTTAACGACACATTTTAATGTTTGCCCTGATGGGACTTAAAGTACAGAGTACTTTTAAGACCTACCTAACTAAAAACGAAAGATGACATAAAGTGAACTATGTCGCCTACACAATACTAAACTATTTTTAAATCAACATTAAAGAGAAAGAACTCACTCTATAAAGAAGAGTCTGATCGAAAACTAACTTTCAATCATCGTCGGCGCTTATGTCCATAACGATTTGACTCTCTTACAAAGTTTAGATCACACCTCTCAACATTGGACAAAAAAATAATTGCCTAACTCCTACGCAAGAACATCACGAAAATAACAAAACAAATCTATTTATCTTCAGCAGCGCAGCAATATGGAATAAACAGAGAACACATATTAATAATAAAATATTACACATAACACGTTATTCACTACGTGAATTATAATTCTACTAAGACTTATAGTCCTTATTGGCCCTATTGACCCGCAGGCAACTGTCAATGCTCTTGAAACATTCTGGAACAAGCCACCATCATAGCCATCTTCTCGTTGAGCACATAATATCACATAAAAGCCCATAAAAGCAAAATAAACAACGATACTGATAAATGCGTCGCTCCAATTGTCGCACGACGTCTTTCTTCAAACGGTACGGGATCGATCCATCCACTGCCAACTGCAGAATGTTGGCGTTTCCGACTTCTGCGGAAACTAGCGCTTCACCAGCTGTAGCAACCACCAGCTCCTGTGGAAATCAGCGCTTCCACCAGTTGTAGCTGTAGCACCAGCTGTAGCACCAGCTGTATGGAAACCGGCGTTCCTCCACCAGTTGTATGGAAACCGGCGTTCCTCCACCAGTTGTATGGAAACCGGCGTTCCTCCACCAGTTGTATGGAAACCGGCGTTCCTCCACCAGTTGTAGCGTCCGGGGATTGGACGCAACAATACCTCGTGTTGATAATAAGATAAACATAGAGGAAGAAATTTATATGAGCATTTATTATTTCAACAAAGCTTCCTATATCGAGTTTAGGGAGGTTTTTACGCGTATATATTTATCTTTATGCGAACTAGGGAATCGCGAACTCCGCTCAAGGACTGAGCCTAAATTTAATACACTTATATCTTCTCTTCGGCCGGCGGACCCGGGCGGCGCGTCTAGTCGCCCGCTGTCAGCCGCACAGCCGAATGCAGCTCCACGCAGCAATTGTTTTTTCTTCCCTAAGCTAAATTTGATTTACAAAGTATTTATTTTTAAACTCTGACACATGATGGCCAGGTAATCGAACCGTGGTGTGGAACGAGGTTCGGACACCACAGTACTTACACCTGTACCGTGCGACGTCGGGCTACTGAATGACGGGCGGATTGACCCCTCAGACTTATATATGGGCCCTGCGTCCCGCGAGCTACTATATAATAAAATGGCACCAGCCGGGGGAGCGCATATTCGCTTCTTACGGCGTGGGAGGCAGTCGCGGGGTGTAATTAAACTTACATACTAGTATACAAAGTCGTATTTCCTATTTATACAAAGTTATGTTAGATTCTGAGTAATGCATTGTCGTAATTATATTTGTAATTATGCTTTTCAGGGAGTGTACTTTCTTTATTAAATTTGGCTCTAACATACTTAATTACTCAGAAAACTAACTCCTAACAGTAGTAAGCTATTTATCTTAGCTTAATATCAAAGTAATTACATAATTACGTTTTTAATTTACGTAAACCTAATATTTTCACAATTCATTTATTATATTCACGCTTACTAATCTACATGTCACTGGCACATGTGTCTATAGTCTATTTGTGTCGTGCACATTCTCCCGCCGTCGCTGACCCTTGTTCGTCTGCGAGCTCCGTTGGTAGCACGACGATCTTCTTCGTAGGCCTCCTCAGCACGTGTCCGCTGCTGGTGGTGACGTCCACGACTCGTACCTCGCCGTCGGCTCCTGGGAACACCCGGCTGACGCGTCCTCGCGGCCAGGTGTTGCGCGGCAGATTGGAATCGCAGATGATGACGACGTCCCCGACCTTCGGGGCGACGCCGGTGCTGGTGGGCTCCCGCCGGTGTTGCAATAGGGGAAGGTACTCCTTCACCCACCTCCTCCAGAAGATGTCAGCCAGGGCTTGAGCTCGCTTCCATTGTTGGCGAGCAGTCACGTCGTCTGCAGAGAAGTGCCCTGGTGGTGGCACATGGCAGTTGGGCCCGATGAGGATGTGATTCGGCGTGAGGGCCTCGGGATCGTTAGGATCAACCGAAACATGTGTGAGGGGTCGCGAGTTGACGATATTCTCGACCTCTGCTAATAAGGTTAACAGGATCTCGTCGCTGGGATGCTTTTCCATCATGGTGACACGAAGCACTTTCACTGCTTTCACCATACGTTCCCAGGCCCCTCCCATGAAGGGTGCGGAAGGGGGTATGTACTTCCACACGATGTGTTGACTCGTAGTTTCTTGCTCGAGCGCGTCGAGTGCGGCCTCTGCTAGCTCCTTTTCCGCTGCCTTGAAGCACGTAGCGTTGTCACTCTTTTTCTTCGTGGTATCTTCTATCTCGGCGGGGCGGTGTGCAACGAAAGACTTATACACACGCGGCTCCGACCTTATCCATGCGAGTGCGGTTGGCGAGTCGCTCCAATAGGTCTTCTCTGTTGACTCGTAGTCGTGTTCTTCCAGGGTGGCTTGAGCCAGGCGCGCTGCCAGTAGTGCAGCTTGATGCTCGAGTCTCGGCATGGAGATGGGCTTCAACGGGGTCGCTCTGCTCTTCGTGGCTGCTAGATTGTAGCGGCCGTTGAGCTGCGTGAACCACCTGCACCATCGCTCCCGTAGCTCTGCTGGGAGTGGGTCGTCCCATTTCGTCTTATAGCGCCATGTGTCCTGAAAAATACGTTTACTGGGGATTAATATCGGTGAGATAAAGCCGACCGGATCGAATGAGGCCCTTATCACACTTGAGACTTCTCGCTTCGTTGGAGGTCGCGTGTATGTTTCCACTTCGCGCTGGATTTTCAAGTTGCTCGCGTTAAAACCAAGATGATCTTCGTTGACGTGCCATGTTAGACCCAATGTTTTTTCTGTCTCTTGGCCGCCGAGTTCCACTGTAGCACTGCTGTCTTGTGGCAGTGATAATTCTTCCATCTCGGTGTCGCCGTCGTGTACCAGTTGAGGCGGCTTGTGCGGCTCGGCGGGGTTGATGACCGGAAAGTGAGGTAGGTACCACGTCCTTCCCGTCTACGGTGGAATAGGGGCTGGCTCTGCATAGCCTGACTTGAGTAGGTTTTCCATTCGTTTTTCTTCATCCCTATCGAGTCTTCGTTCGAGCGTAAGCAGACTTTTCTCAGCTTCCTTGTAGCTTTCTTCTTTCCACGGCAGTCCGGTCTCATATCTTCCATCTGGTAACCGCCTTTTACTTCCAGAATCTGCAATTCTCGCAGTTCGGGATCTTCTCGGGGGCGTCGGGGTTCGATGCCCAGTGACTCCAACTTGAGGTCCTTGTTCACTGTGTCCCCAATGAAGTCCTTTACGCGCTGTTGCAGCGTACCGCAGAATGACACTGTTGCAGTAATTGAACTGCTGCATCCGTGGAGCACCCATCCCAGCTGAGTGAGCGACGCCACAGGCTGGTTACGGTTTCCGGTGCGCAGCTGACGGGTTACGATGAGATGCCAGTTGTCTTGTCCTAGTAACACTTTGGGTGAAGCCTTTTTATACATTATCTTATCACGTATGTCTTCTAGATGTTCGCAGCCGTTGAGATGCTCTTCATACACTGTATCGGGTGAGAAGCGGAGTCGGTTCATGGTGCGGGCGGTTAAGTCGTACTCTTCATCGGCGTACTTCCCTTTGATGAGTAAACTCACTGTCTTGCTCTCGTGCTTCATTTCACTGTTTACACCTTGGATGCAGATCTCCTTGGTTGGTTGGTCTCATCTATCAGCGTGATCGTGCTTCCCTCGTCCAATAAGGCGTAGGTATTGACGCTACCGCTTGGTCCTCTTAGTGTCACTGGTGCCATCTTGAGGTAGGCCTTGCGCTGGCTGCGGGGGACTGCTGCTGTGGCTACTTCTGCCGTTGAGGTCGTAATGTCTTCCTTCTGTTCTTCACGGTCTCCCGGCGGCCCATCGCGATGCAGTAGTTGGTGATGCCTTATCTGGCACCCGTTCTTCCCACAGGCCGGTGCTCTGCATGTGATGCGTCGGTGGTTACCTCGAAGACAGCGAAAACAGACTCTATTCTTCTTGGCTGTTTTCCATCTCGCGGTGATGTCTAGGGCGATGAACTGCTTGCAGTCAGGTAGCTTATGATCCCTGCTACACTGTGGACATCTCTCTTCTGATGTCTTCTTGTTGACGGTGAGCGTCTGTTCAACTCTTCTGCTTCTTTGAGGACGATAACCGGCTCTTCTGTTGTCTTCTGTGTGGTTCACCTCTGGGAGCGCGTAGGAGCTGCACTTGTCTGCCTCTTCTGACAGGAACACAGATATCTTCTTTAGTTCTGGTATGTCTTCTTTCTTCTTTGCAGCGAAGTCGTACCACTTGTTTCTGAGTATAGGTGTGAGTTTCTCGATGATACTTCTGCACATCTCTGGACTGTGTAGGTAGTGCGGCTTCCTCAAGGCTTCTATGGTTCCCACGATGTTTGCTATCTTCCCAGCGAAGATACAGACGTCCTTGGCGTTATCGGTCACTTTGTTGAGAGTCTTGAGCTTCTCCATCTCGGCGTGGATGAGTGCTTCTGGTCTACCAAATCTTCTCTCGAGGGCCCTTATGATCACCTCGGGGTCAGGTTGACTCAGCATTAGACACTCGACTGCTTCTTGTGCGAGTCCACGTAAACTTTTTCTAATTCTTGCGATATTTTCGTTCTTCGTGAAGTATATACCCGATTCTTCATACGTTGTCTTGAAGGCGAGCCATTCTGTACTGCTGCCGCTGAAGATCGGTAGTTCCCGTATATACTTGGGCGGCTCCCTGTTGCTTCTCATAGCCTGGGATAGGGCCGCGGTGAGCGTAGCTACATCGATCACGGAGTTCTTCACTGGGGCACTTCCTTCTGATTTTTCCTGGGTTTGACACTTCTCCACTAGTTGACCCCTATCTAGGCAGGTCTGTGTGTTTTCCTCGATGTCTTGCCCCTTTTCCTTCAGGTCGGGTGCCGCAGCGTCATCCTTCTGTAGCCACGTGTTAATACGTACCGATCCTAGATCTTCTTCAGACCCGTCGTCGCTGCTCTCGTCCTGCAGTAGCCGCTGTAGACGGATCTGCTCTATCTCTGCTTCGGCTTGTATTTGCTTGAGCTTCAGTTCTGCCAAGCGTTGTTTGACCTCCAGTTCCTTCTTCTTTCTTGAACTGGTGGAGCGGCGTGACCTCGTGTCCAAAGGCCGCATGGTGCGCTGTGAGCTAGGCTCTCCATATACAACAACGCGGGTGTGGGGCGATACCTCTTCCGTCGTCCCTGACTCTTCAGTGGTCACAGTTGTGCTGGATGTGGTCTGCTCGGTGCTGGCTGTGGCTTCCGACGCACCACTGTCCGCATAGCTTCTGGCCTCTTCAGTGGCCGCAGGGTGTGGACTGATCTTGGTACTGGTGCTGATGCTGATGCCGGTTCCTCTTCCTAACGACGCTTCCCTCCATCCCTGGTGAGAACCATTCTTCTTTCTTCAAGTTTATACTTACCTGGATCTTCGACGGATCGTGGACTTTATTCCTATCCCTTGACCCGATTCCAATGGACCATAGATGTTCGTGACAGACTATGACCTAATACGGTTCCGAATAGACTGTCACTTCTCCCTTAGTTGAAGAACGATGAAACGTCTATGGCTAGCAGCTTGACTTGAAGTTGACCTGGATCTTCGAAGGACCGTGTACTTTATCCGGCTCGAAGGACCAATGTTAAGGACCGTTGTTCATGACAGACTATGACCTGAAAAGGTTCCGAATAGACTGCCACTACTTCGCGGTCGCCTTCAGTGGACTGTATTTTGAGGATGTTGAGTCGAAGAATGAAACACTTGGATGGGTGGACTTGATTGACGTCAGTGAGGCATTGGATGTACTTGGCCCAGCACTACCCTTGATGTACTACTTCCTGTTGAGCTTCCTTGTTCCTTGAGAGACTCTTGTTGTCTACTTGTTGCCCAATGTCCATGTCCATAATTTCCTACCAAATGGTCCCTGCTTTTATAGTCTTTTGTAGTGCTGGCCCGCGATCCAAATTGCCTCACCTCCGCATTTCCATTTATTTATAAATCTCATGTTATACTATATTAATCACATAGCATATATGTATATTGGTAGCAATAAGAGTTGCACGACGATAGGTACTTACACCTGTACCGTGCGACGTCGGGCTACTGAATGACGGGCGGATTGACCCCTCAGACTTATATATGGGCCCTGCCTCCCGCGAGCTACTATATAATAAAATGGCACCAGCCGGGGGAGCGCATATTCGCTTCTTACGGCGTGGGAGGCAGTCGCGGGGTGTAATTAAACTTACATACTAGTATACAAAGTCGTATTTCCTATTTATACAAAGTTATGTTAGATTCTGAGTAATGCATTGTCGTAATTATATTTGTAATTATGCTTTTCAGGGAGTGTACTTTCTTTATTAAATTTGGCTCTAACATACTTAATTACTCAGAAAACTAACTCCTAACAGTAGTAAGCTATTTATCTTAGCTTAATATCAAAGTAATTACATAATTACGTTTTTAATTTACGTAAACCTAATATTTTCACAATTCATTTATTATATTCACGCTTACTAATCTACATGTCACTGGCACATGTGTCTATAGTCTATTTGTGTCGTGCACAATAAATTCATGTAACGTTCTCTTACACCGATTATAATCTCTTAATATATTGTAATCAACCTTTTATTTATCTCTGCTCGCCCTAGCCGGTAGTTAGTCTTAATTACATCAATTATTTAATTAAATATTACAGTGAATAAGTGACCTTAAATTTGTATAACTTCATAACATCCCTATAAAACTTAAACCGTTACAATCAGCTGCAGGAATGGGCCACCAAAGACAATTCGTCTAAAAGTTTTACGTTATTCAGAAATACATTAGCGTTGTTCAGTACATCAAAAGTGATGGCAACTCTGAATTTATTAACCGGCCGCAGGTGTAAAACACCAGTGACACAGTGTTTTCTGATGGCATTTGAAATGGCTAGCCTGTCTTTGTCAGTGTATGATTTCTTTTCATCAGAATGTGAGAGAAATACTACGTAATCATTTCTCTTCTCTTCTCTTCTTCATTTTTTGCAGTTTTCTGGGTACTTCCTAAAGTACCCAGGGACTTTAAAGATTTGGTACTTCCTGCTGGCGTCCTCTGAATCCGAAGATTCAGAGGAAGAGTCCGTGGAGTTTCCCGCCACTCGATCGTCAGGAGGATCTATTTTTCTCTTCTTCACTCGCCCCATTATTTACATGAATTACCTAGGTATATGAGAGCACTCCAAAATATATACAAATTATACTATAAAATACAGTAAAATATACAAAATTTTTGGATTTTTGAGAAAAAAATTCAAGCAAAAGCGCCTATTTCGAGGGTTCCAGGCCATAGATATATATACTACTTAGATTATTAATATGTATATACTAGTTCCCGGCCTTCCCGCGCGACCGAGATGAGCAGCGATGAGTTTGTTTGAGTCATGTTTGAGTAGGTTTTTTTTTTAAAGATTTTATTGGCAACTGGATACAAAGTCCTTAATGCCTTGTTTGAGTAGGTCATCTATCATCTAGTCTCTGGGAATGAGACACAATGATTCTTTCTTTCGATCTTCGGTAAAAACGGTTATTTATGCCAATAACAAGTTAAAAACGAGGAAACATTTATTTATGCAAGGAACGGAATTTCTATAGTGTATCCAATCGTTTATTTAACGTTTACAATTTAAATAAAGTTTACTAATAATTATTGATAAAATGTCATTACAATTTACTACATGGAATACTGTACTTCATGGACGGGCTCCGCCCACTTAGAGATGTGTCATTCGTAATTAATGACCACAGACTATAAAAACGGTTTTGAAATAAATCGATTATTGATTATATTTAATAAAACATACAATAAAATTATTGTGATTATATTTTATATCATATCACGTAAAAACCTTTATCATTTTGCATTAAAATGCCCCAAATGTCTCTGTTTTATTGCATAAATAATTTGAGCAATGAAAACAGTTCCATCGTACTCGTACCTAGTAATGGGATCGAATGTATTCGCTGCAAATTAATAAAAAAAAAAAAATCGTTTATACTAAAACACGCATAGCTTGATCTCTGGGACAGCTGTCAGTAAAATCGCGCCTATAAAGTTCTGAATTTAACAGTACGGACAAACCATAGATATATAATAGTAATAATAATCTTCCTGTACCTGTCCCAAACGTACCAGTCAATGTCATACTTTATGGGCATGCTGAGCTGAGTGATGAGCGATGAATGATGAGACCACAGACTATAAACTATCGATATTTTGTATAAAACGTAATATTCAAAATTAATTTATTATTAAATTGAAAAAAAATAACATTATTGAATATTTAAAAAGAAATATATATTTACAATAGTGAGTAAATAAAATCTTAATTCTAACCTACTCGTAACATTCCTTCCGACAACTTTGGGGTTCGAGAGAAGTTTGGCCGCGGCGTGTCTTCTTCCGCTAGATGACGCCAACGCGCCGCCATCTTGTTTGACATGACCCATTCTCCTCAGCTCATAAATACTCTTTGCTCCTCAGTACGAGTGCTAACGCCTTGTACACGCCACGTGTTTTCCGTTCTCATCACTTTGTTTTTGCTATTATTGCTGTTAATTTGTTAAGTTCAGACACCGTGCGGTTTTAGTCGAGACACGACATAACCACCCCCGCTGGCCAGCGGGGGGGTATCCGAAGGGATTTCCGCACGTAAAAAAAAAAAAAAAGTTCAGTTATTATTGTTAGTTTCTTTGTTGTTATTGTTTGTTGGCAAAAAGAACGAAGATAACTGTTTTGAACAGTCAAAGTCGTGCGCTTGTGATTCGCTTGCGTGAATATTTTGAGCGAGAAAACCAAAATGGTGGACCGCTATTACCCATGGCAAAAGTTTGTGACAGAGTTGCAGATGCTCTTGGCATTGGACGTGCGACAGTAATTCGCATCAGTAAAGAAAAATATGGCGAATCTTCAACCGCAGTATTGACTGAAGACGAGAAAAAAAGCTTTCAACGCCAAATAAAAAAAGAAGAAAGGCTGCTCCTGTCACAAAAATTGACGACTTTGACGCCGCTGCGATTCGCAACCATGTATATGGTTATTATACACGGGGCGAATTACCTACATTAAAAAAACTGGCGGCGTCCCTAAAAGACGCAAACTTGTTTAAAGGAAGCTTGCCGTCACTATCGAAGATTTTCAAAAATATTGGATTTGCCTACAAAAAAAGTGACAAAAGAAAAATTACAATGGAACGAACCGACATTGCTCTTGCTCGAGTGAATTTTCTCCGGAAAGTCAAAAAAATTACAAATTGGGACAAAGTTGTCTTTCTAGAGGAGACATAATTACGTAAACGCCAATCATACCGTATCCAAAGCTTGGACCGATGATACGGCACAATCGACCACCAAAGTACCCGAAGGCAAAGGTCAAAGATTAATAATAACTCATGCTGGGACGTCATCTGGTTTGATAACATAATTATATTAAAATATGTTTTTCTTTCAAGGTTAGGCTGCTAGATATAACACAACACCGCCTTTCACGGCAAATAAAATGTTGCAGTTACTAAACACTGCGGTTGAAAATGTATCTGCAGAAGATTGGAAAAAGGTAGTTACCAAATGCAGAAAATTAATGGAAGAAGATTGGGAGCGGGACGTTCGATTAGATAATATTTGCGAATAAGAGTTCATTATAAATTTACAAGATTACTCTAGCGATTCTGAAAGTGATTCGGATATTGATTTGGGGTGTACTCCTTTGGAATAAATAAATGTATGTATTAAAATATTCGTTTCATTTTATTACCCATAGTAATTATGGCATCGATAAGTAAGAAACGCCGAAAATTACTAAAGATATTTTTTTCTGTATCATAACAACCCTAGGAATGTCTGTTTAACAAATGTCGCAAAGTTCAAGCTATGTTTTTTCAAGTATAGACTTACTGTAGTTGGTTCAAATAAAAAGCATGTGAATGAACCGCGGTACCTACTTGTAATGAGCAGGTACAAAATGTTAAGTGACCTCCGGCGGCTGAGTCGCCTGCGACGCGCGGCGAGCAAGTTGCGGGCTCGGCGGGCCGGGAGAATTCTAAATCTCTCCCGGGCGCGCTCCGCCATCTCCAGACATTACATGCTCGCAGAAGGAGGTGGCGGCGGCCCACGCGCTCGCGCTCCGCACCATTGCCGCAATCATGCTGCCGAGCGAAAGGACTCCCACCCCGATGGCTGCCACGAGGTCACGCCTCGGCGCCTCCCACGCCGGGCAGTCCGCCAGCGTGTGCAGCCCTGAGTCCTCGCTCGCATCGCAGTGATGACACTCAGGCGTTGGCTCCTTCCTGATCCGATGCAGGTGGTCCCTGAAGCACCCCTTTCCGGAGATCACCTGCGTCAGTCGGTACGAGAGGCTTCCGTGTCGGCTCTCTAGCCAATCCTCCATGATGGGCCTTACCGCCGCTATTGCGGCGTGCCCTTTACCGCTGCTATTGCGGCGTGCCCTGTCCTCCATGAGCGCAGGCCTGGGGGTGACAGGTGAGGCCGCCTGTCACCCCAGCAGAAGCAGGCTGGGACGGTGGGGCGACTAGCGCCCCTCCCCCAAACCGGAGCAAGACGGGGACACCGTGGTTCCCAAACCCGAGGGGGCCATCTCGAAACCCGAGGGGGCCATCTCGAAACCCGAGGGGGCCATCTCGAAACCCGAGATGGCCCAGGGTCAGTCGGGGTGCGAGGGATATGCTCTATGGGCAACCTTACACCCCGGCGTCTGTAGACCCGAGACGGCGTGCGGTTTTCCGTGTCGCCTCTCCAGCCAATCCTCCATGATGGGCCTTACCACCGCTATTGCGACGACCTCCGTCCTCCATGAGCGCAGGCCAGGGGGTGACAGGTGAGGCCGCCTGTCACCCCAGCAGAAGCAGGCCGGGACGGTGGGGCGACTAGCGCCCCTCCCCCAAACCGGGGCAAGACGGGGACACCGTGGTTCCCAAACCTGAGGGGGCCATCTCGAAACCGGAAATGGCCCAGGGTCAGTCGGGGTGCGAGGGATATGCTCTATGGGCAACCTTACACCCCGGTGTCTGTAGACCCGAGACGGCGTGCGGTTTTAGTCGGTTCAAGCCCGACATAACCGCCCCCGCTGGCACGCGGGGGGGGGTATCCGAAAGGATTTCCGCACGAAAAAAAAAAGGTACAAAATGTTGAAATTCATAGTGCTTTATGGATTAAAAAATAAAACAACCAAAAGAGGTACTGTAATACTATTTTTAATTATAAAGAATCGTCTTCTTCGTATGACCAGGAATCATCATCACTTGAGTTCTCAGTAATATTGCTTTCAATTCTTGGACAGATAAATTGTCGAATGCAATATCCCGATCCCAATCCGACATTATCACCTTTTTTGTTTTTTCTACAACACTCGCCCAGTTTTCAGGAGTAACTTTTTCACACGCATTTATTTAGTAAATCCAGCATTTTTTTTGCGGTGCAAGGAGGAGTTGTATTGTTCCTCGCAGTATATCCTCTAACTTGTGCCCAGATCATTTCAATTGCATTATATTGGCAGTGATATGGGGGAATTCTGAGGACAGTATGCCCATGCTCTGCTGCCATTTCATCTATTACGTATCGTTTTGACAGCTTCTTTGTTTTTAATATCTTTACTAACTCCACTTTTAGTAGGGACTCGTCCACCTCCTCGCCATTGTCACGGAGCCAGTTTATGATTTCATGTTTTTTGACGAGAGTGATAGGGTGCATTATCAATAAATATTATTGATGGCCCTTCGAGTTATGTAAGCATTTCTCTGAACCACTTTTCATACACTTTCGAATCAATCTCCTCATGATAATCTCCTGTTTTCTGGGATTTGAAAGCTAATAGAGCGTCTGGCACAAATCCTTTTACTGTTCCGGCATGGCAAATAATAAGTCGTTCGCCTTTTCCCATTGGTACTGCAGAAGTGGAGCCAGCGAGCCAGCAGTGTTGTCAGTCCAAGTTTTTGACAGCGTATGATTCGCATTGAGCCAAGTTCCATCTGTGTAAACAACATTCTACCAATCTTCTATTTTTTGTCGCTTGTCTTAATAATCACATCCATACAAAGCAATTTCATGGCGTTCCATTAAAAGTTTTCATTTGTCACATTTTTGGAATAAGAATCCGATGTCTTTCAATGATCAACCATGATTTCGTAGAGATTGTGTTAGTTTTTTTAATGTTGAAATCTCTTTTCTTTGGTAATAGTCGTATATATGACGGCAAATAGTATCAGCGTCAAAATTGTCAACTGCTGTCACTTTACAGGGCTGACGTTTTTTCTTAGGTGTAGATAGCTTATTTTGTTCCATGCCACTGCTGCCGTAGCCTTCTTTTGTTATTTTTGCCACTGTAGGAGCACTAATACTGTACGCGAACGTAGCGAGCGCAGTAATAAAAAAAATCAATTAACAGCTCTGCTACCAGTCTTCTTTAACCCGGAGACAAGGGTGAGGAGTGAGACCACGAACAGGACGTATTCAAGCCGCAGCCCCACCACTCACTTTCACGCAATCACTACTTCGGTCCGAAGCGTGATCTAAAGCCGACAGTGGAAACGCAAATAAAAACTAAAACTTAATATATAACTAAAATAAAGGATCGAATGATCCGGATCTACACAAAGGTGCAGTCAACAAACGGTACAAAATCATTAATCAAACAATAATAACAAAACACTGCAATTTTGTACAAACCGGTTAATCGAACCGACTAAAACCGCACGAAGCTTCAAACACAGGAAGTCGGCATGAATATACAACGGTTCAAACTGCAAAATACCGCAGTTTTAGAAGAACCGGTTAATGGAACCGACCAAAACCTCACGGGTACAAACAACTCAAATCATACGGTACTTTCAATTTTATAGGAAGTAAACACAAATAAATATTTATTCAGACCTCCCGGCGGGTCCAATCAAACTTAATAAGCAACAATACAAAGTTAAACAGATTTTTAGCACGTACTTGTTTGACTAATCAAATTAGCCGCAATGGACACCCGATCGAAATCGACCAGGAAATATTTTAATTACAATAACAACTTTATTCAATTCAATTGCTCCAATTGGCAAATAATACCGATTAATTAACACTCAAGATGGCGGATTCTACTGCATGTTAAGTTTCTACTTGCAACCCAAAATTAAACCAATCCGTTAATTATGATCAACAAAAGATCAATCGATTTCAAACAATATAATACGATTACACAAGCCAAAAAATTAAATAATATATCCAGAAAATGAAATATATAAGTAGGTTGTTAACTAACCTTATTACTGACGGCCCCGTATTATGGAACAAATGGGCCAGTGATAATGTACCTAATCTAATCCTAGTCTAATGTATGTTGAGAATGTATTATACAATAGATTACAAAAATTATAAAAGATTTCACCTCCCTTTAAATCGGTAACGGCGGTCCAATCTTCAAACGCAATGATACGGTTTAAATTTCCAAACCAAAATTCTTCACAAAACAACACTGCGCGAGGTCATATAGCAACGAGCGAACCCCTGGCGGATTAAAATCCAAAACTTCGAATATCAAAATGTCCAAACAAATTTTTCACGGCGCGCGACCGGCTGTACTCCGCGCTCAACTTGCCATTGACAGTCGTCAAGTACACGAACAAAAATGCGCGGGTATATAAAGAAAAAATATGATTGGTGTTGGTCCTATCAATACGCGGTACCAACATCAAAACAAAATAAAAATATTTTGGCATTTTGACAGTAACGAAGGGAGGAACGATCCGCTCAACTCAACCAAACGTCAGAATTCACAAATAAATCAATACAGAGGAATATAAGTAGGTACTCAACTCGACGTATGAAAATGTGGATTAACAACAAAATGGCGTCGTGCATCGCCGCCGCGTCCAGTGTTGCCGTTTAATAATCGATAAAATTACGAAATCATCTATAAAATAATAAGTGTGTTAAATCGATTAAAAGTTCTTCATGAATAAAATCGATCGATAAATGAAATCGAATCGGTAACGGGTCAGGGTATCACTATTTGATTAAGTATTAGAGCTGTCAAAAGTTAAATAAACGATTGGAAAGGGTATAAAGCAGAGGTTCCCAAACTTATTTTGTCTACTGCCCACTTTGAGACTAAATTAATTTTTAGCGCCCCCATTTTTTCACCTACTTAAAAACCACTATAACTTCAAATTAAATTAATTAATTGTTGTGAGCTATATTAGCGGAGATTAAACATTCATTCTAAAATAGACTTTTACTATAATCCGCAAGAGTTAACTTGAGACCTGTGCACAGTAGGTAGTACATAACGACGCTCAGGTCTCAACTCTTACGGGCTACACCTGCCAATGAGAATGATTATTGAAACGCAACTTTATAGTATTCAGACAGAGTATCTTTTATTCTAAATAAAACAAATATAATCGATTCTTATATAAAAACTAATGTGAAGGATGAATCTGATGCTGTTTAATAAGTTTGTTGATATCAGGTTCCAATTTACTCAAGAAAAGCCGCAAGTCGCCACGTTCGGTAACATGCAAACGATTTCTCTTTTTAGTAAGCAGCGTTGCCACAGCACTAAATCCACGTTCACACAAATATGACGATGGGAATGCTATCAAGAATCGTTGAACGATTGACCACAATCCAGGGTGCAATTGCGGGATCGGTTTTTGTAGCCAAAATTCTTGATAGCCATTTTTGAACTTGATTTTTATTTCCTCGTTTGTTGTCAATTGTATAAGTTCTTCTTCCAGCTGAGGTGAGATTGCTGTGTTGACATTTGAAAACGGATCTAACACCCAGCCTGGTATTTCCAAGTTCAAAATGTCCTGGTATCGTTCGGTGAAGTCAATGTGGAGGTTTTCCAAATGTTGGCAGTAGGCAAACAAGTCGTCATTACTGCAGGATACTGATCAATTCGGAAAATTGTGAAACTCACGTCTGCCCATATTCTTTTTGTGTAGAAGCAGTTTGGCTGCGAAAGCAGCAACGACATTTTTTATTTTAATTAAATTTACTCCATCGCCTTGCAGTTGGAGCTTGTTGCGCGTGTTCTGTATCTTTAGTTTCCAAGAACTCTATCACAGAGTCAAACAGGTTGTAAAATCGAGTCAGACAATTGCCTCTTCATAGCCAACGAACCTCAGTATGAAGCAAGAAACGGTTGGAATCTTCGTCATTAGTAACACAAAGCTGATGAAATAATCTATCATTTAAAGAGCTGGTACGGATTTTATTGACTGCTTTGATGACATATTGCAGTGATTGAAATAGTCGTTCACTTAAGTTTCTAGCAACCAAATGTTGTCTATGAATAACGCAATGTTCAGGAAGTACATCGGTAATTTTATTTTTTAAGTACGCTATGAAGCCTTTATGGCACCCTGTCATAGCCGGAGCGCCATCCGTAGCAACTGATATAATATTTTTCAAGGGAATCTCTTTCTCATCACATAACTTTTCCAATGTATTGAATATGGTTTCGCCTTTTGTATCAGTCTCTAAATAGCAAGCAATAGTTCTTGACATATTTTCTCATGTTTAATAAACCTCACGTAAGACAGCAACAATGCTTCATTAGTAGGTAAAGTGGACTCATCGAGCTGAATTGAGAATTGACTAGTCTTCAGACGATTGCACAATGATCCTTCAATGTTTTCAGCCATTTCATCAATTCGTCTTTGCACAGAATTATTACTCAAAGGAATTTTTCGGATAATATCTGCGGCCGGTTTATGAAGCACAGTAGTTATTACTTCCTTTATTGCTGGCAAAATTAACTCTTCTCCGATGTTGTGTGGTTTGCCTTTTTGAGCAATTAACAAAGAGATTGTACGAAGCTCGAAGTCCGTCGTCATCTTGCTTAGCAGCTGCCGAAAATAGTTTTGCTACACTTGGCTGAGTATTATGCTTCATCTCTAGGTCTTGAAAATATGCTACATTCTTGTCTTTCTTATCTGGATGCATTTTATTCAAATGATCTTGCAGTCTTGAAGGCTTCATTGCTTCATTCGATAATGTTTTTAGACATAGAAGGCACTGAGGTGACGATGGGTTTGTGGGATTTTCAAGGAATCCGAATTTAATATACTGCACAGAGTATTGCCGTCTCTTCTTTTTTACTTCCAACATTGTTTTGTTTTAAGAAATACGTAAGTAAGTGTTGAACTTAAGTACTGCTTATCTATTACGCGCGAAACCGCAAATGAAAATAAAATAAATATTCCGTTGTTTATATAGGATTGCATAAGCAGCACGCACCGACAGGAATAAGACAAACATGCATTTACTCGTTTATCTTATTTGCACACTCAATTGTACTCAACAAGTAAGGACAAGTATTCTATGAATCAGCCGATTGATACAGGAATGCACAAATTGGGTTTTTAACAAAAACTTGTTAAAACATGATTGCCCGCGGTCTATTATCTACGAAAATCTATTATCTACGTGTCTATTGCCTTTTTATTTGTTTGTTTGTGTCTACTTTCATTTCGAAACGGAGCGACCGATTGGCATTATTTTTCTTCTATTTATTGAATAAAACAGGACAGATACATGAACAACGCGGAGAGAAATATCGAACCGAGTTTGAGCAATCTCTTAATTAATATTAGTTGATGTTCACAAGTTGTAGCCGAGAGTCGAGAGCTCTGTCGATGTCTAAGAGTCCTCCTAGCTAGATGAAATTACAAATCGCCCCCGAAGCCTACACAACGCCCCCATTTTTTCTGGGTCTCTTACCGCCCCCCTTTAGACCTGTAGCGCCCACAAGGGGGTGTTATCGCCCACTTTAGGAAACGTTGGTCTAGATTATTCAACACGGCGTGGAAATATCTTAAATGTGCAAGATCTTTCCAAGACTCACCATAGTGTTTTTGAAGAAGGTTTCTGACATCTCGCAACTTTAGTGGATTCACTTCTATGCCAGAAGGAATTATTGTTGGCCGTATAGCCTCAGCTTTTTTGCCTGCTTTACACAAACTTTTGAGGTTTCCCGTGTCAGAATTGTAATACAATTCACCTCATACCAACACACTTCCTTGAGTTTTGGATCTTCGAAGAATAAATCTTTTACACTGAGAAATTTTGAAGTGGATTTGAGCCGGTGTTTTTACGATACTATGTATAGAAGTTTCCAGTCAAGCACGGGTATATCTCGTAGTTTCGTAACTGTAGAGTGTTGACTGATTACATCGACGTACTCTTCTGGAGAAGTGATGACCTCCATTTTTCGGATACTTTTTTCAATATTGCCGAAAACCCGATCAGGCGGCATGAAAGAATGGCCTGTCACGGGAAACACTAGTTCCATTTGCTTTATTTGTCGATTTTCCAAAATCCAACGCATGCACATGGATATCATAATTAAATTTTTATTTTGGCCTGCACATCCATCTTCCACTAAACGGACGTGGGTTACATTAGTCAGGTCAGTTTTGTTGAGCCTATCGTATACAGCGGAAGCTATTTGGTTTGAACCTTTAGCGTATTCATTTTCTGTCCAGATGTATGCAAATGTGGTGTTTTCATTCAAGGGATCTTTCGATGAACCCTGGACTACTGTAAAATTATACAGATACAGCTGTCTGCTGTAATAACAACTCGGGTCGGGCACTTTTGGAAGTACCAAATTCTTTTGGCAATCGAATGAGAACGTAATCATTTGCTCTTTTTATCTTTGAGTAGTTTAAAAAATGCTTGTGCTCTTAGTTTGTGTATCCTTTTGTCTATCATCAGTTGGCTATTCTTCGATGGATCATTTTCGTTTTTCAGTTTTTCTTGAAGTTCAATGCATTTCGAGCATACATCCGTCCTTGGACTCCCAAAACCAAGATTAAAGTCCTCATTAAAGATAGATCTAAAGTAAGATGGTTTGACTGGGCTGTTTGGGTGCACTTGTTTAAAAAGTTTTAATAATTTTTTAACATTGAGTTCATTAGGTAGGTGTTTACGTGGCTGCGATGATCCTCTGCAATAATGTGCTTCAACGCATTTTAAAGACTTTAAAAACCCATGAACTGATTCTCTTTGTGCTGCATACTTCTGTTTCTTATGGTCACCACCTCTTTTTTCTGTAGGAACCCGACCAGATTTAAAGAAGTTTTGCATGACGAACTGAACACGATACTTCGTTATCTTTAGTGAATTTAAAAATACTTTCTGGCAAACTGGAATTGCCTTCCTATGTGATTTTGTGTAAATTGTCTATTTAATCGCAAAATCTCTACTTTTTCTCGTGTTTTTTACGGGCCGCTTTCTGACTGTTTTCTTCACTGAACAGCACTTTAATATTAACGCATCTTGATGATGTTTGATGTGTTTTGAGTAAAACGATCTGTGAAAATACACGAGATAGTATTTTTAATTGTTTACACGCAAATGATTTGGTGTTTTGATTGCAGGTTATGTTTTCTGGCAAAGATTTCGCCGAGTACCTGTGAAACCAAGTAAACGTGACCATTACTGTTATAGCCTATTTATTTTCATTGTTTGCATTATAATGTACCTAATTTAAAATACATATGATAGAATAGCAATTCACACTGAACAACAAAAACATCGATCGTACGATCGAACTCCATCGGGTTAAGTACATCACTAGTCTAGGCTCACCTGTCAGTTTTCGCTTTGTTCGCCTTCCATTTCTCCGGCTGTCTTTTACGCTTTTTCCCTTTTCCTGGCAATGCTTCTGCTACAGGCACTTCCATTGCACTTTTAATATGTCGTTACACTCGTTTTTAATAAGAAAAAGATGCAAAATCCTATTTAATTTCGATACAAATCACACCCACGAAAAAGTGGTTTGTATTAGATCCGCCATCTTGTTATTTCGACAATGTAGACCTGTGATTGGCCAGCCGCAATTTTAGCTGTGTTTGTTTCCAAACTGTGTGGATTTAGCTACCTTTGGTTTTGAACCGTTTCTTTAACGTGAATTTTGGCTGGGATTTAGCTGATTTAGATGCCAAACAATTTTGTAAAATTATTCAAAATAGTATGAAGACTAAGATGGCATTCACAGTTTAAAAATGACTTGTTCTGGATATAGCTGCCTTTGATTCTATACCCCTCAATTTGTATTCGCCCAATTAGTATCTATTGCAATTACTCATATTCAGTATTTTTAACACTTTTAATTTGAATTTATAATTGCTCATTTAAATACAATTCGTATAAAAACCTCTGGGGCACTGTTGAGTGATAGCAGAACTCTTCCTGTACTCCATCGCACCATGATATCAAATCAAAACAATCAAATGCATTAAGAAAATCAATAGGTACAATTTTTAAACACATTTAAAATACTCAGAGGATTCAGTTTTAGCCGGCAACCGGTGTTCTATTGCTATCTGCTACAATATTATTTCTCAGTTAATTGCAGATCTGAGACCATGAATCAGTTGGTAACGAAACAATGCAGTAATTTAATCAAACAAACCTACGTGCTTCGAAAAGGGTGCCAATATAATGTCCTCGATAATTAATTACATTAGGTACAGGTGGTACTTGTTGCTCTGTTAGGAAACCAGGTGCCTGTGCCTAAGTAATAAGTGCCAAGAATTACTGCTTCAGGTAGTCTTTGCGGACAGAATACAGACATAATTTACTGTTTTCGTTTATTTTGTAAGGCAAGATGACCTACCTACGCATAAAATACATATCTTCTATATTTATTTACTTGTCTTTAATAGAGTCTTACGTAACGATACCTAGTTATTGTTAGTAGCTGTTATCTCCTTTCAGGATGATAACTTGTTATAACAGAATTTGTATCTGTTTTAAAAGCAATAGACGTGGAGGAAATAAAGAATTTAATGTGCTAGGCGAAACTTCATAGGCTGAATGCGAAACAATGTACTGAAATATAAAAAGCCCAGTACCTTTCTTTTTTTTCGTGTAGAAATCCCCCCTGATATCGCTGCCAGCGGGGGTGGTTATGTCGGATTCGTCTCGGGTCACGCCGCCGGGATGTTTAAGGCATTTCCCTCGCACCCCGGCTGTAAAGTCCAGAACCTAGCTTATTATTGTTATGATAGTTTTTTAACACCCTTGCTCGTAAAGCTGATGTAATTCCACCGGTTTTAAATATGTAAAGCGGGTCATAAAAAACGCGTGTGTTACCAAAGCAAATAGTTAAGTTATAGATAGTCCATACAAATTCCTTATCAGTATTATTTGCCATTTCAAATATGGAACTGATCGCCGCCGCACGACTCCAGTTAGTGAGCAGCGCGCTGTTGCTATTCAAATTTCAAACTAATCGCCGCGCAGCGCCAGTCAGTAGGCAGCGCTAGCGCGCTGTTAAAATGGCGGGAAAGCAACAGTGTGCATTCACAGATTGAGTTTATTTAAAATAAAAAAAAACAGTTTATTCGGTAATTTAAAAACTTGGCTGCATGCTCTAGCGTCTTTGCCAACATTTTCACGCAGCCACGGCAGAAAATAATCCTCGCGCCATTTTTCTCAAATTTTATTTTCTTCGTACTTGTTTTTTTTTTTTTTAAAGAATGGCTCTGTGCGTTCAGTATTAATTTCGCCAATGTCCCGTAGTAGAGCTAATAACGAAGGAGATAAAGAGCATAATAATTTGACTGATTAGCTCAAGTTCGAAGTTACTTTCAGCAGAATCGACATGAATTTACAGTTTTAGTGAGTTAATTTCTATAAATTTGGCAAGGATTTTTACAAATGACGTATGTACCAAGGCTAGGAGAGATTTAACAGATGTAGGACGAGGGATATGGTAAGGGAGAATGTCGTACAATGAGAAACGTTGGTTGGGACAACAGAAGAAAATATGATTTACATCACCTTCATCTAAACCACATTCGAAAAGTGAATTGTCCCATAACCTTATCTTGGCCAAATGAACAGTTGTGCAAGCATGGCCCAAACGGAGGCGAGAAATAATAGATGTCGTACGCTTGTCAAAGAACCGATATTTCGCAAACCAGGGTTTACTGGGGATGTCTGGTTGTATATCCGCGTAATATTTGCCCTTAACCATTTTAGATTTCCGCCATTCCTCGCACCAGGACCGAGACAGACTAGCCATCAGAACCGGTACTAAGTCGTGCGTGAACAGTTGATAGTGCTCCAGAGTACCAATGTCAATTGCACATTTTACACAAGAGTCTGCTGTTTCATTCCCTCGAATGCCGGAATGACCAGGAATCCAAGCTATCGCGATTTCCAAGTCCCGCTGATGGCAGAGGAAGAGCGCCTCTCTTTAAATGAACGGAACGGATGGGAAAGAATGGCTTTTATGCAACTTTTGGAGTCAGAAAGAATCATGGATTTATTGAGGTTATGAGAAAGTACATATTGTATGGCTTCAAACACAGCAATAGATTCACCAGTAAATACAGAAGACATAGGGGGACACTTGTAACTTAAAATCACTCTAAAAGCAATGGAGCTCAGTTTGGAAGAGTCAGTAAATATTTTAAGCCATCCCTCATAATTGCTACCAATACTATTATTAAAACATAAGTTCGCGTCACTAACGCCCTTTTGTATTCCCAAATCAGTCACTACAGGTGGACAAAAAGTAATGGCTTTGAAAGGAAGCGAGTAAAGCGGGTTTAACCGAGTCTGAATGACCAGGTTTGGGAGGTGGGTGAATTTGATGAAGCTATTAACGAGGCAAGGCAGGTTGCTGGGGCAAGAAGTAGAATTTACATTGTATAAATCACAAAGAATTTTGAGCTTCTCTAGTAGAATATGTTGAGAATTTTGGATTAACTTAAAAAGAAATCTGTCACAAAGGTACTGTCTTCGCAAAGAGAGACGAGGGTCGACAGCTTCAACCTGCAAAGCATTCATTGGGGATGACTTCATTACGCCAAGAATGATGCGTAAACATTTATGCTGAATTTTGTCCAATTTTGTCAAAGAATATTTATTACAAGGCTCTAAAAGGAAGGAACCGTAGTCCAAATGACTGCGAACAATTGCGTTATACAAGAGTTTTTGTGTGACTGGGTGACTACCCCACCTTACTCCAGATAAAGAACGAAGGATGTTAATATTTTTTTCACACTTACTCATGACATAATCTAAATGAGAGATCCCAGACATTCTAGAATCAAGCCAAACACCAAGAAACTTTGCGCTAGAACATTGTGGTATAGTCTCACCTTCTATCTGCAGATCAACAAAGGAAATATTCTTTTTCCTTGTGAACACTACTAACCTTACTTTTAGCTGGTGATAGAGATAACCCATGTTCCAGTAGCCATCCATTCAGGTGATTTAAAGCACTGCTCAAATTAACTGAGATCTCCTCAACCGAGCTACCAATTCCAGGTCATCTGTATAAAGACTGTAGAGGAGGGGGCTTAACACGGAACCCTGGGGAAGGCCCTTCCAAATTGTCCTAAGAGGTAGGTAGGAATTCTGGTTCTGGATTACTATAAATCTCTCCATCAAAAGTTGTGCACAGAATTGAACTAGCCTCTCAGGGATGCTCAGCAGTAGAAGTTTATTCCTGAGTACCGAAAGCAGAACATTATCATATGCAGATTGTACATCTAGAAACACTGCTAATAGATAGTGCTTTTGAACGAAAGTTATACGGATGTCAGAAGTCAGGATAGCAAGACTATCCAGGGTGCTCACATTCTTCCTGAACCCAAATTGAGACTTGGCCAAAATTCCCTGACTCTCCACAAACCATTCTAGACGATGTTTGATTAGATGCTCTACTACTTTGCACAACACTGCAGAGAGTGCTATTGGCCGTCTGCTGTTGGGAGAAGAGGGGTCTGAGCCTGGTTTTGGGATGGGAACAATGATTTGGGTCTTCCAATCCGATGGAATTGCACCACTGTTAAATATTCCGTTAACAATATTTAAAAAATATAATTTGGTGTTGTCTGAAGCTTTAGTAATGAAGGAGAATGAGATATGATCAATTCCAGGTGCTGAGTCTTTCAAACCGCTCACTGCCAACTGAAGTTCATCGTAAGAAAAGTCCTCATTAAGTATACTATGAGGTTGGACAGGGCTGGGAAATGTAAGAAGACTGGGAATGGAATCCCTAGTAGGAACCCATGGAGGAGCCAACTTGTCTGCAATCATTGTTGCAGTCATTGTTACAGACATTTTCACTGCTACAAGATCCTCTAAATCTCTTGATTTGCTTCCATACAATTGACGAAGGAACCCTAGGTGATAGATTTTCACAGAAATCAACCATCCATTTCTTTTTTTGCAGCTAAAGTCCTTCTTGTTTGAGCCGCCTTCTGTTGGTAGGTAATTAGATTGCTTTCAGTCATTGCCCCATTATATATAATTTCATATTGGCGTCTGACCCTGACTGCCTCGGTACATTCAGTGTCCCACCAATGGGGTAGAGAGGATGGGTTTGGAAGGAGTTTTAATAGGGATATGGTCATTTGCAGACGAAATGATGGCGTCACGGAATTCAATGTATGCTTGAAGGATATTACCAATGAATGGATCAGGGAATGAGGTGATTTTATTTTCCAAGGAGTTTTTGTAAGCAGTCCAGTCAGCCCCAGATAATCTGTACCTAAACAGGGGATAAGGATTTAAAGGAGGGGACACTGTTGATAGCATTGATAATATGATGGGAAAGTGATTACTGCCATGGGAATCAGGAAGAATATCCCATGTTAATAAGGAGGCAAGAGAGGGAGAACAGACAGAAAGGTCCACAGCACTAGGTGTCGCGTAGTCGCGGCGCGGCCAGGCCGCCCCATCCATCGGGTCAGGACGTGCGCGCTGGCCAGGCTCACCGTCCGGCCCGTTGGTGGATGACGCGACGCAGCGATGCCGCGACGCCGCGACGGGAAAAGTTATTTGGTAGTTTTTGGATAGTTGTATGTACCTGGGGTTTGTTCCGAGAGAAATCTTCATTACTTTGGGAGGTTTGCTTCGTGTAAATCGGCCTTAGTTCTTACCAGCACGTACCATGATTCAGCTCGCCATCGGTAGTTAAAACGTACACTGATTCCCACCATTCTACATATTGCAATATACCTAACCTCACACCCAAACGTTTGGTGTCTTAGGTGCGAGGCTACATACAACATAGAAATATCTTACACGTACATTTATCTATTGTAATTAATTAGTCAGTTACATGTTAATGACAGCCAAGTCTGTCAATTACCTTTTGCTATCTCTGGCAGCCAAGTCTGCCAATTACTCTGGGTGCACCACAGAACTATTTAACCTTGTTATAGAGACTTCGTATTGCAGCACCGAAGGTCTCCTATAACAGACTGATCATGGCCTTTCGCCCAGTCTAAAACTAACGAGGTTTTCGCATTGCAGTATCGAAAGACCTCCTTTAACTATTTCACTTTGTTAGAGAGACTTCGTATTGGTACCGAAGGTCTCCCCTAACAGACTGATCACGGCCTTTCGCCCAGTCTAACACTCACGAGGTTTTCGCAATGAAGTATCGAAAGACCTCTTAATATAACTGACCTCCAAGAACATTAGAAACTTTCATAAAGTTAGGCACCTCAAGTTTATGCATTCAGATGGGAACCTCTACACTATTGTCTTAGTGCTACCACTTAGCTTATATTAGATGAGCCGCCACCATGCTGGACGCCTCCATCAAACACCAATCACTTTACTTTGCACTTATTAAATTCTACTAAAAATTGATGTAGTTCAAATGACTGAAAATGAAGCGGCAAACGCCACAGACAACATAGAGCACATAACCATAAACTATAAATACTCTGACTAGTTTATTACAAGTCTTTTGGCCTAACAATATTCATTTGACTCTGCTACCTGTTTACTTCGCGAACTGCGCGACACTAGGGTTCTGGGAAGGAAGAACTCTGCGAGTTGGAGAACCATTATTAAGGACGCAGAGGTTAGACTCATCAAAAATCTCCATCAAGGCATATGCAAATGAGTCACACACACCTGATCCCCAAGAGCTATGGTGAGCGTTGAAATCTCCCATGATGACCACAGGAGAGGGAACAGAATTAAATATCAATGATAAGTCAGGAATAAGAGCAGAATTTGGGTGAGGAATATATAAGGAAATAAAAGATATATTACATAATCTTACAGCTACTACATCTATCAAAGGAGAGTGGGGTGGGAGGTTAATTTGCAAGAAGGATAGCTTACGGCTTTGGTCTGTCATCACGGATACACGAGTAGCCTGGAATACGGAACGTACTGCCAGGCTTTAACCATGTCTCCGAAATAGCTATGGCCGCAGGCTGATACCTATTGATTAGACGGAATAGTTCGGGGATTTTAGATCGAATGCTTTTACAATTCCGCTGAATCACCTTGGGAGCCATTATGGATGTAAGGTAAATATTTGTGAAAGTGAGTGAGCAACGTTGGGCGGTAGATTTATGTTATTTTGTGTAATAATTGATAGTAATGTATGTAATAATGTAACTAAGAGATTTTGAGGGATTTGTTTATTCCGGGAGGGTTCACGTGAAGCGGACTGTGACTGTCGGAGAGATTGGGTATTCGAAAGGGCACAGCCGTCAGGAAGCGAGGATGCATCGTGAGATATGATTGCCTGATGAGAAACCCTATCGTACGATTTACCAAGTGGAGCTTTGGGGCGAGGATTAATAAATATAGTTTTCCTGTATGAAGATGGCGGTGAGTAGGAATTAGAATTTGGGGGGGCTTGGGCAATCTGTGCAGGGGTAGACTTGGTAATCTCTGAGAAAGATTTGGTTACTCTAGGAATGGTCTCTGAGGCTTCCAAATACGATATTCCTTTCTGAGACATAAAAGATTTAATGGATTTTTGCCGTTGCAGTTCAGGACAAACCTTACTAATAGAAAAGTGATGTCCCAAACAGAAGAGACATGTAGCTTGCGATTCCTCGACATCACAAGATTGTCCTGCGTGTGGTTGTCCGCATCGGTAACAACGTGGCTTGGACCTACATTGTGAGTTAATGTGTCCAAACCTGCAACAACTCATGCACTGAATGGTCGGGAATTGATAGGGTTCAACTGGTATGGATATGTGAAAAGAATATATATGGGAAGGTAGGATCTGACCTTTAAAGGTGATGACAACAGTCTGTGTAGGCACCCATGAAACAATGTTGCCTTCAGTAATACTCTTCCTATTTAAACGTCTCGCCTTAAGTACAAAGCCACAGGAGGGGGGAAGGACTAACGACTCCAGAAACTCCTCCATGGACAAATCAACAGGTATTGAGCGTACTACACCCATTCTGGATATGTTATAGGAGGGGATAAAAACTTCGTATTTATTATTTGTCATTATGGGATTATCCAGAAAACTGTTTGCATCACTAGCCGACTTAAATTGTACCGACATCTTATTTCTGCCCACCTGTTTAATACCAGCTGGACAAATGTTCTTAATATTATTGCGAACCAAAAATTGACCGAACTTAATGGGTCTCAATGATTGACCAGTTGGCATCTCTTCTTCTTTCTTGGAAGCCAGCACAATAAAAGGGCCTTTTTCGCTTTCAATGTACGACTTTATCCCGAGCATTAAGGTTGGGTGATGGTAGACGGATTGGATAGAGGCAGAAGCTAATTCCGGGTCTGTGATGTGTTTTTTAGCGATCCTTAAAACCTGTTCTTCATTTTGCCGTCTTTTTCCTTGCCATAACTTTAGAGATCACCATTTCTATGTCCAAAGGAGGATCTGGGGGAACCGGGGGATCAGGGGGCTCTGGGGAGTCCTCCATACTTAAAACACTAACAGCACACACGCAAACACTTAGTTAGTCGATTCTGACAAAAGATTTTAAGTTTTAAATGCTATATTTCCACTAAAATCTCTCTAACACGTTATTAACCTACAAACGTCAGGCCAAAAGTCCGAATTTAATCCTTCTTTGTACTTGTATTGTGAATATCTAAAAATGACAACTTTCAATAATGAAGATGAGCAATATATTACTTCAACTCCACCGGATATACTAACATAAGCGCGAACCGCATGCGACAGCTTGCTGCCGTCAATATCCAAGGACAGATACATAACCACGTATGAAAATTTCTTGAAGTGGAAAAACATGCAAAAATGCCAAGTCATTTTCCGAAAATGTAGTTTTGGCGTATTTTAATGAACTAGCTAGTAAATATAAGCCTAGCTCGTTGTGGACAACATATTCTATGCTGAAAAGTACCCTCAAGATGAAAAATGGCGTCGATATTAATTTATATTCAAATCTCATTGCATTTTTAAAGAGACGATCTAATGGTTTTATAAAGAAAAAATCTAAGTTACTGTCATCAAATGACGTCGAAAAGTTTCTAAAAGATGCTCCAGATAGCCAGTACCTGGCAAAAAAGGTCAGTTTGCCTCCTTATTTTATGTATTGATCTACCTACTGTACATACTCTTTCACATATTTTTTAACGACCGTCTGTAAGCTAAGTACCTATAGGTACCTTATCTAACACATTTTTATTTATTTTCAGGTTGCGTTAATATTTGGTATTAATGGTGCATGTAGACGGCAAGAGCTTCAAATTCAATATTACCACAAAAGACATTGAAAATCAAGGCAAAATGCTTTTAGTTAAAATCCCAAACACTAAAAACAAAATACCCCGATCTTTTATTATCGATGGCCCATTTTATGACGTGTGTAACGATTACCATCGTAAAATATAGACAATTAATTGTTATTTAGAATTAATTGTGGTTAGCGCCATCTGTCTGACCCGGCTGCGCAACAAAAGTTGCAATCGGTGCGGCGGTCGGTAGTGGTAGTAAGTTATGCGGTCGAATTTCATTCAAGGTTAGTTTTTTGGTATACAGTGTGTTTTTTTTTAACCGGGACAGTATGGGGAAATCCGAAACCATAGAAGGTATAGGGAAATGGCCTTAGGAACCATTTATTCTTTTTTTGTGAAAAAAATTTTTTTGGTCAAGCGTGAGTTGTCCACAGAAATGAGTCATTTTGAAAAAAAAATTTTTTGATGCGGTTCGACTCATTTTCATACAGGGAATATTTCATTGTATTGGGAGAAAAAAATCTGAGCAGCAGAAGTTAGTCAAATTTAATAAAATGTTTCTCATGCAATTTTTGTACTTAATACTAATTTTTACCAACTTTAATAAAACTATTAACGCAACAAATGTTCAATATGATCTCCCTCTTGCTGAATACAGATACGAGCACGTTTTAGTACACCTCTTGTTGCCTTAGCCAAGGACATGTGTGATTAATGTTGTTCAAGTGATAAAGGACTGCCTCTTTTAATTCTTGTACAGTATTGTATCGAGATTCATACACTCGACCCTTCAGGTGGCCCCATATAAAAAAGTCCATCGGCGTCATGTCGGGTGAACGTGGTGGCCATTTAATAGGACCATGTGTACCCATCCAACGACCAGGAAAATGTTCATCTAAAAACCGTTTACTTGCTATGCTATTATGTGCAGGTGCACCTGCACATAATAGCATAGCGATCTTGTTGGTAAATGACACTATTTAAAGTACGTAAGGGAATGCTATCATCCACTTTATTTATGACCATATTCAATATCTGTTGATATTTCTCACTATTCAACGTTCCGTAGTAAATCTTAATAGCAAAAATTTTATTATGTAATACCGCACACCAGCAATTAAACGAAAAGCGAACTTGGTTATGGGTCTCTGTAGTTCTAAGTGGATTAGTACGTGACCAGTAATGATTATTTTTCCTATTGTACATACCTACCGTTATTCGAAAAATTGCATTCATCTGTCCAAATAATCTGATTTAGAAAGGAATGGTTTCCAATCGATCTTGCTACAAACCAACGACAAAATGTTAATCTGCGGTCTGTATCTCCTGGAAGCAATGCTTGTACAAGTCGACAGTCTCTGTAACACTTATACTTGTGCTTCTTCAGTACCTTTCTTACAGTTGATTTATGCACACCGATATTTTCAGCAGCTTCTTGTAATGATGCTTTTGGATAAGCTTCAAAAAATCCTAAGATGGCAATAGTTATGAATTCATTCAATATTGTCGTTCGTCTCTTACGTTAGGTTTAAAAGAACCCTCTTGTCTTAAATTTTTAACAAGTTTTTCAATTACCTTGCGATTTGGTAGACTACGATCAGGATAGCGTTCCCGATACCACTTTAATGCATTAACTGAGCTTCGATAATTTAAAAAATACGCTTCGATTAAATCAACTTTATGTGCATTGGATAACGCCATGATGAATAACAAACTGATAATAAAAAATTAAAGTAACAAAAATAACAATGTTCGTTCGAAATTTGAATGTTTTTTATTCATTTGAATCATAAAAGTCTTTATTAAGACCATGGAGGTCCAGTTCCAATTCTACAGGGCAAATAAAATCTCATTTTTGAATATGGAATGCTTTTTGTACGTGAGTATCGACTGTGATGCAGTAGATGGGTACTTTGAACTAACCTGTTGCATGAGAAACATTTTATTAAATTTGACTAACTTCTGCTACTCAGATTTTTTTTCTTCCAATACAATGAAATATTCCCTGTATGAAACTGAGTCCATCCGCATCAAAAATTTTTTTTTTTAAAACAAGTCATTTCTGTGGACAACTCACGCTTGACCAAAAAAATTTCTATATCAAAATTTTTTTCACAATAAAATAATAAATGTTTCCTAAGGCCATTTCCCTGTATCTTCTATGGTTTCGGATTTCCCCATACTGTCCCAGTTAAGAAAAACACAGTGTATAGAATATTCGAGTTCGAAGTTCATCACCGGTATTATTCTCAAAAGATCTAGAAATATTTGGGTATATAAGAGTGACCGCAGTGACAGTATTATTTATTTGTTGTTTAAGAGGTAATTAGTCCTCTACTCTGAGATTTTGTTCGAAGTACTTACAGTGATTCGAAAGTCATATTGAATTTGAAGGTTATAATTTGTGTGTGTGAGGTCCCAGATTTGATCTGGTAAGTTGTCCTTCTTGATTGCTGTTAATCTGTTAGCACAGTACACAACTCACACAGTTACTGGTGACTTCCACTGAAGATTGGTAGCTCGATGAACTTCGGTCGCTGGGCTGCCTTGATCGCTTGAGTGATGGCGGTAGCCAGTTCGCTGAAGTTCTGCTGTTGGGCTGGTGGCGCTGCTGTCGGCGTTGGTTCACCTGGCCCCTGATGTGGTGTATCGGCGATGGCCAACATGGGAGGAGGTGGTGATTCGTGACGGCTGAACCACTCGCCGACCTTCTCCTCAGCTGCCGCCGACACTTCTTCTTGATTCAATTCTTCTATTTCTTGATCTTCGTCTTCATCTTCTTCCAGGGCGGCGATCTTCGCTGCTGCCAGTTCTATTTTAAGACGAAGTAATTCTTCTTTTGCTTTTGCGATCTTCGCGGCTTTGCTCTTCGAATGCACAGATGAACCCCCCTTTACCCCTTTCTTGGATGGTTGTGGATGAGGCGGCTGTGACTTGCTATTCTTCCCTATCTTCTCTGTTCCAGGTGCCGTTGGTTTCGGACCTGGTGCTGTAGCTGACGGTGGCTCGATGGTAGTCACCGTCTCGGTGCTCGTAGTTCCCTCCGTTGTGGTGTTCTCCGAGGTGGACGTTTCCGTGGTTGTCCCGGATTCGGCGGTCCCCTCGGTGTCTGATGGACCCTGAACGGAGGCGGCTTTACGGCTTCTTTCTTCTGACCTCGTAGCCGGCATCTTCAATTTTTCAATTCTTCACGGCGGAAAATTCAGGCACGCACTCTTCGAGACCACCCTCGTGTTCCACTTAAGGTTTTCTTCAATGTTGACTCCAGATCCGGCTCGAAGGACCAAAAATGTACACAACCCAGAGCCAATTCCGTCGATGAGACTTTATCTGCTCTTCAGCACGACTTCGCCGCAATGGGTGTGTAGTTTGGGGGGTGAGCTGGTATGTGGATGTCGGCGCGTTGATGGTCTTAAGCGGAACACTTATTATAGGCAGCCTCGAAGAGTACTTGAATTTTCCAGAATTAAAGAGAGATTTTTTCATGTATCTTCATTTATTCCTTGTGAAGAGGAGAGAGCACTTCTCGCTTGACTTTCTACTTGCCGACTGAGGTGTCGAGTCAATTTACAGCGGTTTTTTATACTCTTAATCCAATTAATTCGAATTTTCTAATTGGCCGATCGAACTCTCGCGGCTCGTTAGTGACACCGCGGCTTAACGACTTTTCGCGGATATACCCTAATGGTCGATCGGTCAATCTTACAATTATGTGTTTATTTTCTATTTACAATGATTTATATACCGTATTATGTATTCTAATAGGTAGTAGAAATAAGGTGACACGAAATAAGATACAATTTACACTTATAGATCGGTAAACAATGACGATTTCTTCGTCGCAAACTTATAACTATTATACACGATTATTCCTATAGTTTTTTGTTAAATCAGTTTAATTATATACACTATTACTTATGTACTAACAAAATAAGCTTATATACTAGTTGTTCTGCACAATTACGTTTCAAAAAGGTCTCAGAAATCAGGATGGCATGAACGTGGGAGTCAGCAAAAGTTGCAAAAAGGTCGCTGTAATGTCCGGGCAAACTTTGTGCATTTATATGACAGACATTAAATGACCGTCCCAGTTGTTGTTCAAAATGCATACGAAGTACATCACCCAGTGTGTTTGTGATTGAGCAAAAACTGTCATTCACAGATAATGTATCAGTATCATAGGCAGAATGGAAGGAGTCATTATTATCAAGCGAGTAACTCATAATAATAAAACAATATAAGATAAATAATATATAACGTACCTAAATAATGTTAATAAAAAAGTTAATATGTACCAGTATAACAATAACGCTGAGTTGATGTAGGTCCCAGTCTCTGCACCACCCGCCAGCAAACATTCACAATTACTGAAAAAATTAAAATAAATTTTAACACACTAACAAAATTGATAAAACAAAATGAAAATAAAAATAAATTAGTGCGTTAATGAGCGAAAGCCCCTTGTGCCAGACATGGCAGTTGTGTTGATTGATTTGAAATGTCAAAGTGACAATGACATTGTTTATTATGAAAACATTTATGTATGTATAAGGAAAAGGGCGGGAAACTTCGATTGAAGCGGACGTGGAATTTTTAAATAACTTATAAAAATATTAATTTGCGAAAGGATTGGGTGAAATAATACCAGTTTATTAATTTTATTTTAGTTTATTTATTATTATTCTAGTTGTAGCTGTTTATTGGTAAGTTTATTGTATATATTACTAGTGTATAGTCGTCACCATGGAGGAACCGGCCGACCCCGGTGGGGGGAATGGCGCCAACATTTTAAAACCTGATGACAATATTGAATCCTCAATGGACACAGACTGCTCATTATCGGGCAAAAACAAATTATTAGCACGCAAACGAGCAGCAACTCGCATTGTATGCAATAGCTGCAATAAAAAAAAATATAAATATGGTTCCAAGAGGGAGAGTACTGGCTGCCAGTGTGGGGTCTCTGTAGGACCGCAATCTGAAGCGCATCAGGGCACTGCCGCTGATGGTAAAGACGAACAGGTCGCAAAAAAATATAGGTCGCACAAATTATAAGAACACGGATGTTGCACCATTTATTGTAAATATACAAAAAAAGACTATGTCGGAAAATAGTCGTACTATTTTTCATCCCATTGAGTTCGGAAGGTTTTTAAAGAACAGCAACATCACTGGTGTTGTGAATGGTAGTCTGAAAAGAATAGGTAGGAACAAAATAAGCTTGTCATTCAACACATTTTCAGAGGCCAATAACTTTTTAAGCAATGGATGCTTGCAAAAAGAATACAATGTATTCATACCTACATACAATATAACACGTATGGGTGTGATACGAGGAGTTCCGACTGATTGGACGGACGAGGAAGTATTAGTCAACTTATCTGTTCCTTTTGGATGTGGATCCATCGTAAAAATTCGAAGAATTAAAAAAAAGGTTGTCATAAATAACGAAAAGGTATTTGAAAATACTGGTACAATTGTAGTGACATTTGATGGACAAGTCCTCCCTAAAAGGGTCTACATGTGTTTCACTTCGTTACCTGTGGAACTGTACATATATCCAACTGTGCAATGCTATAATTGTTGTAGGTATGGACATGTAAAAACTCAATGCCGATCTGACCCCAGATGCTATAAATGTGGTCAAGGTCATTCAGGTGATAATTGTAATGTAGATGAGGATGAATTGTGGTGTATACTTTGTAAGGGATCACATCAAGCAAACTCAAAAAAATGTTTAGAATTTGACAGACAAAAATCAATAAAGGAAACAATGAGTAAATCCTGCATATCATACATAGAGGCAGTTAAATTACACCCCCCAATTACGAGAAAGTCATATGCAGAAGCATTTTTAACTACCCCATCATATTCAAGTACAGTAACTTCAAATAATAACACAGTAAATAACAAGAATAATAATACAGTTAGGTCATATAAAAAAACAATTCTTACAAAACCCAGATCCCCCCCAAAGTTCAGTAAGGGTTATGACCATATTGCCTACAATGAAATAATTAAAAACCCGACAGTCCCAAAATCTGGCCCTCTTTTAACAATAATAAAGAAACTCATTATGACTCTGATGACTCTAACAATATGATAAAAACTTTATTCCAACTGCTGTCAAATTCTAATACTACCATCTCACCGTCCAACGTTGCTATAATATTAGACACTTTACACAAGATATCAAGTGACAATGGATCAAAAGTATGTTGCAATTCAGTGGAATTGTCGTAGTATCACTCCCAAGAAACATGATCTAATTACAATTATAAATAATTATGATCCACTTATTATCTGCCTACAGGAGACTTGGCTTAATCAGAGGTCCATTTTCAGGATCCCTGGTTTCTCCTGTTTGCGAAGTGACAGATCTGATGAGTATGGTGGAGTTGCCATACTCATTAAGAATTCTGTCCCTTATTCTATAGTTCCTCTTCCTAACTATAGTAATGAATTATCTGTCATTGCTATTAATGTAAATAACATTTGGTAAATATTTATTTTTCCCGCCCTTCTCTACACATATTTAATGAACTTAACAATTTATTTCACTGTATCTCAAAACCATTTATTTGCTTTGGAGATTTTAATTCACATCATCAGGCTTGGGGCTGTCCTGAAACAAAATATTATGGTAGAAAACTTTTAGAAATGATTGATCAGTTAAACTTATGTATATTAAATACTGGTACCCCAACTCGCCTTTGTAACCCTCCAACGGCTCCAGATCTGACTATTTGCACATTTGATCTGTCATCTTCCTTAGCTTGGGAACCTTTAGACTCTACATATAATAGTGACCATTTCCCAATTATGATCACTTTACCATTCAATAAAGCACTGAAACAGAAAAGGAATCCACGTATTAAACACAAATTAAATAATGTAAACTGGGAACTATATAGAGACACAGTAGAACAGCGGGTAAAGGACTTACCAGTAATTTCCTCCTCTAATGTTCAGACGTGTACTGACTCATTTGCTGAATTATTAATACAAGTGGCTAATGAACTTTTCCCACTCAAGAGTTTGGACTCCAATAAAATACCATCTCCTCCATGGTGGGATGAAGAATGTTCACAAGCTGTAAAAAGAAGAAAAAATGCTGAAAGACAGTATTGTACATTCATGACCGCACAAAACTTTGATAACTATCAACAAATAGCCAAGCAAACACAGATAATTCTAAGAGATAAAAAAAGGGATGGGTGGAGACGTTTTTGTGAATCTTTAAGTCCTGATGTTAATGCTTCCATTGTCTGGCAAAATATAAGGAAGTTTAAATCATGCTTTAATTACACTCAAAAACAAGCATTATCTCCTGAATTGGTAGATCAGATAATGGATAGATTAGCACCTCCATCAGTGCCTGACTATCACGTAGGTCTTTCCTATGTTATAAATATATCTGACAATGATAATTTTAGTGAGTTAAATGCCCCATTTACAATTAATGAGTTAAAAAATATCTTACCAAACCTAAAGGACTCCGCTCCAGGCATAGACCACATTCCATATTCGTTTATCTCAAATCTCAATAACGATAGTCTCAACTATTATCTGTCTATAATAAACAAGGTAATGTTCTCGGGACAAATCCCACGTTCATGGAGAACACAAGAATTGATATTACTATTAAAACCACAAAAAATCAGTTCAGACCCCTCTTCTTACCGTCCAATAGCTTTGAATACTGTGTTAGCTAAAATTTCAGAACATCTCGTCAAAAACAGATTAGAATGGTTTGTGGAATTCAACAATTTACTATCTATAAACCAACATGGATTTCGAAAAGGTCATAGTACTATGGATAGCCTAAGTACTTTTACTACCGACATTAGGATTGCGTTCGCAAATAAAGCATCAGTTTTAGCAGCTTTTTTAGACGTCACAGCAGCGTATGATAATGTTCATATAACCATATTAAAACATAAATTAGCATTACTAAACGTCCCTCTAGTATTAGCCAACTTCATTATAAATATTTTATCAGAAAGATTCATTCAATATTCACCTGATATAGATAATAATAATAGAATATGTAGAACGGTATGGAAGGGTTTACCTCAAGGATCGGTGTTAAGTCCATTATTATACAATATTTATACATTTGATCTAGAGTGCTCTGTCAGAAGGTATGCTAATGTTAGTGTCTCACAGTATGCAGATGATTTGCTCATATATGTTCAAAACCACTGCATAAATGAATGTCAGGAGTTGTTATCCTCAGCTTTAAGAGCTTTAAATATTTGGCTTGACGATAATGGACTAACATTATCGCCTCACAAAAGTTCAGTCGTACTATTCTCTAGAAAAAGAGTAATACCACAAATCGACCTTATTTACAATGATGTACCGTTACCAGTGAAAGATCAACAAAAATTTTTAGGCGTAATTCTGGATTCGAAACTTACTGGTGTACCTCACTGTACCTATATCGTGGGAAGGTGTGAACGCAATATTAATATTTTAAAATGTCTTTCTGGTGTCCGATGGGGTGCTCACCCATTTACTATGAGGTTATTATATAATGCCCTAATAAGGAGTGTTCTTGATTACGGAACTTTTCTGTTAGAACCTGGGAATGTAAGTGCTTTCAAAAAATTAGATATTATCCAATCAACTGCCCTAAGAATAGTTACTGGCACTATGAGATCGACTCCGATAAACTGCTTACAGGTCGAATGCAGTGACCCTCCCATAAAATTAAGAAGACAATATTTATCAGATAGATTCATAATTCGCAATATTCAAATCAAAGATCATCCGCTATTCGAGAAATTGGCGTTACTTTCAGAGATGGTAAATTCACCTGACTATTGGACCTACAAAGACGCTCCCTGTCTGGTCTTAAGTTACAGAAGAATTAAAAGGATAGAGTCCCCAGTACATCAGGGGAACCGTCTTCCTCTTTTCAAATATCCATACAACGTTTTGACAATAGATCCCATTGTAAAACATAATATAAATATAAATCGAAGCAATAATAATGACAACATGAATAATAATACAAATGATGTATGTCATCAAATATTTACAGATGCTTCAAAATTATCAGATAAAGGCCATGTGGGTGTAGGGATATACCATTACCAATATCACATTTGTCAAAAAATTAAATTGCCACCAGAATCCTCTGTTTACACTGGGGAATGTATGGGCATTTTAAAAGCCCTTGAATATGTTGCTCTTCTGAGGATTCCAAATGCTATTATATTTACAGATTCACTCAGTGCGATAACAGATATTTCTCGATCCCCATTCCAAAAAAAACTTTTAGCACCAATAATTTTTGAAATACGAAACCTTTTGACCCGATGTAGTAAATTAAATTGTGTGGTAACCTTTGCATGGATACCAAGTCACTCCGGTATTTCTGGCAATGAAAAAGCTGACCAACTAGCTAGGGAAGCTGTCGTCGATGGCGACATCTTTCCATATAAGAATTACTGGAGTGACTTGATGTCGCTGCCCCATTCTTTTTTATTGGAAAATTGGAATCAGAATTGGAGGGCCAATACCAACGTGGGGAAATATTATCGAAATATACAGCCAGTTATCCCAAATAAACCATGGTTTTCAACGATTCGACTTGCAAAATCAGTGACAACGATCTTGTGTAGACTTCGTCTGGGTCATGTATGCACTCCTGCGGTCCTACATAAATTCCGCATTGTGGATAGTCCACTTTGTTCCTGTGGAGGGTATGATGATGTTAACCATATTTTCTTTTCCTGTACTTTATATAACCATAACGAATTTATATGTAATCTTATTATAAATAATATTCCTCTTCCAACATCTATACAATGTTTATTATATTTATGTAATGTAAAAATATATAATATATTAGCTTCATTTATAGAAATAAATAATATGAAAATATAGTACCTATACATGTAAATACACAATAAAAAATACATATATTTATAAATACGCTACAGTTATACTTACCTAACCCAATCCTTTTTGTTCCTTCCAAATTTTAATCGCTTTAGCTTTCTAATCACCTTTTTTATATAAACATTTCCCTAACTTGACTTGACATTGGCTAAATGCGATGCAAGAAGCCAGAAAAAAAAAAAAAAAAAAAAAAATGTATGTATAAACTTATGTTAATGAAATGGCGAAATTGCGGAGATTCTACTGCAGTAGCCATTAACTAAAAGAAGAAGAAGTTAATGAAAAGTAAGGTAAAGCTTGAAAACATGTTAAACATGTAGAATATTTATGTAAACATCACGCTATGACTACTTTGAAAAGCAAGATGATGGACCTTGGGCACAAAGAGTTAATTAAAGTACTTAGAAATATGCAATCACAAACTTAACGTTGGATGTGAAAGCACTCAGAGTTAACACTAGCAACTGGAACTCGATGTTGGTTTGGGATGTTTCTCAATGATACTCTGAAGTTCTTCTGGAGTAGTGAGTTTGCAGCGATGTCCATCCTGCGTTTTGACCACAATAACACCATCCTGTGTCCAGCAGCACCGCATTCCGAAATGCAGGCGGGCCTTGATGAAGATTGACTGTCCAGTCTTAGTTAAAAACTCTTTAACTGCTATCGCGGACCCTCTCAACCTTGTCTTCGTGTTCCAAACTGCGGCTTTTATATCCACAGTGTTAAACTTCACTAGGATGGGACGGTTTTGGCCTGTTCTAATGGCCCCAAGACGATGGCAGGTTCTTACAGAAGCTGTTGTGATCTCTTTTAAATTCATCTTACTGTGCAGACTCCCTATGATGGTACTGGTGAGCTTTCTTAAATTTTGGAATTAACTATTTTTAATTTAATGATACAAATTCAGACACTTGTTTTTTCAGACACTTGTTTTTTCATTATTACGTGTGAGATCCGATTCTCAGCACTCCATGGATTCACCGTGCGGTCGCCGGGTCCATAGAGTGGTACAGAGAGGAACACCATGACGGCGACTGGGACTTGCGACCCAGATGTAGGTTTAGGGTGGCCACCTTGTGATACATCAGCGCTCACCTCCACCGTCAGTAGTGTTCCCCCCCCTACCTATCCAAATTTGGTAAGATCCTAACAATGCCGCTTTTGATATACGTTTTAATAAAGAGCTTACTGAAGCTCTTGGCAATCCGAGGTCTTTAAGTAAGTTGTACAGGGATTTAGCTGGAATTCACCTTGCTCCTACTTCTACGGCATAGAGTTTAACCACGTAGCCGTTTTTGGTTAACTCGTTAGTCAAATCAAAGTATTTGTTTGTCTTTATAGCGTTGTAATTGTAATTTCACGAACTGTTTCAATAATTAATAATGAACAAAATATAAAATGTTTTTTTTTTCTGTTTCCTCGCAAATGTGTTAAAAAACGTTGTACGATATATGTGTGTATTGGTTATAACATGCTCGGCTCAATTACGCCCTCGCCTTCGGCTCGGGCTGAACTTCCGCCTCGCATGTTATAACCATCTTAACGCATTAATATCGTAATGTACTATAATGATTATGATAATTATTATGATATGTCATCATCATCAGTTTCATCCAAAACTCGAATGATAACACGCGGTCCACCCTTCTACTCTTTCTCTTGATTTGGCTTTCTTGGCTTTTGAGGGGGGGACTACCATCTCGGTCTGACCTCTCAATCTGGCACCAGACCCTCGTCCGTTAATAACCAGGGGTACCGGCTAGCAGGTGGATGTGGTTAACACCCAATACCATAAAATGTAAAGGTTACAATTATTAAATAGTAGGTACATAGGTAAATAATATCAGTGGCGTATCTAGCTACCATTGGGTAAGGTATTCATTAGGGCCCTAAGCTCGGGAGCCCACCGCCTCTTCCAGCAATAGGTGTGATGTCGGAGATACCGTGTGATTTTTGTGGTTAATGTTTTTTTTTTTTTTATATTTAAGACACGTCAATTTGACTTCACCTCGCCTGATGGTAAGCAGAAGGTAAAGTCTCAGGAAAGAGGGTCACCATTGCGTACCATGTTATTGTGATATATGTATAATTGTGGGTAGCACGAATACTTGTAACCGTTGTCGTATGTACTGTGCCAGTCTGTAATTATACGTCTTAATAGCAAGCTGTGGTTTTATTCAGAACAAGATAAGCAGACTACTCCGATACTCTTCAGTGGCGATGAGTTACAAAAGAACTTAAACGTGTGTTAACCATTATTATATCCGTGTGTTCGTGTGTCAATGCCGATTGGAAAAATTGCGGAGTTCAAAGTTCACAGCGACGATTGGCCGTTATACATCGAACGTCTAGAACAATATTTCCTAGTGAATAGTATTTCTGTGGAATTACAAGTGCCGACTTTGATCACGGTTATGGGGGCGGAGTGCTATGAGTTGCTAGTTAATTTGTGTACACCAACAAAACCTAAACATAAAACATTGGCCCAAATAACGGAAATAATGCAGAAACATTTACAACCTAAACCGAGTGAGTTAGCGGAGCGGTATAAGTTTAGGCATCGGAAGCAAAAAGAAGGTGAAACGATATCGGCGTATACGGCGGCATGAGACCGTAATCTTAGCAATCCATGGATTCTCCGTGCGGGTGCCGGGTCCATCGCGTTGCTGAGTTGGGAACTCGGGACAGTGCCTGGGACTTGCGACCCAAGTGTAGGTTTAGAAGGGGCCCCTTTTGTTGATGTACATCAACACTCACCTTCACTACCCAAGTTCCCCTCCCTGCCTAACCAAATTTGATACGAACCTACTAGTGCCGCTTTAGACATTCGTCCTAGTAATGAGCTTATTGTAGCTCTCGATAGGCCTAGATCTTTAAGTAGGTTATAGAGAGATTTTGCTGGTATACCTCTCGCTCCCACTTCCACTGCATACAAATTAACCACGTAACCGTTTTTGATTAATTCGTTTGTGAGATCATAGTATTTATTTTTCTTTATTGTGTGGTCCTTCGGTATATTTGTTTCCCACGGTACAGTAAGTTCCACAAGAACCACATGTTTTAATCTCTTAGAATATAGGAATATGTCAGGTCTAGATGACGAAACCCCAACATCCTCCGGAATTTTGTAGTGCTTTTCATACGTGTCGATTAGGAGAGTCCAATCTGGGGCAGTATCTAAGATTGAATAAGGTTTGTTCCTGGGTGTTATGGATGAACCTTCAGACACAAAGTTGATATGACGTCTGTTAGTAGTCAATCCTTTTTGGGCTCTAGCTACTGCCAGACTCATTGCTTCACGTATGATGATAAGCACCTTATCGTGGCGGCGTGAGTAATGGCCTCTATCGAGAAGCACCCTACATCCTACTAATATGTGTCTAGCCGTCCCTATTGCCTCACCACAAGTATAACATTGTTTTTCTGTGGCCTTCCCCCACCTTACCAGATTACTCTGGTCTGGGAGGGTCATCTGAAAGGCGTTAAGATAAAATTTTAACAGGGCCGGCGACCAGTCATAGATCAAGGTGCGCCACTTTAAGGCCATCGGTATGCAGAACTCTCCCATTGTCAACCATTCATTTTGGATTTCCAAATTCATCGCGTGCACTCGATATTTATCATTTTCGTCTTGTTTTAGAAAGGACTTAAGTATATCCTGGTCCCTTTCTGGCTCTCGTACTCCCAACCCCACTCTGTTTGACTGGGCCCCTATCATAAATCGTTTATGGAATAGAAGTCTAGATTCAAGCTCGGACGCGTTATTATCTTTCGGGAGTGCCCTGATTGTGACATCTTGGGATTTTCCTAAGATGTGGGCTTTGGTAACTCTAAGATGTTTATAGAGCTCCGATGGTTTCTTAAGTTTCATCCCAAAATTATTTTGATCCCTAAATAGAGCAGAGGAATCAGCAGAGTGCGCTAGTCCAAGCCACGATTTTAGCGATTTTATGACAGTTGCATCTATTTTCGCCAGTAAGGTTTTACCGAATTCATACACCAGAAAAGGCCAAGTCAGACGTGATGTTAAGTAGTTGTCATATATCCAAGCTTTTTTGATATTGTTTAGTGGTATCTGATCTATCTTATTTAGGTCATTTATAAACGTATCGACAACTTCATCTAAGGATGGTGTGCGTCCTTTATAGTCTATCTTTCTCCCAAGAAATTTAAATGGCACTGATTCAGCGACTATGGAAACTGGTTTACCCCCAATGAAGAGTCCCGGGTCGTAAGAGGTAAATTTGGTGTCCCGTCTACCCAGACATAGACAGTGACACTTACTGGGCTTCGTCCTCAGTCCATTTGTCCACGAACAGAACTCATCGACTTCCTTTAATAGTTCCTGACATTGTTTTGGATTGCGCGTCAGTATTGCGAGATCGTCAGCAAAAGCTAAGATGGACTCTGAGTATATGTTATTTACTTTAAACCGATAACCCCATTTCTTTTCGTGACGTATTAACTTGGTAATTAAGATATTAATTACTATGTTAAATGCTATTGGTGACAAGCAGCATCCCTGAAACAGTCCCACATTATACCGTAATGGTCCTGTGTGTACTTCTTGGAAGCTTATAGCAAATTTTAGCTGGGAGTAATACGACTCGATTATCTCTATGACCACGGGCGGAAAGTTATACCATTGCAACGCGTATACCATAAGGTAATGTGGAATTGAGCCAAATGCATTTTCTAGGTCTATCCAACATACCGTTATCTGTCTTTCGTATTTTCTGGCATCTTTTAAGCTTTCCGCTAACAGACTATTGTGTTCCAGACAACCAGAAATGCCGGGTAAAAACCCTTTCTGGTGGTTAGGTCCGAAATACCTATTGTTAATCATAAAATGACACATTTTTGTTTGTAGAATTGAGAAAAATATTTTTGAAATTGTGTTAGTTAGTGCTATCGGTCTAGTATCTTTAGGATGGGTCACTTCATGTTTTTTTGGAATGAGAACGAAAACCGCTTCGCCAAATGCGACTGGTATATTCTTTTCTGACCAGATTTTACTGAATATATTTGTGAGATGTTTACGAACTGTTGGACATTTTTTATACACTATATATGGAACCCCATCAGGGCCCGGAGCCGATTTAGATGATTTCTTTTTTATTTGTATCTCTATTTCCTCTATGGTAGGTGCATTCCCTTGGAATTGTACTAGAGGGTCGTGAGGTCTTTGGGTTTCCGGTTGATTGTATGGTGTTCTGCATTTAAGTATTTCATAAGTGTTTTTGTAATGTTCGTAAGTTTGTTCTTTGGTCAGAAGAAGTTTACCATTTTGGCTTTTAAAGATGTTTTTTGAGTACTGAAAAGGGTTTTTATCAAAATTTACTTCGTGCCTTGCCCTATCGTAACTATCGCAATTGTTTGCTATTTGTTGCGATATACCTTGTATTAGTTTAAGAATTGATCTTAATGCCCTAGACAGTTGGTGACTAAGATGATAATCGCCCAAGGCTTTGGCATCTCGAAGTTTTTTCTTTAGCTCCCTTTTCTTTCTCCGCAATTTAGTTTTAAAAGAGTTTTCTTTAATTTTAGGAGCATGGTAATTTGGAGGTGGATAATGCTCACTAAAATACGTATAAATTGTATCTTGGAAAGTGTTTACTTGGCTATTTAGATCTTGTTTCTTGCCTGGATGTTCTAGCAGAATGGCCAAATTTTCGTCGTGCACTTTCCAGGTTGAGTTTTGAAGGCTCGGAATGCTAAGACGTGTCCGGATATTTATGGACTCCTGGTTACTTATAACTATATAATATAAGATATATATAATATAATATATATAATATATATAATATAAGAAGATGTCGAAAAACTGCGAGTTTGGTTCATGGCTGGAGGAAAGTTTGAGAGATCAGCTGGTATGTGGCATAACCAATGAAACAATTCGTCAGCGGTTATTCGCCGAAAGTGATCTCGATTTCGGCAAGGCGTATAAGTTAGCAGTTAGTATGGAAGCGGCAGAGAAGGATGCGGCGGAGGTGGAAGGAAACGAAAGGTCATCGAGCGAGGTGACTGAGAGGACATCGGTGACGTGTCAGGCAATGTCGCGAGGCAAGGCTGCAGCATCGACAGCGCAATACGTCGGCGGAAGGCCACTACGCACGGCACACGGTGGCGCGGGCCACGCGGTCTGCTGGCTGAGCGGGCTCGGCTGGAGGAGCGGGCGCAGCAGCAGCAGTGTCAGGTGTGCGGTGCGCGGCACGACGCAGGCACGTGCAAGTTCGTGCATTATGTTTGCCGTGTTTGCAACCGGCAAGGACATTTGCAGCGAATGTGTCCTAAGGTTACGGGACATTACCATGTCGATGTGGCGCAAGCAGGAAGCAGCTTAAGCGATAATACGGATAGCGATGAGGTAATATTCGTTGATATTTGTAAATTATCCGCTAGTCGGTGTAAACCAATATATGTGGAAATAAATGTCAACGGTCATAATTAAAAAATGGAGTGCGACACGGGTAGTGCAGTGTCATGTATAAGTTGGGACTGTTACAGTAAATTATTTAAAACTTTAAAGCTGAACCCGTGCCAGTTAAATCTAAGATATTATACGGGCGAGTCAATAAAACCGGTTGGAGTTATACGGCCTATAGTAAAATATAAAAATATTGAAAAACATTTGGAACTATTTGTTATTAAAAATGGAAAAACTATTCTTTTAGGCCGGCAGTGGATGGCTGAGCTTAAAATTCAATTACCGGTAGTGACCTATGACTGTAATAATGTTACGATGTACGAAAACAATAGGTTTGATATGTCTACTTTCAGTTCCAAATACTGTGAGGTGTTCGCGAGTGGCCTGGGCCGTTTCACCGGCGGTGAGCATTCACGTGCGCTCGGGGGCGCGGCCGCTGGCGTACGCGCTGCGCGAGCCTGTGGAGCGGGCGCTCGCTCAGCTGCAACGGGACGGCATACTCTCGCCGGTGGAGCGCTCCGACTGGGCCACACCGATTGTACCGGTGGTTAAAAAGGACGGTAACATTAGAATTTGTGCAGACTATAAGTTAACGTTAAACAAAGTCGTAGAAGTTGACCGTTATCCTTTACCTAGGGTGGAGGAACTGCTGCTTAAGTTGAACGGTGGACAACAGTTCAGTAAAATAGACTTGTCACAGGCTTACGCCCAATTTGAGCTCGACGATACTAAAAGGTATACAGTTATAAACAAACATAAAGGGTTGTTTATGTACAACCGATTGGTGTACGGATTATCTTCGAGCCCAGGTATTTTCCAAAGACACCTGGAACATTTATTCGCCGATCTACCCCATGTGGGGGTCTTCCTGGACGATATTATCATAACGGGGCCCACGGTGGAGTCCCATATGTATAATTTGGGTAAGGTATTTGATCGCTTGAAGCAGTATGGTATATAGGTAAAGAAAGAAAAGTGTGTGTTCCTGGCCGAATCTGTTGAGTACTTAGGTCAGTCTATTAGCAGAGATGGAGTGCACACTTGCCCAAATAAGGTCAAAGCCATTGTTAAAACCCCAACCCCGATGAATATTTCCGAGTTAAGGGCCTTCATCGGTATGGTTATGTATTACGGGAAGTTTGTTAAACATATCAGTACCATTTTAGCCCCATTGTATGCCCTACTTAAATCTGGTGTCCCATATACATGGAATAGGGGGTGTCAAGAGGCATTCGACACAGTTAAGAGGTTTTAACGAGTACCTAGTGAAGTATTGATGCATTATTCACCAGAGTTACCAATAATACTAACAACAGATGCTAGTAGTGTAGGTATTGGCGCAGTACTTTCGCACCTCACGTCGGCCGGCGAGCGGCCGGTAGCATACGCGTCGCGCTCACTCACACAAACAGAGCGCGGTTATTCACAGATAGATCGGGAAGCCCTAGCTATTGTTTTTGGGGTGCGTAAATTCCACCAGTATCTTTATGGCCGTAAATTTATTTTAAGGACCGATCACAAGCCGTTGACTTATATTCTGGGTAATAAAGCGGGTATTCCGGTGATGGGCGCGTCAAGGTTACAGCGTTGGGCGGTGTTATTATCCGGGTCACAGAATTGTCCGGGTACACATATGACATAGAATATGTGACATCGAGTAAGAACTGTGCGGATGCACTTTCACGACTGCCGTACAAAGAAGGCAATCAGAATTTATTAAGGGAAAGTACTTACGTTAATTTCGTTGAAAACTTTTTACCTATTACCTACTAGTAAAGATGTTAGGAAGGCGACCGCTTGTGATAGGATCCTCAGTAGGGCACTAGCGTACATTCAGTCAGGTTGGCCGACTGCTCATACGGATGACCAAATTCAACCATATTTTGCAAGACGGAAAGAGTTATACTCTGAAGGTGGGTGCGTAATGTGGGGTTATCGCATGGTAATACCAGGTACATTACAAACTAGTGTATTAAAACAATTACATAGTAGTCACATGGGCATAGTGAAGACAAAAGGTCTAGCGCGTAGCTACGTTTGGTGGCCTAATATAGACGCAGACGTGGAAATGATGTGTAAGCAGTGTGAGACTTGTGCGGCGGAAGCGGACGCGCCGCAACGGGCTCCTATGCAGCCGTGGCCATACCACGCGCGCCCATGGACTAGACTACACATAGATTTCCTAGGGCCTTATAAAGGTTTAACCTTCCTAATCCTTATCGATTCTACATCGAAATGGTTAGAAATTTTATAAATGACGCGAACTAATGCAATATACGTTATAAAGGTTTTAAGGTCGACTTTTGCACGATTTGGATTGCCGCAGGAGTTAGTATCAGATCAGGGGCCACCGTTTACTAGTTCGGAATTTAAATTATTTTTAAGCACAAATGGCATTAAGCAAATGTTTTCGCCTGTTTATCACCCATCCTCGAACGGAGCAGCAGAGAACGCAGTAAAGCTATGTAAGCGGGCTATAAGAAAAGCGCATAGGGATCGTGTAGATATAGATACCGCCTTAAAACGTTCCTATTGGCATACCGGAATACGGTGCACGGTACAACTGGGGAGACTCCGGCCATGCTATTACAGAGACGGTCGTTGCGCTCTAGACTGGACTTGTTACGTACGGAGCAAGTAGTTGAGAACAGGGTTCGCGAAGTCCAACAACGGCAAATAGAGTAGGTATGCTCGGGGAGTGCTGCGAAGCTTTCAGGAAGGCGACCCAGTGTGGGCCCGGGAATATGGTATCAGAGACAAATGGGTAAAGGGTACCGTCGAAGGGCTGGACAGTAAGCGTAGGTATTCAATAGTAAGGGATGACGGTCAATTACTAACAAGACATGTTGACCAAATGCGTCGCAGGTCGCGACTATCTAATGTTACGTGTCCAGGGAGTGATACTGAGAAGCTAAGTAGTGAGGAGACTATTCCTCCACAAGAGGGTCAGGAACAGCGGGGTTCTAAAGAGAGTATTGTCGTACCGGGTAATGAGCGGGCGCCCGCCTCACCCCTGGAGGCGACCGTGACGAGCGAAGGGAAAGGTGCTGCAAGTCCTACTCAGGACAGTCAAGGCATGGTACCTCATGAGCCATCATCCTCTCGCTCGTTATCGCCAACAACGATGCCGTCGCCATCGGTGAATCGGTACTCCAGGCGACCACGAAAGCCGGTAGAAAGATTTATGATTGACATAGATTAAGTATACTAATTAGTTTAAGTAATAATGATTAAGTGGTAGTCTTGTATAGTGGTGGAGGTGTGATATATGTATAATTGTGGGTAGCACGAATACTTGTAACCGTTGTAGTAATCTGTGCCGTTTTCGTATGTACTGTGCCAGTCTGTAATTATACGTGTTAATAGCAAGCTGTGGTTTTATTCAGAACAAGATAAGCAGAGTACTCCGATACTCTTCAGTTATCAATGATGGCACTCAGCTTGACGGCCTCTTCAAAAGAGGATTGTCGTCGCAGCACCGCGTGACACCCACCGGTCCCACTAGTGCTGCGACCACAATCCCCCTGCCTGGCTATGCACTTGCTGACCCCTGAACGCAATCAAACCGAAATTGGATTACTATGGAGGGTTTTTCGCAATCGTGTACGGTGGTACCCACCTGGCCGAATTTTGTGATTAATTTGTGAAATTAATAGAATAAATAAATTCTTCCTTTTAACCCCGATATTGCCACCCCGTAGTGCCCACGGCTAGCAAGGTGGTCCTTGGAGGGTTGCACATGTTAATAACAGGGGGCCTTTTGGGACTCTTCGAGCTTTAAAAAGCTCGCTGTTCACGTGAAAAGGATTTATTAGAGTAGGTACTAATTTTACTATTAAGTCGAGGCTTGATAGCTAAACTTTTCCGATACACCCTCGTTCACTTAATTAAGTGAACGAGGGTGTATCGGAAAAAAAAGTATCGCACAGATGTATTCGGTCAGACCCGTGTAACCTTGATCGAGAACGGGGTCTCTCGGCGTTATAAGTTCCAGATATATATAAGTCTATGGTTATAAGTGAGAAGTCCCGAAAAACACAAAGTAGGCCCTAACCGTCATAGGTATCGCTTATATTACCCTGAATAGGAACGAACTGGAATAGAGAAGGTGGCACTTTAACCGATGAAGAAATACTGACTCGTACGTTTTCACCAGCTATTTATTTTTCTGTTAATTAATCGTGTCATATGGCCATCTCAGTAAATTACAACGGAGGCGATAGGAGTGCCAACTATTTATTTTATATACTTCAGAAAAGCGCCATCTATGAGTCACTAGTTGCAACACTCAGCTATATTGGTTTCGAAGGTTTGATGAGTTCCAAATATAAATGAATAGATGGCGGTTAACACAATCACGACACAGTCCACGATTAAATTGAATGTTTTAAATTTATTTTACATTAAATAGTTTCAAATTAAAGTGTGTATAAGTAAAATAACATGCAGGATCAGGTTAAGCACTTTTTATTACTTTGTAAGTACTTAGACTTTAATATATTTTTGACTTTATAAAGAAAACATTTTTGTAGGTATATAATACTAATAAGACTTGCCCGTGGCGTGTGGCCCTCATCAGCCAGCTGACCTTGTTGCTTCTGACTTTGGCTGACCGTAATTGACCGATCAAAGCGAGTACCCCGGTGTTGCACTCTGCCGCCTGTATGGCTGTCCATGCTAATCGTCTAAGGGGCTCATCTGGTGAACTGGTAAGTCATCGTTCGATAAAGTTTACAAATATTTCAATTACCTACCTTGTTACCTATTTAAACTAGGTAGTTGAATTAACCACCAACCGCTTTGGTCGATTAGGGCGGTTTAATTTCTGTACTTCTAATAGTGCTAGAGAATTATCCCCCTAAGAGGTACCTCATCCTTTCCAACATTAAATTTTTCCAAGGATAAATACTGGTGCGACCTAAAGGACCGGGAATCTTGCCAACAAAAAAGTGCAGCCGAGACAAACACTTAGGTAATACTAAAAATATCTCGTGTAAAGTATTTATATGTTTTCTTATATATCGTGAAATGCTGTATTTTAAATACCTACACGTAAGTATCTATTTCGTATGTCAAGAACCTATTAAGGGATATGATTTATAATTTGATTATCAATGCCACCAGCCGAAATAGCTCAGTTGGGAGAGCGTTAGACTGAAGATCTAAAGGTCCCCGGTTCAATCCCGGGTTTCGGCAATAAATCTTTTTGAAGTTTGTGTTTTTGTCATCTACTCGTATAATATTAGGTCGTTACATAATGAAATTGCCGTTTTTCTTGAAGAAATTGGAGGAAACCCAATTTTCAGTACTAACATTTTTGTTTTTTTTTTAGGAATGACAAATCCAAATTTTATGATTTTGTGCATGAATGAGACAACATTAAGCTAACAAACAGCAACTTTTATTACATTTTTAAAAGTGACAGCTGTTAAGTAATACGTTTATTATCAAAATGGATAGCATTTAGGAAGTACTGTTTTTGAAGATCGAATTAATTTATCAAGCGGCCAATAAAAACAAAATTTAATACAGAGTTGTAAAATCTTGAAATCAACTTTCAAACAAAATATATATAATGGAAATAGCTATTAAATTACAGGAATAACGAACTCATGAATTTGTAAGACAATTTCGGCAATTTCACAGGTAAAGACCTATTATAAACACTATTCCGGTACAAGTTACCTCCCTTGTCTTGTACACTAAATAGTTATATGAATATCACTCGCATGTGCGTTAGTTTTCTTTCGTGAAATTGGTGTTACAGTCATTACTAACTCATTATGGGTACAGTTATGGGTAATTTTATCACACCTAACTAGATTAGGCTCAAAGAGGTCAAGGGACAAAACAGAAGAGCTTATAACAAGAGCATTATGAACCAAAAGACCAAAACTACACAAAAATAAATTGCATCGGCCGGGAATCGAACCCGGGCCGCCCGCGTGGCAGGCGAGCATTCTACCACTGAACCACCGATGCTCATATTTCATTTCGTGAAATAGTAAAATGTAAACAGATTATTGAAGATTTTTATTTCTTTTAGTATCTACGGAAATAGAGTGAGACCGAGTTGCTTGCAAACTTTCTTTAATTTAAAGTAATGAAAATATAGAATACAAATATAGTAAAATATAGAATATAGTAAGTGGAAAGATGTTGTTTCTGTGTTTCCCAATGGGACAGAGGTGTAATGGTAAGTATGTGTAAATATATTTATGTACCTATGTAAACTAAATGTAAGTACCAGAAATGACCAACAAGGAAATAACTATTTTATCAAATACTTACAACTTATATGTAGTACAAGTGTAGATTCATATCACTCGAAAGATCTCACACTTAGTCATGAATAGTCACGATAACGTTCAAATAAATTGTTGGTCAACGACCATACAACTTGTGACCCTACAGTTGTGTTATATTTGCTAACGCCAATGAACTTTCACTATTCTGATGTTCAGTCTGGACTTCTTTATGCATTACAAGTGGCACTAGTCCTTTATTTGTGATTGTTTTTATTTATCTTGAACTAGCTGACCCAGCAAACTCCGTTCCGCTTTAAATGTCTCATATTTTTAATTATCCTAATTGCTAGTATACTTAGACACTGTATCCCGAGGGGGCCATCTCAAAGCCGTAGATGGCCCAGGGTCAGCCGCGGTGTGAGGAAATGTCCTTATTTGGCCCCCTTACACTTTATTAGAGACCCGAGACGGCGTGCGGTTTTGGTCGGTCCGAGTCCGACATAACTACACCTACTGGCCGGTGGGGTAGTCGTAGGGATTTCCGCAAAAACCCCGCAAAATGGCAAAGATCATAAAAATCAATCTACCCGTTTTCAGGTGATAAACGGTATCACTAACCCGACTTTGTTTTATAAATATATCGGCGAAAACTCCAGATTATCGAGGGTCTGAGCGTAATCTGCAAAGGATGCCCACGATGATTTCATCGCAATCCGCGTGTATGGTGCCCCACCATATTATGGGAATATATTTAAATATTCTAAGACATATTAGTTAATACAGACTAAAACTAAGCAAAGCTTGTCATATGGGTACTTAAATGCGAGTTATCGGATCTTAGATCCTTTTTTTGTTAATACCAAAAACATACATAAAAATACTCATGCCTTTTACCCTCTGGAGTAGGCAAAGACAACATTTACAAAACTGTTTAGTTGGTCTTGTAACTATAAGAGCCCCCGCAGACTAAAGACTTTTTAACGGCCGATAGTTAAATCGGGTTGTTATCAATATGAACATTGGCATCATTTGGTATCAGCCGATATAGCAGTTTGATAGGCTCCAATTGTCTTCAAACTAAACTAAGTATTCTAACGCGCACACTAACCCAACTGATAATTACACAGTTTAGTTGAATCCGTGTGCGCTTTTAACAGCGCAACCAGATTAAACTATTGGCAGATAAAAAGTCTGTAGTATGCGAGGGCTCTAAAATTACTGTTTATGTAGATTATTATGTTTATCTCCATATACTCTAATCTTGAATTTATTATTGCTAAGCTCGTATATGCAGTTAAGAACCGTTAGTGTACTCCGGTGACGGTGACCGATTGCAAAATGTTTAATTAGGTACCCTCTGAATTCGCTGGCCGGCGGGGGGGTATCCGAGGGGATTTCCGCACGAAAAAAAAAAAAAAAAAAAAAGGTACCCTCTGAATTTGTGACAACGTTAAACTTTTAGTGGGTTCAATTCACAAATGGGATTTTTAGGATTTGAATTAACTATAAGTTATGGGAGAGTGTGTGGCCCACCAAGATCTTCGCAGCCCACGCCAAACTCACCTGCCAGCCAGTACTTGTGCTGAATCTGTTGATTGATGGACGCGGCTCTGATACAGTATTACCTGCCGAGCTTGGGGGATTAGACCGCAGTCACCCCTGAAAAAACCAACCTAACCAAAAAGACGAGTAGGAGAGCAGACCCGGACTCCAAAGTGCATAGTTTGGATGTAACCGGTTTTTACATTAGGGTGAAGAAAATGAAACTTGGCCACAATCCGCTCTCAGCTGAGAATGGACCAGCTTTACTAACCCTGGCCTATTTTTATCATCCTTAGAGACCAAGGTGCGGGAGTGTTACGTCCAGTTTATTATTTTCTAAAAGATTTATGGTGATCTGATATTTTAAGTTACTTTTCTCGCTTACTGCCGACAAAGCTTTGCACTAAAAACAAAAACATGTTTTTAATTTTCTATGAGTAACGCTATCAAAGTATTGTTTACAGAGTATTCAATCAAATACGTTTATCAAATCATAACGTAAAATAGTCAAATAGTAAATGCAGTGGAAAAATTACTTCGTTTGAAGTACATAAATAAGTAAGTAATCGTGACCCACAAGATAAAATGTGTTTAATTGATAATGTATGTAACATCTTGAATGGAATATTCTTCACAATCTGTTTCCTTACAACTTGTAGGGTAGGTTAGGTTTATGTTATACAAGCTGTTGCCCGGGTCCCGCGTGGAATATTGAAACCATTCCCACGACCCACAGGAACCTATTCCCAAGATAACATGTAACCTATGTCCTACCCAGACTATTTTTTTTATGTGTGGAAACCCCCACGGTCTTTACCCCACCGGTGCCAGCGATGAGGTGGGTATGTCGGAATCGAACCGACTAATTCCATACGGCGTCCTTCCGGAATGCCGAGCACTCCGGAGTCGAAAGGATAACCCCAGGGATCCCGGCGGACTTCGGCCGCCATGGCGGCCTCGCTTTTGGAGTCGGGTTTGATCCCGCGTCGATGAGTTGGCAGGCGTGTGTAGGTCATACACTACACGTCTCCGTCTTGGCCTGCTTCTGTAAGGACGTCTAGTCGGCCGACTGCCGTCCTCAGGCTTCGTGCGGTAGCCCCTTATGACGCTGGCGGCCATTTTTTCAACGGGCTGTGCAAAACAGCCACGTTGCGGGCCTATTCAGACTATACTCTATTTTTATGCTTATTTGCATTCTAGAATCCAGAATACAAACTAGTAAAGCTATCCTATTTTGGGTCTAGATAGCGCGATATTAGTACTTATGTCCTGGAATATTTATTACATCTGTCCAACCGTTCTGCTGTGATTGAGATCCAAACTCTCGCCTTTATAGTAGTATAAGGTAAGATAAGATAGTTCTGCTTAGTGTGACTTTGCTACATATTACTGATGACTGACGACTGACCAAAGCCGTGCGATCGGGCATCTGCTAGTCTGCGCTAGCATTTCTACCCTAATGGATGAATAGTCTTGAAGGTAGAGTAGATTTCTTGTGTATCTCTTCGAGCAAATTTCCGAATCGATGATTTTGGTTCGCAGCCACTAACACTTGCCAGCTGAAAACCAGTCTGCGCCAGACGGTATTCCAGGGTCGATCTAAAAATGCCTAGTGAAGTTTTGCCCAATGGCTATGAGACTGTTCCGCTTGTCTAACACCTTCTGAAATAAAACTATTTTAACGGATTCTATCGCGATTTATTTGATGTTATTTTATATTTTACATTGATCCCGAAGTTTCGGTTGCTTTTCAGCAGCCATGGTCACGGGGACACCTTCTTATGTGTGTGTGAACTTAGCAGATCATTGTCCAGCAGATCAAAAAAAAAAGTGAGTTCCTTTCGCATGCAGCTGAGTTCTTCCTGATAGTTTTTAGAAATAGTTCTGGCGTTTTTACCCCAAAAAATGTCAATTAAAAAAATGATCTGCTAACTTCACGTAGCAGATCACTTTGCAGCAGATCAAAAAAAAAGGTGAGTTCCTTTCGCATGCAGCTGAGTTCTATACTTCCTGATAGTTTTTAGAAATAGTTCTGACGTTTTTACCCCAAAAAATGACAATTAAAAAAATGATCTGCTAACTTCACGTAGCAGATCACTTTGCAGCAGATCAAAAAAAAAGGTGAGTTCCTTTCGCATGCAACTGAGTTCTATAGTTCCTGATAGTTTTTAGAAATAGTACTGGCGTTTTTACCCCAAAAATTGTCAATTAACAAAATGATCTACTAACTTCGCGTAGCAGATCACTTTGCAGCAGATCAAAAAAGGTGAGTTCCTTTCGCATGCAGCTGAGTTCTATACTTCCTGATAGTTTTTAGAAATAGTTCTGGCGTTTTTGCCCCAAAAAATGTCAATTAAAAAAATGATCTGCTAACTTCACGTAGCAGATCACTTTGCAGCAGATCAAAAAAAAAGGTGAGTTCCTTTCGGATGCAGCTGAGTTCTATAGTTCCTGATAGTTTTTAGAAATAGTTCTTGCGTTTTTACCCCAAAAAATTTCAATTAAAAAATGATCTGCTAACTTCACGTAGCAGATCACTTTGCAGCAGATCAAAAAAAAAGGTGAGTTCCTTTCGCATGCAGCTGAGTTCTATACTTCCTGATAGTTTTTAGAAATAGTTCTGGCGTTTTTACCCCAAAAAATGTCAATTAAAGAAATGATCTGCTAACTTCCCGTAGTAGATCACTTTGCAGCAGATCAAAAAAAAGGTGTGTTCCTTTCGCATGCAGCTGAGTTCTATAGTTCCTGATAGTTTTTAGAAATAGTTCTGGCGTATTTACCCCAAAAAATGACAATTAACAAAATGATCTGCTAACTTCACGTAGCAGATCACTTTGCAGCAGATCAAAAAAAGGTGAGTTCCTTTCGCATGCAGCTGAGTTCTATAGCTCCTGATAGTTTTTAGAAATAGTACTGGCGTTTTTACCCCAAAAATTGTCAATTAACAAAATGATATGCTAACTTCCTTGTCTTGACTTGTCTATAAAACTATGGACGTATTCATTTTTATCCGACGGCCTCTGTGGCGTATCGGTAGTGCGTTCGACTGCTACGACAGGGGGCGCGGGTTCGATTCCCGCTTAGTGCAAATATTTGTATGCATGAATATGTCTATTTGCATTGGTCTGGGTGTTTCTATGTATAATATGTATGTATTTACAAAAAAAAAAAAGTATATAAGTATGTTTATCCGCATTCTGGAACCCATAACACAAGCTAGTTAAACTATGCTTACTTTGGGTCTAGAAAGCGCTGTGTAGAATGTCGTAGAATATTTATTTTTATTTATTTATATCTATAATGTAACTGTTAGTACATTTTCCGATCCATCTAGATTTTTGAGCCCTTTTTTTTGTTTCGTCAGGGGAAATGTCCTACGGCATCCCGTTATGTGTGGCTCTCACACACTTATAACCCCTGCGGTGTGCCATACTTAGCGACTTGTCGGGGGAGCCTGAAACTATAAAAGAATACTTTTATGGGGCTTACTTAGCGCGTGCCCGCAGTATGTCACGGGCACCTACACCACAAAACTCTCATTTAGAGATTTCAACTCTTATTTTCTTCGCGGGTGGCTAGATTGGCGGGTGGAGGGCTAACCCTGTCCCTTACATCCGCAGCCACATTCAGGGCGGTATGAGGTGCAAATATTCGCGCCTCCGCCACCCGGTTCGTCGGCAGCGTATCGGATCTGCAAGGGGATCTCCCTCCCTAATCCGCTCCGCACCTTCCTTCTGGGAGATGACATCCTCGCAGAAGGTTGCGACCGCGGTTAAATTCCTATCGCTGGCGAGAGAGGTCAGATTTTTGAGGCCTAAGCAAACCTCATCTGCACGCCGGTACAGGCCGGTACAGGCCTTCCTCTCGCGGTTTGTAAAACCAGGATGAATGAATCCATAAGGAAAGGGAGAATAGGAAAGCGGACCCCATCTCCAAAGTGCAAGCTATGGATCAAACCGTGATGATGAGGACTGTAATGCATGTGTGTGTGTGTGTGAGTGAAGGAACGACCATATTTTGCTTTTGTTACTCTAAACGTACACTTGCAGATCATTTCTTTAATTGTCATTTTTTGGGATAAAAACGCCAGAACTATTTCTAAAATTATCAGGAAGTATAGAACTCAGCTGCATGCGAAAGGAACTCACCTTTTTTTGATCTGCTGCAAAGTGATCTGCTACGTGAAGTTAGCAGATCATTTTTTTAATTGACAGTTTTTGGGGTAAAAACGCCAGAACTATTTCTAAAAACTATCAGGAAGTATAGAACTCAGCTGCATGCGAAAGGAACTCACCTTTTTTTTGATCTGCTGCAAAGTGATCTGCTACGTGAAGTTAGCAGATCATTTTTTTAATTGACATTTTTTGGGGTAAAAACGCCAGAACTATTTCTAAAAACTATCAGGAAGTATAGAACTCAGCTGCATGCGAAAGGAACTCACCTTTTTTTGATCTGCTGCAAAGTGATCTGCTACGTGAAGTTAGCAGATCATTTTTTTAATTGACAGTTTTTGGGGTAAAAACGCCAGAACTATTTCTAAAAACTATCAGGAAGTATAGAACTCAGCTGCATGCGAAAGGAACTCACCTTTTTTTTGATCTGCTGCAAAGTGATCTGCTACGTGAAGTTAGCAGATCATTTTTTTAATTGACATTTTTTGGGGTAAAAACGCCAGAACTATTGCTAAAAACTATCAGGAAGTATAGAACTCAGCTGCATGCGAAAGTAACTCACCTTTTTTTGATCTGCTGCATAGTGATCTGCTACGTGAAGTTAGCAGATCATTTTTTTAATTGACATTTTTTGGGGTAAAAACGCCAGAACTATTTCAAAAAACTATCAGGAAGTATAGAACTCAGCTGCATGCGAAAGCAACTCACCTTTTTTTTAATCTGCTGCAAAGTGATCTACTACGGGAAGTTAGCAGATCATTTTGTTAATTGACAATTTTTGAGGTAAAAACGCCAGAACTATTTCTAAAAACTATCAGGAACTATAGAACTAAGCTGCATGCGAAAGGAATTCACCTTTTTTTTGATCTGCTGCAAAGTGATCTGCTACGGGAAGTTAGCAGATCATTTCAATAATTGACATTTTTTGGGGTAAAAACGCCAGAACTATTTCTAAAAACTATCAGGAAGTATAGAACTCAGCTGCATGCGAAAGGAACTCACCTTTTTTTGATCTGCTGCAAAGTGATCTGCTACGTGAAGTTAGCAGATCATTTTTTTAATTGACATTTTTTGGGGTAAAAACGCCAGAACTATTTCTAAAAACTATCAGGAAGTATAGAACTCAGGTGCATGCGAAAGGCACTCACCTTTTTTTTTGATCTGCTGCAAAGTGATCTGCTACGTGAAGTTAGCAGATCATTTTTTTAAGTGACATTTTTTGGGGTAAAACGCCAAAACTATTTCTAAAAACTATCAGGAAGTATAGCACTCAGCTGCATGCGAAAGGAATTCACCTTTTTTTTGATCTGCTGCAAAGTGATCTGCTACGGGAAGTTAGCAGATCATTTTGTTAATTGTCATTTTTTTGGGGTAAATACGCCAGAGCTATTTCTAAAAACTATCAGGAACTATAGAGCTCAGCTGCATGCCAAAGGAACACACCTTTTTTTTTGATCTGCTGCAAAGTGATCTACTACGGGAAGTTAGCAGTTCATTTCTATAATTGACATTTTTTGGGGGAAAAACGCCAGAACTATTTCTAAAAACTATCAGGAAGTATAGAACTCAGCTGCATGCGAAAGGAACTCACCTTTTTTTGATCTGCTGCAAAGTGATCTGCTACGTGAAGTTAGCAGATCATTTTTTTAATTGACATTTTTTGGGGTAAAAACGCCAGAACTATTTCTAAAAACTATCAGGAAGTATAGAACTCAGCTGCATGCGAAAGGAACTCACCTTTTTTTTGATCTGCTGCAAAGTGATCTACTACGGGAAGTTAGCAGATCATTTTGTTAATTGACATTTTTTGGGGTAAAAACGCCAGAACTATTTCTAAAATCAATCACGAACTATAGAACTCAGCTGCATGCGAAAGGAACTCACCTTTTTTTTGATCTGCTGCAAAGTGATCTGCTACGGGAAGTTAGCAGATCATTTTGTTAATTGTCATTTTTTGGGGTAAATACGCCAGAACTATTTCTAAAAACTATCAAGAACTATAGAACTCAGCTGCATGCGAAAGGAACACACCTTTTTTTTGATCTGCTGCAAAGTGATCTACTACGGGAAGTTAGCAGATCATTTCTTTAATTGACATTTTTTGGGGTAAAAACGCCAGAACTATTTCTAAAAACTATCAGGAAGTATAGAACTCAGCTGCATGCGAAAGGAACTCACCTTTTTTTGATCTGCTGCAAAGTGATCTGCTACGTGCGATCATACGATGCGATACGTACGATCATTTTTTTAATTGACATTTTTTGGGGTAAAAACGCCAGAACTATTTCTAAAAACTATCAGGAAGTATAGAACTCAGCTGCATGCGAAAGGAACTCACCTTTTTTTTGATCTGCTGCAAAGTGATCTACTACGGGAAGTTAGCAGATCATTTTGTTAATTGACAATTTTTGGGGTAAATAAGCCTGAACTATTTCTAAAAACTATCAGGAACTATAGAACTCAGCTGCATGCGAAAGGAACTCACCTTTTTTTTTGATCTGCTGCAAAGTGATCTGCTACGTGAAGTTAGCAGATCATTTATTTAATTGAAATTTTTTGGGGTAAAAACGCAAGAACTATTTCTAAAAACTATCAGGAAGTATAGAACTCAGCTGCATGCGAAAGGCACTCACCTTTTTTTTTGATCTGCTGCAAAGTGATCTGCTACGTGAAGTTAGCAGATCATTTTTTTAAGTGTCATTTTTTGGGGTAAAAACGCCAGAACTATTTCTAAAAACTATCAGGAAGTATAGCACTCAGCTGCATGCGAAAGGAATTCACCTTTTTTTTGATCTGCTGCAAAGTGATTTGCTACGGGAAGTTAGCAGATCATTTTGTTAATTGTCATTTTTTGGGGTAAATACGCCAGAGCTATTTCTAAAAACTATCAGGAACTATAGAGCTCAGCTGCATGCGAAAGGAACACACCTTTTTTTTTGATCTGCTGCAAAGTGATCTACTACGGGAAGTTAGCAGTTCATTTCTATAATTGTCATTTTTTGGGGTAAAAACGCCAGAACTATTTCTAAAAACTATCAGGAAGTATAGAACTCAGCTGCATGCGAAAGGAACTCACCTTTTTTTGATCTGCTGCAAAGTGATCTGCTACGTGAAGTTAGCAGATCATTTTTGTAATTAACATTTTTTGGGGTAAAAACGCCAGAACTATTTCTAAAAACTATCAGGAAGTATAGCACTCAGCTGCATGCGAAAGGAACTCACCTTTTTTTGATCTGCTGCAAAGTGATCTACTACGGGAAGTTAGCAGATCATTTTGTTAATTGACAATTTTTGGGGTAAATACGCCAGAACTATTTCTAAAAACTATCAGGAACTATAGAACTCAGCTGCATGCGAAAGGAACTAACCTTTTTTTTTTGATCTGCTGCAAAGTGATCTGCTACGTGAAGTTAGCAGATCATTTATTTAATTGAAATTTTTTGGGGTAAAAACGCAAGAACTATTTCTAAAAACTATCAGGAACTATAGAACTCAGCTGCATGCGAAAGGCACTCACCTTTTTTTTGATCTGCTGCAAAGTGATCTGCTACGTGAAGTTAGCAGATCATTTTTTAAGTGACATTTTTTGGGGTAAAAACGCCAGAACTATTTCTAAAAACTATCAGGAAGTATAGCACTCAGCTGCATGCGAAAGGAACTCACCTTTTTTTTGATCTGCTGCAAAGTGATCTGCTACGTGAAGTTAGCAGATCATTTTTTTAAGTGACATTTTTTGGGGTAAAAAAGGCCAGAACTATTTCTAAAAACTATCAGGAAGTATAGCACTCAGCTGCATGCGAAAGGAACTCACCTTTTTTTTGATCTGCTGCAAAGTGATCTACTACGGGAAGTTAGCAGATCATTTTGTTAATTGACAATTTTTGGGGTAAAAACGCCAGAACTATTTCTAAAAACTATCAGGAACTATAGAACTCAGCTGCATGCGAAAGGAACTCACCTTTTTTTTGATCTGCTGCAAAGTGATCTGCTACGTGAAGTTAGCAGATCATTTTGTTAATTGACATTTTTTGGGGTAAATACGCCAGAACTATTTCTAAAAACTATCAGGAACTATAGAACTCAGCTGCATGTGAAAGGAACTCACCTTTTTTTGATCTGCTGCAAAGTGATCTGCTACGTGAAGTTAGCAGATCATTTATTTAATTGACAATTTGTTGTAATACTGGCTAGTTTAATCAAAATATTATTTGAATTTGTATTTGACATACCTTTACTTCAATAAATAAAGTCAAATTTCAACATTCGTTATCAGCCATTTATCAGCACGAAACTCTTATTTTATTATAATTTACACGTTTAAACTGCAAATTCTTAACTAAAAAGTGAATAAGCAAGTTTTTCCAATGTGTGCGTGTAAAATTTATGAAAATTTGTGAAAATTTAAACAGTTCACAAATATTTTCAAGTTTCTTAGTGTTGTGACTTTGAACAGCTGATTTGTGTGAACATGTCGAATAATTCTATTTCTGCTATCAAACCGCTTATAAATAGAGAAGGATATTCAATATGGAAATTCAAAATACGTATGTACCTTATACATGAAGACTTATGGGAGGCGATCGATGGATATCCTGAAGGTACCGTAATTACTGCTGATAAAAAGTTACGTAACGATCAAAAGGCGTTATCAAAAATATGCTTAACAGTAGATGGTATGGCTATCACAGAAAACCGCCAGAACTATTTCTAAAAACTATCAGGAAGTATACAACTCAGCTGCATGCGAAAGGAACTCACCTTTTTTTCATCTGCTGCAAAGTGATCTACTACGGGAAGTTAGCAGATCATTTTGTTAATTGACATTTTTTGGGGTAAATACGCCAGAACTATTTCTAAAAACTATCAGGAACTATAGAACTCAGCTGCATGTGAAAGGAACTCACCTTTTTTTGATCTGCTGCAAAGTGATCTACTACGGGAAGTTAGCAGATCATTTCTTTAATTGACAATTTGTTGTAATACTGGCTAGTTTAATCAAAATATTATTTGAATTTGTATTTGACATACCTTTACTTCAATAAATAAAGTCATATTTCAACATTCGTTATCAGCCATTTATCAGCACGAAACTCTTATTTTATTATAATTTACACGTTTAAACTGCAAATTCTTAACTAAAAAGTGAATAAGCAAGTTTTTCCAATGTGTGCGTGTAAAATTTATGAAAATTTGTGAAAATTTAAACAGTTCACAAATATTTTCAAGTTTCTTAGTGTTGTGACTTTGAATAGCTGATTTGTGTAAACATGTCGAATAATTCTATTTCTGCTATCAAACCGCTTATAAATAGAGACGGATATTCAATATGGAAATTCAAAATACGTATGTACCTTATACATGAAGACTTATGGGAGGCGATCGATGGATATCCTGAAGGTACCGTAATTACTGCTGATAAAAAGTTACGTAACGATCAAAAGGCGTTATCAAAAATATGCTTAACAGTAGATGGTATGGCTATCACCCATGTACGATCATGCAAAACAGCCAAAGAGGCTTGGGATGCTCTTTCGTCCGCTTAAGAGGATAAAGGTTTAGGGCGTCGTATAAGCCTTGAAAGGAAACTTTATAGGTACTGTCTTGATGATTTTGATTCCAATATAGAGACGTATATTAATGCTGTCATGTCAACTGTACAAGATTTAGCAGATATTGGTAAAGTTATAGAGGATGCTTCAATAGCTGCAATTCTTCTAGGAGGTTTAAGTCATCACTATGCACCTTTAGTAATGGCTTTGGAAAATTCCAACGTAGATGTTACCGTGGATTTAATTAAAACTAAATTACTGAACGAACTGAATAAGCCTGCTATAGATAACCCTGATACTGCTCTTCGTATTCGTATGAATCAAACCAGATCTTCTACGTCCAAGTCAAAGAAACCTGTAGTTTGTTATGACTGCATGGAGCCAGCAGTGCTATTCTCTACGGTAGCTCGTCGACGAGCTTGTCGATGAGCTCGCAAAATGCTGCTTTTGATTTATATTTTATTTTAATTTTAATTTATGATTCAGATTTACATTTGCATTTGCATTTGCATTTGCATTTGCATTTGCATTTGCATTTGCATTTGCATTTGCATTTGCATTTGCATTTGCATTTGCATTTGCATTTGCATTTGCATTTGCATTTGCATTTGCATTTGCATTTGCATTTGCATTTGCATTTGCATTTGCATTTGCATTTGCATTTGCATTTGCATTTGCATTTGCATTTGCATTTGCATTCACATTCACATTCACATTCACATTCACATTCACATTCACATTCACATTCACATTCACATTCACATTCACATTCACATTCACATTCACATTCACATTCACATTCACATTCACATTCACATTCACATTCACATTCACATTCACATTCACATTCACATTCACATTCACATTCACATTCACATTCACATTTGTAGATTTTTATATATATATATGGGTATAGATGTATTTGGATTTGGATTTGGATTTGGATTTGGATTTGGATTTGGATTTGGATTTGGATTTGGATTTGGATTTGGATTTGGATTTGGATTTGGATTTGGATTTGGATTTGGATTTGGATTTGGATTTGGATTTGGATTTGGATTTGGATTTGGATTTGGATTTGGATTTGGATTTGGATTTGGATTTGGATTTGGATTTAGATTTAGATTTAGATTTAGATTTAGATTTAGATTTAGATTTAGATTTAGATTTAGATTTAGATTTAGATTTAGATTTAGATTTAGATTTAGATTTAGATTTAGATTTAGATTTAGCATTATTATTATGGCAGCAGATGCTTCTGGATGCGATTGTGAATATTCAGCAGCGATCTTGTTTTTGAGGTATAAAGCTGTAACCGGGCTACATACCGCACCAAATATCATCGACGACATTCGATACTCCTTTATAGTTTGTGTAGGATTGTCACGCCACAAGAAGCGCTGAGCGTCACGATCAAGTTCTCTTATTTTTACCTGTGGGAACATTTCTCGAATATCCGCAGACAGAGCTATGCGTCCTTCTCTAAATCGCATTAATATCGCGAACAATGATTGGAGAAGATCGGGACCTGGAAGTAATAGCGAATTTAAACTGACTTCTTCACATGTAGCAGCTGCGTCGTGTACTATCCTAAGTTTTCATTTTTGGGGATTTATGACGCCAAAATGTGGCAAGTATCATAATAAACCTGCAGGAGTAGTATTACAAAGCTCCGCGTATCCCTTGTCAAGCATAGTGTGAATGTTTAGTTTATATTGTATGGCATAATCAGAGTTACCTATCATTTTACGTTCGAGAGTTTTAAAACGTTGTAAAGCAAGTGGTCGGCTATTGGGAACATGCTCAATATTATCGCGCCACAATAGACCTGTTTCAAAACGTCCTGTGGGTAGACGTCTAGTAGTCTCTTCTAGTAGCTTAAATGCTCTCTGGTCATCAGTAGAACGACAATCTTTATTTTGTATGCCTACAGAATCTAGTTTATAATAGTCTCGGAGAAGTATATCTAAACTATGACAATCTCCTTGAGCGTCGTTTTCAGCTTTATAATTGTGTGGCTGACAAAATCGATAGAAGAGGAACCGTATAAAACCCAACCGAGGGGAGTCAAAGAAGCGGCCGGTTCAGATATGTTTCCTCGTCGAATGTTCTTTGAGAAAGTTAAATGCCAATTGTCAATACCGAGTAAAAGCTTCGGTGTAGCCTTTTCATAACATAAGACATCAGCTAAGTCATGTAAATGAGCAATTTCTTTTATTTTTTCCGACTGAATAGATTGATTTGCAATAGTTAGATTGGGAATGGACCTCACTACTATATCATGCCTCTCATTTGTATGACGCCCTTTCACTTTAATATTCACAAAGCTAACCTGTGTCTGTGTACTGAGGCCGCCAATGCAGTCAACACGAATAGACTTTTTAGGCCCGATTGCTCCTATCTGGTCAGCAACCGATTGATCAATAAAAGAAGCGGTTGACCCGTCGTCAAGCATCGCATAAATATCCATACTATTTTGCGGACCGATGACGGTAACGGGTATAACTTTTAATAACGACCTTCGAAATGATTCAGGGTTGGATGACGCATTGGATGACGCACTGTGAGATACTATGGCAGGCATTTCAACATCTACATGTTTTTCGGTTTCAGAGCCTTCGTTGATATCTACATCTGCGTGTGTAACATTTTCTATGGTAGATCTATGAAGTAACGTTTCTTGCTTCCTACTATTCTTGCAACCGACTACTTCACAATGTTTTTTTTGCATGTAACGTACTTATGGGAACCCTTGCTCAAACATCTGTAACAAATTTTGTTTTCGGTTACCCATTGCCAACGATCGTTAATAGAGAGTGCCAAAAAGTTTTTACATTTATTTATATCGTGTGAACCTAGCTTACAAAACCTACATGGTTCAGAATGACTCGGTGTCGAACCATTTGAAGTTGACGCGTGGAAGACTTTAGTTGGTTGCCTAGCAACGGAATTGTGATCATGTTGTTTGTCAGTTTTTAAGTGAAGAAAACTTTCTGCATTAATTATAGAATGCTCAATCAGTCGTTTTGCTTCGAAATCTAGATAATCGACTAAAAGTTCTAACTTGAACTCACCTGATTTGTCTGCCGAAGCAAAGTCGGACCATCGATATCTCAGAAGAGGCGTCAGTTTCATCAATAAAGCGCTGGACAATTCAGGCGATACCAAATACTCCAGCCGACGCAGCTCTTTGATGACTTCTACGCAATTTCGCAGGCGGCAGGCGAAGGCGTTGAGATCCTTAGGTGACTCGTTCAGTGGTAACCTGGACAGGGACTTAACCGCAGATAGTTCGTAGAGAAGGATGCTCTCCGGCTGTCCAAAACGGTTCTCTAAAGCACACATCACCTGCGTTGGATCAACTGCGGTCATCAAAAGCGCCGATACGGACTCCCAGGCGATGCCACGTAGCGCGGTGCCTAATCTAGCCAGGTTCTGTCGATCGTCAATCGAGTAGCCATTTTTGAGTGGAATTGCTTTTATCTGAATCAATTGAATCGATAGCCACTAGTTCCGCTTGTAGTTCTATCTCAGCGGTCGTCCGCTCTAATTCCGCCAGTTTACGTTCCCTCTCTACATTTTGGCGAGCGTGTCTGGCAAGAACGGCCAACATTTGAGCTTTTGTTGAGGCTCGCGATGTAAGTGATCAGGAGGTAAATAGGGATGTGGACTGTACTCAAATAAGTATACAATTTTACCACGAAAAGGTAATTTCTATAATAGAAAAAATAAAAAACACAATATTTTCTTCGATAAACAAGGGATTAATTTTTTATTTAATAAAATATAATTAAATATTTCACCCTCAAGTCACGTGACAATGAACACCAATCAAAATGCGTGACGTCACCTGTTGCCAAACAAGAATTTTTTCTGTCAAATACTATGGTGTTTGTTGATATTTGGATAATATTATTACTGTGATTCCCGTGAAATTTCTTCGAAATTTGCTCAATTGTCTTTTTGGATCAATTTTTAAAGGTTTTCCCATAATGGAAAGTGGATATATTAAGGCAGATAGTTCAAATGTGCCAAGAATTAATTGCTTTACGGTGGCTAATTTCTTGGCAACAAATAGTAACTTCTGCTCTGGTGAATTTAGAAATGTGAAGACCTCCATGTAAGTAATATACCTACTCAGGATACATTATAATAGTAATCGTAGGTATTTATGAACTCGAAAAGTTAAATTGAATCTAATAAAATAAAATAATATGATTTAGAGGTTATGTTTTATCTTTTTAACAAATTGTTTCATTTCTTTTTAGTTCCTCGAGGCAGAAAAAAAAATGTATTAAAAATTCTTTTAATACAAGGAAATCTAACAAATATTATCAAACTTACATCAAAATGATCCTCACAGAAATCATTTTACTTTGTGTAGATACAAGTGCCGGATCCCGACGGGCTAGTTGAAGCCACATTTTCCGCATCGTTTTTGTACGTGGAACGTGAATAAATAGTTTTTCAGGTGTTTTAATAGTAGCACTTTCACACTGCGGCACCGCACAACATTTATAAAACGTAGAATCCATCTTATTATCACAAAACTACGAAATAACTTTCTATTACATACAACTTCGACAATGTGTAGGAACATGTGACGTCACAGCGGGCGTTTGACAGGTATCCACGTTTTGGCGCGAAATTTGAAATGGAATTTTAAATAACTTATTTTAAAGGTATTAGTTGTATTAAAAAAATAATAATAAATAGTTTGGTACTTATGCATGGTTTTAAACACTTTCCCAAAAATAGTCCACATCCCTATTGAATAGGCGGCTGGTTTGGCAATTGTTGAGGCTGGTCTGGCAATTGTTGAGGCTGGCCTGGCAATTGCTAAGGAGGTAAAGATAACTGAGTGTCCTGTATGAGAGCCTCATCGTTAGCAAATTGAGCAGGCGGCAGGCCTGACGATGAAGCTTGGACACTGTCACTTACATCTTTTTGAAGCCTTTTAGTGACTGACCTCGTTACGGGCATTTTTCCTTTGCTTCTGACACCAAATGTAATGGAAAGGGACAGCAACAGCAGGTCAAATCATAATTCAATTGCACTTTTGTAAAACTTTATATTATATGAAAGATAACCGAATAGTACTCTATCGTTCTAATTTCAAGTTTATAATAATATTAAAAAAAAGATATAAAAAGATATTATAAAAAAGAGGTGCGTTGTCTGCAACAGTATGGATGACGAGAAGACTCGACGTAGTTTCCTAAACGCTGCCCAGCCCAGCTGGATCCTCCTCTTGGCCTCCTTCTCAAAATTGTTTTTTCTCAACTGCACAATCTGCCCGAGGTAAATGTACTCAGAAACAATTTCAAGAAGGTGGCCATCCACGACGACCGGTCTTGGATCAATGTAGGCATTGATCATGACTTTGGTTTTATCCAAATTCATGCCAAGACCGATGCGTCGCGAGGCTGATACTAGGCCGTCCAGCATCCGGGTTAGCTCCTCTAGCGAGTCTCATAGAGCATATCCCGGTGCAACCGGGATTGGTACTCGGATCATGATGGACAAATTCACATAGGTACCAATATGTACACTTAATTGGTACGATATGCACCATTAACATTTTTGGGTCAGAACAGGTACCTAAACGTTATCTAAAGAATTCGGTGCAAAGTATGGTGTTGTAAAATGTTCTATTAGTTTACATTACACTAAGCAGGCCACATAGTCATTGTAGTCAATGTGAGACGTTACAGTAGTGTTAGCAATTCTCTAAGGAACCAACTCGGGATGATTTTAATAAATAACGGTATAAGTAGCGGCGATAGCCCGGTGGCGTACGTAACGGACTGCTGAGACGAGGTTCTCGAGTTCGCTCCCCAGTCGCCCCGGGCACACACCTCTGACTTTTCGTAGTTATTTGTGCATTAATAAATGTTAATTATCGCTCGCTTAACAATGTGCCCGGTAGATGGCAATAGGCTCGCCCCCTATTACATTGGGACCTTTACATAACTGGCGAATCGTGGGTATGTAATACACCTCTGCCTACCACTTCGGGGATACAGGCGTAAAGTTATGTTATGTATGTTTAATAAATAAGTAACGAATTTAATAATTATTTATGTTGATTTCAATGACATCTATCTATACATTCTCTACTAATACTAATTAAGCGGCAGATTTCATTTGTGTGTTTGTGCGAACGCGTTAATATATGAAATGACATGTGCGATTTCAAAAATTCTTTTTGAATTTGATAGTCCTGTTCTTGAGGAAGGTATTTATATATGTACGTGTCTGGACTGACTGATAGACTGACTGTCTGATTCTTCAACGCAGAGCCTAAACCGCAGTACCTACAAACTTGAGATTTTGGCAGATTTGGCAGATGCCTTTAGTGTTGTAGACATCCACTAAAAAAATATTTTTGGAAATTTAACTTCTAAGGTGGTAAAATAAGGGATGAACGTTTGTATGAAAGTCCGTCATTTTCAAAGTTTGAAGCACGAAATTTCATACACCTGCTTTTGGTTAGAAATGAATGAAAACATGCATCAGCATTTTTCAAAATTTTACCCCTAGAGGGTGAAAGATTATATGGGAAGTTCGTCATTTTTGAAGATAGAAGCATGGCAATTCATATACTTTTTGTTAGGAATAAATGAACACGTATCAGTGTTTTTCAAAATTTTGCTACTAAGGGGGTAAATAGGTGAAGAACGATGATATGGAAATTTCGTAATTTTCAAAGTAAGAAGCACGAAATTCAATTTGAAAGATTCTTATAACTATATCTAGATTGAGGTATTTACCATTGGACTTCCGGGTCCAATGGTGGTGGTGGCGCTGCAATCGGGTTATACATATGCAAGCCGGGTCCCGGGCCGCTAGTTGGTGATATAAATAAATAAAATAAACATTATATGACTATACATATATAACATCACGCTATGACCTTTAGGAGCCGAGAAATAAGAAAATTATAAAGGCGCGAGCTGGTAGGGCCATGCGATGCGGTGGAATAGAATAGAAACGAGTACCACATGTGGAACTGAGCAACTGCAGCAGTGGTTTTATTATAAATCGATCAACATCGAATTTCGGATCGTATATAAGAACTTCATAGAAAATAACAATAGGAACAAGTGGTAGTAATAAGTCATAGCATAGGTGCTGAATCAGATATTGATAGGTAATTTACTAGTACTATAAGCACCTAATTATCTGCAAATATATTTTTAAGAATGTGAATAAGAATCATCATTATGATATTATCGGAAGTTTATGCGAATGTCACACATTGAAATAAAACTATTTTTAAAGGATTCTATCGCGATTTATTTGATGTTATTTTATATTTTACATTGATCCCGACGTTTCGGTTGCTTTTCAGCAGCCATGGTCACGGGTATGATTCGTCAACCGAAACGTCGGGATTAATGTAAAATATAAAATAACATCAAATAAATCGCGATAGAATCCGTTAAAAATAGTTTAATTTCAAGAATCATCATACTTACAGTGATTTCCGGGACACGCTTATTAGTTTCGATTGGTACCTATATTGTACTTATACCTTTTCTGGGAGCGACTACCGTCTGACCTCCCAACCCAGAGCCTGCGCCAGAGCTTTTTTTTACGAGCGGAAATCCCCACGCGTCCCACTTCAGCGTCTCCAGCAGTTCACGGCAAGAAAGGCGTCTTGTCTTTCCCTCGGCGGGCTCTTCTAGCCTCCCTGTAATCTTTGTACAACTCCGAATGTCGGACCACCGCATCTGCGGGGTGGAGACTCATCCTACGGAATCGGGTCCACTGGCGTTGCGTGATCACGCATGCGCGTGAGACTCGCGATCTCCGACGACCATCAGTAGATCTGACCCCTCGGATTATAGGTTGGACCCCTAGGAAACACCGCGTCGCAGACACTGGTCATGGCCTTCCGGAGCCACTCCGCCTCATTATCTATGTTAGCAGGCCTGTCCGTTGCACGGGCCCAGGCATATAAGATGGCGGCTTCCAGGAGGAGCTGACGATCTAGTCACCTTTTTTTTTTTTTTTTTATCGTGCGGAAATCCCTTCGGATACCCCCCGCCGGCCAGCGGGGGCGGTTATGTCGGGCTTGAACCGACTAAAACCGCACGCCGTCTCGGGTGTACAGACGCCGGGGTGTAAGGTTGCCCATAGAGCATATCCCTCGCACCCCGACTGACCCTGGGCCACCTCCGGTTTCGAGATGGCCCCCTCGGGCCTGCTTCTGCTGGGGTGACAGGCGGCCTCACCCGCCACCCCCAGGCCTGCGCTCATGGAGGACGGAGGTCGTTAAGCGACCTCCGGCGCCTGAGACGATCTAGTCACCTAGCACCAAACGTGGCTACCCGAGCCGGTGTGACTGGCGAGTCGCTCACGGGGGCGGAGACGTCAAAACAAATGTACCAGTGATCCCAACTTATCTCCTCGTCCACAATGACGCGCCAGATCTGAAGATGGCCTGACAGCGAGCAGCCAGCGAACGAGATTTCCACGATGAAGCTGCCCCTCGAAGTCACGAGCGTGGCCTCGACTCCCCGATTTAGGACAAATAGGTTGAGTCTTTTTCCTGCCTCTATCCCCGGCAATTGGCCACAGTGGAAGCAGCGGTCAACCGCCGTAACTTCCGCCGTGCAGTGCACCCCAGATGTCCCACCGACTGGCATCTAAAACAGCTAGCCGGGCAGGCCTGCAGGAGCATTGCCTGCGCCTTAAGGAAGCCTCCTTCCCACAACTGCTGTCCCCTGTCCACCGCGGCCCAAGTGTATAGCTCCGGCCTTAACTGTGTCCGGGGAGCGGTCCCCGGCCTTCACCACGGCGAGCCTGAACTCCTCTACCGTGACGGAGTCATCCAGGCCCGTGATGCGCACTTCTGCGCATTTAATGGGCCGGGACACCCGGACGTTAGCTGCATCCAGTGACACCCTCAGCCTAGCCGCGTGGAAATCCCCTCGTATACCCCCCACCGGCCAGCGGGGGTGGTTATGACGAACTCGAACCGATTAAAACCGCATGATTCTCTTGGTTATAACGTCAGTGGAAAAATCTGAATTGTATGGGAGTATATCACTCCCATACATTTCGGACTTTCATGTGTTCACTTTGAAGTGATTCCACTGGTAGGATGTCAATTTGTCTACAGGCCGTTATTCGTATACTTACATAACAAAGGTGAACATCGTAATAATGATTAATTCGTACAACATGACACCCGGAGACTTTTCCGTTCGTTCTACACAGATTGCATTCATTGTTCTATTGATTGCGTTCATTGTAAAGAGCTAAACAATTAACACGAGACTGTAAAAAATAAAAACAATCTCTGTTGAGCCTTTTTTCAATTCGATGACTGTATGACCATACAGATGATTAACATTACTATCGATTGTAATAGACGAACACTGATACATGTGTAGGGTAGGTAACGAATATTGGTGATTTCCGTCTGTGGTATATTGGTTATTTGGGTAAGGGAATGATGTAGAATCGGTATTTAATAATATTTTTTTTTTTCGTGCGGAAATCCCTTCGGATACCCCCCCGCCGGCCAGCGGGGGCGGTTATGTCGGGCTTGAACCGACTAAAACCTCACGCCGTCTCGGGTCTACAGACGCCGGGGTGTAAGGTTGCCCATAGAGCATATCCCTCGCACCCCGACTGACCCTGGGCCATCTCCGGTTTCGAGATGGCCCCTCGGGTTTGGGAACCACGCTGTCCCCGTCTTGCCCCGGTTTGGGGGAGGGGCGCTAGTCGCCCCACCGTCCCGGCCTGCTTCTGCTGGGGTGACAGGCGGCCTTACATCCACCCCCAGGCCTGCGCTCATGAAGGACGGAGGTCGTTAAGCGACCTCCGGCGCCTGAGTCGCCTGCGAGCGGGCTCGGCGGGCCGGAAGAGTTCTAAATCTCTCCCGGTCGCGCTCCGCCATCTCCTTCGCGAGCATTACATGCTCGCAGAAGGAGGTGGCGACGGCTCACGACTATATCTAATGCCTAAGAGTAAAGGTGGTTTGTAACTTGGAATAAATTAAGCTACTTTTGTAGCTGACGTTTGTACGAACCTAGACCTTTAAGAACCTTTAATTTTTCTTACTTGTAAGAAAACCAGTCAGATTGAGGTCGTACTAAAATAGACAGAATACATACACATTATGAAGTTACTGAAGTTTTAGAACAATTAGTAGGTAGCTATGCTAACGTTTCTATAAATTTAAATTAAAAAAAAGTCTACTGTAAGATTAAGTTTTGGAACAATTAGTAGGTAGCTATGCTAACGTTTCTATAAATTTAAATTAAAAAAAAGTCTACTGCAAGATTTTTTAATTAGGAATACTCTGGCTAACTGATCTACTTGGACGAGGTCCCGTCCTGGGTGACTTTTTCCGATTAAAATATTATGTAATTTTACTTATAACTGATTATAACACATTATTTACTGATATGATATGATCCCTCAGCCGAGCCGGCGACTTTGTTTTTATCACCCGATCTGGGGAGCATTGGTGTTTATTACTCGACTTGAAATTGAAATGACGTAGGTACAACCGACCGCGTAAAATTGTAGTCTGGTACTATGATGCCCGTAATTAATTGTGTTTATTCCGAATCAGTTGGTTTATGCCGGTACGCTACGATAATGTAACCAGCCACTGACAACAGATTTTTGTATTCAACCAGTCCGCCGGCACGCGTCAGGCGGAGAACGTGTTAGATTCGGCTTTTGAAATTCGAATAACGAAACATCGCGGAACTAAAATCTTATGAGACTCGTTCAAATTAAAAAGTTTCATGTTGTGTAGATTAAAGTACTATTAATTTTACATTATTAATATTGCTTTTAGCTAAAAGTCATTGACTATTTTCGTGAAGGATTTCGCAACTGCATATTTGAATATTTTTTATGAAGTTTCGTACACTAATAAAAACGTAAGTAAGCCAGATTATTTTTCCATCTGTACATTACACATAAATACTCTAACGAAATAAATAAAATTAGTGTTCCTATACACAGTTAATAAATAATGCTTAGTGAAGGTGGTCTCATCTATAAAAATCAAGTGTTTGTTTATAGTTATTACCATACGCAATTATTTATCAAAGCTTAGGAATCTACCTATTACATTTTATATTGATTATTTATTTTCCTGTCCAACCACGAAAGAGTGCAGTGTATTTATTTATACAAATTGTTATTTTCATATAAGACCTTAGGTATATGTAAGGTGGCAAAAATCGTAAATTAGGGCAACCAAATATGTGATAGTGATAAGTCTTTGACTTCCCCCTCCGGGACATAAGGCGTGATCTTACCTATTTAAGATGTGTTAAATTTTATACTTCATAATATGGGGTTCAAAATAATTATGTGTGGTATTAATTATACGTTAATGTTATATGGTTATTAGATTAAGGGAACTAATTTTTTGAGCTGTTATTTAAATATTCGAGATGGTATTGTGATCAGTTGGAAAACATATTGAGCATTTATTTAATTTAATGGCGGTTGATTAATTCTTGCGCCAGTAAAACATGGACAGTAATAAAAAATCAATTAGTCGGTTATTTTATCAATGGTTGGTTATTTATACAATGTCAATTCTAAAAATAATTGAGCAGTTCAATAACTGAATGAGCGGTAAAATGATGGAATAAGCGGTTCGATAAAGCCGCGGGAGCAAGCGAAGCGAGCTCGTGGACACCGTGCGCCCCGACACGGATAGATATATCTATCCGAAACACACACAAGGGTCCGCAACAACCCTTCGTGTTAGGACACTTGTGATATTGCAATAGGAGCCCCGCGAAGAATTAGTAGGTTAAATATAAACAAAAATCGAGGATCTCGGTAGGCATAAAAATTCAAGAAGTACCAGAGTTCTTTCGTTCTTTCGTACACTTTAATGATTAACTAATTAATTAATTAATGATTAACTAGAATACATTCAAATGCTCGATGTGATTATAAGATCGAAGAATATAATCAAGACTTAAACCAAAATATTTGTGATTAAATTGTTTAATTTCATAATAAAAGGTAAAACGTATCTAATGTTAACGGATAGTATTTTTTACACCTTAGCCCACAAAATCTGGAATTATTCATAAAACATCGTAACCTACTTGTAACATACCAAAGTTCACTGTTAAACAGACATGGACGAGAAGTCATATTTGAACATATTTATTTTTTTATTTTATCAATTTAAGTTACAATTACTTGCCCAAAATTTGACAAAGACCCGGTTCATATGAGTTTTTTTATCTCAACCCATAACCCAACTAAATGTACACATAATGTAATAGCTTATGCAGATCGGGAATAATGTACCTTTTAAATAGTGAAAGATTTTTTCCAATAATAATTACAGTTGTTTCGAAGATTACCCCAAACATATAAAGAAACACAACATTTGGCTTCCCGCTTTATAATATTATATATTATATTTTTTTTATTTTTTTATTATATTATATATTATATAGATAGGGTAATTTCGTTCTGAACTTCCTGTGCCCGTCTACAATATATCTCAAATGACGTAGGAGTCATCTGCCGGAATCCTTAAGAATTAAGGAACTCACCAAAAAGAGTGTTCCGTTGAGCTCTATACCCGAGCATATTCAAGTATTATTCTGAATTAACTTAAATTAATGGAAACGCCTCTTTAGGGTATAATTACAAAGACCATAACTGCTGCTTGGTCATCTTTGCAACTAATTTTATAAAAGTTTTGTCTTTATTTGCCTAGCAGTTTGCCGTGATATGTAAATATGAGTTCTAAAGGTGTCAAAAATCTGTAATTCTCGTGTCGTTGCTTATTTCTGATAATATATCCTTGTGTTCAGTTTTCATTGTCAGTTAGAAATATTATCAAATTAAAAAATTATCATGATTGTTTAATTTTTTTTTAAGAACCGAACTTATTAACATTCCCCCTAACCCTTACCTCCAGCTAAGTTAAATGCTTGTGTTAGGAGTACGTTCACGTCGATAGTGTAATGGCCAGGATTCGAACTGGGGACCTCGAGATCGTAAAGCTGACTTTTTAACCATAAAGCTACCGTAGACACTATAAGTTGTGTGTTTTCTGAATTTGTGAGTACCTAGGTAGATACTTTTGGATTATGCTGTTCAGTGTGATAATAAGGTTCTGATAGTGCTGCGTAATCTTTTTTTTTCGGCACACTAAATTGTATTCCTTACCCGAAGGCGCTCATTTACAATTTAACCTACACCATTCGATGCTACCTTAGTAGATACCTTTTTTTTTTCTTTTTTTTTTTCGTGCGGAAATCCCTTCGGATACCCCCCCGCCGGGTAGCGGGGGCGGTTCGGGCTTGAACCGACTAAAACCGCACGCCGTCTCGGGTCTGCTGCCGGGGTGTAAGGTTGCCCATAGAGCATATCCCTCGCACCACGACTGACCCTGGGCCATCTCCGGTTTCGAGATGGTCCCCTCGGGTTTGGGAACCACATGCAGTGTCCCCGTCTTGCTCCGGTTTGGGGGAGGGGCCCTAGTCGCCCCATCGTCCCGGCCTGCTACTGCTGGGGTGACAGGCGGCCTCACCTGCCACCCCCAGGCCTGCGGTCATGGAGGACGGAGGTCGTTAAGCGACCTCCGGCGCCTGAGTCGCCTGCGACGCGCGGCGAGCATGTTGTGGGCTCGGCGGGCCGGGAGAGTTCTGAACCTCTCCCGGGCGCGCTCCGCCATCTCCTTCGCGAGCATCACATGCTCGCAGAGATACCTATAAAATAACATCCCAATTCATTAATTTGGTCCACCCAACATTAATCACTCTCCTTTATTAAGAAGAAGCAGAGCGCATGAGTTGCAACAAAAATGATTTTTTTAAACAGGTTAAGAATTCATTCAGAGATTTAGATTATACATTTAAAAAAACCTTTTTTATGTGTTACTAGCTGACCCGACAAACTTTGTCCCGCCTTTTTTTTTTTTTTTTTTATTTTTTTTATTTTTTTTATCGTGCGGAAATCCCTTCGGATACCCCCCCGCGTGCCAGCGGGGGCGGTTATGTCGGGCTTGAACCGACTAAAACCGCACGCCGTCTCGGGTCTACAGACGCCGGGGTGTAAGGTTGCCCCGCCTTGGAATCAAGTTATGTTGGTTCATCAGCTAAATTTACTTCGTGAATGTCTCAAATATATGCACGAGATGGCCATCTCAAATAATCTCAATCTCAATGGGCCGTAGATGGCCCAGGGTCAGCCAGGGTGCGAGGAAATTCCTTTACCCCCCGGCATTAGAAACCCGAAACGGTGCGGCCTGAGATTTTGGTCGGTGCGAGTCCGACATAATTACCCCCGTGGGGTAACCGTGGGGAGATTAGCACAAATAGGCACACACTATAGGCGGAGACAAATCTAAAAAATAAAAAATCATGATAACCGGTCCACCCGTTCTCGAGTTGTCTGCGGTCATCACTAACACGAAACATGACTTTCTTTATATATATAGAGAGAGATTAGAAAATAAACCTTATTAAGAACTCACGTACTTACTACAATAATTAGCCAACATATGATTAGTTAGTTTTCTTACGCAAAATTTTAATTTATTCATTATTTTTTGTTATTTGCCTTGGGTTTTTCTTATATTTTACGATTTTGTTAATCTACTTATGATTTAATTTTTATAATTATATTATCATTATTTACTATACAACTAGACCTTGATGAATTTTTTTTTGCAGGTGGTTAATTTAGTTATGCTTTCTCAGGCACTTGGCTGGCAAGTGTACATTTGCATTATTGAGCCAAATGTTTTAACAATCCTACCATGAAACATACCGAAATTTTGGGTAATTGCTACCATGAAACACATTTCTCCCGACGACGCGCAACACGCGACGACCTCTGTGCCATAGCGGTCGGTAGAGCGTTCGACTGCTCAGTGCAAATATTTGAGCACTGCTCTGGGTGTTTCTTTGCAAAACATGTACCTATGGTATTACAAAAAAAAAATGTCTAAGTATTATTATCCACATTCTAGAACCCATAACACATGCTATAGTTGGGCTATGCTTGTTTTTGGGTCTAGATAGCGCTGTGTAGAATGTCCTAGAATATTCATCTATTAACCCTCAGTTTAGCCCGAAAATGGCACGTGAGACTTCGTTTGGCCTAAACCCCGAAAGTAATACGAAGTAACTTCGTAATGTCTTTTTTTTCCGTGCGGAAATCCCTTCGGATACCCCCTGCCGGCCAGCGGGGGTGGTTATGTCGGGCTTGAACCTACGAAAACGCCGCCGTCTCGGGTCTTAAAACGCCGGGGTGTAAGGTTGCCCATAGAGCATATCCCTCGCACCCCGACTGACCCTGGGCCATCTCCGGTTTCGAGATGGCCCCCTCGGGTTTGGGAACCACGGTGTCCCCGTCTTGACCCGGTTTGGGGAGGGGCGCTAGTCGCCCCACCGTCCCGGCCTGCTTCTGCTGGGGTGACAGGCGGCCCATCTGCCACCCCCAGGCCTGCGCTCATGGATTACGGAGGTCGTTAATTAAGCGACCTCCGGCGCCTGAGTCGCCAGCGACGCGCGGCGAGCATGTTGCGGGCTCGGCGGGCCGGGAGAGTTCTAAATCTCTCCCGGGCGCGCTCCGCCATCTCCTTCGCGAGCATCACATGCTCGCAGAAGGAGGTTGCAGCAGCCCACGCGCTCGCGCTAACTTCGTAGTGCCTAATAGCTAACCTAACGTATATATATAATATCTAATGTACCATTTTTTGTTCATGTTTCGTACGCGCTCGAAGAAGTACATATCGTAATCCCAAAAACAAGAATAATAAATTGCATTAACAAAATGCAATAGCAGCCTGTCGGGTTTACCCCCGATTAGAGCATACAATATAATTGTGGTCATACCTTGTTATATTTATCGGATAATCTGCGCTCTTAAGTGGGGCATAACACGTCTACTCCCACCCGCTGATCTAAGACTCGGGGACCTGCACAGAATAAATCAAGATGACACCGACTATATTTGAATCCAAGATCAAGAGAAGTAATGTTATACACAACTATGACAAATATTATCATGAGGCAACCCGCTCCTTTATATATGAAGATAAGGTGTCCGTATTATAGTTAGTATTTAGATCTAATAGACTGTTTCTTCTCACCGATGATGATGTCAGTGCGAATAGTGTGAGATACCTATCTCATGTCTGCAGCGCAGACATGATCAGTTTGAGAGTATAACTCTCACATATACAACTACCGGCGCCGGTTCTCTATAGGGTATAACAGTCAAGACTTCAGAACACTGAAGCCATATGTTCATATATCCTTATATATCCATGTGTTATCCGGTAGATTATGACCAAGTCATAAACCCGGTTATGGCACTAAAGCCCCACATCTAACATACTCACACGGACAATCAATGTTAGATAATAACTTTACTGATATTAACTCATGCAATGTGGGTAGGAGAGGTTTGCCTCAGGAGCAGGACAACACACGGTAAATGCGCATTCACCCGGTTCGAACATAAAGTGCTTAGAATTATAGTAAATATCAGTTTATATTATCACAAGCTGTCCAAGATCATGATTTGTCGTAAATAACTACAATTACATTAGAATAAAAGTGATCAAAAATATGGACAAACATCCAGGCCAGAGAACGCGTCCAAGCGTGGATATATACTTATTCACAATTATCAGATCTCAGATGCTCAGTCGGTGCCCTAAATACTTAGCTGACAATATTGATGTCCTCAAGCTCCAAAGGCTGCTTTCAATCCCCCAACAGCATGTAATTCACTATGCACACTTGCCGCCATAACAGACAGAGTAATTTTCTTTCACTCACCCGAACTACAGATAAGAAAATTCTTTAGTGACGCGTTGTGTTGCCAGAAGAATAAAATCGCCTAATCGCGAATCATGAGAGATTCGCGACACAGCCTAATTCCCAAACTACTGACCGTGACCTACGACAAAACGTTGTGCAAATTCATATGTTATTTAAAACTAAGAAAAACTGTCGTGTCCTAGGTAAGAATATAAGATTTTACACAATGCTGGATGCTACATTCTTTGTGATTGGCAGACAAATCGCGTGACATGAGACTAGTTATCATGACTATTCTAGCACGAATGGGCCAGCCTTTCCGCGAGAATCTTCCTTTACATACGAACGAAAATCCCAGTTACATACAAAACTGAGTTTAGAGCCCGAGTTTCGCTCTCTTACAACTTCAACGACTTAATTGAATTCGACGACCTCTTTGGATATTGTTTCATTGTAATCATAATCTATACTGTAATACGTACCTTATGTAACATAACTGCAGTCTCAATATTGGAAAACAATTATTACAAAATGGTCGAGAAAAACCTCGCAATTCGTATGCAACCACCGCACAACATGCTTACCCACGTTCCACTTGTAATTTTCTCGTAATAGCTTTTCTTGATATCATCATATATTTTGTAATTCTAGCTAGCTGCGAACTATCTGTCTGTCTGTTTGTCAAAGAAAGTCCTAAAAAATTTTTCGTTCTCTGTTATTTATGTATCTTATACAGATTGTGTAAAAAACTCGATATTTTCAAGTAATTTACCGTAGCTCTGTATAAGTGCAGTACCCGATTTTTCATTTGGCACGTCGCGCATCAGGAGGAGCGAGAGTCCTGAGGGCCAATTCTCGTAATAAAAAGATGTTCAAAATTCAGTCTCAATCTAGTCTCATTCTCCCAAATGTCAAAAAAGGTGTAGTAATAACAAAATTTTGTTGAAAATAGTGTATTTGTTTTTACGAGAACTCCTTTTTTAAAGGAAAAGGTGTTCTAGTAACAGAATTTTGTTGAAAATATTGAAAATTTATTACGAGAACACCTTTTTTAAATTTGAGAAATCGAGACTAGATTGACTCTGAATTTTTATCATCTTTTTATTAGGAGAATTGGCTCTCTGTGATCCAGCTAGATCGGCTTGTTTCAGTTTTATAGAGCGCTCTTTCAAAACTGGTTGGCAGGGCCAGCTATCAACACTAATCAAAAATAGATCTGAAGTTTTCTTAACAGCCGAGCAGTAACAAAGGCTCGTGTTTTGCAAATATTATCAATAAATTTTGGAATAGCATAAACATATTTCTTTTCTAATGCATACTGTTTGTCAAACTGACGTTAAAACTATTTACAATACACCCGAACCTCATGAACAAACACACGTTAAATCCACTATAATCACGCTTCATCTTGAATTATCTTAATATAATAACAAACAAATAAGACAATGCAAGATTAATAAAGATTATTATATGTTACATCCTTGAGTGTGATGATGTGATGTCTTATTAGACATCGACCTTGATTATAATATAATAATTACATGTATTAATTATGAAAAACCCAATAAGCTTACAGGCTACATTTTGCACACGTTACGATAATTAAGTTACTCAATTAACGACCTCTGTGGCGTAGCAACTACTAAGTCAGAGGTCGCGGGTTCGATTCCCGCTCAGTGCAAATATTTGTGTGCATGAATATGAATATTTGCATCGGTCTGGGTGTTTCTATCTAGACTATTACTAGGAACTCAGTGCAGGGTGCGACTGAAATAAATTGAGCTGAGCGAGCAGGACTCTTACTTGAAAATAAGACATCTTACTACGGTCGCGCGCTTAGCTAAGGCCGGTACATTTTATTTGAACAGTTGACCCCTCTAAACACTCAGCGGTGTCTACACTATCACTATGGCAAATTTGGTTAAGATCGGTATTGTGGTTCTGGAGGAGTACAGTCTCGACCAAATGGCTTAGCCACGTATAAGAGCTGAGCGAAGCGAATAGCAATAAAATCGTAAATTAGTTGTATCTCTACATTGGAGATGTTTAAAAAAAAACTTGGGTTATGTTAAATTAACGATACTGAACACAAATTTTTCTTATTAGGAAATCTTGACTGTTTATCTGCTTGTTCGCAATGAACGGATTTTGCTAGTAGTACACTTGTACCTTTTTTTTTCGTGTGGGAATCCCTTCGGATACCCCCCCGCCGGCCAGCGGGGGCGGTTATGTCGGGCTTGAACCGACTAAAACCGCACGCGCGCCGTCTCAGGTCTAAAGACGCCGGGGTGTAAGGTTGCCCATAGAGCATATCCCTCGCACCCCGATTGACCCTGGGCCATCTCCGGTTTCGAGATGGCCCCCTCGGGTTTGGAAACCACGGTGTCCCCGTCTTACCCCGGTTTGGGGGAGGGGCGCTAGTCGTCCCGGCCTGCATCTGCTGGGGTGACAGGCGGCCTCACCTACCACCCCCAGGCCTGCGCTTATGGAGGACGGAGGTCGTTAAGCGACCTCCGGCACCTGAGTCGCCTGCGACGCGCGGCGAGGATGTTGCGGGCTCGGCGCGCGGCGGGCCGACAGAGTTCTAAACCTCTCCCGGGCGCGCTCCGCCATCTCCTTCGCGAGCATTACATGCTCGAGTACACTTGTTGTTATATTAAAGGTCGTAGTAGCACATCACTTACCTTGGTTTCTCTGTCTAGGACATAATCTATGGCTATCTAAGGTTAGAAAACATAACCTCCAAAACTTTATTATTATTTAGCTTATTGGAAGCTTGGTGGTTAAAAAGTCCGCCCTACAATCGAGAGGTTTGAATGCTGGCCGCTGCTGCAGCAATTTAGCCTATCTGAAGGGGTTAACGAGAATACTACGGCAAAAAAAAAGAAATTTTATAGCTTAACGATTGCTTCACGATATTTTCTTCTTTTTCTTATTTGCAGCAGATAAGATGAGATGAGATGTCAAGTATCAGGAACAAATCCTCTTTTACGGTTTTTTCCGTAGACAGAGAAACTGAGAGAAACCAATTCTCATAGAAATCTTTGTCTATGTCTCTACTGTCATGCTTGCTGTCAAGCAAGCTGCCATCCGTCTGCCATCTGACCGTAATATATAAAAATCAATGAATGTTTGCTTGCGTTTTATGCGTTGCCCTGACACTCATTCCACTGCCATAAATCTTGATCAACTAATTACTGGAACTTTTACAAAGGACATCGAAGATTGTAGACATAGTCAAATCATCGGATCCGGTGGCGCTGTGAGGTTATAGGATTATTTTACACGAAATTTTCCTACACAATACCTGGTCAGCTAGTATAGAATATAAACCTCAGAGCATAGTTGATACGCTATAGATATTTCAATACAAAGTGCCATAATGTCTTAGGGCGCGAACGCTGAGATTTAGATACTATGTCTAACGTTATTCGTAACAAACCTCGCCATTGATGTACCTACTTACTTTCAAACGTGAGTTCTTAACTGTATTTACTTTCACTAATTACTGCACATACATGAAAGATTATGGTCATAAGTTAAAACGAAGATGCATTGCGTGTTGTGAAACAATGTCAAAAATAAAGTGACGACTATAGTGGGACGTGATGAATGGAGTGAACCTCGTCGAGTCAGGTAAAAGTAAACTAAGTAGTATGTTGACAATAACTGAAAGATTCAACTGAGTAAACTGGAACACCTGATTTCTCGTCAATGCATAATATACTTATAATATGTATGGGGCTCCACCAAGATCTATGGGTCCCAAACTAACGTCACCTGCTAACCGATACACCTACTGCTTAACGGATGGGGCTCTGGTGCAGGCTTTCGTCTCGGGGTTGGGAAGTTAGCCACTGCTAGCAGTCGCTCCCGCAAAACCCATCCCCAAAAGGATACCCTCGACCGTTAATCAGCTGGTGTACTGAGTTTGCAGATAAGGTTAGCTTGGGCCACCAAGATTTTAATGTAGCCCCACACACCCCCATTATTTTTAAATCAAATAAATAATAATCAATCCATTTGAGAATTGAACCTACTAAAATTTCTGACGATTCTGACATTATGAAAGTAGTAACGAGAATTAAATAGGATATACGGCATACCTTATATGGTATTTACTACATAAAGTATACTGTATAAGTATACCTGAGAAGGTATGCTGATTCAAATCTGAATAAGTTGTATAGGTAGGTATCTGCCGACATACATAACAGTTCTAATAATGTTCAAACATCATATATTCGTTGAAAATAAACTCCCGGTTTCATTTCCACTAAACTAGGTCACAATGTTTACCATTAATTTTGAACATGGAAAGGTCGTATGTAAGGTTTTTGTTACGTAAAATATCTTTACGCACGAGATCCTGCGTGACTATGCAAATTAAAAGCTGCCATGGTATTTGGTTAGTATTCCGCTATCGTGTTCGAAAAGCATATTACATTAAAATTTAGCATTCTAATCTTAAATGATGACCATTTCAATGTCAGGATGTATTTTCGCTTCTCCACGCCAATTATTTTTATGAATTTATTTAAAATCTTAATAGCTCAACCAGATACAATCGTAAATTTATGTAATAAAAACACTTTTTTTAAAAGAAGCTTTCTAGTACGTGGGACACTCAGAAAGTTTTGCGAAAATAAAAAAAAGTGTTCTATAGGTAAATATTTTTTTTATTAAATCTTTTCAAAGACTCTCCACCAGCCTCTATACAAAGTTTCATGCGTTTGAACCAATTTTCAAAACACTTTTTCCAATCCGCCGCAGATACCTCGTTTACAGCCTGCTCAAACGTTGACAGCGCATCTTCCGGCGACGAAAATTGTATCCCTTTGAGCTGATTTTTTATTTTCGGGAATAAAAAGAAGTCGCACGGTGCAAGGTCAGGGCTGTAAGGAGGGTGACCTAGGAGTTTAACCGGAGTGCTGTCCAGGAAGTCCCTCGTTTTAAGCGCGGTGTGTGCGGGCGCGTTGTCATGGTGGAGTAGTATCCCGCGGAGCCCTGTGTTTGGTCGCTTGTAGCTCACTACAGAGAAAACTTCTGCCAAGCATTTGGTAGTGTACCATTCAGCGTTGATGCTTCTTTGATTTCGTAAAGGGATTGATAACAAGTAGCCAGACAAATTGAACAAACTCGCGATCAAAATCTTCCCTCCCCTTCTAGATCGCTTCACTTTGGTAGGTGTTGATTCGTTTTGAAACACCCAAACCGTCGACTTGCGTTTTGTTTCCGGATCATACTGATAAATCCACGACTCATCACCTGTAATGATGTCATAAACACGCCGAGACGCGCATGCTTCAAACTTGTTTATCATATCACGACACCATTCCACCCGGGCCTGCTTCTGAGCATCGGTGAGATTGTGCGGCACCCAGCGTGAAACTATCCTTCTCACACGAAGATGCACGTGTAGAATCTCAAGAAGGCTTCCCGATCCAATCTGAAGAATGTGCTGAATCTCTTGATATGTGACTCGTCTATTATCTTGGATTAAATTTTTCACTGCTAGCACGTTTTCTTCCGTAACAGCAGTCAAAGGGCGACCACTTCTTTCTTCATCCTCCAAAGTCAGTCGACCGCGCTTGAATTCGTTATACCAACGATATACGGTCGCCTTGGAAGGGCCTTCATCCATGAATGCCATTTGAAGTCTATCGTACGATTCGTCTGGTTTTAGGCGACACTTGAAATCGTAGAAAATCGTAGCGCGAAAATGTTCCCGACACAGATCCATTTTTCAAGACACAATAATTGAAATTATCTTGCAAAAAATGCAGAGAGAAATTTTTAAATTGGAACGTACTTATTTTTACTCATAAATAATCATATTTTAGAAATAGATTATAACTGACCAGTCTCTCATATATAAAAACTTTTTTTCGCAATACTTTCTGAGTAGCCTGGTAAGTGCATAACAAGACTAATCAAATGAGCCCAAACATGATGGGTTTATGTTGTTTAGTTCAGAAGTTCCTAAAGACATCTTCCGACTTAATCATCAGACCAGCTTCATAGTACCATATTAAGAACATTGTCATCGAAGATACGCAAGCGTACCAAATTTAGTCCAATATAATGTCAGATAGTGGTTCTAATTGGGCTTCCAAGATTTGACCCATATTAACTAACTAACAGAGCTTGTAATAAGGAATAGCGTAGGACTAAACATGAACAAAAAACGCTATGAAATGTTCAAATACGATTTAAAAGTATACCTTGAAGACTGGGTATTTCTATGGAAGCTTATCGTATTTTATTATGTTTGCATACTTACCTTTATTAAGTTTCTCGTAAACGGCCATAGGCGTGAACCTCCTATATGTGGCATGGAACCGAATGCAAAGATTAGCGAAATGTGAGTGTTTATTCATCCTTCCTGACCCTTCTGAGACCAAGCCAAGACTGTATGTAGGTTTGCATGTATTAAGGGGTTTTTCCCTGTCCTCCGATTGGTAGAAGGAGCGGGAATATTTTTTCCCATATCTCCGATTTAATTCACTTACTTAATCAAAAGTACAGTCAAGGCCATTATACTATAGTTTTGACCGATTGTCCGTGTAAAAACTTAAATAAATCTTACTTAATTCTTTACTCTTTCTAAATAATGTCCTATGGTAATTTCACCAGTGTTAAGCATCATTTGACTATTTATTAAAAATTCATCTCGCATTATGTGCTCTTTTGTTTTCATTTTTACTTCTACCCCTCTCATTATAGGTGTTTGAAAAATAGCGTCGTCCATCAATATTAGCAACAAGTTAAGAAGACTTGGTGCCTTCCTATTTATTTTTGAATTTAAAGTTTTGTGCCAGCTTTCTAGGTAATTGGTTGTACGGTGTTGCAAACCAAAAACTGACCAGTGGGCCTACCGCGCAAGTGTCGTCGATATCACAGCCGTCGAAATGTTGCGTAGGTCAAGGTCGACGGCCATTTTGTACCGCCCCATTGATAATCGATGCCGGTGCGGCGTAAAAATGAATGAAACGCTGTTTTTGACAGTTAAATAGCTGCCGCCCAAAAAAATTCAAATCGTCGGCGTCGCTTTGAAGTGTTATTTCATTACGGCACCTCATGAGCTGTCGTTTTGAATATTATTTTCTTTTCCGACGGTTGATTACGATGCCGATTGCACATAACACTGGGCTACTATGGCTTTTATGGGTGCGACTGCTGACGAGTGGGGTCTGTCGTCCTATTGCACCTAACACTGGGCTACTATGGCTTTTATGGGGGCGACTGCCGACGAGTGGGTTCTGCCCTCCTATTGTACCTAACACTGGGCTACTATGGCTATTATGGGGGCGACTGGATTCTGCCCTCCTATTGCACCTAACACTGGGTTACTATGGCTTTTATGGGGGCGACTGGGTTCTGCCCTCCTATTGTACCTAACACTGGGCTACTATGGCTTTTATGGCGGCGACTGCCGACGAGTGGATTCTGCCCTCCTATTGGACCTAACACTGGGCTACTATGGCTTTTATGGGGGCGACTGGGTTCTGCCCTCCTATTGCACCTAACACTGGGCTACTGTGGCTTTTAAAGAAAGAAAGAAAGAAAGACTCATTTATTACTGCAAATTCCCCGAGACACAGTAACAGGTGAACAGAAGCAGAGAGATATTATTTAAATTTAAGTTAAATAATGTTTTAGTTATTATGAGGTTAGGTACAGATTAAAACAGTCGAAAACAGTTGTCACAATGCAAGGAAGGCACGTGTCCCACGGTTGCAGTAACAGGAACCCAGTTCAGCATCTGCCAGGCCACAAGGACCTGACGCTGGTTTTCAACTGGGCCCTAATGCAACTCACGGATGCCATCAACCTATACTATACATCGAACGATTGCTACAAAAAAAAAACGCAAAGGTAAAGAATAAATAAATTGAATATATAAATAGTGTGTCTTGATGTTGTAGTTAAGGGTGAAATATATAATAATAATAATAGGCATTCTGATAAAGAGCACTACCGAACAAATAGATTTAACTTTATATCTTCTCACACATATCAACTGTATACATTTAACCACAGTCCACCCCACTGCACCCAACATTCGCACCTAAAGTTACTTAAGGTACTTACAATAAAGGAATAACCTTCTCCGCACCCACCCGACTATAATTCAATCCATAAATCAATATAAATAAATAAATAAAATAATAAATTAATAGAAGTATTTGATTAATTAAAATTAAAAAGAATCATTATAAATCATTGGTTGTAATATTCAAAAACAAGTAAATATTCAATTATATGCAATTTAATAATTATTAAATTTGACTAAGCAAGGCTGTCACTTCAATATTGTATAACTAAAGTGAAAGCCCCGCAGACCCAAAAATTAAAAAATAATCATGTAGGTATGTACTGGTACAATTAGATAATAGAAATGTCCATATCTATATTATTAAGTTTCAGTTGCTCGGTTAAAAGATAACACTTTAGCTTTCGTCTAAAAGACGCCAATGATTTTATCAGTCTAAAAGGTGGAGGGAGATTATTCCAGATTTTGGATGCGGCGTATCGGAAAGTACCCCTATAAGCTGTTGTGTTGTGGTTTTGAATGGACAGCTGCTGAGCACAGTGCCTGTTCGCACACTGTCTCCGACTGGATATCCACAACAGTTTATCGTATAAGTACGATGGTTCACGGTGCTTTATGACACCAAATAGAAGACACGCTAAGTGTAACTTACGTCTAGACTTCATTTTCAGTATAGCGTGTTCGTTAAGATGTGGGGTTACGTGAGTTCTATGTGGAATGGCAAAACAAAACCGAGCACCCGCATTCTGAATTCTTTGAACAAGCCGTTTTGTGCGAGCCAGCAACCGTGGACCGTACACAGTATCTGCGTAATTTAACTTTGACAGTACTAGAGATTCCACCAACTGAACACGTAGTTCCGCTGATAAATATGGTCTGACATTATACAGAACCTTGAGACGGTAAAAACAGTTTTGAATGGTGGTGGTCATGTGCTTTTCAAAACGAAGATCAGGATCCATATTTAACCCAAGGTTTCTGGCAACGTATACCCTTTCTATAGGTTGCCCTAAAAGAGAAACACCCAGGTTAGCCGGCAGTATGCCTAACTGGTGTTTAGTACCAAGCAGCATGTACTTCGTCTTATTCAGGTTCAGTACCAGACAGTTATCCTGTGACCATGCAGCCACCCTATTCAGACCTTCATTCAATTCCCTTATGGCATTAAGGTATTCATGTGGTGGAAATGAGATATATAGCTGAACATCATCAGCATATAAGTGATATTTACAATTCCTGATGTGTGTAACAATGTCAGCGGAATATAAGATGAAAAGAATTGGACCTAGAATGGATCCCTGAGGCACGCCCCTTTTCAAGGAAGTGACAGCTGATGTTTTGGTATTTCCATCACTCAATTTCAACTCAACAAATTGCCTACGATCACTCAAGTAGCTGTGAACCACCGTATCGTTTTGTGGTCGAAACCATAGAAATTTAATTTTGATAGAAGGAGGGAAATATTTATACAGTCAAACGCCCTGGAAAAATCCAGAAGCACCAGCAATGTACACATTCCCTTATCTTGGGCATACAAGATATTGTCTGTGACATCAAGTAATGCAGTTGAGGTACTGCGTCCTTTCCTAAACCCAGACTGAAGGTCAGGTAGCAAGTGCTGGGTCTCCAAGAAGTCGGTCAACTGCTGACATACGACCTTCTCCATGACCTTCGAAAGACAAGGTAATAAACTTATAGGTCGTAGGTCTTTAAAATCCCGAGGGTTATTATTTTTAGTTATTGGTCTCACAGTAGCTACCTTCCAATTATCAGGAAACGTTGAAGACGAAATCGATAAATTAATAATTTTAGTTATATTCGTTAATGAACATGGCAGTGTCAGTATCAACATTTTCAAGCTTATACCATCAACACCCTCAGCATTAGACTTTAGTCCCAACAGAATACGCGATATGGTGTTTTGGGTAACTGGTTCAATAGCAAAAGTAGCAGCACAATGTCTGTGAAACTCGAAGTACGTCAGATATGAAATAGGGGTCGCCTCCCTAGCTGGCACATCAAGAAAGTGTAAGTTAATTTCGTCAGGGTTGGTGAAGTGCGATAGAAGCTCCGATCCCGTCTCCCTGGGTATCACGGTTTTTTTTATGTTTATCCATAGTGCTTTGGGATCATCCAGATGGTTATTTATGTGGTACTTAAAGTAAGCTATTTTTTCACTGTGTAAAGACGTAACTACAAGTGACTTCAGATCCTTATAGACCAGCTTTTTAGACTCCATCTTAGTTTTCCGGTAATTATTTAGAGCCTTATCCCTTAGATGCATCATAGTTTTTATGGTGTCTGTTATCCAAGGATACGAAGGTTCCTTAAGAAGGCAAGTTTTAAGCGGCGCGTGAACATCATATACTGAAGTGATAATCCGACTGAACTCGTACACCAACTCATTTACCGACTCCAGGGTAAGCAATTTATCCCAGTCAACGAACGATAAGTGAGACTGCAAGGCTTCTAAGCAAATGTCCTTAAAGGGCCGAAACCTGATTACATGCGGCTTAAACCTCTCTCTTCGTATATTGAATTCGCAGTTAATAACCGAATGACCATTCAACGTTCCGAAACTCTCAGTGGAAATCTGCCTTACAGGGAGATCTGTACACACCAGGTCTATAAGAGTTTGGGGTGTGTGTTGGGTAACCTCCTCGAGTGTCGCTCCGATTCCGATCCCGCTGCAGTCCGGGGGGAACGGAACCGGAGCGGCCGGTACACCCTGGGCGGCGGTCAATGGCTTCCCCTTCACCCCTTCATAGGGTTGGCATTGATCGTCGGCCAATACCCAACGTGGCGGGAACACATCGCTCTCCGTACTCCTCTGCTTTCAGAGGAGACAGGATGAGCGATGCTGTTAGTGGTGAGATGGCCCAGGGTCAGCCGGGGTGCGAGGGATATGCTCTATGGGTAACCTTACACCCCGGCGTCTGAAGACCCGAGACGGCGTGCGGTTTTAGTCGGTGCAAGCCCGACATAACCGCCCCCGCTGGCCGGCGGGGGGGTATCCGAAGGGATTTCCGCACGATAAAAAAAAAAAAAAAGGTCTATAAGAGTTTGACTTGTGTTCGTAAAATGTGTTGGAGATGTAACCAATTGCCTTAGATTCAAGCATTTTAGAAATTCGGATATTTTTTCACTATTAGCCAAACTATTATTTAAAAGATTCACGTTAAAATCACCTAATAATACGGTGTGATCGCAGCCACCAAAGCTACTTAAAGAGTACGTGATCGCATCAAGAAACAGTTCCAGACCAAGCCATTGCGGTCGGTAGGCCGTGCCGATAATAATATTTTTACCATTACACGTATACTGCAACCACATTTGTTCCACTGAATCATACCTATCATCAACAGGGACTGACAGTAGGCGCACGCTGAGACCCCGCCTCAGGTAGAATCCGACACCCCCTCCACGAGATCGCACGAAGCAGGGCCGCGGAGTGTGGCGTAGTCTATAACCCGGCACTACGGGCGCTCGCGCTCGCGCGTCATCACCCGGTCTCAGCCACGTTTCATCGACTGCCATAATATCGTATTTATACCTATCAAATAATGCGATAAAATCATCTTGGTTTGTATTCAGAGAGCCCGCATTCAAAAATCCAACCCTAAAGAATTTTTCAACCATTGACATAGGTAACATAACTCACAAAAGGTTTGACCACTTTACACACAAATATTACAAGTTGTTGCACTCGTATGCTACACATATTATATTCATTGTTATAAAAAATGATTGAATGGATATGCGTGTTTGAATTTAGGCTACTTTTGACGGCCTCTGTGGCGTAGCGGTAGTGCATTCGACTGCTACGTCAGGGGGCGCGGGTTCGATTCCCGCTCAGTGCAAATATTTGTATGCATGAATATGTCTATTTGCATTGGTCTGGGTGTTTGTATGTATAATATGTATGTATTTACAACAAAAAAAAAGTATTTAAGTATGTTTATCCGCAGTCTGGAACCCATAACACAAGCTAGTTAAACTATGCTTACTTTGGGTCTAGAATGCGCTGTGTAAAATGTCGTAGAATATTTATTTATTTATTATTTATAGTAAACAGACGAGTGCTGCACAACAGAAAATGCCATTACCGTTAACCAAGCAAGTGCAGTAGAGTGAGTTTTTGTTGTGTTTTGTGTATGTTTACGTTTCCGTGTGCGGAACAGAGCATAATAAGCGTTTATATTTATTAATACAAATTTGAAAAGATAACTAGACAGAAAAGGTATATGTTGATCACATGCATTGATTAATACATGTTTAGACTGCGGCTTTATGGGACACGGTATCTTCCCTGCATTGTGTAGTAAATAGTTAGTAAACAAAATACATAGGAAGTTATTAAGACCAAACAATTTATATAAAGACAACAAAAGCGTATTTACGTCATAAATAAAACAGAAAGGCGGAGATATACAAATCAAACAGTGCACGAGCCAAAAATCCTGATAATGTCCATATCATTACGAATGCGTTCGGCTGGTTTGCCATCGTCTTTACGGGCCAGTATCTTTCCTTCCCGGGTCCAGATGTATTTCCATTGGTGCAGTTGACCCGCTTGCCTTACGTGGTAGAAGAGGCGTCTATTTGTAGTAGTTAGGCGCTCGTTTATATAGACACGGTGCGACGGCCCATCCACTCCCACATCAGCTGATGTTAAACGGCGTCGCGAGCGCGCCGCGCGCAGCAGCTGATCACGTAAAGCCCGGCGCGCAAATCTTACAGATACGGATCGTGGTCGTTGCCCATTGGCAAGTACAGAGCCATTAGTCGCATTAGTCATCTCCACCCTGTTGCGCCGAGTCAACCCAATACGCTCGGCATGTACTATGTCCCTCTCGTCGATATTGACTCCTAATTTGACAGCTACGATTTTTATCACATGCAATAGACTTTCGTCTTTATACTCGGGGATACCTGTTATCTCGACGTCATTGAGCAGTAGTTCTTGGTCCCGTTCATTAACCTGACATTTAAGATCAGCAATCGTTTCCTCGAGGGGCGATACGTCTGCTGTAACCCGTTGTTCAAGAGTGGAGATCCGGCAATCCATAAGTTTAAGCGCATCATTGCAAGTGTTAATGGCAAGCCTAAAGTCAGCAATTTCAGAACGACATTCTCGGATCTCGGCCTTCAATGAACTCAATTCTTCCCTGAAGGAGCGAATCTCCGATGCCAGGTCCAAATTCATCTTCTTAGTAAGGTCCCGCGCAGCGGCCGACTCCTTAGGATTCACTGTCTCACAACATTTAGAACGAGTCTCCGACGTGACGTAAGCTGTCCCCGCTGTTCCAGGCTCTGGAATAAGGGTATTCCTCGTCCTCGTACACCCACTACAGCGCCACACACCGATGTCGTCATTACCTTCAGTCAAGGTGACACAGCGTCGGTGATAGGTTGCCGAACAGCTGATACACTTCAAGGATGTACTCGCAGAGATGTATTTACCGCATCCCAAGCACTTCATAGCAGTTTATCGGTCACTTTTTACTGGGTTTTCTAGTTTTACTGGGTTCTGCCCTCCTATTATACCTAACACTGGGCTACTATGGCTTTTATGGGGGCGACTGGCGACGAGTGGGTTCTGCCCTATTGCACCTAACACTGGGCTACTATGGTTTTTATGGGGCCCCCATAAGAAGCCATAGTAGCCCAGTGTTAGGTGCAATAGGAGGGCAGAACCCAGTCGCCCCCATAAAAGCCATAGTAGCTCAGTGTTAGGTACAATAGGAGGGCAGAACCCACTCGTCGGCAGTCGCCCCCATAAAAGCCATAGTAGCCCAGTGTTAGGTACAATAGGAGGGCAGAACCCAGTCGCCCCCATAAAAGCCATAGTAGCCCAGTGTTAGGTGCAATAGAAGGGCAGAACCCACTCGTCGGCAGTCGCCCCCATAAAAGCCATAGTAGCCCAGTGTTAGGTGCAATAGAACTGTTCAATTCCGGGCCAGGAGGTATATTGCGCAGTGGAAGTTTAGCCCTCCTGGGTACAATGGGGAAGTGAGCAGTCTGCGGTTCACAGAGCAAATTGTTAATAAATAGATTTCACTTACCATTTACTTGAAGTCGCCCGAAACACAACGCTTTACCTGTCTGTGTCTGTATTCGTGTGTTTATGAAGTGTAGGGGTGTATGAAGGTTTGTGTGGACAGATCAGCAGAGCGCGTGGTACAAATGGAGCCCTTCCAACCAAATATGTGATTTAGTCGAACAACTCCCAATCGATTACGTTAATTAGTCCAAAATATAACCAATCCAACGCTGGCCAAATATGATATTCACGGATTATACTTTATTCTAACAAAAACTTATTTCAACAAACTTTTTCTCAAGACAATTCTTTCAACAAGTTGACAACAAGTGACAGTCGTAGATCTGTCAACGCAAATTATCCTTTTTTTTTTTACTTCGTTTAGGAACGCAACATCTACCCCCTCCGGACGGGCCTTCCCGTCCGCTAATCAATTGGCAATCTTGATAAGGTTGCGACCGCTCTCCTCATCACCGATCCGTCAACCAAAACCTCAGCAAATCGAGGAACCCCATCGGTGCCAGCCACTAGATTGAGAATGCGCCCCCGGCGCCAATACAACGGCATTAGGTTGGCATCCTTAATCAGGACGAGGTCTCCGACCTTGGGAGGATGAGTTTTATCCGTCCACTTGACGCGCTGCTGGAGGATGTGCAAGTACTCCAAGCTCCAACGCTTCCAAAAGCTCTGAGCGAGCTGTTGCACTAACTGGAACCGCGATAGCCGATTTCGGCTCACATCGACAAGGGGGTGCTCCGGCAGGGCGACAAGTGGTTGTCCAATCAAAAAATGGCCCGGGGTTAGGGCCTCCAAATCATTAGGGTCCGAAGAGAGCGGGCACAATGGACGCGAGTTTAGTACGGCCTCAATGCGGCAAAATACCGTAGCTAATTCCTCAAAGGTGAGAACTGTGTCTCCCAATAATCTCCGCCAGAGTCCCTTGGCCGCTTTCACCGCGGCTTCAAAAATACCCCCCCAATGGGGGCAGGCTGGCGGGTCAAACAGCCAAGTGACCCCCTTGCGGGCTAATTTGTTGCCTATGTCAACCTGGTTCTCCGCAAGGAAGGCGTAAACTTCCTTCAAATAGTTACTTGTACCTCTGTAATTGGTACCGCAATCAGATCTAATTAAAGAAGGCAACCCACGGCGAGACACGAATCTATCCAAAGTTGCCACAAAGGCCTCCGTCGAGAGCGAGGTTACTAGCTCCAAGTGTACTGCCTTCGTTGACAGGCAGACAAACACACACAAATAAGCCTTAAGGATTTTACTGTTACGAAGAGTAGACGTCTTCACCAAAAGGGGACCGGCAAAGTCCGTTCCGACGCCTGCAAAAGGCCTTGCCTCATTGACACGATCAGCCGGCAAGTCTCCCATCATGGGCTGCATAGTGGGGGCCTTAGTCCGGTAGCATGGCATGCAACGAAAGACAATGCTGCGGATAGTACGACGGGCCGACAAAATCCAAAAGTCCCGCTGCAGAATGGCCAACAGCGCATTACAACCGGCATGCGAGTTCTTAATGTGACGATCAGTCACCAACAACTTGACCAAATGGCCTTCCTTGGGCAACAAAAGGGGGTGACGAGCTCCGTAGGGGAGGCTAGAGTGCCTCAAACGTCCTCCAACACGCAAGAAACCCGCATCATCCAAAAAGGGGCTCAGCTTACTGATAGCTCCCGACAACTTAGCCATACCGGACTTCAAGATTTCAATCTCCTTCTCAAAGTGTGCAGCCTGCACAGAGCGGACCCAAAGGAGGAGAGACTCCTGGAGCTCTTGAGGAGAAAGGACCGGCGACAGGCGTTTGTCCCCACGGTTCCTACAATTGTGACGAAAGCGCCTGATCCAAGATGTGACATTCAACAGTTTATCGAGGGAGCTGTACCGATTCAACAAAAGGTCGGGATCAAACGGCGGGTCCTTCGTCTCAACAGCGAGCACCCTTAGCCCGGGCAAAGGATCCGTCATCAAGACTGGCATTCGAGGCCAAGCATCCTCGGACCGAGTCAGCCATTCTGGCCCCCACCAGAGGGGGTGATCAATCAAGTGAGGGGCCGTGCACCCACGTGAGGCCACGTCGCCGGGGTTCAGGTCCCCAGGGACATGCCTCCAAGTTAAAGATGTTGCAGAATTTTGTATCTCTGACACTCGGTTCGCCACAAAGACCTCCAAAGTGTGGACGGACGTCTTCAACCAACACAAAACAATTTGACTGTCCGTCCAGGCGTAAGAGGATCGAATGTCCACAGTTTCACCCAAGGTATTAACAACGTGATTCAATAGACGCACAAGAAGAGCTGCCCCTGACAACTCCAATTTGGGAATGGTCAATGCTGTTCGAAGAGGGGCTACCTTGCTCTTGGCCATGACCAGCGAGAGCTTCCCCTGGCCTGTCGCGCTGACAGTGCGCAGATAAACAACGGCTGCGTAACCGTGCGGCGACGCATCACAAAACCCGTGGAGGGTAGCAGAGTAACTCCCAGGGGGGAGGATGGCGCGGGGCAACACGACCTCATTGACCGCAGGGAGTGTGGACACAAAGTGGATCCAATCCTTCAACAGGGTTTCCCGAAGCGGCTCGTCCCAACCAAGTCCGCGCTCCAAGTCCAGAGGCGCTGGAGAAAGCATTTCGCCCAAAACAGTACCGGACAAATCCAACCATTAGGATCAAAAGTCCTTGCGACAGTAGACAACACAAGTCGTTTAGTCCAAGTGTGGGGCGACTCTAGGTCGACATCGTATGTAAAGATGTCTTGGACAGGTCTGTACTGAACACCGAGGACGGCCATCATGGCGGGGTTGTCAACGTCTTCAAACAAATGCGGGTCCTGTCTATGATCCTCCGGCAAACCTTCCAATAGAGCTGGAGAGTTGGACACCCATTTACGCAACTCGTATCCTGCGGAAGCCAGGATCCCAATCAACTCGTCACGCAATAAAATGGCTTCCCCAACCGTGGAAGCCCCAGTACAGACGTCATCGACGTACAGGTCCGTTTTCAAGATGGCGGACGCCCGAGGGAACTTCAAACGCTCTCGGTCCGCGAGCTCCCAAAGCGAACGAATGGCAACAAAGGGGCTAGAACGAAGGCCGTATGTATTCGTATTGAGCTCGTACACAATCATGGGGTCCTGGGGGTTCTCGCGCCACAGGATTAACTGATAACGTCTGTCATCCTGGTGAATGACCGTTTGTCGGAACATCATCTTGATGTCGGCCACAAAGACAACCTGATGTCGACGGAAAGACGTGATGACGTCACAAAGGTCCTTTAACAATTTGGGGCCTGAATGTAAGCAATCATTCAATGAGACACCCGAAGAAGTTCGCGCAGACCCATCAAACACCGTGCGCAGCTTGCCAGTGGACGGCTTGAGGACCGCATGATGGGGCAGGAAGTAATGTTCAACTGAGCGCCAATCCAACCTTGACACCGACATGTGTCCCAAATCCGCGTACTCCTGCATGAAATCCAAGTACTTCTGCCTCAACACAGGGTCCCTGCCCATGCGGCGCTCCATTGCCAACAATCTCTTCTCGGCCGTAGGTCTAGATTCACCGAGAGGTGGTCGCACTGCGACAAAGGGCAACCTGGTAACAATCCGACCGGAACGGAGTCGACCCGTGTTGTTCTGATAGAACAATTCGCAATCCTGGTGTTCCGGGTTCAAACGGGCTACCTGAGGGGGCTCCTCAACCTCCCAAAACCTCTGAACGGCGTCAGAGAGAGCGGAGCCGGACACCAATGCAACATCAAGCTCAGGTGGAGGGGGGACCTTCAACACCGGTCCCATCATTGCAAAGCCAAAAATGGTCGAGACAGCCACCAAACCGTTCGGCTGCAAGATCTGTTTACCATCCAAAATTATCCTCCCGAGTACGTCGGAACCTAACAACAAATGCGCTGTGCTAGGGGAATCAAACCGAGGGTCAGCCAAATCCAGGCCTGACGTCAACCGGACAACTTCGGAAGACAGCTGAACTTGGGGATGCCTTCCCAAAATATTCTTCATCACAATGGCCGAGGTAGCAATTTTAGGGGCCAAACAATTCACTGGAGTGAGCCCAAACCAAGTCTGTCCCTCAACAGTGGTGACGGCTGCGTTGCCAACTCCCCTAATCGTGTCTGAATAGCCACGTATGTCTAGGCCTACCTGTCCCACCAACCAAGACGACAAAATGCAACCCTGGGATCCCGTGTCCAGAATGGCACGGACCACAACAGAGGACCCCGTTGGTCCCCAGACCCTAACCGATGCCGTAGGCAACAAAACCGTGTCGATCTGGGAGGTTGCAGTGGTGGGGCAGGCGCCAACTTCCTAATTTCTGGGCGGCGACCGATCGCCGCACCCAGGCTGTAATCTCTCCCGACGAGGATAGGACGCAAACTCCTCATCCGCGCGGTGTCCCGAGCCGCGTGCCATGGCTGGAGGGGCATATCCCACCGGATGCCTGAATGGCGGAGGGCGCGACTCCAACCTGGGGCGCTCCGCCAACGGAGGGGAGTGCAGGCGGTGCTGGTCCGGCCATTGCCGGCGAGCAGCGGCTGCATAGTCGCCTTCATGTGGGGAGACCTGGCGGCGGTCCCGCGGCGCGGGGGGTGGCGAGCGGTGCTCGAAAGTGCGGGCCCCTTGCCGGTTTGGAACCGGCGAGCGGACCTGGTGCTCGTCTCCGCGATCCCCGCCCGTGCGCGAACCCACATCAGAGGCTGGACTGCCAGCGCGGTTCGCGTTAGCGCACAAAACGTCCACATGGGACCCCCTGCAAATTCTACAAGGGCGGGAGTCGGGGCATTCCCGTTGAAGATGAGCCCCCAAACAAGAATAGCACAGTCGGCGTGCCTTGGCAATTCGGCGGCGGGCACTGACGTGCAAGTCCAAAAAGGCCGCACAAGATATGATGCCATGTCCCGTGACCCTGCAGTAGTCACAACTGGGACGACTCTGGGTGCCGGCGAAACGGGGGGCGGGGCGACCCTCAAGGGGCCCCCGAGCCCCGGTCCGTCCCTGGTCTCTGGGCCGGGGAGGCGGTTGGCGTGACCCCGAGGCAAGGCCAGAGTTGTCGAGGATCCTACATTCATCCTCCAAAAACTTGACTAGGTCATCAAAGCGGGGGAGATGGGTGGCACTATCCCCACCATACTTCTGCTCAAAGCGAGACCTCAAGTCTGCAGGCAGTCGTTGCAGCACTATGTGCACCAATAAATAGGACCAATGGTCCACCGGCAGCTCCAGTCGCTTGAGGGCATTGGTGGCTGCCACCAATGGGTTCAAAAGGTCGGTACGCAGTGTCGACACTCCAGTAATAAAGGGCAACCCAAAAATATGGCTAATGTGAGCGTCAGCCAAACACCGTTTATTATGGTACCGCCGGGAGAGCAGCTCCAAAGCAGTAGGGTAAGCCGCATCCGTCACCGGCAAGTGCTGCACCAAGGCTCGGGCCTCTCCCTTGAGGACGGACATCAAGTAGGCCAACTTTTGGGCGGGTCCAAGGTCCGAGCGCGAGTCGACCAGACTCACAAATAAATTTTGAAAGCCCAGCCAGTGGTCCATCCGACCATCAAAATGTGGCAGTTCAAGTGTGGGCAGCTTGCTCAAAAGTCCCGGGCCAGCGACAGAGGTCTCCGGCTTGACCTGGACAGACTCCCGGCTCTTCAATATTTCCCTAGCACGTAGGGAAATCGTGTCTGCCAACGCCAGGATCTGGTCGTAGTCACCAACAACCTTGTCCCGCGCTGCCTGACTCAGCTGATCCAACCCGAGGTCCTCAGCCAGGTGGCTAAAGCGGGTGAACAGGGCATCTACAGCCCCAAGCCTGTTCTCCATACCGCCGAACCTGGTAAGAGTGGTCTCTGCCAGCTCTGGTCGTGTAGTAGTGGCCGCCGCCGAAGTGAACCACCTCAATTGTGTGGTTATACCGGCTATGGCCTCCTTCGCTGCACTTAAATGAGACATTCCAATGACCAAACTTCAACAAATCAGATAAAGAGATTAACCAAACAAAGAAATTATTTAAACAATGTTGGTTCACTTAAATGGGGCAAAAAATAAAACTTCAGTTTAAGTTTATTTTATGCAACAATGATCCCAAACCCCAATACAAATATAATTCAATATAGTTTACAAATAAACATTCAATTATAGAATGTTATGTGTGTATAAGCCTGACATGCAACAATCAACTGATTAAATCAAATGCAAATTAAATCAAATCCCTTAAAAAGATTGCCAATTAATCAGTCATAATAGTTCCCTAGCAATGACTTCAAATTAGCACACCAAACTGATATTAAGTGTTTGAACAACTATGTTCTTATATCTTACACTGACCGTAGATACTAATATTTATTTTAAGGTTATGAGACCCGAGACTGCGGTTTTAGTCGGTTCGAATCCGACACAACCACGCTCTTGCTACCAAAATGTTCAATTCCGGGCCAGGAGGTATATTGCGCAGTGGAAGTTTAGCCCTCCTGGGTACAATGGGGAAGTGAGCAGTCTGCGGTTCACAGAGCAAATTGTTAATAAATAGATTTCACTTACCATTTACTTGAAGTCGCCCGAAACACAACGCTTTACCTGTCTGTGTCTGTATTCGTGTGTTTATGAAGTGTAGGGGTGTATGAAGGTTTGTGTGGACAGATCAGCAGAGCGCGTGGTACAAATGGAGCCCTTCCAACCAAATATGTGATTTAGTCGAACAACTCCCAATCGATTACGTTAATTAGTCCAAAATATAACCAATCCAACGCTGGCCAAATATGATATTCACGGATTATACTTTATTCTAACAAAAACTTATTTCAACAAACTTTTTCTCAAGACAATTCTTTCAACAAGTTGACAACAAGTGACAGTCGTAGATCTGTCAACGCAAATTATCCTTTTTTTTTTACTTCGTTTAGGAACGCAACAAGAACGGCAGAACCCACTCGTCGGCAGTCGCACCCATAAAAGCCATAGTAGCCCAGTGTTAGGTGCAATCGGCATCGTAATCAACCGTCCGAAAAGAAAATAATATTCAAAACGACAGCTCATGAGGTGCCGTAATGAAATGACACTTCAAAGCGACGCCGTTGATTTGAATTTTTTTAGGCGGCAGCTATTTAACTGTCAAAAACAGCGTTTCATTCATTCTTACGCCGCGCCGGCATCGATTATCAATGGGGCGGTACAAAATGGCCGTCGACCTTGACCAACGCAACATTTCGAAGGCTGTGATATCGACGACACTTGGGTGGTAGGCCCACAGGATTCAATAAATGTTGAATTTTTCAGCCATTTCAGCCATGCGTACTCATGTAGTTTTTAAAACTTTGCAGTTTGGGTAGATCCGGGGCATCGTTTATAATGTATGCCCAACCTTCAGGTATCACATGAGCCGGTAGTAAGGGCAGAACGCCAGAAAGAGCTACTATGCGTCTTGTCATTTTTGACTTAGTGAGATGTAGTTTCTTTCCTTTTTAGGGTTCCGTTGCCAAATGGCAAATAACGGAACCCTTATAGATTGGTCATGTCTGTCTGTCTGTCCGTCCGTATGTCTCAGCCCTTTTTCCGAAACTATAAGAACTATGCTGTTCAAACTTGGTAAGTAAATGTATTCTGTGAACCGCATTAAGATTACTACATACAAAAAAAAAACAATAAATTTTGGCGGCTTCCCATACTTAGAACTGAAACTCAAAAAATTTTTTTTTCAGCAAACCCATACGTGTTGGATATCTATGGATAGGTCTTCAAAAATGATATTAAGGTTTCTAATATAATTTTTCTCTAAACTGAATAGTTTGCTCGAGAGACACTTCCAAAGTGGTAAAATGTGTGTGCCGTCTCCCCCCCCCCCCCCTAACTTCTAAAATAAGAGAATGATAAAACTAAAAAAATATATGATGTACATTACCATGTAATCTTCCACCGAAAATTGGTTTGAACGAGATCTAGTAAGTCGTTTTTTTTAATACGTCATAAATCGTAAACCGCAATTTACCTTTCATTCAATCAACTCAAATATAAAATAAAAAAAAGCATTATTATGTTACTTACTGCTACGGAACCCTTCATGGGCGAGTCCAACTCGCACTTGGCCGCTTTTTATTTCCAAATGAAGAAGAAGAAAATGAAATGAATGAAGCATACTGAACAGAATATAGTAGCTACTTTCGGTTCTGTCGTTCATGAGCACATAAATCAATGGCACTATATTAGTACTATTTATGTGGCTTCCGATATCACCGTGAAAACATTTTGGACTAACTTTAAAAGTGCCATCACCCATATAATTATTTATACGTGGTATTTGTTTTAACATATAGTTTATTTGATATTGTCGGAGAGTTTACGCGAATGTTTCACATTGAAATAAAACTATTTTTAACGGATTCTATCGCGGTCTCCCCGTAACCATGGCTGCTGAAAAGCAACCGAAACGTCGGGATCAATGTAAAATATAAAATAACATCAAAATAAATAGCGATAGAATCCGTTAAAATTAGTTTTATTTCAATATAGTTTATTGATTTGTACTAAAATAATTGCCTTAAGAAGGCCAAGTGTTGGGGTGGACGGTTCGTAGAGTGCAAATAAGAACACGTAAGCGGTATAAGAATCATAAAAGTATAATAAACATATAAAGATACAGCAGCCACAACTATTGGTAAAAACACAAGAGCTATCTCATTGTACCAGTAACCAAGGAAACAAGGATAAGACAGATATTCAAATATAAAATATTTCTATCACCAGCCCATGAAGGTGATACTTCAACACACCCTCTTCAACTCTTGGGCTCAATATCTTTAAAATATATTAACAAACGCACACACAAACCTAACTCGCTAGTTAAAGATTCGTGCCTAACGCGGGACAAAGGCTTGGTGAGGATATCTGCCAACATTCTATCAGTTGTCAAATGTTCCAAAGTTATGGATTCATTTTGACGTAGCACATCTCTAATAAAAAAAATACCGAATATCAATGTGCTAACTCTTTGCGTGATAAACGCCGTTATCTTCAGCTAAGCATATGGCACTTAAGTTATCAGCATGCATTCTGACCTTAGATAAGTTAGAAAGGCCTAGCTCCTTTAACAGACTATTTAAGTACATAGCTTCTTTCATGGCTTCTGCCATAGTCACGAACTCGGCCTCACAAGTAGATGTTGCGACGATGCGTTGCTTCTGTGAAGCCCAAGAAATACCTGCACCCCCTAAAACGGAAACATATCCCGTAAATTATCGTCGATCATACGTACAGCTACCCCAATCTGCATCCGCATATCCTTGAATGCATAACCCAGTCGGCTTGTAAACCAAACTGTAACTTATAGTACCTTTTAAGTAACGAAGAATCCGCTTTGCTGCTTTCCAATGAATATCATCAGGATTCTCCGCAAACTGTGCCAGTTTTGCCGTAGCGTTCGCTATATCTGGTCTTGTTGCCACACTCAAATACATAAGCGAACCTATGAGCTCTCTATAGGGAAATATCATCCCTCCTTCTTTTTTCTTTTCGCTCATCACTGGCTTTCCTGTCTCCATAGGTGTCTTAACAGGTTTACAGTTTTCCATACCAAACTTCTTCAATATATCATTGATATATTTTTCTTGTGACAAATAGTATTTATTACCATTCTTCTTAATATTAATTCCTAGACAAAAAAGTTGCTTGACCGAAATCTTTCAATTCAAATCTTTTGGCTAGATCATGCTTGAAGGTATTAATAGCAAATCTCTTTTGTGAAGCAATTAATATGTCGTCGACATAACTGACCACATAAAGATCAGATCCATCTTTAATTCGCTTGTGATACAAGCATGGTTCATTTACTGTTGGTCTTAAACCCATCTCCTTCAGTTTGGTGTCCAACTTTATATTCCACTGACGTCCAGCTTGTTTTAATCCGTAAAGAGATTTATTTAGAAGACAAGTATTACCGCCTTTTTTTATATCTTCAAGCATTCTTGCTGCTTTTTAACCGGTCGCGCTATTTGCATCATCAAGTTTTATAAGTTTTTCTAAACTTTCTGCCAGCATATCTGGAACCTTCATGTAAATATCCTCATTAAAATCTCCATTTAAATAAGCTGTGTCAATGTCTATCTGATCAATGTCCATATTCTTTTCGGCAGCTAATGCGATCAATAAATGTACTGTTACTAGTCTAGAAACCGGTACGAATGTCCTTTCATAATCAAGGCCTGGTTGCTGGCTATAGCCTTTCGCAACAAGTCGTGCCTTCTTTTTCTCCGTTTTATCGACATTAAGCTTTGTCGTTAACACATATCGACATCCTACGACATTACGATTAAATGGTTTTACTAAAATTCTCCATGTGTCATTTTTTATCAGACTCCGTATTTCCGAAAGAATCGCTCCCTCCCATTGACTTTTCTCGTCACTCGATAAGGCATCCTTCAATGAGGTTTCAACAGCTCCGGCAAAATCATCAGTGTCGTGAAATTCTTGAGTCGATGATTCGTTCTCGCTATTTTCTCGCACTTCGACCATGTTATATATTTTTCGAGGTCTTCCTAAATGTCCTCTCTCAATCTTTGGTCTTCCAGGACCTCTTTTATATGAAACTCTTCTCTCACTAACTTCAGTATTCTCCATACTTTCAGTATTGGGTGAATGCGATTCTTCATCCAAAGTCGGTTGAGAACAAGTGGTATATGGTTGCTCACTTGATGTGCTCGGTTCGTTACTCAATGACACATTTAATTGATTTTCTTCAATCTTATTCGATGTCCTTTCTGGAATCTCTATTTCAACTTTCTTTCTCACAGTATCCTTCTCACACTGTGATTTCGAATTTTTTGATTCAGTTTCAATGAACTTTCCTTCCTGATATCTGACATCCCTTGACACTATGAACTTTCTCCACTCTGGTATCCATATTTTATAACCCGTAGTTTCAGCTGGGTAACCTACAAAAATACGAAGAATAGCTCGTGATGCAAATTTATTGATTGCAAATTTATTTATATGATTCAATGCCAGTATTAATTCCGACTTGGCCTTTCTATCACCAGTCTCCCATAATACCTTTTGAACATCATCATCCGGCTTTGGCTTCTCACCGCTGACATATTTCCAATAGTCGTTTTTTATTAATAACGCCTCAACTTGAATCTTCCAACTATCGAAATTATCTCCACAAAGTAATTCGATACGTACGTTTGACATTTTGTACTCACTCACATTTATTATAATTTTAACCTTTAATTTTTCTTACCGCCCTGGGCCCATAACCATTGTCGGGGTGGACGGTTCGTAGAGTGTAAATAAGAACACGTAAGCGGTATAAGAATCATAAAAGTATAATAAACTTATAAAGATACAGCTGGCACAAGTAATGGTAAAAACACGAGAGCTATCTCATTGTACCAGTAACCAAGGAAACAAGGATAAGATAGATATTCAAATATAAAATATTTCTATCACCAGCCTACACATGTTGAGACCATGAAGGTGATACTTCAACACCAAGTCTTGTTAACTTGTTGCAAATATTGATAGACGTTTTATTTTCAACACCCATAATGAGAGGGTTAGAAGTAGTTAATATTGACGCGGACAGTCGGTCAAAACTACAGTACAATGGCCTTGACTGTACTTTTGATTAAGTAAATTAAATCGGAGATATGGGAAAAATATTCCCGCTCCTCCTACCGATCGGAGTTGCGATCGGAGGACAGGGAAAAACTCGTATTAAGTATCTGCAATATTTGTACTTAATGTTGCAAAAGGCGTCGTGGACTCGTATTTAACCCACCACGGTTACGACGTACATCACAAAAGTACTGAACTTCAAAAGTCTATTAAGAAGCCTAGGCACCCTTTTTCATGTAAAAGCCTCCGAGTCAGTCGAAACCACTAAAACTACACGGTGTCTTTGATATCAGCCCTATTGACGACCTCTGTGGCGTAGCGGCAGAGCGTTCGACTGCTACGTCGGAGGTCGCGGTTACGAGTCCCGCTCATTGCAAATATTTGTATGAATGCATTTGCATTGATAAGTCCCGGTGTCCACCACCAATTTGGCCACCACTGGTGGACAGAGAGACAGATTATGAAATTATGTTCCGCTGTCCACCAGTGGTGGACAGAGCTTTGGCTTATGTTTCGAAAATAAGTATAGTGGGTTAGGTTAGGTTAGAACTAGGTTAGAACTGCTCCCCGATGACGTGCGTGATCTGCTGAGGAGGAAGAACGCCGCCATGCGCGCCTACGATAGGTTCCCTTGCGAAGGCAACAGGGTTAGTCTCCGCAGATTAGAACGGGCCGCTAAGGCTCGCATACAGGAAATGCGTCAAACTCGATGGGACGCTACATTAAGCGATCTTGAGCCGTCTCACGTCGCTTTCTTGCAGTTGTCTCGATCTTTGAGGAAAGACGTGGTCGCCCCTATGCCTCCCTTAAAGAGGCCCAATCAGTCAGAAGCTTTCGAAGGTGTAGAAAAGGCGGAGTGTCTGGCCGAAAGTCTCGAGTCTCAATGTTCTCCCAGCACCCTACACACCGACTTAGAACACATACGCGAAATAGACTCTGATGTGGAACGGCATGCTTCACTTCCGTTACCACCGGACAGCGACGGTCATATCGACCCAGTCACCCCGGAAGAGGTTGAGGAGATCATCAAGGGTTTGCACACGCGTAAAGCACCCGGCTCGGACGGTATCACAAATAAAGTCATTAAGTTATTCCCAGAGAGGTTACTCGTCCTTCTGACATACATTTTTAACGCAGCGCTCAAAAATAACATCTTTCCGCAGCAATGGAAAGAGGCCGTGGTCATTGGGATACCCAAGCCCGGTAAACCAAAGTCCGAGCCGACCAGTTATAGACCGATCAGAAAATCTATGAGCGACTAGTATGCAATAGGCTGAAAGCATTTGCCGATGCAAAGGGTCTCATTCCGAACGAGCAGTTTGGCTTCCGCACCCAACACTCATGCGTACAACAAGTGCACCGCATCGTTGAGCATGCCAGCGAGCGGTTGCAGTTCAATCAATTGACAGGGGTTCTCTTCTTCGACGTAGCGAAAGTGTTCGACAAAGTGTGGCACAACGGCCTCATTTGGAAGCTGTTCCACATGGGAGTGCCACACAGGCTCGTACTCATCATACGGAACTACTTATCGAATAGAAGCTATCGCTACCGAGTGGAAGGGACCCTCTCGGATCCTCACCCCATTCGCGCCGGTGTACCGCAGGGGTCGGTACTCTCACCTATCTTGTTCACGTTATTCACGTCAGACATACCTTTGCACGGGCAAGTGAAGACAGCACTTTTCGCAGACGACACAGCCATCTTCCACTCGGGACTTAATCCCAACATAGTAGCTAGAAAACTCCAATCCGCGGCCGACACCCTAGGGGCATGGTTTCGGAAATGGAGGATAGAGGTTAATCCGGATAAGAGTCAGGCCGAGCTGATCCACAGGAGGAGGCGCGACCTATATCCCTTAGAGGGAATTACACAGATTAGGGTGTTTGGCAAGCCGATCCCTTGGGCTTGGCAAGCCAAATATTTAGGTATCATCCTCGATGATCGCCTCAGCTTCAAAGCTCACCTCAAAGCGGTCCGCGATCGGACCGCCTTCGTATTAGGTAGACTACATAGTTTAGTGAACTCTCGTTCTAGGTTATCACTTAGGAGTAAAGTCAGACTTTACACTAGTTGTGTTAGGAATCATGACATACGGATGTCCGGTTTTCGCTCATGTTAGTGAACCAAGGATCCATAGGCTACAAACACTACAAAATCGTTTCATGCGCCGAGCTACGGGAGCACCGTGGTTTATGCGTAATGTCGAGCTTCACACCGACCTAGAACTGCCGACGATCAGGCAGTACATAAAACAGTGCTCCCTTAGCTACTTTGACTCTGCCCCGACTCACCCCAACCCTCCAGTGGTTGAGGCTGTAAACTACACACCGAGTTTAATTTCACGCACGCGGGGACCTAGACACGCTCTCGGAGAGCCCGATGATGCAATAAGTCTCGCTCAACGAAGAGCCTACACAGCTCGCGGAGCTACACAAAATAAACCGCGGTTCCGTCTTCGCCGACGAGGGCGGAACACGCGCCGCGCTTTGTTCGTAAATGTGGGCCTAGGTCGCCCCAGTATTAATCCAGCAGCAGCCCAAGCCGAGGCCGCCCCAACTGGACCCTTGAGGCGTGTTGCTTAAAAACAAACTTTCGGCTGAGAGCCCTATGCGCTCGCCACACTGTTCGCGTAAGGTTGTAGAGGCCTGTCGGCCAACAACCCACACCCCACACAAAATAGGTTAGAACTGTGACCCCAACAGAGTGCGAGCCGGCCGAGCGAAGCGAGCGTGCCGCGGCAGCGGCCGGCGAAGCGCCGGAACCACTAGTCCGGAATGTTTATGGTCAGAAGTGCTACAGTGTACAGTGTGTACAGTGATAACACAACTTTTCAAAATATGTTGCTCTGTCCACCACTGGTGAACAGCGGAACATAATGATAACACAACTTTTCAAAATATGTTGCTCTGTCCACCACTGGTGGACAGCGGAACATAATTTCATAATTTGTCTCTCTGTCTACCAGTGGTGGCCAAATTGGTGGTGGACACCGGGACTAATCGATTTGCATTGGTCTAGATATTTCTATGTATTATAAGTATGTATTTTCAAAAAAAATTGTATCTAAGTAGGTATGTATATCAGCATTCCAGAACCCATAACACAAGCTAGTTAAGCTATGCTTACTTTGGGTCTAGATAGCATTGTGTAGAATGTCATAGAATTTATTTATTTATTACCGTAAGAGAGGTTTAGCCCGCAGTGCCGAATACTCACCAATCCCCAGTCTTCTATCGGCGTTGACGCTTCCGTTGCTCAGGGTGCACCAAGGTAAGGAGATTTTTTACCAACCACCCAGACATAAAGCACCATACGTAGGTTACTTAACGATAATGCAATTCGATGTCCGATGATGATGTGATGCGATGATGTTGATGATATCATCATCATCATCACATCACATGAACGAAATACATACGAACGAAATACATGTTGCTAACAAAAATTTAATTAATTTAATACTAAATGGATGCACAATAAATTGAGCTAGTGCTTGATAACAGCCGGAAGAAACTGATAATTATATCTGGAATCCTTCGAAACTTCACCGACGCATCCAACCTATTGGCATTCGCATACATGGAAATATTCATACATATCAGATTTCTAACACCTAATCACACGTACATACCGACTTGTATAATCCACTTTCTCGTCAAGGATTAGTATTCCTTCTCGGTTGTGTCTCATGAATAAGTCTTTTTTGCCCCGTCGATTATATCGCAAGTTTACCACGACTTACGCGTCCGACTGCATCATGGAAAACATTAGATTTCTGTACTGCATTTACATTTTATGCTATCTTTCAAGTCACATTCTGCTTTCAAATTAAGATATTCAATAAGTAAAATGTAAATTTTTACCAATATGCTTTGCTTATATGTGATATGCTGATATAAATTGGGGTCCTTCCTTGAGGTCATTTCAATATAATGTTCAAATTCCAATTATATGGTGAATCCGAAGTTGGTTTTAATATTAAACTTAAATATTGCACTGATATTCTTTTTCCACGCCCTGATTGATGGGTCACGATTATTGTTTTCTGTGAACGTTTGTAAGCTATACTTGACGGAAATTCCACAAAAATCATCCGTGTCGTTCCGACAATACATGTTATTGCATATGGAGGAACCTATATCCCTTTTTTTTTTTTTTTCGTGCGGAAAACCCCTCGGATACCCCCCCGCCGGCCAGTGGGGGCGGTTATGTCGGGCTTGAACCGACTAAAAATTGTCGATCGGACCGGGGTTTCGTTACATACCGTATAATTATATCATTATTAGTTTCGTGATAAACAATTCCTTCAATTCATGTTTCCTGACAATGAACAGTACCTACCTTACATTCAGTAATTAGGGAACTATTAGCCGAGTGATTAAGCTCATTGGCTTAATGAGACGTTTCTTTGAACAGGGTCAGCGGTCGAGTAGCTACCTACGCGTGTTAAAATTTTAATCCACAAAAACAAAACTCTTGCCAAGCCAGTGAAACTAAAGAATACAATATTTAATCCATAATTCGGTGCTTTCACCAAAATAGTGAGAGGAGTATTGTGTATGATTAAGTTTTAAAAGTCATCTATTATATATTTTCTAATTAAGTTTGCCATACGAATGATATACCTATTGATATTTCTGAACCTTATAGATATTATATTTTGTCTTCCTTTTCATCAGAACTGTGTTCCCAATGTGGGGCTTACCCGGGGTGCCCGGCAACGGACACTTGGGGAGGACACCGTGCGGTTTTAATCGATACACGACATAACCACCCCCGCTGGCCGGCGGGGGGGGGGGGGTATCCGAAGGGATTTCCGCACGTAAAAAAAAAAAAAACTTAAGTATATACCAGCATCAGCGGTAGTGACCCACGAATACACCAAGCAGCGTACTCCTCGGATCCTAGGGAAAGTTATCTTAGAATAAAAGCCACAACAAATTTAATTAGAAGTAAGTTGTGATTACTTGTCATTGAGCAAAAGAGGGAGCTAAACTTAACTATGCCTATAAAAAGAGGAAAGGCACAGATAATGCAGACTTGAACATTATCGAATGATGGAGATATATTTGATTGATGATTAAATAGCAGAAAAGTGGAATTATCCCACGTAATTCAAGGATCTACATATTTCACCACTTCAGGTGTCGCCAACAAACTATTTATAGTATTTATAATTAGGATTATTTTGCCCGAAGACTAACGCAATATGACGACGTACGTTTTTACTGAGGCGTAGACAAGCTAAGAAGAAATATGCGGAGGGGAGCTATGAAAAGGAATGCTCGTGAAGTGAACTGAAGATACACAACAGAGAGTAGCAAAGCTGTATAGCAGACTTGAGTAGAGCTATATCGCGTGCACGATCGAGTGGTGTGGGGCGTTACATCTATACATTTTAGAGCTCTGATGCACAACTCGTCTCCGCTCCGCTATAACACCCTCCACCCGAGTTGCCTGGCTAATCCGTCACTCCATCTTACATGATCGGCATACTGATAATTTACAGACGACACTGTTGTGGTACATTCCACTATGATTCTGTACGTCTTTGCTTCACCCTACTCGTCTCCACTTTCATGGAAACGCAGCCGTATATTAAACATTGACACAGAATAGTAACTAAATTGGCCTTTAGCGAAATTTTGGCATTTTATTCCACGTTTGATTAACAATGCGAGACTAACGTGATTATATATATATATATATATATACAAGTGTTTCATACAGGAACTTCATCAACTTATTACGAGTGTGGATTGATCGTATCATGAGCATACGCATGTTATAATAGATTTGGGTCATACATTATGCCTTTTCATTTGCATAACAAAACGTTTATTTCTACTATGCTTTATCTACATACTTATTGCATTTTTCATTGTAACAAAAGTACAAGGATAAAGTATGTTAGTGTGTTATCGCGTAACAATAAGTACGACATTTTAAGAAAGCTGAACCCAAAATAAGGTTTATAGAAAGGTAATGAAAAGTACAGACCTACATGTACAGCGTAAGGGCAGATAGGTAGTCCTAGGGACTAAAAAAAGAAGTAATAGGGTTTGATTTAACTGTTATAGAAAAACAAGGTACAGCGTGCTGTTGTCTGAGAAAATGCGTTAACCCTACGTCATTTATATGACGTCATCGTTAACATAACATAACATAATTTCACGCCTGTATCCCCGAAGGGGTAGGCAGAGGTGTATTACACACCCACGATTCGCCAGTTATGTTAAATTAAATTCACAGTTAAAATAATCTTCTTTGATTCATGTCTTCCTTCAGTATTGAAAGACGATATCATATCACATTATCGGGTGTATGGGGGCCCCACCAAGATCTTCGGAGCCCAAGCCAACCTGACGTGCGAGGTACATTTGCTGACTAACGGATGAGGCACTAGCACAAGGTAGGGAATCCAAAATCCAGTTCAAAGATTCCGTTACATACAAACATACATGCCTAAATAATTGTTAGCCATTTTTATACACGCTTGGTGTATAGGACAGGACTATTTGTTGTTACACGATCTGTTTACATTAACATTACCCCAGCGGGTGCGACCACCCTGTCTGTCGGTCACGGTTGCTGCAGCCTGTACAATGCTTCTTATTTTTGTTTACAGATAAATGCAAACAAGTATCCCTATGAATAAAATTATGTTTAGCTTGGTAGCATTTAACAGCTTTAATTGTAACTAAGATTAAGAGGTTTCTAGATATTTTTAAACATGTATTCTACATGTTTCAATTATTTTGGGGGGAGCATATATTTTTCAACAATTTTATCAGCAGACACCCTTCAAAATGTTTTCGCTAATGGCATTGTAACCAGACACTGTAGTTAAGTTTAAAATAGACACCAGCAGACTTTTAGTCTACAATATGCCTTGTATTTTAATAACAGTAATAATGAACTGCGATCAAATCAATAAGTTTCATTGAAATTACCCTGTGAGCTGCTACTATATCCAAAAAATTCTCCTGTGGCTTTCAAAAGTTATACAATAAATATATTAGGTCGTTACATATGACGCGAGCGAGGACTCAGGGCTGCACACGCTGGCGGAATGCCCGGCGTGGGAGGCGCCGAGGCGTGACCTCGTGGCAGCCATCGGGGTGGGAGTCCTCTCGCTCGGCAGCATGATTGCGGCAATGGTGCGGAGCGCGAGCGCGTGGGCCGCCGCCGCCTCCTTCTGCGAGCATGTAATGCTCGCGAAGGAAGTGGCGGAGCGCGCCCGGGAGAGACTTAGAACTCTCCCGGTCCGCCGAGCCCGCAACTTGCTCGCCGCGCGTCGCAGGCAACTCAGGCGCCGGAGGTCGCTTAACGACCTCCGTCCTCCATGAGCGCAGGCCTGGGGGTGGCGGGTGAGGCCACCTGTCACCCCAGCAGAAGCAGGCCGGGACGGTGGGGCGACTAGCGCCCCTCCCCCAAACCGGGGCAAGACGGGGACACCGTGGTTCCCAAACCCGAGGGGGCCATCTCGAAACCGGAGATGGCCCAGGGTCAGTCGGAGTGCGAGGGATATGCTCTATGGGCAACCTTACACCCCGGCGTCTGTAGACCCGAGACGGCGTGCGGTTTTAGTCGGTTCAAGCCCGACATAACCGCCCCCGCTGGCACGCGGGGGGGTATCCGAAGGGATTTCCGCACGATAAAAAAAAAAAAAAAAAAGGTCGTTACATATGAAATTGACGTTTTTCTTGAATAAATTAAAGGAAACCTAATTTTCAGTACTAACATTTTTGCATTTATTTTAACATAACATAACTTCACGCCTGTATCCCCGAAGGGGTAGGCAGAAGTGAATTACACACCCACGATTCGCCAGTTATGTTGAGGTCCCAATGTAATAGGGGCGAGCCTATTGCCATCTACCTGGCACATTATAACATAACTACGAAAAGTCAGAGGTGTGTGCCCGGGGCGACTGGGGATCGAACTCGAGACCTCGTCTTAGCAGTCCGTTACGTACGCCACCGGGCTATCGCCGCTTCTGCATTTTTTTTAGGAGTGACAAATCCAAATTTAATGATTTTTTTTTGTGTATGAATGAGACAACATTAAGCTAATAAACAGCAACTTTTATTATATTTTTGAAAAGTGACAGCTGTTAAGTAATACGAAATTTATCATCAAAATGGATAGCATTTAGGAAGTACTGTTTTTGAAGATCGAATTAATTAATCAAGCGGCCAATAAAAACATAAATTTAATACAGAGTTGTAAAATCTTGAAATCAACTTTCAAACAAAATATAAATAATGGAAATAACTATTAAATTACAGGAATAACGAACACATGAATTTGTAAGAAAATTTCGGCAATTTCATAGGTAAAGACCTATTATATACATTACTAAATGTAACTACCGGATGGGCATGCCCACTAAAACCCGCGATGCGCCAGACTCTAGGCCTTATCGGAGGGGGGGATTTGAATCCATTCAGGAGAACTTCTATGACGACACTTCCGACATCCTGGACTAACTACAGAACTTTAATATCGTCAGTGGGTTGTATAGGTCAGATGATAGTCGCTTCACAGAGATTATCGAAGTTCGACCGTTTCGTGGTTAGACAGAATGAAGAAGGCCCGTAGACTATAAAGCATGATCGTGTATAAATTATTTTAGGTAGGTACTAACGGGGTTACGTATGGTTATAAGCTATAAGAAATTCAACTTTGTACACGAAGATACACATCAAGATTAAAGATAAATTTACAGATAAAATGTTTGCAAGATACGATGACACAGGGATTTCCGCACGAAAAAAAAAAAAAAAAGGGCGAGAGCAAGTAAGGGGGCCATCTCGAAACCGGAGATGGCCCAGGGTCAGTCGGGGTGCGAGGGATATGCTCTATGGGTAACCTTACACCCTGGCATCTTAAGACCCGAGATGGCGTGCGGTTTTAGTCGGTTCAAGCCCGAAATAACCGCCCCCGCTGGCCGGCGGGGGGGTATCCGAAGGGATTTCAGCACGAAAAAAAAAAAAGGTACGATGACTCCATTCTATTGCATTAAGGCTAGATTTAATAATTTTGTATACCTTATGCTGAGATTAACACATCATTTCTAATGATTATTGACTAATTTGACTAGCCCATTATTATAAAATTGGAAGCATTTAAATTACTTATCTATTATTATTTTGCAAGGACAGGGCCTTAGAATTGTTTATTTTTCAATGGATTGCAATTTCGTGAAAGAGTATTTTGTCTAAGTATATTAAAACTGGAGTGTGTACATACAATCACTACATGCCTTGCATTTGATATATGGGTAGTCTTATATAGGCGATGTGGTAGTTAATGCTATAGATATTGATCTTACATGGATATTATTACACTGTGGAAACAAATTGTTCGTTGAAAAAAGTAAAATTCCTTTTAATTAGCTAATAACACAGACATACTTAATAAAATACCTTTATTAATTACTAGCTGACCCGGCAGACTTCGTACTGCCTCAATCGATAGCACCTTTTAAACCTTCTCTGGACCTCCACAAATAATTCAAGACCAAAATTAGCCAAATCGGTCCAGCCGTTCTCGAGTTTTAGCGAGACTAACGAACAGCAATTCATTTTTATATATAAGAAGAAGAAGAAGAAGAAGAAGAAGAAGAAGAAGAAGAAGAAGAAGATGCCGTGTCATTTGTTATTAGCAAGGGTTTATAACAGTAAGAGGTCGATTCACGTTGTAATTAACACCGTATTTAAAAATTAGAGACATACTAGCTCCGCCCGCGTGGAATTCTATTCTCGTTCCAGCTACCCAGGGATAAAAATATGTATTATTCCAGACTTTAATGTATTTCTGTTCCAAATTTCGTGTTTGTTGCGTGATAAAGTAACAAACATCGAAACATATTCACAAACTTGCACATTTATAATATTACATAGTAGGATATTATGCGAACATCTATCTAAATAATGTTTCCCTTTATATTGGTTACATAAATATAGTCACGCCTATATCCTACACGGCTTAGGTAGAAGTGAATAAACATCCACATTTCACCGATATCTCGGTATTTGGTCCTACGTGACAGGGGGCCAGCTATAATCTCCCTCATAGATATCAAAAATGGTACAATGGTGGCATTCAGTTTAAAGACTTCACCAGATGCTTTTTCACACCCTCCTTAACGGACCTTAGTGCTCTTAGCACTCCTAACATTCTTAACACTAAAGCATATAGGTAACTGAAAAGTATTTACTAACTAAATTCCTCTTAATTCATTTACATAAGCTACCCATATTCTAAAAGTCACAATTTAAGTATGGTGTGTATAATAAATATTAAGGAATGTAATATGGCGAAATTTTGCTAGAGTGAGAAACAAAAATAAAAAGTCAATAGAGGTAAAAGGGGTCGCAAGTAAAATGGTTTGTGTAGTAGGAACACACGTACGTATGCATAGAGTTTGAGACCTTATGCAAATGAAATCACGACAGTCAAATTCATTCTCATAACTACATGTCCCATTGCATGAGCTTTGCTGAGGAAAACTTTGAAAGATTGAAAGCCTGATACAGACTGATAAAGTGATTGAATTGAGATTGAATTATGAATTGACTGAAAATAGGTATCCTGCGTGATTAAAAATACAATCCTGTTTTGGTATGGTTTTAGCTTAATCTCAATATAATCTCATTTCATTCATTACTCACATGTCGATCGCATAAAAATGGCAGAGGGAAGAAAATACGAATTATGTTTCGTTCGCAATACAATATCCATTAAAAGTCTAGCGGAATATCGATTTGCATGTTTTTCAACTTACGTACGGTTACAATTCGACATAATCACATTACTGTCAATGTTGGATGTTCAACACTTTGTTACGAGAGTACCTTTTATAACAGCGAGATCGAGATTATTGAAATAAAACTATTTTAACAGATTCTATTTTGGTTTATTGGATATTATTTTATTATTTACACTGAACCCGACGTTTCGGTTGCTTTTCAGCAGCCATGGTCACAGGGAGACTGAAGATGGTGGTTGTCTTATAGTTTGACGTGTATCTAAGTTATAAAAAAAGTACAAAGTACCCGCACTATGTTGAATTGTTGGTGTTACTATTTACGCCGAACGAACTGGTGGTACATTTCAACTATCTTCTGTATTAAAATAAGGATTTTGTTTAATTTCAATAACCTCATAGAGCATCCTAGTTAGAAATTAATTTCCTTTAACGAGTATCTGAGGTTAATCAAATCTTTATTAATGCATGGTCCCCTGTTACACGTGCTCACATAAAAGCAGACTTTGTTCGAGATTACTTAGATCGAAACTAATTTTCACCATATTTTTTTATTACGAGGATTGACCTTCTGAATTGTAATTTTACTATTTTAAGGACGTGATCTTAAGTTACTTATTATTTCGACAAGAGCAGTGGTTCTCAACCGGAGGTCCGCGGACCACCAATGGTACGCGGCCCCCGACTGGTGGTCCGCGGGCAATGGTCCGCCAGAGCTCAATTATGGTCCACCAAAATAAAATTTGAAATCTTCGTTCAAGAAAACCATACAAGAATACATCAAATGTCATTTGCAAAAGTTAACTGATGAATTTGATCATTACTTTTGATTTAAAATAAAAGTATTTTGAAATTGAACTTCCCAGAAAATGTACTAATGGTAGACAAGTTGCAGAAGAAATTCAAGTCCCCTCGGTTTTCCCGAAGAGGTCACCGAAACGCAGCCAGTGCGCCGAGACCTCTCGATCCACTTAAGGCGCATGTGAAGCCTGAATTAAGTGTCCATGCAGTTCTTTACCCTACAATACGGCTTTACACCCAGAGGTACCAAAAACCGCTGGCGCACGCCACTCTATGTTACCCAGGGATGTACAATCCCATAACGCAAGCTTTCGCGAGAAGCATTCTATGGACCGCCATAGGACTTACGGACGTGTCTTATTTACCAGATAAAAGGCTGTTACGCACTTTTACCTGACGCTTAAAAAACACGTCGCACGCGGCCCCTTTGACGTCTATCATGTCTATACTCATACGAGTATCTGTGACATGTCTAGGGTACTTCCTGTACTCTCGGAGAGTGATTGAAGGCTCACCCTATTGGATAAGGGTATACTGCCAGTAGGGACGCCGTTTGACCAGACGGGTGATCTGCCCTTCTATGTGGGGCCATTTCACCCATTTCCCCTGTAACGACTGTCATACATATTCGTATGACCTCCATGATCTGGGCCTGAGGACGCTAGTTGTTTTCCACACGTAAAAAAAAAGGATGATATGCAGTTGCCAAAGTTCTGCATTGAAAATATTCAGGGAGTAATGACTGCAATACTACTGGCTGAAGAGTTCCCGGACTTTCCATGACACCCTCGGAAGACAGTTCCAGAAAACCCTGACCACGAAAGAGCTCCGCAACACGCCTTCCTACCACCTACAAGACGGTAACATCTGTTTTAGAGGCAAAGATAGCGAGCCAGCTGAGAGACAGCTGTTACCTCTTCGCTAGTGCTCAGAACGGGTGTACACACAGTAGCTGTGATACCAACGAACTATTTCGTATCGATGCGGTAGTTGGCTAGTAAATAGTCAAGCGCAAACGACGCTACCTTTTATTTCAGGGTGTCAATGCGGTCCATCAGTCGCTGAGTATTTGGTCCTGCAGGTTCTGAGCCCCTCAATATTTTTTCTAACGCACTGCAAACCTCTAATCCCTGTATGACCAGTCCTGAAACTAATCAGTTTACCAATGAGGACTCTTGTCTCAGTGATAAGGTGTCTCCTACTGATTTGGCTGCTTTACGTCGATAAACCAACATAACGCCGTTGTGGCGACAAACAGAATTGAATCGTATCACCTGCTACGAATCTCCATATATGGAAGCAGCATCAATGAGAAAATATTTTGAGAATACTGGGCCTCCCTTCAACATATATGCCACATTCTTCCAGAATCTCCTCCTCTAGAGTTCTCGTGATCTGCTCTATATCCTAGGTAACGGTTCCCTCCTCCCCTCTGTCAGCATTCAATGGATGTGAATGAGTTGCGCGATCCATCGCAGCATCAACATTTAGATTCTGTGCAGACACGACAGACACACGTCCTCGATTTGGTGTAAATGCCGCCAGCCAACTAACGGCTGCCTTAGTCTTAGTTGTTCGAGATCATCTGCACTAAAGGTGGTGGAATGCAGCAGAAATCGAACTCGATCAGCCAGGTTTTGATCAGTGATGTTGGTCAGTGACGGCTCCAGAGATTGGAAGTTACAAAGTGATCTTGCTCGCCGAGCACGGCTTGCTTACAACTAGCACTCTACGCTTACACAACATAAAATAATTACCAATTTTTTTTTTTTTGTTATTCACTCTCAACTTGTTATTCAGTTTGGTATTCTATTAAAACGTGTTTTTTTTTAACTCGTTTTGTTTTTATTTTTAATTAATTCTTTTAACCTTGTGGTCTGTGCTAAGTATAATCAAGTCAAAGTGGCCTGTAGTCATAAAAAGGTTGGGAACTACTGGACTATATGGTAGGTCCTACCAGTCGTTGTTGTCATTTTTATGGGTGAAATTTTTATTTTATTCGGTCCAGTAGTCTTGTTTGACTTAAAAATTTCACCAGTTCATAGTACCTACTAGTGTAAATAGTGTAGTTTGTACGTTAATGTTCAATTCAAGATCATTAACGGGACTGATAAATCAGTTCCATTATTTCGTTCAGAAATAAAATATGGTTAATCATCTATATGCTTCTTTGTTTAACGTTTAGGTACTGCCTGTGTGGAGTGGGAGTCCTCTCACTCGGCAGCATGATTGCGGCAATGGTGCAGAGCGCGAGCGCGTGGGCCGCCGTCACCTCCTTCTGCGAGCATGTAATGCTCGCAGAAGGAGGAGCGCACCCGGGAGAGATTTAGAACTCTCCCGGCCCGCCGAGCCCGCAACATGCTCGCCGCGCGTCGCAGGCGACTCAGGCGTAGGAGGTCGCTTAACGACCTCCGTCCTCCATGAGCGCAGGCCTGGGGGTGAGAGGTGAGGCCACCTGTCACCCCAGCAGAAGCAGGCCGGGACGGTGGGGCGACTAGCGCCCCTCCCCTAAACCGGGGCAAGACGGGGACACCGTGGTTCCCAAATCCGAGGGGGCCATCTCGCAAGTGGAGATGGCCCAGGGTCAGTCGGGGTGCGAGGGATATGCTCTATGGGCAACCTTACACCCCCGCGTCTGTAGACCCGAGACGGCGTGCGGTTTTAGTCGGTTCAAGCCCGACATAACCGCCCCCGCTGACCGGCGGGGGGGTATCCGAAGGGATTTCCGCACGAAAAAAAAAAAAAAAAAAGGTACTGCCTGTGTAGACGCAGTGAGATCACCCAAGGATAGAGACTACTTACATGGCAATATGAATACCTACTTATCCCATCCATACTAAAAAAACCGTGACCGTCCTAGGTATATAACAATAGGTACATCAGTTCAAAAGAGGCATACGGTCAATCACCTACAGTGTTCTTTATTAAAGATTTTACTAAGCATCATTACCCTACGAAGCTCTTCGTGGCTCTTCGTGAGATTACATCATGCTTAGGTCGTTGAACTGAATATGGCAAATTGAGACAGTGGCTCTCGTCAGGATGGAGGCGGTTCAATTAAATGTACACTATATGTAGATTATGGTGATTGTATTGCCAGCAACAAAAATCCGTAAAGAAGTATTATAGTCCTTGCTTGCAATTAAGAATTATCAGTGTTGCGAACAAAGATTTTATCAATATTATAAATGCGTGCCACCACACTTGTAGCATTATTTGTATCTGCAATGGTGAGCCTCATTCCTGAGACTTCCCCTTTAGCTTACCATCGGACGGGGTGGAAGTCATATTGACGTGCCGTATATAAAGAACAGCTCATTAATTTAATATTAAAATCTGAGGTGCTGTGTGAATGACGCAGTATTTTTAGTGAATATATACCAAATTGGCACACATTTAGGTCACAAGTCAACAATGCAATTCAAATACAATGAAACTTACAATAGGTAAGTGTAATAAAATTATGCTTATTACCTATACATTATGCTTATTATCCTTTTTATGTATTTTCTTTACCTCAAAGTGATAAAATTAGAGAATGAACACAATCCTGGCGAATAAAAAAAAGACCGTGTCGTGAAACTCAGTCTACCCATGGCCTTGCAAATGTAACAGTAGAAATAGTTAACTTGAACGTTCATAACGTTACATCTCGTCCTAAATAAATAGGTACATATTTAATTTAGATTAGAGCAAAACAATATAAATTTGATTATGAACAATGTAATCTTTTTTCCTCGAAGTAATAATTAACTTCCTTGCTTACGGGGGCTTAGCGCTCGGATGAAGAAAAGAGTCAAGAAGTAGAAGTTCCGATGCTAACTAAACCTATGCTAGTATTTCCTATAAATCTGCAATTACGTTGTCATTTAACAGAGGATGGATATATTTATGAGAGAATAAAGTTACTATTGTAATATATAAATATGCTTTCAAAGTTAAGAAGCCGCCTTTTAGGAGGACGGCAGTATATAACTAGTACTCTAAGGTGCGAGCCTCAGATGTGACCGGGACTACAGCTAAGATGATGATGATGACCCGTCTTATTAGTCTTCTTTCCGAGGAAGTAGCAAATCATAAGCCAGGTACCTACTGTAGGAATGTTGTATGGTCACTGTTACGACTGCACCAACTGGGCAACACCCATTCTGTGGCAACACCTACCAAATAGCAGAGGTAGATCACATAGTAGATAACTTTCGCGTAATTATCCCTTGTTTTAACTATAGGACTATTTAATTATACTATTTGTGGTTGTCCGTAATCGAATTGTTTTATAATCTGTTGCAACAACAACAAATCTTATCGTGAGTGAACCTAAGCGACTGCTCAATCTATAATGTTAGTTAATGTTAGGGAAAGCTTTGTTTGTTGATGATTACATAAATGAAATTACAACATAAATACTATTTAGGGTCCCCTATTGGAACGCATACAACTGAATGTCCATATTTAGTATGGCATACTTTGATTTCTTCCAATGATCATAACTCATAACAATCATTCGTCATAAATTGTAAGGCATAATTTTTTTAACATAAATACAGTTAGCATTACTATTTAAAAGTACAATATGCTAAAGCATAACATTATAATCGCATAACGATACTAAAGCATAATATCATAAAACTGATATTGTCGGAAGTTTACGCGAATGTCACACATTGAAATAAAACTATTTTTAATGGATTCTATCGCGATTTATTTGATGTTATTTTATATTATACATTGATCCATTTTACATTGATTCAGCAACCGAAACGTCGGCATCAATGTCAAATTGACGGCCTCTGTGGCGTAGCGGTAGTGCATTCGACTGCTACGACAGGGGGCGCGGGTTCGATTCCCGCTCAGTGCAAATACTTGTATGCATGAATATGTCTATTTGCATTGGTCTGGGTGTTTCTATGTATAATATGTATGTATTTACAAAAAAAAAAAGTATATAAGTATGTTCATCCGCATTCTGGAACCCATAACACAAGCTAGTTAAACTATGCTTACTTTGGGTCTAGAAAACGCCGTGTAGAATGTCGTAGAATATTTATTTATTTAAATGTCATCTGGGGAAATATCCTAACGGTCCTTAACCCAAGACGAAAACCTGTGCCAGAGCAATGCACGTTGGTCGATAGGTGTACCAGCTGGTAGGTCAGGTTAGCTTAGGCCTAAAGATGTTATTAGCCTAGGGCCTCACCATATCCATATACAACTTGGCCACAATACTCTAGAGACAAATAGTGAGCGTTCTGTTCAGCTACAAAACTTAGAGAGATTCGGAGTACAAGAGAAATTGGTAAATATGCCTTCGATTACAATAGCCGAAGTAATTCGGACCAGCAAATGGCCGAATTGAAGCCATTGTTTTTTATTGGTTATTGGTATTGGTTGTGAGCGTGAGTTTATCATCAAACAGCAAGTTTGGGAAACGTGATCTTCTTCATCGAGTCAATGGCAATATTATTGTGGTGTCCGGCCCATAATATGACCACATTACCAGCTCCCTCAGTCGCTTCGTTTAAATTCTCCGTGTGCAGGTGTTGGGGCACAACGGGCTCGTCAGGTCGTGTTATCGTCCCATGTCTACTCACGTCTGTAGTAATTCCCTATAAATACTATTTGAGGTTAGACCCCAATTCATACAGTGTACTAATTACCTATTATACACTTACATTACCTTGTAGAGAAGCGACCGGAACGCTGTTAGTTGGAGTCAAATAACTAAAAGCAATATATGGGTTAATCAATGAGTAATGTTAGGTACAGATTATGATGGTATTTCTGCAATCATTTACTAAAACTATTTAGGTTGTTCCATATTTACATAACAACAGATAAACGCTAAATGCAAATATGCATTATGAACCAAAACGGAATGTGTGAAGTGTAGCGGTCGTTTGTGGAATATTTTTTTTAGGCATTTGTATGACGAAACGATAAATATTACTGTATATCTTTGCTATACAGAACATATAGGGTTGCCATGAAGATTTGACAAAAATTTTATCAAATAAATGTTATGTTTTGATAATATTAATCGGGTATAATTTAAGCTATCGAAAATTAAATTGGTTTTGAATTTCCTAAGTAATAGGGTGTGTCCGCAAAATAGTGCATCTATCGCCAAAATGTTGTTACCAAACAATTTAAATATTTAAGAAAAGTGTACCTTTTTTTTTTTTTTTTTTTTTTATCGTGCGGAAATCCCTTCGGATACCCCCCCCGCCGGCCAGCGGGGGCGGTTATGTCGGGCTTGCACCGACTAAAACCGCACGCCGTCTCGGGTCTTCAGACGCCGGGGTGTAAGGTTACCCATAGAGCATATCCCTCGCACCCCGGCTGACCCTGGGCCATCTCACCACTAACAGCATCGCTCATCCTGTCTCCTCTGAAAGCAGAGGAGTACGGAGAGCGATGTGTTCCCGCCAGGTTGGGTATTGGCCGACGATCAATGCCAACCCTATGAAGGGAAAAAGCTCGCCTATTATCGCAGTATATCAATTTAGTTAAAGATTTTAGAAGAACATTACACTAAAATCGACTAAAGCAAATAATTTATCGTCTCATTCCATTGTAAGCTAAAGGCATGATAAGATAAACCTTTATTGGTAGTGAAACAATCATAAATATATCCACTACTAACAGTTTTAACACATCAACGACGTCTAGCAACAACACCGTCGAGAGTAACCCTTCCCAATTCCGTGCCAAAATTTAGTAATTAAAATTATGTAGTAGGTAGATACCTATATGTTGTTATTTGTAAAATGTTTAAACCGTAATGTTATAAAAGAGTGTTAAAAAAGACTTTCAGATCATAATCTAAATAAAACGACCATATCACCCTTTTCATACCCACGCAGTGGTACACGGAATCTGCGTAGAATTTTGATGAACAATTCGGCCTGTATTGTTTGAACGCATGTGCTAGAAAGCCGCCGGCGAACACGTTTTACATAAGAATTATGTTGATACTCACATAACTTACTGTGATGTTTTACGCACTGCATTTTACGCAATGTACTTCTGGTTCTGATCCAGTATCATTCGAATCGCTCCTATGGACATCTTTCCTAATCAAAATTATTTTACACTAGCTAGTATACCCGCCGATCAAAGGACGAGTTTGGAGATCAGACAGCAATAGCTCCCATTATAGCCAAACATAAAATACAACTGTTGTAAATATTCAAAATACATAGACTCTATGGATTTGGAAAATTTGAATTTGGAACGCAGGATGTGATTTTAGAAACTAGGGTTTAGAACTCAAAGATTAATCGATGGCAAAATAAATTACCAATATGATAAGCTTCAAAATACAGCTAAGGTTTTTAAGTTTTAAGACAATAAATCAGTCAAAGACTGATTTATTGTCTTAAAACTGCTTATGTTACTATACAAGGTATTACATATGTAGGTACTTTTAATCATCATCATCAGCATCAATCCCCATTGCATCCGAAGTTGCACTTCGGAGCCCGAACATTAACCCGACCAAACATTACAGTATGCAACTTGTAATGATGCAGTTCGATCATTACTTAGATCAGTAGGAGGGAGAGAGGAAAACTGAGCAGTAACTATACAGTCCACGAAGTCTATAATCTATCTATACTATTATAAAATTGTAAATTAGTTGTGTCTGTACATTGGAGATATTTAAAAAAATACTTGGAGTATATTAAATGAACGATTCTGAGCACAAAAAGATTTTTTTTAAATTCTTGTCTGTTTATCTGTTTGTTCGCGATGGGAGCAAAAAATAAAGAAGGGATTTCAATGCGGTTTTTTATATTAGAAAGTTCTTGGTTAGACTTTAAATCTGCCGTATGTTTGATTGCAATTGGTTAAGTAGAACCGGAGAAATGAGCAAAAAACGATAACTAACCTCCGCGCGGGCGGAGCCGCGGGCATCAGCTAGTATTTTGATATAACTTTTAACATCGAATCTAAAATGTGAAATGTTACATTATTACGAATGTTCGTCAGTTAGGGCGTCAGTATTATATCGTAATGCTGAAACTCGAATCTGAAATATTACATCACAGGTGAATGCTCCGAGGTAGTGCCTACATTTAGAAATGCTTGTTATTTAATTTATTTGCTTTTCCTCTAATACCGTTGATCTTGCTCGAATTTTTCTTTAATGAAGTTATTAAATTGGTTCATATTAGGTACCAATTAAACATATTAACTGCCAAGAATAGATATTTAGAATCAGTCAATAGTGGATATCTTATTTAATTTTTATAATTTTCCTCCAGCATACTAGAAAACTATACGAGTATCTCGTAGCTTCCCCAACAAAACTGCTGCATAACATATATAAATATCGGGCTGGTGTTATTATCCTAGTCTGGTGACAGCTTCCCAACTGGCGTGTCCAATTCCTTGCTAAACAGAGGTGCATATACAATTATATCGAATTTCTATAACTCAATATATTAGCAGATCGATATTAAGTTGGCTACACTATGAGTACTATGACATTCGTTAAGGCAACGCACACTGTCTTGGCGTCAGACCGAAATTTTATGATTTTGCACATAGTCTAAAAAAACTCTGGAATTATCTTGTCTAAGTTCAAAATTGTTCAGGGCCGTCTTAAGCATACGAGTATGATGCGCCGGGTTGCGAGATTCACTAAGCCCCCAAAGCAAAGGATTGCGAGTGCAAAGCGACGGTGGCCCACGCGCTCGCGCTTCGCACCATGGCCGCAATCATGATGTCGAGCAAGCGAACTCCCACTACGATTGCTGCCACGAGGTCACGCCTTGGCACCTCCTAGGCCGGGCACAATGCCAGCGTGTGCAGTCCTGAGTACTCGCTCGCGTCGCAGTGATGGCACTCATACGTTGGCTTCTTCCGGATCCGAAACAGGTGGTCCCCGAAACCCCTATTGCCGGATATCACCTGCGTCAGTCGGTACGAAAGGCTTCCGTGTCGCCTCTCGAACCAAAATCCTCCATAAGGGGTCTTACCCCCTCTGCAACGGCGTGCCCTGCGCTAAGTGGCCCAAGTCGTTCCTTCCACTCCACCAAGAAGGCCTAGTGGAGCTGGGATCTCTGGGCCTCGAATTCTCATGGCTCAGGTTTCCGTCCCAACTAGTTATTAAATACCTGTATTGAAATCTAGATCCGATTCCAATACTTATTATGGTCAAATTTTTCAATCTCTCCTTGGGTTATGGTTAATCGTAAGTAGTTTACACCTAGTGGAGTAGTGTGCTTATAGAATTATATGGAATTATATAGTAAGCTATAATATATAAATTTTTCTTTTTCGGAGCGCTGCGACCAGCCATTCCGGAGTTACGACCGGTCAAAGTTTGACCTCGGCTGCACGGCGGCCATCTTGGATTATTTTAAACACCTGTAGCTCCGCGGCGGAGGGTCGTAGAGGCTCCGGACTTCGACTGGAGGAATCAGGGGAGCACCGGCTCTCCCGTCCTACACTTTTTAGGGGGAAGTGGGCAAAATTTGCAAAAAAGAATTGTCAAAAATTTTTGACCGTTTTTGCTACACGGGGTGGTAGAGGGGACCGAGCCATCCAGCAGGAAACTTTTTGCGGCTCGCTGGGACGCCTGGATCCGGAAATATAAGGGTTCAAAGTTGCGCAAATCCGCCATCTTGGAAAATTGCGAAACCCTATATCTCCGGAGCCGGAGGTCGTAGCGAATCCGGGTTTTGGCTGGGCGACTCGGCCTTCCTCCCCGCTTCGGACTAGTAGGTCGGGGGTCTAACCCCACCAAATTGGGGGGCCAGTTTTTGGGGGTCACCCGATTGGCCCGACAAACACGTCGGGAGATAGGTCTCGCCCAGACCTTTCCGGAGATACCGATCTCGGGTGATTTGGACCACTGGTTCGCGGGGGAACCAGGTTTAGAAGTTTCGCCCCACTTTGGGACCACGAACTTTGAGGGCTGATTGTCCCCTAACCCGTGAGCCTAGGGTCCCCGAGTTTGGGCTCTTTTTGGAGGGCTCGGGGAGCTCTATCGACTCGTCACAAGAGGGTGACTCTACGTAGAGCCGGGAAGGACTTACACTGTAGAGCCGATTCCAGCGGTGCAATTTGGCTTAAATTTCTGCAGGGCGTCTATCTCTTGGGCCGGGACCCTACAGCAGGGCGACTTAGATTAGGTTAGCAATTAAGATAGACAATAAATAAATTTTAATATTTTGTAGACATTATAGCCTCTTAGGCCAATTGTGATCGTGCTTTCTATATTGGAAAGTCAATTTGTATATATAGTTTAACAAGACGCATACCTAACTCTATATAGAGTTAAGGTATTTTTAGTTATAAGTAGTTTTAACAAGACAGAAGACGTCAAGTCTCTTTAACTGAGCCCTATTGGCCATATATCCTTGGACGAGTAGCTGAGCTACCACTATACACTGTACTCTACGTCTTGTTCAACCTCATACCAGCACCGGTAAGCGCTTTGGAACCGCTGTCGGCAACACACACACGCAACAACAGACTCTACATACCTCAACACACACACACTTACACACGCACGCGAGCACACCAACCACACACTTGCATCAAACACACAGCACACGCACTTACACCGCCGACAAATACACGCGCTACACAAACGGGGGTTGAAGAACTTTCAGACGGCACATTATTTTAGGACGTTCCTGATCAATTTTTTGACAGGTACATAGTTTTAAGCTATTATTTAATTGTTCTTGTGTTATATATTGTGTCTATTTATTATTTTATTACCACTCGATCGTGTTGCGTGGAAATATACCCTACAACATGAACAGCAAAACTTCTATTGCCAAACAGGCGGGTTCCTCCCCTGGCACTTCAGGGCAATCAGCATCGCCAAGACCTCCGCTTAAAAAATCGACAAGGATCAACTCTGGGGAGACAGAGTCACCGGAGAGACCCGGTATAGTTCCTGCCCACCATCCAACACCCTTAAAACCCTTACCAAGCAAAAGCAAATGCCAACCACCGGTGCTCGAAAAATAGCAAAGGAAATCGCCGAGCCGGACTTCATTATAGCGTCCATCTCGCCACAGGACCGGCACACGACGGCTTTGTCATGCGTGGACCTGATTAAGCAGGCCTGTAAGGAGTCCAAAAATTTGAAAAGGGAGGTCAGGGAAACTATCGAAAGACAAGCAGAAAACTTACGTGAACTACTTTGGGCAATGAGTAGGGACAAACTGAGAGCACAGGTGACAGCTCCTAGACGGGATAGCGTCACGGAGCTAACCGGAATAACAACCGCCACTGTCAGAACATCAGACACAGGGCCCAGTAGTACGGAGATAGCGATGCTGCAAAAGATTGAGGAGAATAACAGGCTTCTCATAGAACATGGCAAAGCCCTTGCCGAATTGAAAGGCAGCCTAGGGGACCACCAAGAGGGCAGGAGACTGCCATCCTATGCGGCTGCAGTGGCGGACGTCGCGGGGGCTCGTCCTCCGATGCGACCGGCGCTGCATTTGCTGGTAGTGGTCTCCAAGGACGATCAAAAAACGGGGGATGAATTACTCAACGACCTGCGGCAGGTCGCGCGGGAGGACGACGGGTGGATTACCGTCGAGCGAATCAGAAAAGCCTAGGACCGAAAGGTTATTCTAGGGTACAAAACCGCGGATCAGAGGGAGAAGGCTAAGGGGGCGCTAGAGGGGGGGCAGGGGGCCCTTAAAGTGGAGACCGTCCACAATAAGGATCCCCTGCTAAACCTGTACGGCGTCCTCAAAGCGTACAAGGATGAGGAGATTTTAAGAGCGCTCAGAGCAAGGAATAAAAACATTTTTAAAGACCTAGATCCATCTCAAGATAGAATGGCTATAAAATTTCGTAGGAATGCTCGGAATCCACTCACGGCACATGTCGTCCTGCAAGTGTCTCCCACCATCTGGCGCAAGGCACTGGACCAGGAAACACTGCACATAGACATCCAACCTGTCAGAGTGGCTGATCAATCACCGCTGGTGCAGTGTTCCCTGTGCCTGGGCTATGGGCATAGTCGTCGCTTCTGCAAGGAAGCAGAGCCCAGATGCAGCCATTGTGGCGACAAACACCTGAGGCTAGACTGCCCTAAGTACAGGGCAGGAGCCGAGGCAAGATGCTGCAACTGCTGGCGAGCAAAAGGCGACGACACTGCGCATGATGCCTTTGACCGGGGTTGCCCGGTCCGAATTAAGTGGGACAATATAGCGCGATCCGCCACGCAGTATTGCTAAGGGCGCCCACGGAAACGACTCACACTACTTGGTACTGCAGGCGAACCTCCAAAAGAAGAAGCTTGCGACTGACGACTTCATTCTGGAAGCTGTCAGGAGGAAGGCGTCAGTCGCACTCATTCAGGAGCCGTACAGGGACCCCATCAGGGGCGGGATGAAGAGATACCGGGGAGTACGTATCTTCCAGAACACTGGACCAGCGGCGGGCACTGTGAAAGCGGCAATAGCCGTCTTCGATCCTGACTTGGACGTTATACAGTGCCCCCAACTCACCACCGATAACATCGCGGTGGTGAAGATTCGTACCAGTGCCTGGGAGGTAACCCTGGTATCTCTTTATGTCGAGCCCGATAAACCCCTTTGCCCTTACCTGGACCAGCTCAAGAGAGTTGGATCCAGGTTGGGCCGTGGACGGCTCATCTTTGGAGGGGATGCAAATGCAAAAAGTGCCTGGTGGGGAAGTAACGTTGAGGATGACAGGGGCGAACATCTAATGGGGACTCTCACTGAGATGAGACTACACATCCTCAACGACGGTAGGGTGCCCACCTTCGACACCATAAGGGGGGGTAGAAGGTTCTGCAGCTTTATTGACGTAACTGCATGTTCGGGTGATCTGCTAGGACTGATCGACGGCTGGAGGACTGACGATGGCTTGGCTGCCAGCTCGGACCACCTCGGCATAGTGTTTAACTTAAAAATAATAAGATCAAAGGGCTCCAATATTAATAGAACAACCAGGCTATTCAACACCAAGAGGGCAAACTGGCCCCATTTTCATGAGAAAATGCCCAGCCTCTTGGCGGAGAATGGCCTGGTTGTTGATGCCATCAGCGAAATAGCAAGTACAGAGGAGATTGAAGAGACACTGTTAAAGTGTATAAAATCCACTTGCGAGGAAACTATTCCAGTAAAAGTAAACAAGGAAACACTTACCATGCCGTGGTGGTCGGAGAAGCTCAGCCAGATGAAGAAGGAGGTCAGTACTTTCAGGCGCCGAATCAGGAACGCAGCCCCGATCCGGAGGCAGGGGGTCATTATGCGATACCTAGAGAAAAAACATAATTATGAGTCGGAGGTTAAATTAGCACAGACTGCGAGTTGGCGGGAGTTTTGCACCAAACAGGACAAAGAAGGTATGTGGGAAGGCATCTATAGGGTCATAGGAAGGTCCACAACAAGGGAGGAGGACCCTCCTTTAGTACATAATGGGGTTGAATTGGACGCCAGTGGATCCGCGGGGCTAATCGCTTCGGTCTTCTATCCGGAAGACCGAAGCGAGGAGGACAACGCGGATCATGAAAGAACCCGCGCATTAGCCAGAACGGTTAATGGCGAGAATGAACATGATGTTTACGACCCGCCATTCACCATTGGCGAACTAAGGGACGCGTTGGGTTCTTTCAACCCCAAAAAAGCACCAGGAGCGGATGGCTTCACCGCCGACATCTGCGCTCATGCAGTAAACTGCGCACCGGTACCGTTCTTACAACTGCTAAATAAGTGCCTGGAATTAGAATACTTTCCAAGACCGTGGAAGGAGGCGACGGTCATAGCCCTCCGAAAACCGGGCAAGGACTCGTACAGCTCCCCCAAGTCTTACAGACCGATAGGTCTTTTACCTGTCTTGGGGAAGCTGTAAGAGAAGATGCTGGCTGCTCGGCTCAAGTTCCACTTATTACCACGGATCAGTACTCGCCAGTACGGCTTTATGCCCCGAAGGAGCACCGAAGACGCCCTCTATAACCTGGTGCGACACATACGTGGCAAACTCAATAACAAGAGGCTTGTCACGTTAGTGTCGTTGGATATAGACGGTGCCTTCGACAGCGCATGGTGGCCAGCAATAATTGCACGACTGGCTGAGGAAAAGTGCCCCGTCAACTTGAGACGAATAGTCAGCAGCTACCTCAGGGAAAGAACAGTCCGGGTAAGATACGCGGGTGCTGAGTGCAGAAGAAGCACTCAAAAGGGCTGCGTCCAGGGGTCAATAACGGGCCCCTTGTTGTGGAATCTCCTATTGGACCCGCTGCTTAAGATGCTAGAGGAGGCAGGAGACTACGTCCAGGCTTATGCGGACGACGTAGTTCTAGTTTTCGATGGGGAAACCGCACTAGACATAGAGAGACAGGCCAATGCCTCCCTCGAACGTGTGCGGGCGTGGGGGGTCATAAATAAGTTAAAGTTCGCACCACACAAAACTTGCGCCATGGTTATTACCAGGAAACTTAAGTATGACAACCCACGCCTAACCATGGGCGGGGTAGACATTGGTCTGTCCAATGAAGTCAAAATTTTGGGCCTGACCATAGGGTCAAAATTATGGTTAGGCCCTATCTATGATAGGAACCTGAACTTCAATAGCCATGTCAGGAACATATGCAAAAAGGCCATAGGCATATATAAGAAGCTGGCACGGACGGCCCGGATCTCCTGGGGGCTTCACCCCGAGGTGATCCGGACCATCTATACAGCCGTGATTGAGCCTGTGATACTGTACGCTGCAGGCGCATGGTATGAGGCTACCAGGAAGGAGTGCGTCCGGAAGCAGCTGAACGCGGTCCAGCGAGTGTTAGCTCAAAAATTAATTAAAGCCTACCGTACGGTCTCCTTGAACTCCGCACTGCTACTTGCTGGGATACTCCCTCTGGACCTCCGAGTTCGGGAGGTGGCCTCATTGTATGAGGTCAAGAGAGGAGTGCCCCAGCCGTGGCTAGGGGACAGGGAGGTCGAACGGCTGGCACCTATTTTAGCGGCCCCGCACCCCGCTGAGCGCATACGCCTGGAATTCGACAGCGTGGTAGACGAGAATCAGTTAAACAACGTGGTACCACATGACGTACGGATTTTCACTGATGGGAGCAAAATTGAGGGCCGGGTTGGGGCTGCTGTCTCTGTATGGAACAGTCAGTCCGAAACCAAGGCCCTCAAATTTGCTCTCTCAGCACATTGTACCGTCTACCAGGCGGAACTCCTGGCGTTGCGTAAGGCGGCGTGCGTGGTGGAGCGGCACGACGCTGCCGCGTTCGGCATCTTCAGTGACAGCAGGGCGGCTCTCCTTAGCATAGTGAATCCGCACTCTTTCCACCCCCTTTCAGTGGAGACTAGGGGCGCTCTTGGTCGCTGTAAACAGCGGGGCAAGAGCGTCTCTCTCTACTGGATAAAGGCCCACGTCGGTCTGGAGGGGAATGAGAGAGCGGATTCACTTGCTAGGGAGGCTGCCTTACGATTGAAAAAAGCGCCGGATTACGATAAATGTCCTGTTTCGTTCGTCAAGGGTGTCCTAAGGCGGGACTCCGTCGACGAATGGAACAGGCGTTATCAAAATGGAGAAACAGCCTCCACAACCAAGTTCTTCTTCCCCTGCGCGGTAGAGGCATACAGGACCGTCAGGAGGATTACCATCAGGGGCCAAACAACCCAATTCCTCACAGGGCACGGTGGGTTCGCCGGATATTTGACTCGATTCAAGTGTAAGACGGATCCATCGTGTGCCTGTGAGCCTGAGGTCGAGGAAACGGTGGCCCACCTCCTGATGGCCTGTCCCATACATGCCAAGGACAGGTTCGATTTAGAAAGTGAGACCGGAATCACAATAGATCGGAATGGTATACAGTCTCTGATGGAATTACATACAGAGAAAACTATAGCATTTGCTAATAAAATTGTAGGAATTGTAAACGCCAGGAACAAGACGTAGAGAATATGTAGGAACACTATGTAACCATAATGCTACCTAGCATAATCTAATAAATAGCAGTAAAAATTATAGTTCTGTATTAACTTTGTTGTATACAATAAGATATATAAATATATATATATATATATATTAAGAGTACAATGTAAAAACAGTGTTGCCATTCTTAAATATGTATTAGGTTAAGTAAATAGAAATAAGAAAAATGTAAACACCTATGTAATAAAAAGAAAATAAAAGAAATAAAGATAGCTAGAAATTAGCTGGGTAGGTATACAATCCCCATATCACTATCACTCCCAACAGAGAATGAAAGGTTGTATGAAAGTACGAGAGGAATGATTGCGAGAACTGGTATGCTTAAGAGACTCGGAATGAAAGATGATAAGCTAGATTTAAATTAGGAAGCCTTTTACTTAGTCTTGAATAACAAGAGCTTTGCATCCCGATGCAAAGGTAGGGTATAATAAAAAAAAAAAAAAAAAAAAACCCATCTCGGAACCGAAGATGGCCCAGGGTCAGTCGGGGTGCGAGGGATATGCTCTATGGGCAACCTTGCACCCCGGCGTCTTAAGACCCGAGACGGCGTGCGGTTTTAGTCGGTTCAAGCCCGACATAACCACCCCCGCTGGCCGGCGGGAGGGTGGGGGGGTTCCGAAGGGATTTTCGCACGAAAAAAAAAAGGTACACAATTTCTGATATTATCGTAATTAACATAAAAGTTTGGGTTACATAAATATGTACATGACACTCATACAGGACGTACATTTTTTTTTAATATAGGTACCTACGCCCGAACTATTATTTATGTTTTACGTTAAGGTTTTTGTTTCACAAATTGGCTCTGCATTATACTCATAAAATATAATAAAAATATTAAGAATGTATATAGCCAAAGTTGAAGAATTTTGGAATTTTCCTTCTGATTGAGTGTTATAAATAAATCATTATAAAATCCAAATAAATTGTTTTCACAAATTCTTTCCAATTTTTCCACATAAAAATGTCAAACATATATCTTGCATATTTTGAGATACGAGTTACACCTAAATACAAATTCTGAGCATCTTATGTCTCAAATTAATTTCGTTTCATAGAATCGTGCATGCGTAGTTATCAAACCTAATGCAATATCAATTTCAATTTATTGCGACCTAGGCCTTGCGTAGCTACGCGTAGTTGTCTCGCCTTGTTTGAATACAGCACAGATTGCGGAATAAGCACATGGCTGGCTTGGCTGAGTTAACTATGTAGGTATAGATAATAATCATGTATGCGTTTTATTGGTATTCAACCAATTGAAAACATATTCGCATTATGGCGCGAGAGTGTACATTCTCAGGCCATAAATTCTACTTAACTTTCTTGAAGTACATTAAGTTTCATTTTTCCTTAGATAATAATATATTTTTATGCAGCCTTTACTTAACTTTAATTATGATTATTAATCCATATATGGGTTATTTTCGATTTGGAAGTATCATGAGTTGTTTTTGAAAATACTTAACACATTTTACTAGTTCCGGCCGATGCTTAAAAATCAATATCGAAATTTTGTATCGATTGCACCGGACTAGGATATCACCTAAATCCTGCACGAGTTAAATTCGTTCAACTAAACAGAGACGGAACTCTGTTCAACTGAACGAATTTTCACTGTTGAAATCCAGCCAATCTAATCACGAAAAGCTAAGATTTATTTGTTTTTGTTCCAGATATAATGTTGACAAAGGAGGTGTTAGTTACCTTCGCTACCCTGTCTTGGATAGTGAATGCAGTAGTACCTAATTCCGTCTCTGGCAATGAGATCAACCAAGTACCAAAGACAAAAATCATCAGTACAGGGGGAGCATTATTTCCTCAAGCTACGGAAACCAGAGATTTAAACAAATTGGATGGTATATGGAACTTTAGGAAATCTCCATCGGACCCTGAAGTCGGGTATAAAATCGGCTGGTATGAACAGGATCTTGAAAAGGTAATTATGCTATACTCACTGTCGAGAAATCATCTTTCCTTCTCTTCCTCCTCCTCTTACTTGGTTTACCTAGGCTTTCACGGCAGCGGCTGCAGGCTGTCTGACCCCCCAACCCCGAGAAGAAAGCCTGCGCGAGAGTCGTCCGCAAATCAGCAAGGCTTGCAGATGAGGTCACACGTCACATTCACTATATGCAACTATAAACGCGGAACTGTTTAACTACTTACTGGGTCATAACTATATTTTGGAATTGTGATTAAATATATAATTTATAATTTTCCTTCAGATTTTAAATTTATATCCTTGCAATAACATCTATCTGCTTTGCTAACAAAGTTAACAACGCACACAAAGCTAACAAAGTTATTGCTTTTCACGAATGAATCTACTCGTATACCTCTCTACCGCATCGTATATAGGTGATGATTGTATGATAAAGACCAACCATAAAACACTACGGAAATATATCACCGCATTAACAATGCCGTCATGTCCATAACAAAAAGCCTTCGAAGAGACGTCTCAAGCTTTCAATGTATTATACCGGTCACGCTCTTAGAACTAACTCATTATTCCAAAAATAGTTCTAAGCGCGGGTTGACCAAACTCAAATAGATTTTATTTTTACTTGGAAATATTTCAAAAGCGTCTTTGTCACAACTGTCGATATTGGTCCAATCAGTTAAATCCTTAATCGTTTGTGGTAGGTGTAGGTAAAATTTTACGTTATTACTTCGGGCCACCAACCAGGTGGACACCGAAGTCTGAAAATCACGCAAAAAAAAATCAAAATCTTACACCCACTTTTTATCACTTTTCTCGACGTTTCATATGATTCTAAGTCTAATTAAGCAAAAAAAAAAATTGTATCGGACTGTCTGTTGGTCTGGATGTCTGGATGTCTGGATGTCTGGATGTCTGGATGTCTGTTTACGCAATAACTCAAGAACCACTTATCCGATTTAAAAAATTCTTTCGCCAATCATCTTGTTTGGTTAATGGGAAGAACTGATTAGATTTTGGGGTTTGTACGTTCAAGGTTTCGGGTAATCCTTAATACCTATACTCGTATAGGTATTAAGGATTGTTTTGACAACCTGATTAGTGAATAAATTCCGAATTTTCAGAATTGGGTGAAACTGGTATTCTCCTTTCAATATAATTTTATCCGATCGAGCGTGTCACGCCGAGGCTGCACTAGACTGAGTGCCACCCACGGAGAGCCGACACATGCAATAGCCCAGTGCCAACTGCGCCAGCTTTCCCCTGTCTATAGACTACTCCCGCTAAACTACTTGTCTTTCCCTTTCGCCAGGGTTCTCCAAACTGAACTGTCTTCTATCGGTTCCGAACACTGCTTTATACCTGCCTTGTAAAATCTGTAATCGAGCGCCCCGATGCTATGTAATTGAAAGTAGTAAATGTAAGAAAATAGAGTAATTTTACAAATAACAATATATTAATGCTGAATAGTAATAATTTCTGAACAAAAAGTAATGATACCCCATCAAACTATTAATGTGAATTGAGAGCCAAGGTCAAAATATAGAATATACGTCGTTGTCGACTTCGCCGACAAAAGAATTGAGATCTATATGGGGCAATTTTTTACCAACTAACCAAATTTCAGAATAGTGACACAGGTATTATATCAATCTAAAAGTATATGTATAGTACTAATAGGATGTACCTACACTAACTTGCGTATGACTTAATGAAGATAAGTACATTAGACAAAAATTATTCAGCCTGTATACGAAACAAGCCAACAAACCAAATTTCAGGAAAGTAACATGGGTTCATACCCATACGAATGTATGATTTAAGAAATTTCAGAAAAGTAACATTAGTTATTATTAACTAATGTTACTCTTCTGAAATTTCTGAAATCATCCTAGCAGTAGGTATAAGTTTGTTTGTTTGTTTATCGTTTATTGTTAGCACAGGTGGGTATACATAGATCTTAAAATTAAAATATAGATCTCTGTAATAAACCGCACGCAGCAGTGTAGAAATTGGTCAAAAAATAAAATAAAATATAATAGGTTTCCCATTACTTTTTTTTAACAGCATTTTATTGTCGTTTTAGTACAACAGTTTTTTTTTTATAAAAGCTTTTTTTTATTTTTTATTTAATTATTTTTATTTTAATTATTATTTAATTTTCGGATACCCCCCGCCGGCCAATGGTTATGTCGGGCTTGAACCGACTAAAACCGCACGCCGTCTCAGGTCTTCAGACGCCGGGGTGTAAGGTTGCCCATAGAGCTTATTTGTTTGTTTACCAAGACAAAACGAATGAGCCCAAACTCGATGCGTTTATTTTGTTTAGCTTAGGAGTTCCTATGGCCACCTTCCTACTCCATCATCAGACCCTGAATACCATGTTACGTCAGAGAGTTTATCAAGATAAAACGAATGAGACCAAACTTGATAGGTTTATCTTGTTTTATTTAAGAGTTCTTATGGCCACCTTCTCACTCCATCATCAGACCTGCTCCATGGGGTACCAATATGGTAATATTAATGCATTGTCAGTCAAACTAAACGTGCATGCGGTTGAGAATAATAGCCTCAAAATTCAGTTCCAAGATTTGACCCACTGGGCACTAACATACATACATACTTACATACATACATACAGAGCAAGTTAAATAAAAGCTTGTAAAAAGCAATACTTATCACAGAAAATACAGAGAAGTTGAACGCTGAAGTTTTATTTTTGTTATGTTATTTGCTATTCAAAATAAATATGCTGAATTCGGTAGCACCACATTGTAGATTAACTTTTATCTAAACAGTGGTATACTTTATCTATATCTATACGTTGTATGCATAGCGACCGTTGTGTCAGGAATGTATTTGAAAATTTTGACGTTTTGTTCATTCTGAGGTCGCACCGTGCCTTAACTTTAATTCTTTATTCAATTCATTGGAATTAATTTAATACTTTTCACCTTGTTTCACAGACAGGTCCTGTAATCCCAATGCCAGTACCGTCTTCGTACAATGACGTTGGTGAGGACATAACACTACGCGACCATGTTGGAGTAGTGTGGTACGACCGGCGGTTCATCGTGCCATACTGGTGGGGCACCAGCGGACAACGCATCTGGTTGAGGTTCAACAGCGTACACTATGCAGCTGAAGTGGTAAGCTAATATTATTATGAATAACTAAGTAGTATTATGTTTAACTATCAACTTGAAGCGTGAGTTTGATTGAACCTAAAATACAGATTACGCATGAAAACGCAAACTATATCCGAGAGGTAGATGATTCAAAAGCTTGATTCAGAAAGTAGTAACTATCACGTTAAATCGTTCAGTTTCTGTGGGGATGTATCTTCCACTTTTATTATTACGTACACGTACACCTATTCACAAATGACCGGTGTTAATTTATCAACATTTATTGACGCTTCGAACCTCCTCAGACTTGTCAAATTATTGTAGCTTAACAAGATGTCACTCAAGTTCTTCATATACCCACCTACCACTTAATTGGCATGAAACACAAGAACGGTTATATGTTAGAGATAAATAGAATTCGGAACAAATGGGTAGCATACGTGTTCTGCCGTTCTTTCTTAAATAATAACGTAAATATTATTATTAAAGTCATAGTCCCCACATTGTTGATGAACTCGAAATTCAATAGATATTGAAACCGTTGGTCAAGGCCGCAAGGTCTTGACGTTTGATGACAAAATAATTATGTAAATTACCTAACATTTAAATATTTTATCTGGGTAAACTGCTCTTATTCGGGTTATATGAGCCTTGTCAGCTTAGTATTGCCTAAAATAAAATATTGAATTATTGTAATTTTGGCAATTTTAGTACCTAACTAACTTCATTAATTAACTTGTCCTTGCATACTTTGACTTGTATAAGCATTAAAAGAATTAATAGGCATTTCTTAAACATTATGTGCGGGTAATGAGCTTATTAAATTCAATAGCTTGCATTCAAAACTACTAGTATAGGTTCGTATAGAAGTCTTTGCCTGCAGTGCCAAAAAATCTAGAATCGCTACGAAGTACTTCCTCATCGTCGAGTCAATGGCAATATTTATGGCACTAGATCTGTCGAGCCCAAAGTAGTACCACAGATTACATAATATTATTCTAAGTAGTACTAATATTTATTATGTGGTAAGTATGTGGTACTAACTACGATATCTCATCATCACCATCACTACAGCGTTAATCCCAGTTGGATCCAAAGCTTGCCCTTTGTAGCCGGCAGTCAGTTCTCTAACGCTCCTACTAATGTGGCTTATTTTGGCTTTTATCAGAGCCACTGCCGTCTCACCCCAAAAACCGCAGGAGGAAAGCCTACGACAGAGCCTCATCTTTTAATCAAAAGGTGTTTCTATGGACATGCAGATTAGATAGGATTATCCGAGGGGATTACCGCACGAAAAAAAAGGTAGGTAGGCTTAGGTTCCAAAGATCGTGGTTTAGGATCTAGGACTGTTAATAAATTGCTGTAACATATTATGACTGTTTTTGTCCCTTATAACTAACAAAAAATAATAAATATTAGGAGACAAGCCTGCTAACTATATTCAACAGAATTGTTTTAAGAGCTGTATGAAACCCGGTTCACATGATTAACATATAAACGGCTTTCGTGCCTTACATCATTTTTAAGATACATCCTTCTAGACGATCTATGTCCACAGTTAGCAGGGAATTTTAAACAGTTTCTTGGTAAATAAAACAGTGGTTGCTTACATGTTTATTAACGTGTAAAAGCTTCATTGTATTAACACCCAGAACGGGCTCTTTTCAATGACCCCGCTCACTCGTAGGTACAGTATAATAATTATTATATACTGTTGCACATACGTATTTCGAACTACGACTAAGGGTGTATAGGGCCCCACCAAGGCATTTGGGGCCAAACCAATCTCACCTACAAGCCGGTACAAAGCTCTGGCGCAGGCTTTCCTCTCGAGATTGGGAGGTCAAAAGCCAAAATAAGCCAAAAAAAAAATTAAACAGCGCAGGAGATTTGCCCGTCTCCTGTGGCAAGTGGGCAAAGGCTACCGTAGCAGGATGGGGCAGGGCTCACGAAGCGACACCCAGCATGAAAAGTTACAAATCTCCGCTTCGCAATGTTGGTAAGCTGAACGGTCGCACGAGGCAGTCAGCCAATGTACTCTCTAGGTGGAGGGGGGGCCCTAGTGTTGCTGTAGGAGTCTCGTGAGGGTTACCTATCTAATAAATGCCTACGCGCCACAGGTCGACTGCTCGACAGACTGCTATTCTTGCAGCAGCAAAGGCTGTGCTTGGTATGTCTAAGGGTGAACGCAAGTGTGACAAGGGTATTTGTCGGTAGAGCGAAGTCTACAGGCACACTAGGGTGAAGAAAGCCCTCTTGAAAAAATGTTACCTGCTTTAAAAAGCTTGATCATTTAAATATTTATATAGATATAATATATTATGTAGGTACCTAGAAAATTTGTACCAGTAAATGGTCAGACTTAATATACATTTTTTTAACAATTGTTTGCAATTCCTCTGCAGATTCAATTATTTTTATATACGTAGGTATATTTCTCAGGAATTGCAAATAATAAAGAATTTTCACACGTTCAATTAATAAAGATTAGACGTATTGTATCTTCTAATTGAACAAACAAAGTTGACTAATGAAATAGTACCAAGGTTACTTTTGTTTTAAATGATGCTTGGGAATCTGCATACGGACTACATATAGTACTTCACAAGAATTACTCTAAGTATGTCAGTGTCAGATTTATCGCACATTTAACACTGTAGGTAAATGTTTTAATCGGTGAAAACAGGACTTGGCAATAAGAAAGGATGGAACTAACAGCTACAGTACGGTAACAGTATTCTGAACGTGTCTGTCGCGAGGCACGCTATTATAATTGAACAATTTATCATGTGACACCGGTACCGGCCTCACGAGTTTACTCTCGTTCCACTCGACACGGATTTAGCTGGCGAACTGAACCCACCTACTCAAGCAAATCAGTTTTGAACAGGCATTATTGATTACGTACAGTTTTTGCTTTGTTTTTAAATTTTGTAAAACTGACGATAATCAGCATAATATTTACGAGTATAATTATAAAACTTAACGCAATTTAGTTAATAATAATAATATTTAGGTATTATGTTTATTTGCTATATCGAATTTCCGATGAATCACATGGTAAGTATCCCGTTAATTATTATAATAGTAATTTAAATTTTAAATCATAACATTTATAAGTCTAACCGTGACCACAGTCGGTGCAAAAGTTTCTGAACAGATCTAGATCAAATTTATCACAGATGTAGAGTATTCCCAAACCCGAGGGGGCCATCTCGAAACCGGAGTAGGTCCAGGGTCAGTCGGGGTGCGAGGGATATGCTTTATGGGCAACCTTACACCCTGTCTGTAGACCCGAGACGGCGTGCGGTTTTAGTCGGTTCAAGCCCAACATTACCGCCCCCGCTGGCCGTTGGGGGGGTATCCCAGGAGAATTCCGGACGAAAAAAAAAATCTATAGGTTCCTGTGGTCAACATGAACGGCATCAGTATTTCAGGCAAATCACGGATGCTTATTAATAGCCTGTTTGAGTCTCGATTTCTTACTTAAATGAAGAATAGCCTCGAAAGTATTTATAAGACTAAGACTTTACTTGCCATATTTGGTAATTTTTTTGATATGAAAATAAGTGTTGTGGATTATTATCTTCGGCATTGATATATCAATTGTACTAGTAGCGGTATGAATTTCTATTAGTTATTCTGTGCTAGAGGGCAAGAATCACTGACCTCGCTTAACAGACATTACTCAATCAACTTCCTACCGATGCTGGCAGCTGGCAGCCACATTTATATCCTTTTAGTTAACTCAAGTGTACGAATCGATGCTGTATGATTTTAACACACGAATATACCTTTATCATTTAATTTTTACCAAAAACAATTAAAAAGATAAAATATTACGAGTGTATAGCAAGTAAGTGCATATTTTGTTATATAAGTTACTATTCTGCCTTTTCTTGCAATAATTTTCCACTACCGGTTGACTTAAGTCCAAAGTAAAATTTGCAACACGCCAGACGAAACTAAATAATTCAGCCGTTTTTTTCAGACTATCAGAGCAAAGCTGATAGATACAGATGGAAATAAATAATACACTAAGAAATTTACAGTACAGACACACTAATTGTAGTAAGAAGTCTGCACAGTAAAGTTGATTAACAGTAAAATCTTGCAAATCTTTTTACATTGGAATACAAGTACCAATATAACATAATTAACATAGTTACCTACCTTAGAACTTGTTAAGCTACTTACATCGATAAAAAGCGATTTCTTCCAAAGAACATTAGGATGTACAGGAAGAATGACAAAAATATACTCATGGTGTAATTATGGTAAATTAAGTTCAAAGAAAATATAGCCATCGTTTTTAGAATATATTTTGGTGTTTGTAATACAATACTGAATTAGTAAAATTTCTTCGTATATTTCACACAATACTTCTCAATCACACTTATCTTTTCTCTGCGGCATGACTGCATTAATATTCAATTCACGTGTGCGGAATTGCCACGCGCCCTATCAGTCATAGTATGTGAATATATTCTTGACATTCTTGACATATTCACATCACATTCAGACATATTGACAGCACTCAATTTCTAACTTAACGATTCTAATCCTAGTACCGAAGAGTAGTTCACTAGGTCAGAATAAGCAAAATAAATGGCTTCCAAGTACAAATTCCTAGCAGGCAATAAATCACCTGTAGGTATGGACATACATGAACGATTTATTCTGTATTCAAATTATACCAAGCTTCGATTTACAGCTCCGAAGGCATGATTTGTACAGTGTCCGGCTTTTTTGCAACCGGGATTTGGCATCGCATCGCTCGGGAAGAAGAGTAAGACTCCAGCTAAGGTTTTCTGCTTTGGTTCTGTAGAGAATTCTCCTTATGTAGCAGCTTATATTTACAGCTTGGTATTATTTTTAGTTAAAACCGAGGCCATAGTCTCAACAACATTTAAAAAATACACGCTCTAGTTATTCTATTAAACTGTTGGGTGTACAATGAGAAAACGCAAGTTGGTATAATTTTGAAACTACTCAGAAATAGGAGCGAAATGGGGCTCCGTAAAGTTTTTTCTTAAGTGCTCTACATAACGCCGATGGACATTATGCTACATTATCATTAATAAAATTATGGGAGCGGCTGCCGTCGGACCCCGCAACCGAAAAAGTAAACATATTATGAACTTTCATTCTGATATTTTTTGTTATGGAAAGGGGTGTAGTACAGTCAACGACAAAAGTTGACTAGCACTAATATATTTAGGTACAAACATTTTTTTATATTGGAATACTTGTACAAATAAAAGACTTATCAATGATTTGTTATCCCCAACACATAAAGTTTATATAATTCATGTTTTGTCTCTTATTTTATGAAAGATTTAAGAGCTAACGAGATTAATATAATAGATTTTGTTAAGCTATTTTGGTCGTTGACTGTACATAGTAAAGTAATGCAAAACGAGTAGGACTGAAATTACTAGTATTCCCGTTAACCCCTTCAGCTAACCTAAATTGCTGGTGTTAGGAGTTGGTTCACGTCAGTAGTGTAATGGTCAGGATTTGAACCCGGGATCCCTTTAATCGTAATCAACTCCTTAACCATTAAGCTCGCGACGCTTCATTCAATTAGATACCACGAAGCAAACAAAAAATAAGGTACCGCGAAAGACAATAACCCAACTCATTTATCTAGTTTCTATTCAAATTCGAAATTCAAAATTCAATTCCACCTCACTCGGGAACCGTGAAACCATTTTGGTTTTAAATAACTTGTCTAGTAGTTGATAGAATACATAGAGGTTGATTTAAAAGCTATACCTAAACAAGTTTTCCCCGCGGCTTCGCCCGTTGGTACCCCGTTGGTTGGTTGGTGGCCCGTTGGCACCTAATTAACCCATACCAAGATGCCTGTAATTTATTAGTTTTACAAGAATGTATGGAAATTTGCCGGATACTGCTCCGCTCTCCTGGATAGTAGCGTGATACTATATAGCCTATAGTTTTTCTCGATAAATAGGCTATCCAACACAAAAATAGATTTCGAATTCAAACCAGTAATTTCACCCGAGAATAAATTCGTGAAAATGACCGATCCGATTACAGCGCCACCGGGTCCAATGGTGAATATAAGATAGCTATAAGAAGCTTTCAAATTGAACTTCGTGCTTCTTCCTTTAATAATGAAATCAAAAACGCTGATGCACGTATTCATTTATTCCTAACCAAAAGTATGTATAGGAATAGAAAAATTACGAACAATGACGAAAGAAGGGAAAAAAATTCATAAATGACGAATTTCTCATATAAACTTTCAACCGGGTCCATATTGACTCACCTAAAGTTCTTTATCCGAAATTGTTCTTCCTAACGATTTGTAATCCGAATGATCACTCCTCCTAAAATTTTTCATCCTAAAGTTTTTATTCATACTATTTGTAGTGCTACCGTCGATGTTCATAACACTCATGTTTCCGAAAATTGTTATCAATAAAATCGTTAACATACAATATTAAAGCTCCTACTGTTTTTTATCCTAACGTTTTTATCCCTAAACATAATTACCATGATATTGTCACTCATACTTAGAAAGAAACATTTATCTACCAAATGTAATAAAAACATATGTCGGTAGAATTATATTTTTCGTTTTCGATTCGTTTCTGGCACTTCGCCGGCCGCTACCGCGGCACGCTCGCTACGCTCGCTCGGCTCGTGCGTTGTGTGGTCACAATTCTAACCTAACCTAAACCAAGAACTATAAATATGACCGATTCGTTTCTGGAACTTGGCTGAATGACCGCGAGAGCGAGGAGCGAGATTTCGCTCGCTCGGCTCGTGCATTATGGTCGCAGTTTTAACTTAAGATTTACTCTTATCTTTGCAGGTACACACCGCTCTAAATAAAATTAAAGAAGACGCTTTAATTAATAAAAACAAAAAACCAATTCATATAATTAGTGAGTAGGTATGACTTTCAATAATAGTGTAAAAGATGGTTATGTTGACAAAATATAGGAAAAGAAATAATAGTATAATAGATGTTTATTGCTACCGACATTATGAAGTTGAATGATTCGGAATTAAAACATTAGAGACAGAGTAGTTAGGAATTGTGATTGTTAGGATGAAAAATGTTAGGAAGAACATTACATAACGTTAGGTTAACTTTGGCGCACCCCTTTCAACCTTTATTTCACCCTCGTAGGAGTAACATTTTTAAAACAAGCTGATGCACGTGTTCAATCTATCTAACCAAAAGCAGGTGTATGAAATTTCGTGCCTCTAACTTTGAAAATGACGGACTTTCATACAAACGTTCATCCCTTAGTTTGCCACCTTCGAAGTGAAATCGAAAATTCCTTTCTTAGTGGATGCCTACAACATAAAAGGCATCAACAGCAAAAATTTCAAGTTTGTTGGTCCAGTGGTTTAGACTCTGCGGTGATGAATCAGTCAATCAGTCTGTCAGTCAGTCGGAACAAGTAATTATATATGTATAAATGGTAAAGATGGAAATATCATAATTTTCCCTCTCCGGATCAACCAAATCTCACCACCGCACCGGTTGGCAGTCGGAACTTCAATCAAATATTTTAACTTACTAACAGTGACCAAATAACATAATGGTATTTCCGAAGCATCTGCCGGTGTTAAATGTCCCATTTTACTACTGGTGATGACTATCACGACTACTTATTCTGATTCATCTGAACCACCAGTAGCGAAGGACCATATCCCTGGACCAGCTGGTCCGAACTGACTAACAGTAGTTAAGATACCCTCTTCACCACGGGTAGTCAGTTCATCACAATATGCTCTCAATTAACTTCCTGCCTGACTACCGGTGGTGAGATTCAGTGCTCGAATAGTTCGGAGGAAATTTTCCTACCTCTTCACCTTCTATACTGTTATAAAATTGTAAATTACCTGTGTCTTTACATTGGAGATATTAAAAAGAAAACTTGGGTTATGTTAAATGATCATAAAAGAGAACCAGACCTTACCAATTATTAAGTATTTTTTATTTACACAATATTACAGTTATTCGATTTTTAAACTATTTTCTGCTTTATGATACTTGACAGAAGATACTTTACCTGGCAATTTCATCTATCTATCTACGTATACTATACATACACAATGACTAGTCCTAAGTGTCCTGACCTAACGGACTGACCGGCGGTCTCTGGGATTTCCTTTCTAGGTCACACCCGATTCCCCGTACCATATGGCTGATGCGAGAGGCACCCTGCGGTCCGACATATTAATCTCACCGCTAGCTCCGGTGAGGCGAAGCACGAAGGGGTTTCCAGCACATTAAAAAACGGGGCTTAAATCATTATTTTAGGCCAATTTTTTTACGGGCAGGCAACTTCCATGCAATCGTTCATCAAGGGATGATCCCTGCCCCCACTAGGAGACTGTACCTGGGGATCGTGCGAAGCATGGCCCTGTACGGGGCCCCGCTGTAGCGGGGCCATAGGCCGGAGCCCCGAGAAATCAGGGCTCAGCGGTCCCAGCTCCGTCGGGAACTCATGGAGACATGGAGGGTGCGACTTGAGCATCCAAGGTGGGGGGAATCCACCATTGCGGCGGTGAGACCGATCATGAAGGAGTGATATTGTCGGAAGTTTACGCGAATGTTACACATTGAAATAAAACTATTTTTAACGGATTCTATCGCGGTTTATTTGATGTTATTTTATATTTTACATTGAACCCGACGTTTCGGTTGCTTTTCAGCAGCCATGGTCACGGGGAGACTAAAGATGGTTGTTGTCTTGAAGTTTGAAGTGAAAGTTATCTCAAAGTACCCGAACTATGTTGAATTGTTGGTGTTACTATTTACGCAGAATGAGCTCACAGTGTCATGAAGTCTTGTTGTATTTTGTTTTTTCTTGGAATTAATTAAGTGAATGACTGGGTCCCAAGCTGGTGGTACATTCCAACCATCTTCTCTATTAAAATTAGGATGTGTTTTAATTTCAATAGCTTCGCGGAGCATCCTAGGTAGGAATCGACTTTCTTTATCCGTTAAAAATAGTTTTATTTCAACATGAAGGAGTGGTTGGAGAGGCACCTGACCTCTCCTACCGGATGTGCCAGATATTTACCGGACACGGGTGCTTCGGTAAGTATCTATGGCGCATCCACCGGGAGACAACGCCGCAGTGCCAGCACTGCGAGGATCCTGGCGAAGACACGGCGCTCCACACGTTGTTGGAGTGCACTACGTGGGCGAGTCAACGCCGGGATCTCGTTGCGGTCCTGGGTGTGGACGTTCTCTCGTTGGAGACCATGGTTAGGGCCGTGGTCTCCGACGGGAGCAAGTGGCACGCCGCCGCCTCTTTCTGCGAGCAGGTTATGCGTGAGAAAGAGACGGCGGAGAGGAAGCGGGAGAGAACCCTGCCCCCCGAATTCCGCACGAGCGAGCACGCCGCAGACTCGTCTACGCCCGGGACTACGGCAGTTGGCCGACTCGCCGTCCTTACAGAAGCAGGCCGTGGCGGAGGCGCGTCGTGTGTGTCCTACATACGCCTGCCCACTCACCGACGCTGGATAAAAACCGACCCCACCTGGCGACCAGGCGGCCTAGGTCCGCCAGTAAGCCTGGGGTTATCTTTTCGAGGGCTTACCCGGGGTGCCTGGCAATGGACAGTTGGGCAGGACACCGTGCGGTTTTAGTCGGTTCATGCACGACATGCGACATAACATAACATAACTTCCATGCAATCGTTCATCCCCCCCCCCCCCGTATGAACGATTGCATGGAAGTTACCTTTAAGAAAGTGAATAATTGAAAGAATTGAAAGTTTATATGGGAATTTCTTTACTTTTGAAACACGAAGCCATAAATTCAATATTAAAGCTGATAAAAAATTTCATTGGACCCGATAGGTGGCGCTACAATCGGGTTTTAGGATTATTTTTATGATGTTATCCCGAGTGAAGTCTAGTCTAGTTATTTATTGGTAAACTTCAAACTTCATTTAACGGTATGATTCACCGAAACCAATTTTTTCCACATGATGTGTGTTTGCTGTATTTAATAATTGGTTAGTTAACTTGTTTATTAATGTTAACAAGTTCTATATGAAATCGTAATGGTTACGATTTAATAAAAATTCCAATCAAATGATATCATTTTAAGGTGTGCACTTTAATTGTAAAATTCAAATTAACTACTCCCTCACTATATTCAATATCTACCTGTCTAGCAAGAAGGTTCATCGTAATACACTAGCATAAAACATTTTTACAACACCCACATGTGCAAGATAAAGGTTTAAATTACCATGTTTTCTTATCCTTTGAATCGTCTGATCTGAATTTATCGTAGAATCAATACTCTCCAACAAAAGGCTTTAACAAACATGAATGAAATATACTTATTTACTGTAAATAAGATGTAAATAATCTGAATATAAACCTCATCCCAGTCAATATCTTTTCACGAGGCTGTCGTAACTAAGTTTATGCATTCAATTAAAAATTTTAAGCATTTTGTTTGCTAACTTTTTCTAAAGATTTAGATCGGAAAAAGAGAGAACATCTAGAACGGGACTTGAACCCGCGAAGGCATGTCCCTTCACAAAATGCTTGAAATTTTTTATTGAATTAATTAGGCGGAGTCATCAAAAAACAATGTTTAAAAAGCGGCCGAGTGCGAGTTGGACTCGCCCATTAAGGGTTCCGTAGCAGCAAGTAACATAATAATGTATTTTTTTTAATTTTTATATTTGAGTTGATTAAATGAAAGGTAAATTGCGGTTTACGATTTAAGACGTTTAAAAAAAACTACTTACTAGATCTCGTTCAAACCAATTTTCGTTGGAAGTTTACATGGTGATGTACATCATATATTTTTTTTAGTTTTATCGTTCTCTTATTTTAGAGAACAAACTACTCGCGCAAACTATTCAGTTTAGAAAAAAATGATATTAGAAACCTCAATATCATTTTTGAATAAGTACCTATCTACAGATCTACAGAAATTTTGAGTTCCAGTTCTATGTATGGGGACCCACAAAATTTATTGTTTTTTTTTTCTATTTTTGTGTGAAAATCTTAATGCGGTTCACAGAATACATCTACTTACCAAGTTTCAACAGCATAGTTCTTATAGTTTCGGAAAAAAGAGTGTGACATACGGACGGACAGACAGACAGACATGACGAATCTATAAGGGTTCCGTTTTTTGCCATTTGGCAACGGAACCCTAAAAATGACTGTAAAGTTATTCATTGTTTCCGTAGTTCGCAAGAATTACGGTAGATGGCTCCAGCGTCGCCTTAAGACGTATATAATATATCGGAGACTTTCGAATATCTGGGACGTGTCTAAATAGCTCAGCTGGTCAGAGCATTCCCCCTGTAAGGGACTGGTCGCGGATTTAAGTTTATGCACATACATAAAAAGTAAGAATTGAAGACGGTGGACAGATTAAACAACGACACCGTTGGTTTCCGAAAGAAATTTCTTTATGCGGATCGGTGATACGAGATCTTGAGGAAGAAGAAAAGAAGATTATTATAAACAAATGAATGAGCAGTTTGATGTTGGGATCCCACCAAAATCTTCGGGGGCCAACTTGCTGATTGGACGGACGAGGCTCTAATGCCTCGGTTCCTCTTAGGGTTGGGAGATAAGATGGCGGTCGCTCCGATAAAAGCCGTGTAATTCAAACCAAAAGGAGTAGAAGGCGTAAGCGGACACCGAGCGTCGACGCGAATGCCTCGGATGCAACCGGTAATAACGCTAAGATAATGATGAATGAAATGAATGATATAAAGCAAGTAATATGTACCCATACAATACGCTCTGAGATTACACTAACGTCTTTAATTCTATCCACTGTAAGGTATCAAACCAATGTTTGCTACCTTGATGCAAGGGAGAAAACCTCATTAAAATCTCAAATAACTACTGAATCTGGGTATGACCATGTTTCCGAATTTCAAGCAGAATTGAAATGGTTACCTATTCGGCAGCATCGAGAGTCCCATATTCTCTTTCGTCGCTACTCTATTCTTCGCAATGCGCATTCGTCTGCTAACTTACGAGAACGCTTTAAGTTCCTTGTGCCCGAGGGTAAACCCTGCCGTACTTCCTCTCCACTTCTTCTTCGAACTCCTCTCCATTCTTCTAGCTGTTACAACGACTCATTTACCGTTCGTACAGTAATTTTGTGGAATTCGTTGCCGCACTCTGTACTCGATACCAGCAACTTTACTAATTTTACGTTTTCAGTATGAAAGTAAAAGAACTGTAACTCTCTCAAATTAGAAACATATTTATTATTTATTGTTATAATGACTATAACTAATTGTAAAGGTATTTATGTATTATTAGTGTGTACTTTTTTTTCTTGTAATAAGGATATTAGTTACCGAAATTACTAATATTCCCCCTAATCCCTCCAGCTAAACTTAATTGCTTGTATTAGTAGTGGATTCACGTCGGTAGTGTAATGGCCAGGATTCAAACCCGGGACCTCTCGATCCTAGGATCGACTCCTTAACCACTAAGCTACCGACGCTTTAATATATAGTATATACCATATAATATAAGTTTACAGTTTGTATGGAATGGAAATATGTAAATTCCTCTATATTCCTCCTTATGCTTCTCTTTAAAGGTTTGCTGGGAGAAACTCAATACTGAGTTAAACTCGCCTTTCTACATTAATTTTATTTGTGATGTTTAAAAATAGTTTACTCTAAGTATGTATAATTAAGAATTAAGAAGGATGTACCATATAAATACTATCGAAAATGAGCTAAGCAACGCTACAGTTCCGACTTATCATTGGGATTAGCAGCTGCCAGAAAATAAACTGCGAGTAGTTCTCGGCAATAGTTTTCACCCCTATTATCTGGGCCGGAAAACACAGGTGGCAAAATATGGATATACACCTCTATACACCTCTTTTTTTCCTTAATTATTTTTTTTCTTAATTCCCTTATTTCTTCGGGGATATACCGGCGTATGTATATAATATTCTAGCTATACGCCACAGTTTCACCCGCCGTACTTGGCTCTCTTCCACTGGGTCGCAATGTATGCCCGACCTGTTATTTTTCTTATTGTACGGCTTATATAACTGGACTATCAATATAATGAAAGCCGCAAAAAAAAACAATTATAGACGATTAACTTGTCAGCAACCTGTGCCTATAAGAATAGCGGTGAGATAACGACTAGTTAGATATACTTGTTCATTTCCCATCGTTGCAAATTTGCAATTTACGCATACCTACTTACTTTCACTTTAAATCATAATCTCCACAGATTATTAAGTTCTTACAGTACTATTATACGCATTATTTGAAAAGTGGAAGTCCATATAAGTTTAACTGGTGGTGGGCAATGATATTTAAAGAAAGTATAGTTATTGGTGTTACGTACAACACCCGACTTTTAATTTCAAAATCAAAAGCCTCTTCTTTTCGACACGTCGAGTAGAAGAGTCATAGCTCAGAGTCCGTCTATAATCGACTTCCTTCGATTTTATAGAGCGTTCTCTCTATCGCACAGCGCTGGACACCGTGGTTCCCAAACCCGAGGGAGGGCGTGCGGTTTAAGTCGGTTCAAGCCCGACATAACCGCCCCCGCTGGCCGGTGGGGGGCTATCCGAAGGGAACTCCGCAAAAAAAAAAAAAAAGGTATCGATAGGTATCCATATTAGAAATTAAATACGTTATAAATAAACCTATATTGCAGGTTACGCCACAAAGTTTTAATCATCGAACTCAACATATTTACTTGTTCACAGCTTGATTCAACATAGATTGTAGTGCAGTATTAAGAAATTAACACTTACCTATCAGCCATTATCATAAGTAATGTGTAGGTAAAAAGAATACAAATAAAGCATTTAGCAAGAAACTTTTAACTTTTATCGCTGTTGAAGTTGTTTTTGCGTTTACAGTAACACAGTAAAAGTGGTGTTTCGTGATAAGAGGCATAGCTAATAGTTCAGTATCGATAAACGAATCAATATGACGATATCCACAATCTTTCATTTTCCAATTGATGCAAGATTTCTGGTTAAAATCTACTAGCGATCCGTGCTCGCACAGGTGCAATTTTAATTCCCGTTCTTCAAGAGGTTATTTAGGGCCAAATTTTGCAATAAATATCCCGTCAAAATCATAAATGAAAACATTACGAACAAACCTACAGGTTCATAATATTTTTTACAAATTTTTCTTTATTCGTGTAAACGTCGACATTCAGCATCATCATCGTCTGGTCCCGGTTGCATCTGAAACACCTCGGAACCCGGAGTCCGCTTACTCCTTCTCCTTCTTTTGGTTCGGCTGATACGGCTTTTATGGGAGCAACTACCGTCTGAACCCCCAACTCCGTGATAAAAGCCTGCGCCAGACTCTCGTCCGTCAAGCGGCAGGTGCACCAACTTGCAGGTGAGATAGGCTTGGCCCCGAAGGTTTCAGTAATGCTCCTGCACCTAAACTTAGAAACGTCTCCGTTTTATATCTTGTAAGACTCGCCCGTTTTTCTTTAAGATAAATTAGAAGTGACTGAACTAGAATCAACTGTTGCTTATTTCCAGTTCGTCAACGGAAAATCAGTGATGTTCCATGAGATCGGGCATCTACCATTCGAAGCTGAAATCACAGACGTCGTAAAGTTCAACACCACCAATCTGCTTACAGTCGTGGTGGACAACACCTTACTCAGTGATACCATTCCACAAGGATCCATCAAAGATATTTACGCGGGGTGAGTTCTGTTCTATAGTTAAGTAACGTGTATGTTAGTGACAATACTCTTGCCACAAGTTATATGTCCTGACTCATTAACGCAGTGTCTAAACTACTGGGGCTATAAACTAGAAAATTTGTCGATGATAAGATGTAGGTACTACCGGCTCTACATCTCCTAAGCTACTAGATCTCCTCCGTACCTTTTTTTTTTTTTTTTTTTTTTTTCCGTGCGGAAATCCCTTCGGATACCCCCCCGCGTGCCAGCGGGGGCGGTTATGTCGGGCTTGAACCGACTAAAACCGCACGCCGTGTCGGGTCTACAGGCGCCGGGGTGTAAGGTTGCCCATAGAGCATATCCCTCGCACCCCGACTGACCCTGGGCCATCTCCGGTTTCGAGATGGCCCCCTCGGGTTTGGGAACCACGGTGTCCCCGTCTTGCCCCGGTTTGGGGGAGGGGCGCTAGTCGCCCCACCGTCCCGGCCTGCTTCTGCTGGGGTGACAGGTGGCCTCACCCGCCACCCCCAGGCCTGCGCTCATGGAGGACGGAGGTCGTTAAGCGACCTCCGGCGCCTGAGTTGCCTGCGACGCGCGGCGAGCAAGTTGCGGGCTCGGCGGACCGGGAGAGTTCTAAGTCTCTCCCGGGCGCGCTCCGCCCCCTCCTTCGCGAGCATTACATGCTCGCAGAAGGAGGCGGCGGCGGCCCACGCGCTCGCGCTCCGCACCATTGCCGCAATCATGCTGCCGAGCGAGAGGACTCCCACCCCGATGGCTGCCACGAGGTCACGCCTCGGCGCCTCCCACGCCGGGCAGTCCGCCAGCGTGTGCAGCCCTGAGTCCTCGCTCGCGTCGCAGTGATGACACTCAGGCGTTGGCTCCCTCCTGATCCGATGCAGGTGGTCCCCGAAGCACCCCTTCCCTGAGATCACCTGCGTCAGTCGGTAGGAGAGGCTTCCGTGTCGCCTCTCCAGCCAATCCTCCATGATGGGCCTTACCGCCGCTATTGCGGCGTGCCCTGCGCTTGGTTGCCCAAGTCGTTCCTTCCACTCCACCACGATGGCCTGGCGGAGCTGGGACTGCACGGCCTCGATTTCTCGAGGCTCGGGGTTCCATCCCTGCTCCCGCGCCTCCTTTCGCCACTGGTACAGTTGCGAAAGGGCTCTCGCTTCCAGGTCCCATGGCGGAGTTCCGGCAAGGAGACTCGCCGCCTCGAAGGAGATCGTGCGGTACCCTCGGATGACCCTGATGGCCAGAACTCGCTGCGGAGCGCGCAGCATCTGCACAGTTCTGGTCCTCAGGGCCTCCGCCCATATTGGGCACCCATACAGGGCCATGGACCGCACGATCCCCGCGTAGAGTCTCCTGCAGGAGTCATCGGGCCCCCTCATGTTGGGCAACAGCCGAGCCAGAGCAAGAGCTGTGCCCTTCAATTTGGGGGCCAGACTTCGGATGTGCTCTCCGAAGTCCCATCGGCCGTCGAGCACGAGCCCCAAATATTTCATTTGGGGCTTGATGCCGATGCGATTTCCTCCCACGATGAGACTGGATCCCTCGGGTGGCTTGCTCCGAGGCCCATGGAAGAACAGGGCCTCGGTTTTATGCAGGGCCACCTCGAGACCCAGCCGCCGGATCCGCCTAACGACTTGGGCAACCGCGGTCGTGGCCTTTCGGGTCGCTTCGCGGTACGTCGCCCCGCACGCCGTCACGAGCGTGTCGTCCGCGTAGCACGTGACGGCGGCACCGCCTACGAGCTCACCGCGAAGCACCCAGTCGTATCCGATGTTCCACAGGAGCGGCCCCAGGACCGATCCCTGTGGAACACCGCACGACATTTCACGCCGACCGAGACCGGTCACTGTTGGGTAGATGACGGAGATCTCCTCCGTACCTAAGGAGCTCTGGCATAACTTCTAAACTTTAATATAAGATCAGCACTAAGAAACTAGTGTTAGTTTTGTAGGATGAATATACTTGCTTCTGGCCTGGGGCCCGAATCAGTAAGATTGTGTTTTTAAAAACTGATTACAAAACTTCAGAAAATGTATATAATTAAATTGCAAAAAGGAATTAAACTTAAAGGAATTAACGGATTCTGAAGTTTTAATAACCTCAAGAAAACCGTAAATAGGTTTTGTTTTGACAGATCATACAGATTGCCATAGAAATAATCTGCTTATTCCTGTGCGGAATACCAAAGTTCTTCTTACGTTAATCTTTCTAATCAAATTGAAATCATGTTTTGACACAGTGGCTTTACTGAATCGGGCCCCTGACTCGACTATAAAATCGAACGGAAAATCATGTACAGAACCCAGCTTTTGATTTAAAACATGTTGGGTATAAGAGTAGAATCTGGGTACAATCGGCTTGATTCGTTTTTGAAAAGCGTTCTCTCTATGAAATTTTGACGTTTAAAACCGCAATTAACGATAGCCCAATAGTACCCAACGCGACTCACGTTAGTGCGAAAGTGGGACACATCGAATCACACTTTGTCGAATGTTTTCCAGCGCGATGCACGTTAGTGCAAAAGTGCGCCTTATCGACTCACACTTTGTCGAATGTTTTCCAACACGATGCACGTTAGTACGAAAGTGCGCCACATTGACTCACACTTTGTCGAATGTTTTCCAGCGCGATGCACGTTAGTGTAAAAGCGCGCCACATCGACTCACACTTTGTCGGATATTTTCTAGCACGATGCACGTTAGTGTGACAGTTCGGTAAAAGCGAAGGCATGCTAATTTCTGCTTACACAGCGATGTTTACTGTAAATCGACGATCGACTAATCGATGTTTTTGTAAGTGTGTACAGTTATAGATTTACTGGAACTTGAATTAATATCCAAATCAATGTAAGGGTGAATAAAAAAGGCCAGTTTTTTTTGTAAAATAAATTTTATTCACCAGACAGCAACTGGAACTTGAATTGATATCCAAACCAATATAAGGGTGAAGAAAAAAAAGTCCAGTTTTTTTATGTTAAATAAATTTTGTTCACCAGACAGCACGGCACATGTTACGTACGAGCACGATCATAGGACACCCGCATTAAGTTTATCTCTGCAATTTTAATCAGAAAAAGTGGTTGAAAGTTTCTCTACGTACTAGTAATTCACATCATTCTGCGTAGAATTGAAAACTCTCTGTGATTACATAACAAGACATCTTGGTGTGGTGTATTCGGTGATTAATCAGCGTAAAACTTAAATAAAAATCCGTTTTTTATATAAACAGTGAGTGAACTCGGACAGTGATAAACAAAAGACTTCTATATAAAGATCTATATTGAACTGATTTCATCGATTCCTGGCTAAAGGTTCCGAATTGAAACACTGATTTTGTTGACAATATACATCATCTCATTTGGTCTGGTGGCGCAGTGGGTGACTTTTGATTTTTAATCTCTGAAACGGTACCGAGTTCCAATCTTGGCACCACATAACACTTCAAAAACACTTTTTGGATGCCATAGCAATATACCGATCCATTTTCAAGTTATTATATAGCATATTGTGTCACATATTTTGAATAATTTGGAAAAAAAAAAAGACTATCGTTGGAAATAACGCCTGTGAAAAAACAATCAGTGATCTGCACTGAAGCAACTTTTATCTGCTCGTATATAACATTACTTTGACAACACAACATGCCTAACATCAGACGCACTCCTCCAAAGTCAACAAATACTACAGAACCACTAAATATACTGCATTTCCAATCGGAACCCGATATCCAGAAGGCACTCTCAAACTCACCGGATGTCTCAAACACCCGTCAAAAGCGTCCGCGAAGAGGTAGTCCGACTGACAGTAACCCAGTCGAAACAGATTCAGCTATACTGCTGTCTGAAATACGTCTTCTGAGCCAACAGATAAGTGACCTAAGGCAGCAAAATATGGACATTGGTGCCAAATTATCCCTTGTCTCTGACACCCTTAACCAAAAGCTTGAACTCTTAAATAAGAAAATATGCAATAAAGATAGTGAAATTGTACTTCTGAAGGAATCCGTTACCGAACTTCAAACTAAATTATGCAGTTATGAGCAAACTGACATGAAATCTGAGCTAGAAATAATGGGTATTCCGGAGGAAAGCAATGAAAATCTTATCCACATCACCATGTTGACGGCAAGAAAAATTGGGATTCAACTGTCCGAAACTGACATAGATGAGGTTTACCGCACGGGTAAGCGACGCACCAACATGACTGGTAAACCAAGATCTATTGTGTTGAGACTCACACGCCGTATATTACGCACGCAGATCTTAAAAGCCGCAAAGGTCCGACGGCCGCTTTCCTCTGAGGATATAATCAAGGGTTCCGCCATAAATGTCTACATCAATGAACGATTATCTAGAAGCAATAAGGAGTTGTTTCGTGAAGCACGAGCACGCGCAGCGGAGTATAGCTTTCGCTACTGTTGGGTTCGAAACAGCACGATATACGTACGAAAAGCGGAAAACCTGCCAGCCATGCCTGTCCGTACGCCGAGGGACCTCGATGAAAAGATCGGACTCCACGGTTCTGCTGCCAGAGAAGTCTCTCAGCGGAGTGAAATTACTGTTCTCTCCCAGACAGTTGATTTTCATGAAGGCTAATGTATACATTTCGTTAATCTATCTAAGACATCTATGTACGCAGCGGCTTTATTTTCGAATTACTGATCATAATTTTATTGTTATCCAACCTGTAACATGTATTTACTCTGACTCACGCTTCGCAAACAGAATAATCATCACACGAATCGAGTCACTAGCAACATTTTTTATCTCTTTTATATGCAGTATAGTACCATACATACAGATACACCTCCATCACGCCTTTATACATATCACCAATATTCATCTCTCATACAGGTATCACTGCTGCACGCGTACCAAAGCTATCATTATAAAGGATTCTATAACTAAACGTTGCCAAAAGAACAACAATACACAAATAAATTATACATACTGCACTTGTTATACACAAATAAATAACACATACCATGCCTACAACACACACATAAACCGTACTTCTTACACCTACAATACATACATAAGCTACACATACATTAAAACAACTATTCATAACGTACATCGCTTTTATCTGTACGCATACGCGACCATAAGCAATTCTTTTTTACTGTCATATAATAACTCGCTTTTACTTTTGCTACGAAGTAAACAAAAAGTATGTCCTCACTATGAAAAACCCACTAGTATCTCGAACCACCATACAGAGTTCCTGACGCCTTACCTGCTATTTGTTTACATTAAAATATTTGTCTTACTAACTCCAAATGACAGCATATCTAACTGATGAAATAGATTGTATTACGAATTTGAAATGTCATGAACTCGACAGATTAGAACTGTGTAACGGTTTTTTACACTCCAACTGTAACCTTAAGGTCCTGACTTTTAACATACGAGGTATACAACCAAACTTCAATTCTTTTTGCATTGCACTGAAACGTTTAAATATATACTACGACGTGATAATTCTCACCGAATGCCATTTAATAATTAACCCAATAGTGAGGCAAATACAGGGCTATAAATCATACGCCACAGTAAATAACCTCAACAAATATGGAGGAGTGGTAGCCTACGTCAGAGATTGCTGGAGCCCAACCATCATTGAGCCCGATATTCGAGACGCAGAATGCCTCCTAGTGAGACTTTCTTCTAACATAACTTTGATTGCTATCTACCGATCCCCATCACACAGACAAACGGACAATTTTATTTTTTCCCTTGACAAAATTATTAATTCTTTGAATAAATGCTCTACAGTTATTGTGACTGGTGATATAAACATAAACCTACTAAATCTATCGGACGGCTCGGTGTTAGATTACTCGTACCTCATGTCTGAGCATGGTCTGACTCAGGTTATCTCAGGACCAACCAGATTGAACAGTTGTCTAGACCACATATTTATCAGTTCAAGACATCAGGACGTGGTAGGGATAGTTTGCGATGTTGATATTACCGACCACCGCATGGTAATGATGGGATGTAATACGGCCACTCCAAGCAGATTAAAAATCCCACAGCGCACAATTAATAAAGTTGATTTCCCAGCGCTCGTCGAAGAACTGAAAAACTGTGATTGGATGGAAGTGGTATCTGAGACGGATGTAAACAAGGCAACTAATACGTTTCATTCAATTTTAGATAGCAAATCGAAAATGCACACTTCTGTAAAAAAAATAAGTCGCTCGAAATTTATATGGAAACCGTGGATCACCCCTGGTCTCATAAAATGCATGAATCACAGAGACAAACTGCACCAGGTATACAGAAAACACCCAAATGACAAAGCTAAAAAACTTATCTACACTCGTTACAGGAACTTTTTTACAAATCTGATACGTAAAATAAAACATGAGTATGACAGTCAAAGGCTGGAAGAAAGTAAAGATAGCACTAAGAGCCTATGGAGAACTATAAAAGATATCACTGAGCAAGATATCAACAAAAAATGTAATACTGACTTGCTTAAATTTAAATCTACCCCACAAGAATCGGTTAACAACTGCAACGAGTACTTTTCTACTGTTGGTGCTGACTTAGCAACAAAAATTCTGTCTAACATAAATGAAACCCTAGAGTCAGTGGTCTACAAACAGAAATTAGGAGAACCAGCTGCCACTACCTTTTTCTTGCAGCCTACTGACGTCTATGAAGTTGACAGATTTATAAGCAACCTCAATAGTGATAGCGCTGCAGGTACAGATGCATTCACGCCTCGATTGATTAAGGAAATTCGTAAGGAAATTATAAACCCGCTAACCCATATTATCAATCTTAGCCTAAGCTCTGGGATATTTCCTGATAAATGGAAAGAAGCTCAGGTGGTTGCTATACACAAGAACGGATCGAAGCAAGATCCTGCGAACTATAGGCCCATATCTTTGTTAGGAATATTTTCTAAAATCTTAGAAAAAACCGTGAACAGTCGTCTGATATCTTACCTCGAAACAAACAAGCTGATATCGGATAAACAGTTTGGGTTCCGACGCAGCAAATCTACAGAAGATGCAGTAACTCTTCTAGTCAACCATGTGACAAACTATCTGGATAGTAATGAAAAGTGCTTGGGAGTTTTTGTAGATCTTGCGAGGGCTTTTGATACAGTGGCTATTCCGATACTTTTAAAAAAACTAGAGGTTTTTGGTATTAGAGGCATGCCTTTGGAATGGTTTAAAACATATCTATCAAACAGACGCCAGCATGTAAAAATAGGAGAATATGTCAGCACCAATACAACTAACACATTCGGAGTACCACAAGGAAGTGTCCTTGGCCCAACGCTATTCATTATCTATATGAATGACATCCATAACACAATTGGACCACATGCGGAATCCATTTGTTACGCGGATGACACTGCTATTCTATTTCACGGCAAATCATGGGCATCAGTGCATGAAAATGCACAAAAAACAATGACAGACTTAAAACAATGGCTTGACAAAAACCTACTGTCTCTTAATGTTAAAAAAACTAATTACCTGTGTTTTTATAAAACTAAAGCGTCTGAACCCAAACTGTTATATGCCGTTAAAATCCACTCTAGCAATTGCAAATCAACCATATGCTCCTGTGATTCGATCCAAATGCTAGAATGCATCAAATATCTCGGCGTTATAATTGACCCTAGACTCTCTTTCAAACCCCATATCGAAGTAGTGGCAAAGCGTGCCAGGAAATTGATTTACATAATGAAGTTGCTACGCAACTCTGCCAATAGAAGAGTTCTGCACCTCGTATATACTGCATTATGTGAATCAATTATCTGTTACTGTATTCCGGTATGGGGTGGCGTCGGCATATCCATTATGCTGCTCCTTGAGCGAGCACAAAGATCAGTATTGAAGGTCATGTACAGGAAGCCCTTCAGATTCTCCACCGAAGCTCTTTATAAAGAATCCTCCACACTTAATGTTCGGCAATTGTACATCCTTAAAATGGTTCAAAAACAACACAAGATAGTCACACAGTCACAAAACTATCCCCAACTCCTTGAGCGTAGAGTTTACAAAAGCGAACCATTTCGAGTGAGAACTAGTTTTGCACAGCATATGCAGGAATTTATGCTCTGTTATATATATAATAGAATCGCAAAAGTATGCACCATTAAGCACTGCAGAACAAGTCAGGTCAAAATTACTGTTCAGAAATACCTTCTATCATTATCGTATTCTGAGTCGGAATCTATAGTAACAGTAGCCACATAAGAAACACATACATAAACACACATATACACTCTCATACACATACAAACACACACACACACACACACACACGCACAAACACACACACACACACACACACACAAACAGACTTTCAGACATACATACACCAGTTCTTTTATGCATTCAGTGCGTAGACTGATAGTCTAATTCTGTGCCCGTAAGCTAAGTTTGTGATGTCTGCGTACAAGACTTTCACCCATTAATCTGTTATGTATTCTCTTTGTTTATTTTTTGTTGTTTTTACTCTGTGCATGGAATAAGCTAAATTAATTAGCAATTGTAGCATAATAATCAGCCGTACGCTAATGGGTAAAACTCAGTTGGAAATACTACATAAAAACCCCACGAGACAGGCTAGACCTAGTGTGGGGTTGATAGTTTAACTTCTCTGTTTTTCTGTAATAAATCTTAGTAATGTACCTATATTAGAATGAGGAGAATGTAAATTGTAATTTTCTTTTTTGTTAAATAAACGATTATTATTATTATTATTATGTCTACAGCTAAATATGTTTTAGAGTAGTCAAATCCAAAGTTATAATTTTAGTATTACATAAATACGAATAGTTTTGACTACTCTATAAAGGTACCAAATTGTCAGTAAGGCTGAAAACGCTCTACAAAACTGAAGCAAGCCGATCAAGCCGAACGCTCGCTCTTCTTCCACGGCTACGTGCCGAATAAATATCCGGATACTACAGCGGTATCATGGCGAGAAGACTCATGCCTCTCGTCTCTCTTCGACCAACGTGATGAGTAGTTTTGGTCACGTGACTATTTTCTGCTATTTCATTGGTCTCAAAAACAAGAGAGACAATCTTCCCTACCATGCTGAGGCTACAGTATCCGTTTTTTTTGTCACGGCGGCGTCTTGTATTATAGTGACTGTTTGGCTTAGATCGGCTTGAGTCGAAAAAAAAGGTACCTATATCTACCAAAATATCTATCTCATCGTTAGCTACAGTGTGGTGAAGCACGACGGAGTATTATCGTGACAACAAAATGTACCTTCCTACATATATTTATATATATATCTATAGTATATGAAAGGTACATATATATATATATATATATATATATATATATATATATATATATATATATATATACATATATATACACTACATACACAATTATTTTAATAATAAGGACTAATAACTTCTGATGCTTCAAAAAAAATGCGTTTCAAATTATTTAAACATTTTTATTTGTTTTACAGTCCTAAGAAAATCCGTCAAGACCAAACGTACACATTCGATTTCTTCAACTACGCCGGCATACATCGTAGTGTTTACTTATACTCTACCCCAGAAATCTACATCGATGATGTTATCGTCAACACGGATATACAAGGCCTAACAGGTAATTATTGTACGCCGCCTCTCTACATCATGTTTCTCCGCATCCCATATTGATTTGAGATGACTACCTTTCACGCAGTCCATCCATCTTCTCTTAGATCTGCCTATCCCCTTTTAGCTGCCCTCATCCATACCTTCCTTACGATATTACTTTCATTCCTACGCATCACACGTCCGCATCATTAATTGAGCTAACATTAAAACAGAGTTTAGGTACTTGGTTTGGGTTAGCAACTCGCAAATCGTACTCCGAATGGTGCGGATACATAGGGTGGGCAACCATGTATCCGCGCATTAATTAGCGTATCCAATATAGAAAGAGCCACTCCGTGGTGTATTGAAGTTTCCATCTGACGTATCTAGACAATCCATATCAGCAATGGGAGATTAGCTACCATGCATAAGCCTCTCCCATAGATAATGGTCTTCAGTCCTAGATCCAACAATTTATTGTTACTGTACATAATTGCTTCATATTGTGCCTGCGTTTTTCTGTTCTCATGAACAGAAAAACCGATTTTTAAGTGATATTCATATATCACTTAAAAATCCTTGCAAATAATCGGAAGATTGTCTTTGACGATTGTATTTGATATATTTGTATTATGATTGTATTTAATATAATAGAATATACGAGCACCACTGGCTGGAAGCTCACGAACTGATAGGTAAGAATAGAATATCCCTAAATTATTTTAAATTCAGGAAGATTAAAAGTAATTATTTTATTTTACAGGTTTCATAGTCTACAAAGTGACCTACAGAGGGACAGACACGGAGAACGTTAATTGTCTAGTGCAGGTGTTCGACAAGAATGACACGCAAGTAGCGGGCTACAACGATTGCGCTGGCTTATTAGAGATCGGCAACGCTCATTTCTGGTGGCCTTACTTAATGCACCCTGAACCCGGCTACTTGTACACGTTTAAGGTACCTTACTGAATTTGTACAATATTGCCCGCAGCTTCGCCCGTGTCGAATTCTGATCCCGTTCCCACTTCTCATGGGAACCTATTCCAGGGATAAGACTTCCAGACTATAATCTATCCCTGTACCAAATTTCAGCGAGATCCATTCTGCCGCTAGAGCGTGATTGAGTAACAAACATCCAAACGTAGCACATCTGCACAAAGTTTAACATTTATATTACTTATATACAACACAATAATTGTACAATGTACAATATGAAGTAAGCCTTCGGTTCTACCAGTACCAATCATCATCCTCTTGTATCCCGGTTGCATCCGAGGCTTCTACTTCAGAACCCGGAAACTGTTTTCCGGCTTTTTCTTATTCTACATCGTACGATTGTCAATAGCCTCAACAGTGAGACCAATAATAAATATGTCATCGCTTACGACGTCAAGCCATCAAAAGTAACAAAATAATACTTACTCATATAGTACTGAAGACATGCCCATATAATATTGCCCATTTATGATTTTGATATAGTTAATATATCATAAGCTCAGACTACATTAAACAGCCTGGAGGTGTGCGACTGTCTCGCTCTACTACAGTTATAACAAAGTGATTATGACACTACCAAGGGTTGAGGCATGCCACGTAACCAGTCATTTAGTATCGATTTTCGGTCAATGTCATCATCATCATCATAGCGTTAATAACTGTTGCATCCAAAGCTCAATCAACTCAATTTCAATTTGGACCCAGTCGTCTGCTCTCCTACTCTTCCTCTTGAGTTAGCTTATCTTGGTTTTTACGAGAGCTACGGCCAGCCCACCCATTCGCCTCTATAGGATTTTTTTAGTGTTTTTTTAATCAGGGGAAGTGTCCTACGGCATACCGCGCAACGCGTAGCGGCCGCGCGATTATGTGTGGCTCTCACACACTAAAACCCCTGCGATGTGTCAAACTCAGTGCATTGTTGGGGGGCGTGAAACTATACAGGAATACTATTATAGCTCGTGCCCCCAGTATGTCACGGGCACCTGCACCATAAAACTCTCATTTAGGTGACGTCCAGGCTCACACGGACGTCGTCTCTTCGCGGGTGTCTAGACCTTGTTGAGTTAACCCCGTCCCCCACCCGCAGCCACACTCAGAGGCACAAATACTCGCGCCTCCGCCACCCGGTTTGCCGTCGGCGGAGCAAGGGGATCTCCCTACCTAATCCGCTCCCCGACATCCTTCTGCAAGATGTCGTCCTCGCAGAAAGTTGCAACCGCGGTGAAATTCCTGTCGCTAGGATAGCCGACCATCGATCGAACGATGACCGCTGGGACTCCCAAGCCGGGCAGACCGCAAGCGTGTGCTGCGCTGAGTCCTCAGGACACCTTCTTTCCCACCTCCTTCCCATGGCCCTACCAACCATCTTGGTTATAACGGGCCGAATCTTGGGAGATGCGCGCCCTACTGGCGACTGCCTTGCGGGCGCGCATTTCTTGACTCCCTACAAATTTTTTGGTGCCCTCCTACTTGTACACTCTCCCCTTTCTGGGGCAGCACGCCACACTAACGGAAATTGCTCGCCGTTAGGGAACCTCCTGGGCTTTGCGCCTTTCGTGCCAAACATGCGCAAAGCTCCGTAGCCGGCCGAAGTTATGGGGTGTGCCTACCAGGTCCGAATAGTACATAGGCCCAACCTCCGATCTAACCACCTCACTTAACATGGTGGCGCGGATGTCAGCGTACAAGGGGCAGACCCACAACACATGGTGTAGGTCTTCGTCTTCCATACCACAGAAACATTCACTCTCGCTGCCAAGGCCTAGGTCATACAATCTCTTTCGAAAGCATCCATGCCCGGTGAGGAGCTGGGACAGCTCATAGTCCGGCTCGACCCAATGCCATGAAAGCCGCTGTTCCACGAGAGGGAAGAAGAGATACGTTGTCCTCCCCTTCTCCTCTGTGTCCCAGCGTCTCTGCCAGGCCCGTAACGCGGTCGCGCGCGTGCTCGTCCTCCACTGTTTGAGCTCCTCCTGCAACCGCCCGCACGATCCCCTGTGCTCGGCAGCAATCCTAATTCGAGCCTCCTCCAGTTCCCCAGCACGGATCACCTCCAGGTCCGCCGGTAGTACCCCCGCGAGTACTCCAAGCGCATTGGTGCTGGTGGTCCTATAAGCTTTTGTGAGGAGTATAAGGCTTTGCCGCTGCGTTCGAAGTAGGGGGCTGCGGACGACGTGCATGAGGGCCCTCCTGTACCACACCGCCGCAGCGTATGTGACTGTGGGGACAAAGGTACCCCCATACACGGCGAGCAGGCCCCTGTATTTGACGCCCCAGGTGGACGCCGATACCCTACTCATTTTGCCAAAGCATTTGGTCGCGCGTTCCCCAATGCTCGTTGCGTGCTCTGCAAAGGACAGGCCAGAGTCCAGGACTACCCCCAAAACCGTCGCGGACCTCACGCTCCTGATCGAGGTGCCATCCATCTTAATGATGGGAGGCCGCTGGAGCCTGCCCCCCAGGGTCATCGTCGAAGATTTGCCGGGGGAGAAGGACAACCGGTTTCGAGAGCCCCACCCGCTCAGCAGGTCCACAGTGGCCGCGCTTTTGCGCTCAATTTCGGCTCTCGAGTCCGCCTCGATCAGGGCCGTGATATCATCGGCGTAGGCGACGATACTGACCCCCGATGGCAGCGGCAAGCGCATGCTGTCATCCATGAGGACGTTCCAAAGTGAGGGGCCCAGTACCGAGCCCTGGGGGCAGCCCATGGTTTGGACCTTCCACACCGCCTGGTCGCCAACGAAAAGGCCCACCCGTCGGTCTTCAAAGTAGGACCTAATGACTTTGAATATGTTAGGGGGACATCCGCGCCCTTTTAACTTTGTGAGTATCATTGGCCACCAGGCGTTGTCGAAGGCGCCAGCTATGTCCAGGAAAATAGCCTGGACATATTTGGAAGGACTGTCCTTCACTGCACGCATCATGGTCAATAATGCCGTGGTGGTCGATCTACCCGGAGAAAATCCGTGCTGGCTCGGGGAGATTTGGCTGCTGATGAAGGGAGAGCAATTAAGAACGGCGCGTTCCAGGACCTTGCCGAGCACAGGCAGGAGCGTGATTGGGCGGTATGCCTTTGGATCAGTGGGGGGCTTGCCGTTACATTTTGGCAGGACCAAAAGTCTGCCAGTTTTCCAGATGGAGGGGAAAATCCCATCGGTTATGCACCTGGCAAAGACGAATGCGGCCTCCATGGGGGCCGCTCTCCACGCCTGCTTTACAATGGTGGCGCTGATGCCGTCCAACCCGGGAGCAGTGTTCGGGAGCCGTCGTATAATCTGCCCCAGCTCCCCACAGGTTGGGGGAGGTGTGTGGCTGCCCGAGGGGGTGGCCGAGGCCAGGATGCGGATCTGCCGGTGGTGCGCGGTGTCCCGAGAGTTGTCATCATCAGGACACAGCGACCGCAGTATTCCATTCATGGCGTCAGCCACCGTCCCTGTGAAACCCGATGAAAGTTTAATCGCGTTGAGGACGTTGCTGGGTGGCCTGAGCCTACCGCTAGCAGCCCTGTAGGCCAGGCCCCAGGGATCCTGGTTGCCCAGGTCCGCTGTTTTGCGGAAGAACGCGAGTTCGGCCTCCCCCATTTTCCATCTATACTCCGCTCTCACCCTATGAAATTCCATTCGCAAATTAGCTTCCTTACCACCTCCTGCACGCCTAGCATCCTGCCACCTACGGCGGGCCCTATTGTGCTTGGATCTGAGGCTGTCCAGCTGGGGGCTCCACCACTCATACCTGTTGGGCTTCCGCGGTTTTTGTCGGCCCAGAAATTCATCCGCGGTCCGGATAATCATGTTGGTGTAGCCCTCAGCTAGAACCTCAGCAGATGCGTTAGGGCGGAGTAGTCCTGCTCGCACCGCTATGGCAGATCGGAAGCCGGGCCAATGCACCCCCCTGTCCCGGTAGCGCACCGGTTCGGGGCTCAGCGAGGCTCGTTCGCTGGGAGACCGGCGTTGGTTGGTGGTGGCTACGTCAAACGTGATCAGCCTGTGGTCACTGGCACTCTGACAGTCCCATACCGCCCAGTTGTTAATGACTGCACTTCAGGTGTGGAGCGTTATGTCGATATTTGACTCCCCCGCTGGACCGTTAAATGTGGCTAACTGGCCCTCAGCATTAGCGATCTTCAGGTCGTGGGCTGCGATGAAAGCTTCTACCAGGTTGCGGCGTAGATCGGCCTCCCTGCCTCGGCCAGTGTAGTGCCGCGGGTAGCTGTGCCATTGCGGCGAATGTGCATTGCTGTCTACGCCTATGATCAGTCGTTTGCCGTTGGTGGCACTTATAGTGATGTCCAGATGGTGTAAGTGCGGGCCTACATCTTGGCTGTATTGGAAGTAGGCTGAGGCCATGGTGACATTGTCCTTGCCTAGGGTGACCACGAGGCAATGCTCGTTGCTGAGGTGCGTCAGCACCACGCATGGCAGCGAGCGGGTGTGCACATATACGCCCGCCATTGGGGATGGGCCGGTTTCGATGATTCCCAGTGGTCCAGGATGTTGTTCCTGGACTAGGATGACGTCGAGGCCGTGGTCGTCCGCAATCGCCGGCAGTTCCCTGGTGGCTCTCAGAGACTTACCGAGATTCAGCTGCCCACACTTAATAGATCGGCTTTCATCCATAGTTCGTCATAGACATGGTTCGGTTTTCCGCGTATTTCCGCGCAGGGCAGCTGGGGGCAGCAGTCCGGTGGCTGGACGCCTCTCCACGTCCAAATTTGTGGCAGGTGGCACACCTGGAGGTTTCGCTGGTGCACTCTGGCTCACGGTGTCCGGTTGCGCCGCACTTGGAGCATGTAGGCTCCGTGGTTCGGCAGTGTCGCTCTGGGTGCCCATATTGCTGACATCTGTTGCAGCACGTTACCGAAACGAAGTCGGTGGCTTCCACCACCTGCCAGCCGATGTATAGCTTCCCCCGCTCGACCAGATCCTGTCGCAACCCAGGGGAGCATTCAAAAACTGCCGCAACAGCAGCGCCACCCCTTCTAGTTTTCTTGAACGCTCCTCGCATGGCTTTCCCAAGGGCCTCTTTGGTCCACTTCGGGTTGTCCCTGAAGTTTTGGTCGTGAACCGCGCTGATGATCTCATCGAACTTCGGGTCCCCGTCAATCGGGCTAAGGCAAACCAGGGGCTGGCGACGGCTGAGTTCTGTTACTTTCAATGTCGCTGGAGCGGCCTCCTTGAGCCGGTTTGCTGCCTGGACATTTGTGGTCTGGACAACCACACGTGCTCCTCCAATTTTCCTGACGTTGGTGTCCTGAGCGCCTATTGTAGAAGGATTGATAGCCCGTTTTAGCTCTGTTTTAGTTTCCTCCGCGGTTTTCAGGGATCCCTCCTCAGCAGGGGCAAAGGCGAGGGTTGGGCCGGTGGGTGCGGGGATTGGTATAGGCGCCACCTGGCGGCCACATCTCAGGGCTGTTGCGAAGTCCCTTCTCGGGAGAGTCGCCTCTTGCGTAGGTTGGGAACCATTGTTGTACCCTGGTGTGTTATTTCTTGCGCGCTCTTCCGCCACCATCGCGCGCTGCTCAGCCGCTGCCAATCTGGATATAAGCGATGTGATTAGGGCTCCGGCATTGGCGACGTGTTGCCCAATGACTGCAATCTCATCTTTATTGAGCTTGGACGTTTTGGAACGCACGGTGTCCATTATTCCGGTGGTTGCTGAGCCCGCGATGTCCGCCAGTTCGACGTAGCCTGCTGATGACAATTCCTGTCCGGATATCCCTGGGGTTGACGGCGGGGCCGTGGTCGCGCTGGGTGCGGCATTCAGTATGCCGCCTATGGGGGGAGCGTCGCTTTTCCCGGGGCGTCTGCCGTCTACGCGGCGCCTGTTCTGCTCCTGCTGCTCATCTGGGGACGTCAGAGGGCGCTTTTCCCTAGTCGTTGGCGCTGGGGTATCCAGAAGCAAGTCGGTGGGGACCGGCGCGTTGGTCTGCACCGGGGTGGCAGGGACTCCTGAAGACTCAATCAGGGGGGGCATGGGGGTGCACTGGTTTTGGGGTGGGGTCCTGCTGAGGGATGACCTACCTGACATGAAGCCAGACGCCAGGCCAGGCTCCGACAACAGGCGGAGCTCCTCCTCCAATCGAATGCGCCGGGTGTCGTCATCCTCCTCCATTATTGGAGGCGGGGGGGTCCCAGAGGGGATCAGGTAATCCTCAGGATGGTCCGCACACAATAGTCCAGCAAAAAAAAAAAAAAACGTTATTTTTTTTTTTTTTTTTCCTCTATTTATATTGACGACCCACTACCGATAGGATAAAGTTTTGGTATCAACTATGTATTAGCTGATACACGAAAATGTTGTTGCGAAACGAAACGGATTTAAAAAAAAAACAAAACGTCAATGTCGCACTGAGTGTCACTGTCACTTTTGAGTTGTGGAGAATGTAGGTTGACAGCTGTCAAGTGTCACAAAAACAAAACGTCACTATCGCACAAGATGACACCTGTCAAGCTGTCGAGCTGTCAAGTGTCACAAACAAAAAACGTCACTGTCGCGAAGATGGCACCTGTCAGTTCGGCAATGTCTAAACTGGCAGGGGTAAGTGTCACTATCACTGAGGCACTCTCTGTCTCACTCGCGAGTAAAGATGGCCGCGGGACCTTATGGCCGCGGCCCCAAGGTGGAACGAGAGGGTCCGATAATCGCCCACACACTGATCACACGCGACTTTGCATCCCGCTCTGATGCCAAAATGGCCGCCGCCTCTTATGGGGGACTACCCATGAGAGAACGAGAGGGGCCGATTTTTAATACACGCACCACTGTCACGCAGAGATAGATAGTTAAGAAAGCACCGGAGCACAGCAAACACGTCCGCTCACCTCGAAGTAGATAGGGACAGTCCTCAGGACAGTCGCTGTGGCAGCAGGCGGGACTCAATTCCCTCCTAGTGACCTTCACACCACCCGCGAATCTCTTTAGGCGGAGGCCGACTGCCGCCATCCACCCGGTATTCCGTCGTCCACCGATACACTTCGGTGAGGACTTCCGCCTCTAAGTCCCACGGGGGAGTTCCGACCAACGCGCATACCAATTTCGTTGATACGGTGCGATATCCGCGTATGACCTTGACCACCATAATCCTCTGAGGGCGCCAAAGTCGGGCCCTATTCTCGGTAGCTCTAGAGGAAAACCTGCACCATAGCTTCGTCCGTTCATCAGCAGGTATAGTGCTACCAGGTGAAGTTGTCTTGAGCCTCGTAGATCATGCTACGGCCCTATACAATCAGTTTTCCATCAATGTATATGCCCTAAAACACCTCCGTGTGTGCCCGTGTGCTCAGAGAAGTCAGCTACAATGTACTCGACACGCGGCAAGAAAAATAATGTTTTTTTCGTAACCTTATCTTTTGTTTTAATAACTAGTTTAATCATTTTAATTTTATACTCCCAGGTTTCGCTGATAGGTCGTCTAGGAGAAACTGTGGATACGTACAGTCAAAAAGTGGGTATCAGAACAGTGACGTGGAGTAACACAACAATCTATCTGAATGAGAAGCCTCTTTACATGAGGGGATTCGGCATGCATGAAGATTCTGATGTAAGTTTCGTTAGCTTTTAACAGTTAAGTAAAAGCACACAATAGATAATTATCATCATTAATACGTTAGTCTCGGTTGCATCCAAAGCTTGTACTTTGTAGCTTTTGCGACTGCCAACTGACCTCCCAACCCCGAGCGTTGCGCCAGAGCCTGGTCCGTGCTGGGGCCCCGAGAATTTTGGTGGGGCCCCACAACCACCCAATAGATGCTTAACTAAGACTGCTAAAATGTGTAGGTAGGTATATCACAGATTCTTTGCTTGCTAATGGTGATATTGATCCCTATTACTATAAAAGTAATGTTTAAAACAAATACATGTATGCGCGTATGAATGCTAATCCTGATCGTAATCACGGCAAATAGTGACAGTCATCATTATCATCATCATCATCAACCTATGCTAGTCCACTGCTGGACATAGGTCTCCCCTTATGAGCGCTATAGCTTGCCGCATCCAGCATGTGCCCGCAGTCTTTCACAGATCGTCATCCCACCTGGCTGGAGGGATAGTAACGTCATAAAATAGCATGATGACCAGATACCTTTTTTTTTTTTTCGTGCGGAAATCCCCTCGGATACCCCCCCGCCGGCCAGCGGGGGCGGTTATGTCGGGCTCGAACCGACTAAAACCGCACGCCGTCTTGGGTCTGCAGACGCCGGGGTGTAAGGTTGCCCATAGAGCATATCCCTCGCACCCCTACTGACCCTGGGCCATCTCCGGTTTCGAGATGGCCCCCTCGGGTTTGGGAACCACGGTGTCCCCGTCTTGCCCCGGTTTGGGGGAGGGGCGCTAGTCGCCCCACCGTCCCGGCCTGCTTCTGCTGGGGTGACAGGCGGCCTCACCTGCCACCCCCGATGACCAGATACCTACAGAGGGCTAACCACAGCGCGCGCAGTGCAGTTCAATTCAACGGCGCTGAGGGAGAGAGCTGTAGCTACACACACTATATAGCTCGATCTCTCTCCCTCGGCTCCCAGATCGTTTGTAAAGATGTCATGCTAACAATCAGTATACTTTTTTCTTTTGGGTTTATTTTTTAAATTTAGTGAATATCATATACCTATGTCCTTAGCTCCGAGGTAAAGGCTGGGATCCGGTCCTGTGGGTTAAGAACTTCAATCTAATCAAGTGGCTCGGGGCGAACGCATTCCGAACATCGCACTACCCATATGCTGAGGAAATCTACCAATTAGCTGATGAATACGGCATTATGATTATTGACGAGTGCCCTGGAGTGGACATTGAGTGAGTACTGTAATTTTCTTATCTTCAAGCTCTAATTCTGTTATACTGCTTTTAAGCGGGATATCTTTGTAACAAATAAACGCCAGACAGTGCAAAAGTAGAAAGGAAAGATTGACGAAACGGAGCGAGGATGAATGGGCAACATATTAAGGGTTGACCTAGGCGTACGTAACATCAATCAGACCGAGTACATTTTAAGGAAAAACTAAATCTAAAATATTTGCAACAGACGAGCTTTTATGAAAACAATTATGAAAGTCGATATCAGGATCGTAGCAAGTGGAAACATATAGTCTCTGCCTACCCCATTGAGTATGAGGCGTGACTGTATGTACCTATGTAGTGCAAAACTTTCTCCAGCAATATACCTTCACTGTCATTCATCAAATCATTTCTATACTTGTTTACAACTGTTTTCAAACTTCGCACCGCGCAGGAGATACCTCTGATATTGTAAGTCTCCAAACATCAAACATGCAAAAACTCAGTTCCTAACTGTCACCTTAGTGGCATAAACAAATCCACATTCGTAATATCATTCCGGACGAGGCGTTACACTCTACGAATATAATAGGTTTTTATTGACTGTCATCTTTTGCAGCTTATTTACGGACAACCTACTGACTAAGCACAAGCAATCTGTAACAGAGATGATCCGGCGCGACAAGAATCACCCGAGTGTGATCATGTGGTCTATCGCTAATGAGCCCCGGTCTGGCAAGAAACTCGCTGACAAATACTTCGGGTACGTACCGGATACAAACGTATTATGTTTATCTTTGCATTTTTATAGAACTTAACACTAAGCTGCTGCGAGACAGGAATACACCACATAAATGATTGGCTACACATCCCGCCACTAAATAAATATAGGTTTTCTTCAACTCAGTCTTTTAGAGCTACCGTTCCTGTCGATTCCACGTCAACTTTACGGTTACACGGTTACAACTTGGCCCGGTCTTTGCCATACTACATTGGCACCTCCGAAAAGATTCAGAGACAGTAAACCAGGATGAGTTTGCTGTCTCTAAATTCCTCTTCTGCTTCTGAAGTCATCGCATAGTGGGAAAGCTAATTAGAGAGACACGCGACAATACCGAGCAACTTAACTCGTAGACAACTCCCGATTCAACGGAACAAAGCAGGAAGCAGCAACGACTCTCCTATTGACAAGACTGGTGCCTAATGTGCATATTGTTACGTGCGCGGGGTACAATTAAATGCCGTTTATACAACGGAGAGGTTTATTCGCTCACCACAGACTAGACAACTAAATAACTAGCACACACAGTACTCTTCAACAGTTCAAGTCACTCAGCAGTAGTCCACAGTCGTTGCTTGTGTCGCAGATATAATCCTCTTGAATCGCTTCGGTAACATGTGTTCGCTTTCGCTTCCTAAAATTAACTGACTGCGTGTCGATGTCCGGGCGCCTTTTATAGCTCTTAATTAGGAGGGTTCCAGAATCATCTAGAGATAAGGCACGTTAGGTATCTAAGTAGAGCGGTCGAGAACATTCTACCCGTAACTAATCTGTAACACAGTAGTAGGTACAGAGGCACCGACATTCAAGGTGAATAACCTTGTATTCAAGATTTGTAGGTAAAGTAGGTATAGGTATTCGAAGTGGTTGTGTTATTGTGTTGACGTTTCTAGATTTTTCCACACTGATCGGTAGAGTACTTCGAAACTAACAATGGGCTTTAATTTCCAGAAGATTCGATCTGTAGTTTTCGAGATATCAACGTTCGATGTAACAATAGTTTTTTAGTTGTTGTACCAGTTTTGTAGTCGGAGACGATACTTCTTTAGTTCTCGTAATAATATTCAAACTGGATTCATTTAGGTTTCATTAAAGGAAATTAACTCAAGAAAACAACTTGGTCGGGGCTTTGCTAAAAAGTTCGTTCCTATGATTACTGTACCATATGCAATTCTTTCTTCTAAATTACTTACAAAATTAAACCTTAGTGTACATTTAATTGACTTTATTTTAATTGACATGACGAATTCATGCTTTAAATACATTATAATTAATTTAAATTTATTCAATGTGATTCATTTCACTTTTTAAAATTTAATTTTTAACTGTCGGATTATTTTCTATTATTTATTATATTTTAAGTAAAAAATATTCCTTTTAAATTTTTACTAGATACCCTAAGGTACATAGGGTGCTGTATAACCTATGTCATAAGTTCCATTCCCATTGTTTCCAATCGTGCATCCATTTATACGTGTTTTTTACATGTTTACATATATGTTTTTTTTAGGGAATTGGTTAAACACGTCAAATCCATGGACCTATCAAGACCTGTTACTATTGCCATTTCCGTAGCTAATACGTTGGATAAATCGGTAAGTTGGTATTTGAAATGACTAAACCGCAATAAAAATGCCTCCTAACCACTTCTGACCTCCATTTAATTTTAACTTTGTATATTCCGATGAACTTCTAACGTTCATAGAGTACCCTCTCAAGAGTATTCTCTCTATCGTACATCAGACCGACAACAGTTTGATACCTTTCTAAAGTAGTAGTTAAAGTACTTAAAACTGTTTTACAAAATATTATAACTATAGTTTCGGTTTTAACTACTCTAAAAATATATCAAGCCTTAGATATGCGCTGTGCTATAGAGAAAGCGCTTTGACAATAAATCTTGGCCGGACTCGCACTCTTCTTCCCGATGTGCATAATTAAAAGCCGGGTAACTACCTACTCTACATTAAATTAATAACGTAACAAAGATTTACATAGATTATTGACCTAGAAAATTTTTCGAAAGTAAGTTGGTATATCATCATAAATCCGTTTTGGACTTGTATTTAGTTTATCTGTGAAGCAGCCATGTCCTTGGCATAACTGGTTATATCCACATAAATATTCTAGGGTCGTCACTTAGACGTGATCTCATTCAACCGGTACAACGGATGGTACTCCAACGCAGGTTCAACGGTGCAGATCACACACAACGTGATTGAAGAGGCGACCAAATGGCATCGCTTACGCAACAAACCGATCATCATGAGCGAATACGGAGCGGATACCATCGCGGGGTTACATTTGGTTAGTAAGCTCTGCTAGGTAGCGTATTTATTACGTTTTTAAGTATGTTAGCTAAACAAATATTATGTATAGTATTTATTCATCTAAAACGATAACAAAGGTAAGTCGGTACATAAAAATAATGGTTCAAGGCTTGAAGACTCTTTATAAGTATTAATTTATATTAGACTGATGGTAGAATTGATCTAATAATATAAAAATAATTTACATAATACTAGAAATTGCTAATAGACTGCGTTAAACAGACCAGAGTAAGACATCGTCCAACCTTGTGTCTTTGTTTTAAAAAATTAAAGTACCTATAGTAATAGTTTTTTCACTTTTAGTATCCGGAGTTTATCTGGTCGGAGGAATATCAGTGCGTGTTACTGTCCGAACACTTCAAGGCATTTGATCATCTGCGACAAGCGGGCTTCTTCGCAGGAGAGTTCATATGGAATTTCGCTGACTTTAAAACTGCACAATGTAAGTACCTATCTAAACTAACATGTAATCACCACTGATAGACAGTGGATTAAAGAGTCAAATCTGATAGATAAGTAATCAAAATTTGCATAGATCTCCCGAATAGAATGCCGAAATCAATCTTGCGCTATATTTTTTTGGTAGTATGTATCCTGTGTACTGAATCTTTACTTTACTAAATTTTGACTTAACCTACCTTTTTTTTTTTTTTTTTTTATCGTGCGGAAATCCCTTCGGATACCCCCCCGCCGGCCAGCGGGGGCGGTTATGTCGGGCTTGCACCGACTAAAACCGCACGCCGTCTCGGGTCTTCAGACGCCGGGGTGTAAGGTTACCCATAGAGCATATCCCTCGCACCTCGACTGACCCTGGGCCATCTCACCACTAACAGCATCGCTCATCCTGTCTCCTCTGAAAGCAGAGGAGTACGGAGACCGATGTGTTCCCGCCACGTTGGGTATTGGCCGACGATCAATGCCAACCCTATGAAGGGGTGAAGGGGAAGCCATTGACCGCCGCCCAGGGTGTACCGGCCGCTCCGATTCCGTTCCCCCCGGACTGCAGCGGGATTGGAATCGGAGCGACACTCGAGGAGGTTACCCAACACACACCCCTGACTTAACCTACCTACCAGCGTTTTAACCACCTTCCATGCAGTTTTCGGTTCAATCATATACATACCTGTAGGAGTCCCATAGTTCCTGTATCCATATCACCCGCAGTTCCACAATCGACTTTTTGTACGTAATCCCTACTTTACGTACAAAAAGTCGATTTGACTAACAATGTAGAGCGTTCGACTGCGATGTCAGAGTTCGCGGGTTCGATTCCCACTCAGTGCAAATATTTACACGCCTGATTATATAGGTGCATTGGTCTAGGTGTTTTTATGTATAATATCAGTAAAATATTATAGTAGAATATGATTTATAAACCAATAAATACCTAAAATAAAAATAAATGTAATGACTCAAGGTCTTTGACTGTTTCGGTACTTAGGCAGGTCATTAAAAGTTTTCAAGCGACGTCGGAACCGCCCCCAAACTCAAAACGGACGCAAATTGTACCGCTGTAACCGTAAGCGATACTTATATAATTATAAGAATGAACATGTGATGAGTACCGTGATTATAAGAATAAAAATGTCATGAGCAGTGGCGTAGCTATCATAAGACAAGCCCTTACGTTCAAAAGCCCTTCTAGGGGCGGAGTCACCAGTAATAGTGACCACACCCTATTGGAGATTGGTGGTTATTTCGCCCTGCGGGCTAACCAAGTCTCCCGACAATTGTTCTAGTGTTTATACACTAGAACGATTGTCGGGAGACTTGGTTAGCTCAAACCACACGGTGTCTTATGACACCGAGTGGTTTTAGTCTGATCTACCCCGACATAGTCGCTTCGAGCCCACGGCCTGAAAAGTCCATATGGTAAACAAATGGGGACTCTAACATTTGCGATGCCCACTGTCCTTTTAAAAAGATTACGTGCAAGTTCCTATTTTACAGTTAGCTACAGTCGATTTGTAAGCAGAGAGTGGACATTCAATTTTTTCTATTGCATTGACTCCCTGGTTTACTTAACTACGCCTCTGATCGTGATTATAAGAATGAACATATCATGAGTATCGTGATTTTATGAATATTTATTATACATACCTACGTACATACCTGGTACAAAAATATCTACTTACCGACCTACTATTTATCCTTGCATGATTATTAATAATATCTATAAAATGCAATGCGCTGAGAATGAATTGAATTGTATTAATTGTAATAGACATACTCTTAGACATCCATCTAGCAGGCCATGTGACTAATATCAGTAATTAGAATCCACCAATTCTAATTACCAATATTAGTCACATCCTCTGCTAGTTGTGTCTAAGAGTGTATGACACCGGATTGGAGGATAATACCGCGTGTATTATACTGGGTTTCACCCCTACAAACTGAAGAAACTGGTTAAAACACTGCTTTTAATAATTCTGTGAAATCGAAGTAGGTACGAGTACTTAGGTATCTTGCAATGCATTTGCATTATGTTTCAGCATGAAACACTATTTTATAGATATACCTTTTTTTTTTTTTTTTTTTTTATCGTGCGGAAATCCCTTAGGATACCGCCCCGCCGGGCAGCGGGGGCGGTTATGTCGGGCTTGCACCGACTAAAACCGCACGCCGTCTCGGGTCTTCAGACGCCAGGGTGTAAGGTTACCCATAGAGCATATCCCTCGCACCCCGGCTGACCCTGGGCCATGTCACCACTAACAGCATCGCTCATCCTGTCTCCTCTGAAAGCAGAGGAGTATGGAGAGCGATGTGTTCCCGCCACGTTGGGTATTGGCCGACGATCAATGCCAAACCTATGAAGGGGTGAAGGGGAAGCCATTGACCGCCGCCCAGGGTGTACCGGCCGCTCCGATTCCGTTCCCCCTGGACTGCAGCGGGATCGGAATCGGAGCGACACTTCAGGAGGTTACCCAACACACACCCCATTTATAGATATACCTACTCATAAATTTGCTAATCATATCCCCAATGAAAAGGATGAACAGCATGCAGTTTATTCTATAAGGAACAAACTTTAATTTCCTAAGTACGAATAAGAAAAACGTCATGATCTTTATGTCTTTGATTTATTTATTTCTTAAGTAGACACCTATCATCAAACATTCACAGAATCAGGTTTCTTCAATGTTAAGGCCGCGATATCTATTGATGTTTGCTTATTATATTTAATATTGGAATGTCTTCGACTTAGGTACTTACGTTTATTTACTTGAATGATTTATTTAGTTAGTAGGTGTAAGTATATGGGGCCCCACCAAGATCTTTGGGGCCCAAGTCAACCTCACCTGCGAGCCGATACACCTGTTGATTGAGGCTCTAGTGTAGGCTTTCCTCTCAGGGTTAAGAGGTCAGACGGTAGTCGCTACCAAAAAAACCAACAAAAATCAATAAAAAGACGAGCAGGAGAGCGGACCCCTGGCTCCAAAGTGCGAGCTTTGTATGCAACTGGGATTGTCGCTCGGATGAAGAGGAGGTTTATACTATCAGTTAGCCATGAATCGGCAACTTAGAAATACATGAGCTCCTTTATGTGTAAAAGATATTTATACTGTCTATATCTTTAGTATTGTGCTATCTAAATGACCAAATAATTTCTTTTTGCAGCAATTACACGCGTGGGGGGCAATAAGAAAGGTATATTCACCCGCAACCGTCAACCGAAAGCTGCAGCTCACCACATTCGAACGAGATACCATGCGTTAGCTTCGTCTGATCATGGCATATCTAACATTGATACAACTTACTACGTCAGCGATGACCGACCAGCTAAGCATAGCGAATTGTAACCAAGAGAAGACGTTACAGCCATAGACGTAGCGAGAAGCGGCTTCGGATAACCTGGGATGGTTCAAAAACGACATTTCATTAGTCAATCTTTGCCTATCTTGCAGATACTCTCAATAACGCCACGTAGATACCGACTAATTGTACCTAATCCAGATTTTGGTGTAGAAAAGGAACTCCAATTTCTAATCAGATGGTGCGCGAGCAGCTCCTGTATTTAATATAAAATGCCCGTACAATTTTAAGGAATAGAGGCCTACCTAAATATTTGAAGATATTTTTGGGAAACCAAAGAATATCTCTCATTTAATTAAAAAAACAATGCTCTACTTTATTAATACGTCGCGTCGTACGGGGAACTTTAAAACATGTAAAGATCGTTGGGTTAACTTAGATTCTTTAAGATTAACATCTACTTATCTAATTAGTGAAACACCTACCCTTAGGCGTTTGGTACACTGCCCCGCATCACGCAGCGTAGCGCAGGAGTTACTACTTAATAAACTGCACGTGAATGCGTTTTCTGTATATTTTACTACGCGTATTTTCAATGCAAAGAGTGATAGGTACTTACAAGCAACGTAAGACCACGCACTCCCGCGCTACACTGCGTGATGCGGAGCAGTGTACCAATCGCCTTATGACTCTTATGAGTGATATTCAGCACCAAAATTTCACACTACGTCTATGGTCCCCGCCTCCCCGCCATAATAATCACCAAATAGTATACATATATTAAGTTTTAATATTCTAGTTCAAATGCTGTGCCGCATAGCATTTGACTGATTTTGTGCGTACTTGCCCCTAATGTACCTGTGAGATGCGTGTCCATACATTGGTACTTAATAACAGATTTTGACATATTTTCATATAAAATAAATATTATTCATAAGTAATAGCTGTAGTAAAATGTAAGATAGGTTTAACTACCACGACCAAAATGTAATTTTACATCTTTTTGTCTAATAGAATATAAGTAGGTATCCAAACCACTAAGTAGATATCTGTTAGAACAACACAACAGGGCCAATTAATTTATTAGGTATTTTGTATGTTTTGTTAGAGAATTGCTGACATCTCCACATTTTTGAAGTGAAAACTTCGTTAGGCGTATTGAGCACTTGTTGGGTGAACAAAATTCATGGAACTCACGTCATCGTCACCGAACGCTTTCCATAATCATACATATGAATTATATGAAATGAAAACTTCTTTATTTATAACAACGCCATCTCTGTTGTAGCTTATGAACTCGTTTGGAACCTTAACAAAATTATTTTTGTTCAGACCTTGATGAAGTTTCGAACTGATTCATAATGAACAACATAGATTGCTCTGTAAATATTTCCTGAGGATTCAAAAAATACACACGTAATTTTTAAGTTTTCACTTCTGTCGGCACTTCCGGAGTGTGTTTTAATTATCTTATGTTTTATAAAGTTAATTTAAGCAATGCCTATGAAAGTGTGTTGTGATAAATCTGTTGTATTTTTATTAAAAAATGTACAACAATGTGTACAAACAAGGCAGTATGAGAAATAGATACATGTGTAGGAAATTATTATTATATTCAAAAAAATTACACATGTAAGTTTCATCATTGCGAAACGAGCATTAATTTATTTGTAATGAGAATAAAGTACAAAAAATACATTTTGTTTTTCTTATAAGTACCGTCCAGTACCGTCTAAGGCAAAAGTCGATAATCTAAAACAGGATAATATACGAGTATGAAGACAGCGTGTAGCGTATTTACGGAACGCAATTTTTGTCACTGATAATATTGGGCAAGTAGCTATTAATTGGGTGATATTGATCAATCACGTTGTTGCCTCCAAAGAACAGGATTCCGTCGGGTGGTGTTAAATTTCAAAAATCAATTTGCTTTTACCTACAGGCTTTACTTACTTTACTATCGGTTCAGCTTTCCTAACTTTGTGGTTGTTTTTAAAGCCTACTTCGAGGCCCGAAGCACAAAGTCCGCTTCTCTACTTTTTTTTATATTTTTTTATTTTTATTTGGCGTATATACAGGTACGACAGCCTACTAAACCGCCAACCTCAATAGGTAAACCTACGCCAGAGTCTCATCCATTGTTTGGTCGGCAGGTAGGTAGGTACTTGCAGGCAGGTATGGTTGGCTTGGGCCGCCAGGATCTTGGGAGAAGGGGGAGGCATACATGCCATATTATCAAACTACAGTTAACCCATATTATGTTGGGTTTATTAAAAACTTCGGTACAAGTTTGATGATCATGTATGAATACCTTTTTGTTTTTTAACATAACATAACATAACATAAACTCACGCCTATATCCCCGAAGGGGTAGGCAGAGGTGCTAGCACCCACGTTTCGCCAGTTTATGTTTTAGGTCCCAATGTAATAGGTGGCGAGCCTATTGCCATTAACCGGGCACTTATAAACCTGCGATAAATACACACATAACTTCGAAAAGCATCGAAAAGTCATTGTCATTTTTGTTTTTTTTCGTGCGGAAATCCCTTCGCGTGCCAGCGGGGGCGGTTATTTCGGGCTTGAACCGACTAAAACCGCACGCCGTCTCGGGTCTACAGACGCCGGGGTGTAAGGTTGCCCATAGAACATATCTCTCGCACCCCGACTGCATGTATGAATACCTTTTTTTTTTTTTTTATCGTGCGGAATACCCTTCGGATACCCCCCCGCGTGCCAGCGGGGGCGGTTATGTCGGGCTTGAACCGACTAAAACCGCACGCCGTCTCGGGTCTACAGACGCCGGGGTGTAAGGTTGCCCATAGAGCATATCCCTCGCACCCCGACTGACCCTGGGCCATCTCCGGTTTCGAGATGGCTCCCTCGGGTTTGGGAACCACGGTGTCCCCGTCTTGCCCCGGTTTGGGGCATGTATGAATACCTAAGAATTTATTAGGACTGTTTAGTAGAAAACATAATAAGTATTCGGCAACGTCGTGTAGCCACTGCGAACATTGAAATAAAATCTTAGGACTGCATTTCAAATTCTTAATTTTGTAATATTTTAAGGATAATATCTGGGTGACCAAACTTTGCTCTGTTTTTCATTTTCTATATATGAAACTTAGCTAAGCTAGATCAATTTACCGCCCCCGAAACCCCAGAATACTAAATTTCATGAAAATTGTTGAAGCGGTTTCCAAGATTCAGATTAACTATATACATATATAAAATATATAATAAAAAAATATAATTGCTCGTTTAAAAGTATTAGATTTATTTAAAAAAAAAGTTAAACTGAAAAAGCTTGATTTCACGTTCGAAAACAAAGTAAATTAAATAACAGTGTATTGTCTATCCTTAGCCGACGTAGACTGAGTAGTTACGTCTGTCTACGTCTACTGTAGACGGTAGTCGGACGGTAGACGGAACGGAGAATAAAAAGTAAAGCTACAGACTGGATATCAGCGTACTACGTAGTGAAATAGCGATAGTTCTTTTTTATTGCCAGGCTATGAAAATTTCTCATATCAATATTCATGAACGATCTAGAGTAATACTAAACGAGTAATAATTCAATAGTAGATTGTTACACAAGAGTTGAAAGTCAGCCATTTCACCCGAGATATTTCTGGCCAATAGTTCGAGGGTGAAATGGGTGACATTCACCCGCCCGAGTTAAACACTCTACTTTTGCATTTCGACTATGTGAGGAAATTACAATACTACACACACATTTAATGAAACAGGTACATATATTGATAATCAGTTAAAATTTAAAGTAAAACTGGAAAAATTGGAAATAGATTATTAACAACAGCTTTTGCCTTTTCTTTAATCTCATCGGGAGTTAAATAATATCCATGTCACTGCACTGGAATCACTTTCCGACACTATTTTTAACCACAGTTAACACAAGGTATTTATTTATATTGAATCTCGTTTTCCCGCTAATTATTTAGCAAACTATTTTTTTTTTAATTCTGACAAAAAGTTATTATTCACGTACATACTGCCAACATTACAAAAGTTTTGAAAATCTAATCTATTGGTTACATTGTAATCGAGTTGGTCACGAGATGTGTATCTAGGCGGCCATGTAAAAAAAAGCGTCATGATATCAAGGCATCATGACGTAACTTAATTATCATGGACTCCATGGCAAAACTTAAAATAAAAAAAAAATACTTTCACCCTAGCGATGAATTAAGCTTCTTTTCATCCGGCTATCTACCCATGAAAATTAAACTTTCCGAACAACTTTCCAAAAATATTTGAATAATGGTATCATTTTAATTTTTGAATGGTATCTGTACGTGGTTGCTCTATCTATGGGTTGCTCGGGCATCAGAACAAGGAAATTACCCCTACATAATAATGAAATTGTCATCAAAATAGTGGTAGTTACTATGTAGAGGTAATTTCCATATTCTGATGCCCGAGCAAATAAAAAAGGACAAGAATTAAAAAAACATGTGTTTAGAGATGCCCCACAAATATTAGCTTTTCTTGCAGTAAATGCGGTAATACTTATTAGTTTCTGCGGTCACATAGGTGCTACTGCTACTTACAATATCAAGTACCTTTTTAAGTTTTTGTGTGTAGAATTTAAAATTTAACCCAAGATTACAGTAGATTTCAGTAGAAAATTTCCATACGTTTAGTAGTTTGTGAGTTTTATAAAACGGTCTTAAAACTGAGCTCGTGCGTTGAGGTCACAGTTCTAACCTAACCTAAACCAATGACTATTAATAGTACCGTGGTATATGGAGCTGTTACAAACTGTACTTGAGTAATTATAAATGCAACTTGAGCAGTTTTTTAACACTTTGAGCAATTTAAAATATTGTATTTATTACCTTTTATAGTCATTGGTTTAGGTTAGTTTTTTAACACTTTGAGCAATTTAAAATATTGTATTTATTACTATTTAGTCATTGGTTTAAGTTAGGTTAAAACTGCACGAGCCGAGCGAGCGTAGCGAGCGTGCCGCGGCAGTGGCCGGCGAAGTGCCAGAACCGAATCGGTCTTAAAGTTATTGGTTTAGGTACGGTTTAAACTGCGGTATAAACTCCCAGGCCATAAAATAACCGTAAATACGTTATTATCTATATACGTTAAATTTGTTCAAACTATTTATATTTATTTAATAATCAAGGAAAGTGGAGCTGTTACAAACTGTACCTACTTGAGCAATTATAAATGCAACTTGAGCAGTTTTTTAACACTTTGAGCAATTTAAAATATTGTATACATCAAAAGATAGGAGTTTGAAAGTAAGGATAATTTTTTTTCTTTCAACGAATTTATTGATTTTTAATTAAATAATTTAAGGTGAGCAATTTTAAAGGGCAACTTAGTTGAATTGAGCTATTGAAAATCTATCGATTAGTATTTTTTTTATTACAAATATTATTATTTTGCAGGCTGGGGTGGGGTATGTCGATTTTTCTACAATTTCAGAGTATACATGGAAATTCTCCCGATTTTTCTACCGATTTTACACTTTTAAGTTGGCAATCCTTTTCATTTATGTTTAATGTTACGGGGAAGCCCCTAATAGTATGAACCTAGTGCAGAATGTTCCATATATTTTGGGGAATACCCTTGTATCCTACAATTCGATGTTATTAAGGGACTTCCCGCTCGGGAATTTACCCGTCTAGTCTATATAAACAGGAATTCGGTTTTATTTTTTTCATTAATTTTCTTAGCTTTGAAGAGAGAGTACCTACCTAACCTAAAGAGTGCCTACAAAATCAAATCATTAAGTTAAAATGTCGTCTGACGAGGAGCCAAGCACAAGTGTGAGTGTAAGAAGAAAAAAACATCTACAATATTATAGAAAATAATGGGAAGAACAATTTCCAGGCTGGCTGCAAGATAGTCGTAAAGGCGAAAGCTATGCCTATTGTAAGAGATGTAATAAAGATATCAACATCACATCAGGAAAAGACGCTATAAAGAAACATAGCTCTTCACAAGCACATTCAGCATCATCAAAGAATATAAAATCACAACCGAAGATATCATCATTTACTGTGACCAAAATTCAAAAATCTGATACACTGGTTAAGCAAGGTAATTTTTTTAAATTTTTTATGATACTACTTACATTGTTATATTATTTTGTTTTCTACTTATCGGTTTATAGAAGCAGTGGATATAACTAGACCCTAATCGCTACTAGATATACCTACATTATTTTAATTCTTTATTTTAATTTCAGGTGAAATAAGATTAGCCTCGTTTGTTGTTGAACACAATCTACCATTCACTATTATGGAGCACCTACCGAAGCTGATGCAAGCCATTTGTCCTGATTCAAAAATAGCAAAAGAAATAAAATGCTCTTCGACCTAAACTCATGACATAATTGATCATATTATAGGTAAAGAAAGTTTCAATAATTAATGTGAAGATCTAGGGCAAACTAAGTTTTGGCTTATTATTGACGAGTCCACAGATCTTAGTACAACCAAACACTTGTGCTTAGTCGTGAGATATAAGAAAATGAATCGTACTAAAGATTGTTTTTTAGCTCTTATTCCATTAGAAGAAGCTAATGCAGCAACCTCATTTGAACACATTGTAAACTTTTTTAGAGGCAATGATATTCCTGTTGAAATAGTGATTTTGTTCAGAAAAATTTAAGTATTAAGAACTGGCAACTCTATGCTCTCCCTAATGATGTATGGCGATTGTACTTGTTCTGTGTTGTGTATTACTAAGAAAATAAATGATTATTGAAGATAAAAAGAGTTTTACTAAGATGGTAGCAGACGTCCGTGGTTTAAAACAGAAGATTTATAAGTGACAGAATAGCGAGATAAAATAAAATAAATATTCTACGACATTCTACACAGCGCTTTCTAGACCCAAAGTAAGCATAGTTTAACTAGCTTGTGTTATGGGTTCCAGAATGCGGATTTTATTTTATTCATTTATTTAAATATAAGTTACAAATTTCAGTACAAAAGAACTTATGATGCTACATAAACTCACTCGAGTTTTTCTGAGCAAAAACAATTTCATCGACAATCAGTTTAGTAGTTAAATAATTTAATTTGCATTACATAAAATAATTAAATTTGCAGTGGGTAGGTTACAATAAATAACAGCACTGCGTCGCACGTCTACCTCCCACCAGCCGGCAAACTATTTCTTTATTGCACTCTGAGCATATCACAGAACTCGTTAACTAAATCTATAGTATGATGTTTTGTTTATATGGTTTAATGGTGTCTGTTGCTTATAAAGTATGAATTCTGTTATATTTTCTGAAAATGTGTATTGTGTGTATAAGTGTAATATTATGTCTGAGTAGATATACTTATTGTATATAAGTAGTATTTGTGTAGTAGGTATATATGTACTTTTTTTTTATGTTAGCAGATAATTAAAAAATCAATAATAATTATTTATATTTGCCAAAAAATATTGTTTGAGTCTGAATTTGATATTTTTTGGTGTTATCTCATTCCTAAGAGATAATGGGAGATTGTTGATCAGGTCCGGAATAACATATGACAGTTTCCTTTTGCCATAGAGGTTCTTGTATTGGGGTAATAATAACCTTGACTTCAAGACGTGACGTGTTTGAATCATGTTATCATTATACTGTCTAATTTTTTTAACTTCTTCGTTGAAAAATTCTTCATTTAAAAGTGTGTATTTAATTTTTTCGTGTACTGGTAATACTTTACAAAATTCAAAGAGTCCATGGTAGTTATTTTCATAATTCTTTTTAATAGTACGAGGAACAACTTCTTTTAGCAGCCTCAATTGTAGTACATAGATGGAATCGAGGTGTGATTTGCAAGTTCTTCCGTAGCTCGATAGACCATAAGCAATCACTGATTCGGCTAAGGCAATGTACAGTTGGAGCCGGATTTGATGGGGTATTTTCCGTTTTATCAAAGTAAACTTGGCCAATATACCCCTCAGTTTATCACAGACCCGGTTTATATGACTCTTCCAGGAAAATCGGCTATCTATGACGAGACCAAGATATGTTTGCTCATCCACCACGTCTATCGATTTACAGTTACACCTGTCAGGTGTGTCTTTGTTGTTATTCGTATGAAGGCACTCGTGACTGTGTGCGATGAGAGCAGGCTCAAAGTTGCATCTATTTTGACTAGAGCTTATGTACATTATTTTAGTTTTACTTTCATTCAGCACAAGCCCCAGGTCATGCGACCATTTGGCCAACAGATTGAAATCATATTGAAGTTTGACCAATGCATCTTCAGCTGAGTTTTCAGCCGCCACAAGGCAAGTGTCGTCAGCAAATTGAAAGATCTCACATTTTGTAATCAAGTTTTGCAAGTTATTAACATATGTAAGGAAGTGCAATGGTCCTAACACCGATCCCTGAGCCGTACCCTCGCTCACGCGCATGGCATTACTATCTTCACCAGCCACTCTCACCTTAAAGGCCCTGTTGTGTAGGTAATCACCGCACCATTTTAAAAGCTTGCCATTAATGCCACACTCTTCTAAGCTCTTCAGCAATGTTGGATGTCTGAGTGTGTCAAAAGCACTGCTGTACTCTATAAAAACTACCATTACATGTCGTTTATCATTAAGGTGGTCGTACAAACAGTCTGTAAATTTGGTGAGAAGCTGGGAAGTATTTTTATGTGGTTGGAAGCCATACTGGTTGGTGAAAAGAATATTATTTTTACTTAAGAAATCGTAGATTTCTTTACATATGTACTTTTCAGCTATTTTATCCACTATTGGAAGGATGGTTATTGGTCTATAGTTGGAGTAATCGCCTTTACTGCCCTTCTTATGTACAGGTCTAACTATACCAGTTTTTAAGGTATCAGGATAGACGCCGCTAGACACGCTCATGTTGATAAGGTTAGTAATAGTAGATGCAATTTTGCCACATAGATTTTTTATGTCGACTGCCCTTATGCCATCCAAACCTGGTGATTTTTTTATATTTGTAGATTTAATAATATTTTCTCTAAACTTTGTTGTTGCTTGTCTATATCTCATTGATACATTTGCTGGTTTTGTATACACAGATTTCTGTAGTAAAGGGCTTGAGCAATTTGGTGTTATAGACTTAACGTTGTTTACGAATGTTTGCGCAAACTTGTTGGCCACATCCTGACTACTCTCACCATTCTTTTGCAGCGAATTTGTTATGATAGTGTCTAGGGACTGCTTTATTCTGCCTGTAATTCGGTTGAGAATTTGCCACAGGTTACGTGGGTTGTGCTGGTTTTGAGTTATTTCTGCTCTAAGACTATTATTCCTTGCCTTTTGTATAATTTTATTCGCAAAATTTCTAGCTTTGTTGTAATCACGTTTTAAGTTTAGGTTACTGGTATCTTTCACCCATTTGCCAAATTTTTCATCCCTATGTTTGCAAGCATTTATCACCATGTTATTTATCCAGCTATTTTGATTACGTAAATTGTTCTTAAGTTTTACTTGATGTGTTGATTTCGAATAGCATTCTTTAAATCTGCTCTCAATGAAGTCATTGATATTTATCGGACACGCTAATTCGCACCCTTTATCCCAATTAACTTCGTTGAGGAGTTGCTTAAGTTTCTTATTATTCATACAAGTTTTATATACTGGAACATCCTGTATTGGTGCACCAACACAAGCTAGTACAACCGCACGGTGATCAGCCAGTGTAGTGCCGATTGCCGACGTATATAGGTCTTTTGAATGGGACCGAACATCTAAGTGATCGATACATGTTTTACTTAACAAGCTTTTACGGAATTCTATTCGGGTGTATTCTGTGATTCCACACAAAAGGCCCATATTATGCAATGAGTTATTATATGAATGTATTATAGAGTTGCTGAGTTTCAAGTCAATGTTAATATCCCCCAATAGAAGTAAGTCAGAGTGATCAGAAAAGTGTTGAAGTGCCGATTGTAGCTCGTGAATAAAAAGATGTTTACTAAGGCTTGGCGGCCGGTATACGGCGCACAGGTTTACCGTATAGTTCGACTGAGTCGTAATAGTACACAGAATATTTTCAAAGTGTTGGGTGTTATATTCTTTTAAAACTGTTTTATGAATATTTTTTACATACATTATGATACCACCACCCTTTCGGCCATTTCGCAGGTTCGTAAACATTTGATAACCTCTTAAATTAAAAAGACAGCTTATAGAATCGGAAATATTAGCTTCAGATATTATTATTACATCAACATCTTTTTTAGAAGCCCGAATACATTGCTCGAGGGCCGTCAAGTTTTTAATTGTGGATCTAATGTTTATGTGCATACATAGTAAACTTACACCAGTATTAGGTATCTTATTCAAAAAGTCATTAAGGTTCATGCAGTTGGTTAGTTCGTTAATGTCGTTCTTAAATTGAATATCAACCATATTTTATGAAATATATAAATGTGACTAGGTAATAGGTTAGTTGTATATTTATGGATAACTTTACTTCTTTTTTGTAATTAGTGCTTGAATATCTTCCATGCTCCTAATTGTGTAGATCTTCTCGTTGTCGTTTTTTTTGCTTTAACGTAGCCTTTTTTGAACCAAACGTATTTATAATTTTGATTGATTTTAAGTTCTTGTTTTGCATTCCATAGTAATTGTTTATTAAATTGCGTCATAGCCTCTCTGACGTATACAACATCTTTGATATTTTTGCAGGTAGGATGGACGTCTGCTACACACGGTTTTATAAACTTTGCCTCCGTTAACCATTTCTCCTGGGTGTTTTCGTCACGTAATTCCACCAGTATTTTGGATGGCAAGTCTTTGCGAGCGTGGAGCCTTCTCGTTGATTTGATCCCGTCTTTTGGCTGCTTGATTACAGCTGCAAGATTTTCGACAATATTTTTGGCTTCCTCATTGGTATCTGTTGGAACGTTGGCGATTTCTAAAAATTTTCCCAGTTTCTCTTGTTCTAGCTCCTGTATGCGTTGTTCCATTGCTCCCACACGGATTTCCAGGTTGGTTGTTTTATTAGAGAGTGCAGCATTTTTTCGTTCTAGGTCCTTAATAGTATTTTTGAAGACCTCCACGCATTGCAATATCTCATCCATCTTAGAACTATGAAACTGCAGGGCATCGTTTAACTCCCTCATTTCTTTTTTCATCGCCTTCTCGACTTTTTTCGATATGTTGGTGAGTAACTTTTTTGAATTAATTGTCACTGAGGTGTCATCTGCATCATCATCATCGTCACTTGGTACGACAATGGATGAGTTTTTTCGCGGCATTTCACCTTGGCACTGCAGACAAGTCCACTCCAGGCTGGGTGCAGCTTTTAGTGCTGTGATTTGCTTGCTGGTCAAACCAGTACACTTTGTGTTTAAGTGAACCACACACTCACATTTGCTGCATTCCACACCTGGTACGTTCTTTGTTATATTTTTTTCACATTGATCACACTTTTTAGGCATTGTGGGTAAGTAACAAGTAGTTTTTTGATTATGCACAGTGGTATGTTGTTCGAACGACAGATCACCGATGGAATGGATTCAAAAAAGTGTAATAAACATACTTATATACTTTTTTTTTGTAAATACATACATATTATACATAGAAACACCCAGACCAATGCAAATAGACATATTCATGCATACAAATATTTGCAAAAAAGAAGATTTTGTACAATTGCAAATTTTCAATGGCGCCGGCTACGACAAATGGAAATTTAGATTGAAAGTTTTCTTGGAAATGAAAGAATGTTATGATGTGATCAAACATGAGATCAAACCGGCTGAGAGAAGTGATGAGACATGGAAGAAAATGGAACTCAGAGCGAAAAATTATATTGTAAATAGTGTGTCGAACACCCAACTCGAATTTATCATAAACGAGAAGACTGCACGTGGGATGATTGAAAAACTAGAAGGAATATATTTGACAAAAACGACAGCAAATAAATTATTGTTTAAGAGAAAACTATAAGAACTTTTAGTTCACAAACTATAAGAACTAAAAAGGTTATGTTAACGAATTGATAAACACAGGGGAAAAAGTTTCATCAGAAGACAAACTGAATTATCTTCTATTAAGCCTGCCAAAATGTTACTCCAATATAGTGGATATCGTTGATGCCCTGCCAGATAAGGAAAAATCTGTGGATTATGTGAAAACAAAGTTAGTTAAGTTAAACTTAAAAGTCCATAAAATACTTCACCCCTCTCAAACACGCTGGTTATCAGTACATGCAGCAGTGAAGAGAATATTGGAACAACTCTCTGCTCTAAAACTATTTTTTATAGACCAAATCTCTAATAATGATCATCTTTTAGCTGCAGAACATATATTACAGACCACTAAAATATTATTTTTGGAATATTATTTTTAGATTTTGTATTACCATTATTTACCGATTTAAATAAAGAAATGCAAGCAGAACACCCGAAAATTCATAATTTATATGAAAAAATAACTGGAACATTCAAAACCATTTTTGATTGTTTTTCAAAAAGAGAATATTTAACTAGCACTCCAATCGAAAATGTTGATTTTAAGAATCCCAGAAATTTTATGGATATTGACGTCGTATACTATGGTGCTGCTGCGTCTAATACACTACTAAGTAGTTCAGAAAATCTAAACTCAGATCAAGTAAATTTGTTTAAATGCCTAGATTTTTATATCGAAAACAACCACGCGGTTTCCATTGAAAAATAATCCAATAAAAGGTTTAGACATAAATGGATTCAAAAAATGTTCAAATTGGCAAAACTGCTTCAATAGTTCCTGTGAGTAGGCTCTTTCCGAATATTGTTCAGAGCAATGATTTCCAGGAAACTGATATAGAGTGGCGCATTTTAAGAAATTATGAATAAACCAAAACATTTCCTGATGATGTAGAACTACTTTGGGATGAAGTAAGTTTACTAAAGCGTGGCGATGAAACTCAAATATTTCCTTTGTTGTCTAATTTCATCTTTAATATTTTATCACTTCCCCATTCATCCGCTAACGTTGAACGCATATTTTCACATATTAATCTTTTGAAAACAAAACAGCGAAATAGGCAGTCGACTGAATCAATCACTGGTCTATTACATTCAAAACGACTCTATAATACAGCTAATTGTTATGATTTTGAAATTAATTCGAAGATGACCGCGGCTATGGCCAAGGATATTGGTATAATAAATAATTATACTTAAGTGTGATTGTTATAAATTAGTCTGAAGTTTTATTTCAATAAATAAACGATTTTGATTGAATATTGTATTTTTTTGTCAAATACCGATTTTGAGCACAAATATACCGATTTTAGCTGGCAACTCTACCGATCTCGCTCTATGACGTTCGAGACCACTGAATCTATGGTTTATGTTTTGGAAATTTGGATATGAGAATTATGAGCCAATAAGAGATTGAATCCGTTAGTTTGCGCTCATTTTACTGGTTTACTTTCATAAAAATAATTGTATGATTATAAAATGACTGAAAGCTGCAGACAGTGTAAACAAAACTCAAAATACAAGTGCCCTATATGTCGAATACCTTAGTAAGCATAAAATATTAAATAGTAACCTTTGTCTGTAATAAATACCATGGATTTATCTTCATTAAAATGCAAAAACATTCTTACAGTTGCTCAGTTGCATGCTATAAAGAACATAAGCAAAACACTTGTTCGCCGCCACCAGAAATTCCAAAACAAATAATTGACACGGAACAGTCACAAGTAGAATATGAATATCCCACAGAAGACACTGTACCTATAGAAAAGTTCAAATTATTAGGTGAGTTTTAAAATACATATTAGATTTAAATACTCAGTATGGGGCCCCACCAAGATCTTTACGACCCAATGCGACAACACCTGCAAGCGGTTACTCCTACTGATTGACGGACGAGGCTCTGTAGCATGCTTTCTTCTTGGGGTTGGAAAGTCATACCACAATAGTTACTCCCTTTATTACCAAACTGTGGATCAAGCAGCTTTTTGAATCAGTGCCAAAATGTGTGAATCTTTATTGGTTTTAGATCTAAAATTGTATTCTTTGCCTTAGTGCAGTCAGTGGTAGGCTACTGTGTTGCAACCTGGGGGAGCACGGAAAACGAAAGTTCTCGTTTATTCCACCAACTGAAAGTTTTAAGAGTGAGAAATCTCTTCCTACATAACATTATATTTCGGAAGCACACAGAACTTCCTTATTGCCATAACCCCAAAAAACGCAGATCGGACAGAATTTGTAACATCGAATTGTGTAAAACACAACTTGCTAAACAACACTTCCATTTCTTTGCCCCCTCCCTCTACAACAAAGTAAATAAACTCTTAAACATCTATCCTACTCTGTCTACTTACGAAAAAACAAGACTTGCTTTCATCTATTGTTTAAATCATCTTCCAGCACAACTAGTCCATTTATATTTAATTTTTGTACTGGTGCAACAACACGCATGCCATGCACATTAACACAGACAGTTATATTAATGCACCCACACACTTATACACTCACCCTCCTTCTCACTCACACACAGACCCCTCAGACTCAGACGGGTTGCATAGTGTGTGAGGGTGTCTACCCTCACCCACCATGCATGCACACATTTCCAAGGTCACTTATACACTTACCACTCTTCTTTTACTCCACAGACCCAGTTAAACTTTTATAATAGTATTATAATTAATGATAATGAATATACACTTTCCACTCTTCTTCTACTCTACAGACCCAGTTAAACTTTTAAGCAAAAGGAATTTGCCCCTCTATCTGGAGGTCGGCGTTAGTGAGTGCACCACAGTGTTTCACTAATGCAGTCATTATCAAATGTACCTAATGGGTGTAAACGTTGTTATTTTTGTCAGTTTCAATTAAGAGGTTTAATTATTTATTAACATGTTGACACTTTACAGGACAATCTGCAGAATTAAAGAAATGTCTAGAGAATCCTCATGTAAGAGAGATATTGGAGTTGCTAGATCAATCACCACATCCTGACACACTGATGCAAGAGTACATGACAGAACCTATTTTTACAGAATTTGTTGATGCATGCCTGACAGTTGTACAGCCCCAAGATAATAATAATTAAGTATTTAGAACAATCTATATGTGTTTTATTTACTTGGGATGACAAATACTGTGTTTAAATCTTCCATTGCATCTCAAATTATCGCCGTTTCCACCTCGTCATATTATTTTGCCATAGGTACCACACTCAATTTTGCACTTTCTGTGAGGAAAACAAAAGTGTTAGAAGGCATTAGACAGAACTCTGTATTAAGTTATAATTAGTTGTACCTGTATCTTAGTCCACGTAGACTTAGATCTGGCTTTATTTTGCGCGACAGCATTTTTTTTCCATGGTCGCCACGCGGGCAAATTCACTGTCGTACTTTTTGAGAGTATGACAAACTAATATGACCACGAGGAAACTAGTCACACTACACCTCCTTTTGGGCTCATGAAATTAAAGAATATTTTGATTGAAGCATCTAAGCAAGTAGCCACATCTTCACTGATAGCACCTGCCTGCATTATAGTAGTAAAATATGAATCGTTTCAAGATGTGATAAGAATGGTTATAGTGAAGCAGTTTTGTGTAGTTGTATCATTTATTAGGAATGGAACAACTAGCGGGCGAAATGCAACCTAAACCTAATGAAAGAAAAGGGTGCTCTGCGGGCATTCATCCCGCCCCGCGCCGTCATCTGCGCAGCGCCTTAATTTTAACAGTAAGTACTCTTAAGACGAAGTAAGGCAAGGTAAGTAAGAAAAAAATATTTGAAAGAAGCGTAAAAGAGGTGTCTTAGAAACAGTTTTTGGGTATCAACTGCTAAAATACATGAAATGATATTCCTACTGTCGTAAAGGTAAAGAAATGATTTGTATTGTTAGACAATTAGAAACACGATTAGAGTGATTTGCCTCGATAGAAAAAAAAGCGGCCAAGTGCGAGTCGGACTCGCCCATTAAGGGTTCCGTAACAAATAATAATAATGCTTTATTAATTTAATTTGATTGAATGAAAGGTAAATTGCGGTTTACGATTTCTGACGTATTAAAAAAAAATACCTCCTCAATTCTGATGGCCGATAAGACACAAGAATTCTAATCTAGAAACGTCAGAACCAGGAACCAGGAATATTTAGTGCAAAAATCTACTATCACTATTATTTGATATAAATAAAATTAACAGTCTTATTCATAAAAAATGCTTATCGAAGGTTTATAGCTTACATTAGTTAAAACGTCTCATAACGCTATCATACGTATTTTAAAATATTGTATTCATATTCCTAACTGCTCTATGCCTTCGATAATCGATAACTATAGTGTCGCTATAAGAGATTAATAGATGAAAATGTTGCAACTTGGTTGAAAAATTCAGATATCCTGCATGCTGTGCATGCAGGGTAAAAATCATAGACAAATGTACTCAAATTGACAATAGATTTGGTTTGTTGTCTTCTTCTTCTTCTTTTAGTTAATGGCTTCTGCAGAATCACCGCAATTTCGTCAATGTCAAGTAAAATATAGTAAATGTTTATAAAATTATATTAATCTAAGAATTTCAAATTAACGGCAACGTCGTACGGTTTTCTCAAAGAGTATCAAAATATAATAAATGTTTAAAAAATTATTAATGGCGAAGACGCCAATGTCAAGTCCGTCTATACAGTCGAGAGTCAAAAGTCAAAGTCTGGTTTGTTGTCATTGTCATATGTCACTATTTCGTTACGTCACACCGATTCCCGCCCCGGAATTCCTGGAATTCAAAATTCTTTCGTACCTATAGCATTTTTTTTCAAGCATATATAAAAATGCAAGGAAAGGAACATGCGACGAGTGCCAAAAAAAGGCAGAGAAGTGAAAATTGTTTAGACGAGGACAAGGTACGTTACTTTTCATAGTTACTAAAAGTTGTAGACTATCAAAATTCTGAAATTGAAATGATTAAGTCCTTTCTGCCTTGTTATATGAAGTGCCTGTTTATTATGCATTACTAACGCTATGGTTATTTGCTTCATAAGATCATATTATAAGAACTGGTGAAAGAGCGGGTCGGTGTGCGGGAAAATAAAAACACCGACACGAACACTAACGCGAAGGAGGTGGCGGCGTGGGCTAGTTTACACAATTGGTATTAAACTTGTTGGTAAACCTATTAGTGATTCATATAATTAAATACATATTTGTTTATTTCAGTTTCAATTGTATGTGTGTTGGGGCTTGGGGCCCCACGCACCCTTGCCCAATTAAAAGCCCAGTGGGGTATTATTAAAAAAGGCTTATGAGCGCAGGGAGCTCATTAAAAAGGGTGGTGGTCCACCACCTCCTACCAAAATAGACAGTGAAGACATACGTTCATGGCTCCCTAATGAATTTATAGTCGATAAACCTTTGGTCGCGGATTCCCAATATTTTCAATAGCTTCAAGTACACACCAATGACTTTTCAATGCTTTTCGGAGTTATGTGTGTATTTATCGCAGGTTTATAAGTGCCCGGTTAATGGCAATAGGCTCGCCACCTATTACATTGGGACGTAAACCTAAAACTGGTGAAATGTGGGTGCTAGCACCTCTGCCTACCCCTTCGGGGATATAGGCGTGAGTTTATGTTATGTTATGTAGTACATCTAGGCTTTGTAAAGCTTGCATGGTGGAAGACACTGATAAACACTCTGCTGCAATAAATTTACCACAAACTCCACAAAGTAACTGACCTTGATAAGTACTAATAATAATAAAGGCTTGTGCTTGTCTGGAAACAAATCAGAGATATTAGAGATTAGAGATATATTCAAATTCAAAAATTCAAAGTATATTCAATAATTCGCCAAACTAATGCGAACAAAGCAACGAGCTGTCAAACACATCAGCTGTTGCGCAGGTCGGCCATCTTATCTCCTAATATTGCTTTAGGCACGGCTATAGTAGGTTCCTGCCTTCCTTAACTTATATGAAGTTTATCAAGAGTTTAAAGAGCATATTAGTGCTAAAATGCTGTTAAGAATATAAATTTTCGATGATCACCTTATAGCAGTCTTATAAACCTCCCATAACTTTTTATGAATAAGACTGTAAACTTTTTAAATAGATCTAATAAGCGTGACTTTATTTTGGAACTCACTTTTACGGTTTATTATAGAAAAAAATGAAATAAAAGCATTACATATATTTAACTTAGATTTTTTTTAGTCTGCTGTACCTACATTGGTTTGTATGAAATTGTTTTTAAAACAAAATTGGTGGGCACCAGGAACGGTGGGAATCAAGAACAACCCAAACCAAAACAACACAAATCAACTGACATTCGACGTCTTGCGGAAGACAAGAGTTTTTCCTGGATGCATTCACATTATAAGAAATATCTTATCAGACACAAGAAATTTTCTTATAATGTGAATAGGGTCTAATTGATTTCATTCCATTCTTACTTTTCTTTTGTAAATAACATACTTATAATACATATAGAAACACACCCCGACCAGAAACAAATATCTGTGGTTTACACAAATATTTGGTCCCAGCGGGAATCGTACCCGTAACCTCCTGCATCGTAAGCTGGCGCTCGCCCGACCACGCTACAGAGGCTGTTACGTAGGTACGTACGAATATACGGTGATCCTTTCACTTCTACTCATACTGGTGAAAAATAAATTGGTATCGATACATAACAATACCGATATTATCGATACCCAGTCAAGTGTACGTTGACCCTCAATTTCACGTAAAGTTATCATACTGATGAAAAAAATTGGTACCTATTCGTAAAAGACAATATCGATAGCCGGTCAAGCGTACGGTGAGCCTTATGGTCCGTGAACATAAAACGCGGGGAAAGATGGTTGCCCCCCGCGCATGCTCCCGCCGCACTTCATACCTTTTTTTTTTTTCTGCGGAAATCCCTTCGGATACCCCCCCGCCGGGCAGCGGGGGCGGTTATGTCGGGCTCGCACCGACTAAAACCGCACGCCGTCTCGGGTCTTCAGACGCCGGGGTGTAAGGTTACCCATAGAGCATATCCCTCGCACCCCGACTGACCCTGGGCCATCTCACCACTAACAGCATCGCTCATCCTGTCTCCTCTGAAAGCAGAGGAGTACGAAGAGCGATGTGTTCCCGCCACGTTGGGTATTAGCCGACGATCAATGCCAACCCTATGAAGGGGAAGCCATTGACCGCCGCCCAGGGTGTACCGGCCGCTCCGATTCCGTTCCCCCCGGACTGCAGCGGGATCGGAATCGGAGCGACACTCGAGGAGGTTACCCAACACACACCCCCCGCACTTCATACCTCACCCCCTCACAAACGCGATGCGCGTGTTCCCACTTCATCTTAATGTTATATTGCGTGGTCTAGTATACGTCGAACGTGAACAGATGATTGGCATAACTTTGAACGCGATTGGCTAATAAACTAATAACTGACTTTCCTTTTGGGCTTTTCCTTTATTCATATCAATGAAAAATAGGTCAAAAATCAATCATTTTATTATCATTAATAGTATGTTCATCATACAAAAATATAATTAGTTCATTACAAATTACCCAATGCAGCTTTCAGTAAATGATCAAATTGTAAAGATTTAACTTTTTCTTCCTCTAATAGCTGTTCGAGCTGTTTCACAGCTTCTGTACAGTTACTATATTTCGAAATGCTCTCATCTGCTTTTTTCATTTGTTCTTCAACTAATGTTCTATCTTTATCTTCCAACATTAAGCATTCTAGAGAATCCATTTCTAATTTTCTGCGTTTTGTTTCAATAAAAAAATCTACATCATCTTTATACTCTAAGGCTTTGTGTTTCAATTCATTAAAAATGCCAATTTCATGCAACCAAAGTGCACCACGATAATCTTTTAAAACAGATATGTCGTATACAGCAAACCGGTTTTCAAAATTCTTCAATCTATTTATCTTTTCATACACTATTATATTCATGAAGTCTATTAAATTATATTGTGCATAGTATTGTTTAAAATCTTCACAAGGCATGCTTACATTAGAAAGTTCGTTTGGCAAGACGGCGACGACCTTGCATACTATGTCTGCAGGGTCTTCAAACCATCCTATCTGATTGCAATAGACTGATATTTGTTGCTGCATAGTGACTGCGTTCACTGGATTAAAATCTGAAGATGGATCAGGCAGCTTTAATTGATTCATAATTCTCTTGATTGCCGACACATTATCCGAAGTCCTTGTACTGCTAGGTATAAACTCGTAAGGCTTAGGATACAGAGACGAACTATCTAAATATGGCTGAAATTCTAGTGGAAAAGACGAATAGTTAAATAAATCTTCATTTGTGATAGTGTCGGTTAACTTATCCACTGCTGTATTGTAGCATTTGATTAATTTATATAAATCTTTTAGAATTACACTCATGCGATAATGTGTATCTGATTTCAATCTGCACCAAATTTCATTACCGAGGTACCTTTGACATATTGATTTCAAGTAATCTATTTCTAAAGGTGGGATCAGTGGGTATTTTTTCGCTAACCATTTCATAGCTGTTTTAGTACTCATATTTAAAGTTTCAGAAACGGATTTTGCACTTATTACAAATAATCTGTATGCTGCTATTACTTTTCTCTTCACAAGGTCTGCCAATAAAACTTCTAAACGTGTTTGCACAGAATCATTTTCCATTACAGGAATAATGACAGCAACTGGGATTACTTGGTATGGATATTTGTACTTTAATGTTTCCTGTATCACACTCACAAGATCACCATCGTTTTCGGTAGCATAAAAGATTAGAGCATTAGCACCATCTATAGCTTCATTGTAATGTGAAGTTTTATCTTTACTTGTTAAGCTTACAGATATAGCGAAATCCATCAAATGATTCCAAGATTGTTTACCAACATGTATTAGAGTGTCAGACACATCGTGTTTTTTCTTATCACCAAAAACATCTAGTAACCATTTTTCAATATGCATCTTTCGATATAAATATTTCATTGGCCCTGGGGAAACGAGAGCGAGTTTCCAGAAGAAACATTTATCATATGGATAACTTATTTGTTTCATACGTTTTAGCAAAGGCGACTTAATTATTTCCATGATGTTATAAGATTCGGGTGTCGGTAATTGTTTTAGTTCACCTGTGAACCTGTAGCCTTTATGTATCGCATTCATATTGGTTAATGCGGCGTTTTCAACTATCCGCCTTAATTTTGTCGCTTCTTCAAGTGGCGTATTCTGAGTCAGCCACACAGGCGTGTCATCCAAAAGCCTACGTCTTTTTATATTTCTTACATATTGCTTCCTCCAAATATGGAACCATTTCCTCCTGATTTTCTGAGTTAAAAACATCTCTGCTTTCATTTCAGATTCACAAATTTCACTGCATAAATTATAAATGATTTCGTCTGTTGTCGTACCAGCGAACTGCATTAAACTATTTAATTTTTCCAATTCTTCTCTCATAATACCTTTAACAGTTTCATCTTTAATTTCATCAGTTAGTTCCTCGATAAGTTCTGAAGATTCTTTATCAACTCTCTCTTTGAATTTCCTTTCCTCTTCAGCTTTTCGTATTAATTGAGCTTTCTTTTCTTCTTCCAACTTTTTCTTTAATTCCTCTCGTTTTTTCCGCTCCTCTTTTTTGCGCTTTTCTTCTAACAATTTTAGTTCCTCTTGCTTTTTACGTATTTCCTCTTTGCGCCTTTCTTCTTCCCGCCGTTGCAGTTCTTGCTTTCTCAGTTCTTCCTTCTTTATTGCTTCCTGTATCGTTCTTTCCTCTTCTTTAACTCGTTCCTCGTGAAGACGCTGCATCTGCAGTTTGTTTTGTTCTTCACTATCATTTTGATCAAATTCGTAAATTGAGGAAGCATTTGTTGTAGGTAATGAATTTAATATGTTGTCAGCGACTGTTTGAGCGTTATTTTTTGTTTGAAATATTGAATAATTTTTAGCATCTGGGCCGTTTTGAGTGCTTAAGACACTTTTAAATAAGCTTCCCGGTGAAAGCTTGGTAGGTGCTTCGCCATTGGCAAATGCAGCTTGCGCCTTTTCACCTTCAGGTTTAGCAAATACATTTGTTGTTGCTGGCACCTTTCCAAAAGCACCAAACACACTGGAAGGATTCTTTGTTTCATTATTCCCTGTTTCAGTTGATTGGCTAAATATATTACCAATTTTCTCCAATTTGGCTGTATCAGGTTTAGCAAATAAGTTATTTTTGGTACTGGCGAATATATTTTTATTTTCATTATCTGTACTATTTTCTTCCTTTGCTGCAAATATATTTTTGCCACCAAAAACAGTTTGATTCTCTATACTTTTTTGTTTATTTGCTGCAAAAATGTTATTACCACCAAAAAGAGATTGACTGCCTGTACTTTTTTCCTCATTGCCCGCAAATACATTTTTAGTGGCACCGCCAAACAAATTTGCTGATTTAGATTTATTTTCAAATGTTTGATTGAACATAGGCTGTTCGTCAAACTTTTTGTTGAATATGTTATCATCAGGCTTTGTACCACTAAACAATGGGTGAGAATTTTGCTGTATATCAACACTTAGTTTTGAGAAAATATTATTTGAGGCAGTAACTGGTTTCGTATCAAACAGACTCTTAACTGTTTCTTTGCCAGCAAATATAGTATTCGTAATTGCAGTTTCTTGCGGTTTAGAAAATGAGAATATATTTTTATCTGAACTGAATATTTTTTCGGGCGAATTCTTTATGATATCATTCGAAGCAACCGGGATAGCGGGTTTAAAAGAAAATAATTTAATACCACTTGCAGTTGTCGCAAACTTTTGACTCTGTTTCAGGCTCGTAGACTTAGGTTCAAGTTTTGTAAAAACATTTGCCCGAGTTTCGGACGCCCTTTCTATTCCGAACTCTTTACCACCTTGAGAAAGCCTTTGAATCTCTGCTTTCAAAGCTTGTATATCTTTATTGCTGTCATTAATCGTATTATAACCTTGATCCTCGGCAGTTAATGCAGATTCTTTCAATCTACCATCTGGGGTGAAACTGGTGTGCAGTATGTGCTGGCTATATCCTGTATCAGGGAGAACTCCACCTGCGATTATTTCTCCAACTGAACAATTTCTCTTAGATTCAATAAGATTGATAGCCCGAGCAATGGGATATGGATCACTGTCTTCTATGAATTGATTTCTATCAAGTATAACACAAATTTCTGAATCATCCGTTCTAGCGAATCTTAGACCATAGTGGCTGATGAAGGACTTAAGGTTTTCAACTGATTCAAAAGCGAGTGTCCTTATCATATCTTCGACAGGGTACCGAGAACCTCCTCTAGGGGCATACGCTTTTACGATTCTGGCTAATGCCCGTGCACGGACGTCGTTGAAGTACCGCAAAAGTATACAAGCTTGTAGATACGTGGCCTCATTTCTAATAAGCCGGAAAAATCGCACGTAGTTATTGTTATCTATAGCATTGAATACGCTGATCGCAAAGACTATGGGCGCCGACTTTTGTATCGCCTGTGGTAACTGCTTAATCTGTGAAGAAACGACAAACAAAATTACGATGCGAAAAATTTAAAATATAATTTATTAAACTTTTAATTTCTTTTTTCTCTTAACTTGTAATTGAAATCTCGGCGGCTTCAAATACTAACCTCCCACCAGAAATTGGCATCGCCAAGATTTAGCAAAGCAACATATCCGCGAAACTCAGCCTCTCTGGGTTTTTCTTCAGGACTAACATCAGCATACATGTGTTTTAATGTCTGCAGACATTTTGTGAGGTTGTCGGTGTTCAACTTTTGATCAAACTGCGTGTGTTCTAGGTCGGCGAGGCGCGCTGCGCAGTGAGCGTGGAAACGCGCACACAACTCAACCAAACGGATGGAATCTGTAGCAATAAACTAAGGACTTAACCATATTGCATGTACAAACCCACATTAACAAAAGATTAGAATCTTTAAGCAGATGTCACTATTGCGCAGATTTTGTTTATTTAAATAAAAACTATGATGTACTGAAACAATATTTTCCTAACCTTGAATGATGTTTTTCTCTTTCCAATAATGATTATGGTAAAATTTCAGCCAACAGAAAACAAATAATAACGTTTATTTCTTTTTAATTCAATTAAAATCACGCGTTTGAAAACATCAAACGTATTGGTAACTGAATCGGACCCCAGGAGGTGGAATTATAAGAAATCTACATCACTCTTTAATCAAGCGGCAGGCAACAGAACATAAAAAAAAAACTGGACTAAAAAGAACAGAAGGCATCACAGCCTCAAGGATTACATGTTCTAAGTGAGCTTTAATAGATTCCAATATGTACAATTCCCACCTGCACAACATAAGGCCTGCTGCGTTATATCCTTGCGAATGCCACGAAATCGATCCCACATAAAATGAAACCAGTCTGCCAGGGAAACCTAAAACAAATATTAACAATAAGCTTTATATCTTTTTCATTAAAATAGGTCAACGGCGCAATCACATAATAAAGGTATAGTTAGCGGCTAAAATCTTGACAATGTACTCTAGTAGCGCAGTACGCATTTTTAGGTCTCTTTGGTGACAAGCGAGAGCCGCGTTGGCGGAGCTGGGGCAATAGACTATTTAAACTAATAACGGTTTCGCGTCATTGGTTGATCAGTCGTTGTCTTTTTATTGGTTTTTTGGTTGAACAGTTGCATATGCGCGACCTTTTTGAGCTTCGTTCAAGATTTTTGGCGATAACTATACCTATGTTATTAATATAGCTAATCATATTATATTGCTACGTTAGGCTCTCAGTAGTCCATTCAGCTGATGACCAGTTGAGCACACCGATCAATCCGATGCCTTGTGTTTCCACTTGCATTTCTACTGTTATCAGTATTACTCTGGCAATTAGTTTTATTAGTTAAAACTATATTGCAGTGAACAGTGACGTTTAAAAATTAATCGCACCTGTCGATTAGTATCAGCGACTTCGTGCAGCAAGTACGCACAGGTACGCAAGAGTACGCGGGCGGGGCGCAGCTCGTAGCCCATGGGGATCTCCTGGTCGGCCGAGCTGCGGCTGTACTGCTTCACGGCGCGCCACGGCTCTAGCTCACCGTCCGATTCCGGCACTGTCTCAAGCGTCATCACCTGTGAACACCACATTCAGTTTTGTTACTAAACATCAAAAATGTTATCATAACGGGGCCCAAGTCCACCTCACCGGTACAGTAGTCGCTCTCGTGAAATGTAAACTAAACCAAATAATGGAGTTACCTATAATTACATTAGGTTTTATTTGGTTTATTTGAGCCATTGATCTCTATTATTTGAGCGGACCCCGGGCCAGAGACGCCGAATACGTCATGAATGGCTTACAGAAACAGGGACGCAACCTGCAAATCGCACGACAGACAAAAATAAAAATGTCCAAATCGCATACTTATTGTGCTGTGGATGGTTGTAACAATAAAAACTAATGATGACTTTTTTCTTGACGTATTAAAAGTTATGTTGTAAATGGTTTATGCAACATTTTTTAATTTAATTAATTATCAAAAGAAAAACAATATTTCGTCTTTTATTTCCTAGTCAAGTATTATCATGATGTTGACGCCCCTGGTGTTGCACACGTCCATAGGCCGTAACCGCTTCCCATCAGGTGGCTCGTGTGCTTGTCTGGCACATAAGTGGTATAAAAAAAAAATCAACCCCGCCAATGCGTTGACTCGGTAACGCAGTCGTGCAGTCTTAAATTCTCGGTATGCGGTATATTTCTGCTTGCAGCTATTATTTTTTAGAGAGGTAATTGTCACTAACATATAGAAGTGATGTGCCTGTTATGTAGTAACTATTATCTAATCCGTGCCCGGGCTCCAAAGTGCAACCGTTAGTGCTGGGATGAAGAAAATCGTTGCTGATATTATGCTATTAAATTTAGGACCTATAACAGTTCTCACCGGTTAAATTGTGAAATAGCTTACTTGGTGTTCTGATTGTCTTTGTAATAGCTCCTTTTCGGGGCACATGTCCTGACATGTACCTATAGTAGCACCGCCTATTTTAATTCGCGAACCTGCGCCTCCCCAACCTCTCAAGATCCTGAAAGTTTTGTACAGTGAACAATATAGAAATAATGTTGAATATATATAATTGCAGATTGTTAATGCATGTAAATGCAGACTGTCAATGTGATTCCAGACTATTAAAGCATATAATTGCAGATTTTCAATGCATGTAATTCTAGAATATTAATCAACAACAACAAGTTTTTTCAACCTCAGAACTAAATAAAATAGGATTTATCTTTAAATATATATTTTACTATATATTTACCATGTGTCATATTTTTAGGGTTCCGTAGCCTAATGGCAAAAAACGGAACCCATTCGTCATGTCTGTCTGTCCGTCCGTATGTCACAGCCACTGTCATCCAAAACTATAAGAACTATGCTGTTGAAACTTGGTAAGTAGATGTATTCTGTGAACCGTATTAAGTCACAAAAAAATAGAAGAAAAAAACAATAAATTTTGGGGGTACCCCATACTTAAAAATATATTTTATATATTATAATAAATTGTAACTGAAACTTAAAATTTTGTTTTCATCAATCCCATGTGTGGTGTGGGGTGGGGTATCTATGGATAGGTCTTCAAAAATGATATTGAGGTTTCTAATATAATTTTTTTCTAAAGTGAATAGTTTGCGAAGTTACGAAGCGAAGCGAAGTTTACTTCGAAGTGGTAAAATATATGTCGTCGTCCCGTCCCCCCCTGTAACTTCTAAAATAAAAGAATGATAAAACTAAAAAAACATGTAAACTTCCACCGAAAACTGGTTTGAACTAGAACAGTATATCGTAAACCACAATTCACCTTTCATTCAATCAACTCAAATATAAAAATTTTACTTGCTGCTACGGAACCCTTCATGGACGAGTCCGACTTGCACTTGGCCGGTTTTTTTAACTAGAGCTGATGCAGAAATATCAGTCACAGATTTGAAATTGGCGTTAACAATTGGACCAATATCATGTAACATAACCCAATCATCAGACATGCTGTTGTGAAGTGTTATCTAAAAAATCATATTTTAACTAGCAATAAGTAAAAAACGCTTCTCTTTCCTTTCACTTGTAAAGTGTTTATTTTGATCATAATTCGTTGTTATTTTATATTAAAATGTAAATATACATTTCAATTTATTATACTTGTCTTTTTTTTCCTTTATTAATCGGTTTTAACAGTGTGGAGTCAAATTGACATTTTCACATGTACTTATTGTAAGTACCCTGCTGGCTGATGCACCATCACTATCATAATGGCCTCGCTGTTCTATGGTACTGTAGCTTTCGGACCTCGTTCGAGCACTACAGTTCGTTTACCTGGCCATCATGTGTCAGAGATTAAAAATAAATTGTGTTTGAATTGAAATGAATGTTTAAGGAAGAAAAACAATTGCCTTGGCGGACAAGTGGCTGACAGCGGGTGACCGAGGGCTCCGGTCTCGACCCGCCGTCCGAAGAAAGTTCCAAGAGAATTGATTGTAGGCTCAATCCTTAAGCAGAATCCGCGATTCCCTACAGTTCGTTTAAAATATAAATATATTCGTGTAAAACCCCCCTAAAACTCGATATAGGAAGTTTTATGTGCATATATATACATAATATATTATATAAATATCATATCATATAAATGCCAATATAAATAATAATTCTTGTGTTTTATCATTTCGTTATCACGAGTTATTGTGGCGTCAGGCCCCGACGCTACAGTACTAATGGGACATAACAAATAAATCAGTATCAGTAGTCCTATGGGACTAGTGGGACTTAAAAAAAAAACAGTACCAGTTATCCCATGGGACTAGTAGGACATCATTTTAAAAATATATCAGTATCATTTGTACCATGGGACTAGTGGGACATAATCATGTGTCCACCATCTGTCCCATCATGGGACTGGATCAATGGAACTAGTGGACTTTTCAATGCATATAATTTCAGACTATTAATGCATATAATTGCAGATTAATAAAGCATGCAATTGCAGATTTTCAATGCATGTAATTAATATAAAACAGACTATTGAAAGCATGTAATTAAATGAATTAAGAGCGACTGTGAACTGCAGATAACTTGGTTTAACCCAAGTTATCTATAGCTCGTATTGTGAATCTTCGAATGAGGCCTGTATTCAGCCATCCAACTGCTGAAATTACGAAGAAAGTGTTCTGCTGTTGGTAAATCCTGAGCACAGGTTTGCCCGATTTTTTGAATTAATGAATCCAGTCACTCTACTAAATCATTACGGGTGTTACCCAATTATGCCTAATATGTAACCTGAATTATTTACCTGTCTCTTGCGTCGAGGATTCGCCATTGCTCATCAGGGCTAAGTGATATCTTCGAACGCAGCTGATACAGTTCTGCCGCAGCTTCGACAGTGCTTAGATTTGTTTGTGTAGTTGTCACTACCACGACAGGTTCAATAGCACTAGCGAGTTGCGCTCTGTAAAAATTTACTCAATTCATAAATTTAAATAGATGGTGTTTATTTGTTAGTAAATACAGTTCTGACCACTGTACGGTTATTAGTCAAGGACCAATTTATGGTGTTATATATATTATATGTAGTTATATATTTTAAAGCTTATTGGAACAATCCTTCCACTTTCATCATTATCCTCCTAACGATTTTCCGTTTGCAACCGGGCTTCAAAGTGTAAACTTTTAAGCCAATTTGGAGTTCATTTATCATTTTTGGTTGCTTTGTTGACTTTTATGTGAGCGACTGCCGCCTGACCCCAAGAGGAAAGCCTTCACCAGTCTCGTCTCAGGTTTAGCAGGTGCACGGACTAACAGATGGGTTGGGTTCCGAAGGTGTTGGTAGGGCCCTTTACAGTTGTATACTCAATCCTTCCACAATGTGCATATGTAACATACATACATATGTAAAGCATAAAGCCAGATTGAATTACTTACACAACACTTTTTGGCTCTCTGACTGGCAGTTTTTTCTTTATAGGTGGTTGTTTCAGAGTCCGCTGCAGTGCTTTCATTCTTGGTGATGGACCTATGGGGCTCGGAGATGCTTCTTCATCCACTATACACAATAAAACAATACTTATTTAAATGACTAGCCTATTCAAGCAATAGGTTTGACATTTGGCAATGACAAAGTTATTTTTAAACACATTTTTTTGAGATATCAATTCTTGATTATTTTTAGTCAGTTAATTTATTATATAGTTTGGTTCACAAAATTTTCCAGTATCCTAGTGCAACTACGCATTCGCAATGAATAAATTGTTCTTTGCAACTTTTTTCAGATGAATAAGGTTTTTATTGTAAAATTTTATTGTCAGAAAAAAGTTCTACAGAAAATCTTTTGTTTTCAAATGAGAACACCACAATATTAAATGTTTTTTAAAAAGGTAATATTGTGTTAGTTTTGTTGTCAGCTATAGCTAGTATATAGGAAGTCTAAGAAATGTAACTAATTACAGTAGAATCTGTTTAAAATGAGAGCGAAGGGAAGTGACAAACACATCATACTAAGCGGACATCATAAAAAGCATAGTCTTAGAACATATTATGTAATAGCCTCCTGTTTTTGTTAGGTTCCCATGTTGACAATTTACCTATTCCATACAAAACCAAATCAAAGGCGTCGCCGTCGCAGGGAAAACGTTGGAGACAGTTACGATAACAAGTGAAGGTGTTAGGAATCATGTTGGTTACTATAGCTGGACATAATTTCATTAAAATACGTCATTATAACCAGCACGTCACTATAAGCGAAGTAATTAAGTCAGTATTCAAGATAGATTTTGTTATGAAGAATTTTATATGAAAACCAAACTTCACACTGTGATCATTTTATATTAAGCATTTGGTACTTGGCACTATAAGCGAAGTCATAATAAGGATTCTACTGTATATTTAAAACACTTTTACCTTGGATAAAAATAAAAACAAAATGAATTAAATAATCAAAAACATACTATTGTGAGAGCGTGTGACTCTGTACGTAGGACCACCTCCCATGGCTGATAACTCGTTTTCAACTTCTGAATCTGGAACCCAATCTGGATCGTCATCCTTCCTACTGCTACGACGTCGCCTAAAAAAGGAAAATTCATAACATAACATAAACTCACGCCTATATCCCCGAAGGGGTAGGCAGAGGTGCTAGCATTTCAAATTCAACATAAGTATTAACACAAATAAGATCTTTAACAGAATTCAAATAATATTTAAGTAATCCTATAAAGCTTCGTTTTAATAAACTATTCATAAAATGCTTCATAAATAAATTACTTTTTGTCATCTTCATTCATAATTTACATGGGTCAAAGGATGAAAACATACATGAGAAGCTAAAACACTGTTTATAATTGTAATTACTTCTTAATATTTGTAACAGTTTACTATTTGTTTATCAAAAAAAGTTACTATTTAGCATATTGCTACCACATTAACATTAAACCAGTGGATTGTGAATAACCTAACCAAATTCTATTTTATATATATTTTTCTAAAGAAAAAATATCAATATACCCAATACAATATTTATATTTAAAACTAGAAAATCAGTGGTGGAACTGCAGGCCAGGTTAGTAATACTTTGTTAGGTTAACACAATATGCAAATCCACAGTGCAATATAATAAATGGATGATTTAATTATTGTAATATAAAAAATATGAAAACTTGTTACACAATGATTCTCCTCAATAAGCTCATTTTCAGGATAAGAACATTAAAATATATAATCTCTTTAACCCAATGTGCTATCCAATGAAGACAATAACCTAAGCTTTTATTTATATGTGGGTACTCTGTAAATTATACAAATATGAATTGTCTAACCCCAAGAATTTATGTCCATCAAATCAAAAGAAAGAGTTGGAGCAACTAGTGCTAAGGCTATGATGATGATGACCATTCAAATATAGTTGTAATAGATTATGATACCTATGACAACATCAATGATGTTATGACTACTTCTTTGAGAAAATTAAGTGACATTATATTTTATCCTATATACCTAGTTTGCAATCAATACTTACACTCTAGGCTTACTGCGAGTGACATCAAACATAAACCCATCATAGGCACCAGCATTTAATAAAGCTCTTTCAACAGAGCTTGGTTGATCATACTCAATAATACACATATGCTTTTTGGCAGCTAATCTGATCTTTTGAACACGTCCAAACTTGCTGAAGTGTTTCTTTGCTGCTATAGAGTCAAATAAACTGTCTGGGACATTGGTACATCTAAAACAACAAATTACTTTAATATAATTTCCTTCTATTGGTTTTTATTCTAAAGCCCACTTGTTGCGAAGTGGTAGCTGCTGTTCATGGTTATACTGATGGCATAAATATATACCTTAAAGAGTTAAAAGTTATCGCCATCACAGTGCGTCTCATGAATACTTAAGATTTAAGAAACTATTGTACTGTATTAATACAAAATATAAGGCTAAAACAACTCACGTAATACAAGTCCTGGGGTTTATGGGCAAATCTTGGAAGGGGCTTTTTATTTTCTTGCGGGGACTTGTAGGATTCAAGCCTGAATGCGTATCCATAGCTGACAATAATTTCTCAATTCTTTACCAACAGACTGAAAGTGACCACCAGAAACACCATGAGGTCATTCCCCATATTGTTACGCTTAGGCTATATTAAGCATAAAAGTTAAGATGGATTTAACATTTAAAAAAATTATCGATTCACTTCAAGTTTTGAACTTATAAACATTATTTATGAACACGAAAATAAAGCGTGAAAAACAGACCACTCCGAAGCGTTTGTTTTGTTTGACAATTTATTGAAATTGACTTGACATTCCTCAAATTTTTTTAAAGATTTTATTGGCAACTGAATACAAAGTCCTTAATGCCATAGATAATGCCTTTTGACTTGACATATAACTCAATGTTGCCAAGCTTTGAAGACCAGATTGACCAGTTTTTTATTTTTTGGCTTGAATTAACCCGATATACCATATGATTGCAAGGAAGAGTACGAAATAATGATATTTTAGATTTTTTTAAGATAAGGGGAATAGCGTTCAATGTTGAAATTCAAGGTGACGAATAACATTTTTCATTTCTCCGAAATGTGAGTACTGTGACACACAGTGTCAGAGATACCATAATGATAATAATTAATGAGTTACGTACTCACGGGCCGCGGCATGCTATGCAAGATAACCACTTACTGTCAGACTATTAAATTGTTGATATCTACTTAATGTTAATAACTAGGTAATATAATTGCATCTTAATTTTTTTTCCAACAATTTCATTCACGAATTTTGTTGCTTTTTATAACTAATTATCTGTAGCATTTGCGATCAATAAACTTTCGATAAGAATCTTTTTTTCACTTCTTCGCTTACGATTAAGATTATTATGAATTTCGAAGCTTGATTGAAGCATGATGAAGCATGATAAGGCATGAAGGAACAGCAGTATTTTAATATGGCAATCGTGACATAGCCTAATGTCAAAAAGATGTTACCAGGAAAGAATATATACCACCCGTGAATTCTAAACATTATTAGAAAAAAGAACTACGAATTTGATCATGATTTCATGCATTATAATTACAATTTTACCTTAAAATTGTGACAAATAAACAATTTATAAAGAAAATTTAAGCGAGTTAAACTACACATAGTAACATAATTTATAGTACCGATTTGTAGAAGAAATTCAATTATAGAAATACTACCGCTAGAACAATACTAGCTGATGCGGCAAACTCCGTTCCGCCTTAGAATCAAGTTATGTTGGATATTTTATCAGCTGAATTTATGTCATGAATGTCTCATATCTATACTTCTATGCATATAAATAAAATTGGAGTGTCTGCTTGTAATATTGAAATAACCGTTTTTTACTACATGTATAAAATATTTTTCTTTACAATTTATGTCTGTCTGTCTGTCTATCTCTTTGTTCCGGCTAATCTCTGAAATGGCTGGACCAATTTTGACGGGACTATCACTGTTTTAGAAAAATAATTGGGGTTCCGCGCAAAAAAAACCCCAAATATCGAAATCCATGCGGACGAAGTCGCGGGCATAGCTAGTTTTTTAATAAAATTATTCTATGTAATTGCTAGAATATGGGTACAGTATTCCGAGGGGGCCATCTCAAAGCCGTAGATGGCTCAGGTTCAGCCGGAGTTGGGTGCGGGGTAAGGACTTCTCCCCGTGACGCACCCGGGGTAACGGTGACGGCGGTACCTCTCTCCCCAGGGTGGGGAGACGCTGCCACCAACGGCTAACTCCAAAATAACAGCCCTTTTGAGAGCTGGCTAAACCCATTGGACCCGGGGGTCGTGGTATGGCGGGTCTGGACAAGGACAGCGATGGTGGTCGCTTCAGGTACCCCTCTACCATTATCAGAGGGAATCAAGGGATGGGTCGGCCCACTGCGCACGCAAGCTATTGTGCCGCCGTCGGAGTTGGAGGGAGTGAATGCCCTCTAGTGCGTAATCTCCGAGTGATCGTCAAAAAACCCGAATGGTAGCCACATTCTGAAAGTTGTGATCTCGGAAGACGTGGGGCTTGCCTTGCCTCGCGCCCTTCACGGGCCTGCCACCGTGAAGGGTGCGAGGGAATTGCCTTATTAGGCCACCCCGAAACGGCGTGCGGTTTTGGTCAATTCGAGTCAGACATAACTATCCCCACTGGCCGGTGAGGTTACCGTGGGGATATCCACAAAAACGGCACAGTATAGGCGGAGACGAATCTAAAAAATGAACAATCATGATAATCGGGCCACCCGTTCTTCACTGATTAACGCTGGTTTTCGGTCCATCCATTTCTTTACTTTTACTTTGCCCTTATTTTATTCGCGGGTATATATACCATAATAAGCTACTTGAGAGTTAGTTACAGGTAGGTACTAAAACATGTTAAAAGGTTCGTAGGAACTTTTGTTCCTACGAACCTTTTAATCGTATATCGTTTTGGTCCTTCGAACTCTGGAGCCCGTTTGATGCGTGCTTAAAAGTAAAAGAGTGGTTGATATAAAAAGAAAGAATAACATGATAGGAAATTATATTGATATGATAGTGAGAACGCGTCGACCGTGATTCAGATGCAAACGTGAACTGATCAGATACCTTTTTATGTCTGACGCTTAGGTTCAGTTCAGTTGTGTTTTAAGGGAGTGTCTGTCAACCAATAATGGGAGCAGGAGAGCCAACCCTGGGCTCTCAAGGCCAAGCATTGGATGTAACCGGGATTTGCGCTCGCATGATGATAATACAGTTTAGAGTGAGATACCAAGATCGTTTCGCTCTACACACACTGCAACAGTAAAAACAACTTTAGAAAGTACCTAATTAGCGTTATTTTTCATTTCAACGCTAGGTATTGGAAGAAATCAAGTCATACTACGTTTATACAAGTGTTCCGATAGGCTCTCCCAATTACGGTAAGGCCCATCATGGAGGATTGGCTAGAGAGGCGACACGGAGCCTCTCCTACCGACTGACGCAGGTGATCTCAGGGAAGGGGTGCTTCGGGGACCACCTGCATCGGATCAGGAAGGAGCCAACGCCTGAGTGTCATCACTGCGACGCGAGCGAGGACTCAGGGCTGCACACGCTGGCGGACTGCCCGGCGTGGGAGGCGCCGAGGCGTGACCTCGTGGCAGCCATCGGGGTGGGAGTCCTCTCGCTCGGCAGCATGATTGCGGCAATGGTGCGGAGCGCGAGCGCGTGGGCCGCCGCCGCCTCCTTCTGCGAGCATGTAATGCATGTAATGGAGGTGGCGGAGCGCGCCCGGGAGAGACTTAGAACTCTCCCGGTCCGCCGAGCCCGCAACTTGCTCGCCGCGCGTCGCAGGCAACTCAGGCGCCGGAGGTCGCTTAACGACCTCCGTCCTCCATGAGCGCAGGCCTGGGGGTGGCGGGTGAGGCCACCTGTCACCCCAGCAGAAGCAGGCCGGGACGGTGGGGCGACTAGCGCCCCTCCCCCAAACCGGGGCAAGACGGGGACACCGTGGTTCCCAAACCCGAGGGGGCCATCTCGAAACCGGAGATGGCCCAGGGTCAGTCGGGGTGCGAGGGATATGCTCTATGGGCAACCTTACACCCCGGCGTCTGTAGACCCGAGACGGCGTGCGGTTTTAGTCGGTTCAAGCCCGACATAACCGCCCCCGCTGGCACGCGGGGGGGTATCCGAAGGGATTTCCGCACGATAAAAAAAAAAAAAAAAGGCTCTCCCAATTAATCTCACACTATCCTTTTCAGAAAAACACGTGAAGGGCTGAGGTTCCATGGAAAAAAAAAGGAGTCATTATCAATGGTTATTAACCTCATACCCTCATACGGTGCAATCTAATCTCTAGTAACTATATTTCTACTATTATAATATAATACTAGCAATACAACGCGGTTCCACCCACGTAAGTCCTGATCCCGTGGGAATATCAGAATAAAAAGTAGCCTATGTTACTCAGGGATACATACGTGCTGGTGATATAATTTTTGAAATCGGTTCAGTATTTTCAGAGTTTATCAATTACAAACAAATAAATTATTCCTCTTTATATAATTATTATAAAGTATAATATAAGAATAAACAAATAGATAATCTGTGGTGTGCTGGGTACCATCAGGATCCTAATGGAAAAATACCGGGACAACAAGAAGGACTTACATGTGGTGTCCATCGACTTGGAAAAAGCCTTCGACCGAGTCCCTCGACAGTTGTGAACGTCACAACCGAAGTGCGCTGCCCAGCCGGAGTGAGTGACGAATACGGAGTGAACATCGGTGTCCACCAGGGCTCGGCACTTATCCTACTGCTTTTCAATCTAGATAAGAACCACCGTCTTCTTCTCTCGGACTAGTAAACAAAAGACCGAATTTCTACACTGCAATTTTAGTGGCATAAGTATTGACATTTTCATTGCCCAAAGTAGTACTTGAAAAAGGTGGACTGTTACGAATACCTTGGCTCAGTCATTATCAAAGGTGCGACCACCGATGCCAACAATATCCACCGAATAAATACCGGCTGCTTCCGGGCTGTTTGGCCGTGGTTCGTCGATCACTGCGGTCAACATCTTTAGTGGTACAAGGCCCGGTGAGACCATGTGAACTCTCCTCGGTAACGACTTCTCTGCGACTGATGTGGAGTCTTGAGTTACTGGCGTATTTATAGGCGTGGTTGGTGGGGGGAAATGACGTGCTCAATCCAGATTAGTCGAAAGCTGGGGAACCGACGCGCTGGATCCTGATTGGTCGAGGCTAAACAGGTGGGCGTGGTCTCCCGGTATCGGAGATGGTGTTCGTCAGTCATATTTGAACTGTGATTACGAGCAGCTCTCAGTGCTGGGTACCAATCTCTTTGGAGATGAAATCCTTCGTTTTTTCTGTTGAAATTGTTGGGATGCTTGAATATTTCGATGGCTTCTCGAAGTAGACTTGGGTAGAAGTGTGATGTGGTGGCTAGAACCTTCGTGTTCCGAAATTTTATGGTATGATTACCATCCTCCTGGGTGTGTTCTGCAACCGCTGACTTGTCGAAGTGGCAATTTCGTTCATGTTCCGATAGGCGTGTCTTGATGCTTCTTTGAGTAGTGCCCACGTATACAGAGCCACATGAGCAGGGGATTCGGTAAAATCCAGCTGAAGATATTGGCTCACGAGGGTCCTTGACCGAACGGTGAAGATTAGGTAACTGCATCGTGGGCTTGAAGATAGGCTTGATATTGTGAGCTTTTAGTAGTCTTCCGATACGATCCGTAATGCCACGAATGTATGGCAAAAAGGCCTTCCTAAAAGGGGCAGGTTTTTCCCCATTCTGGTTCGTTAGAGAAGATTTACTCGGATGAAGAGCTCTCCGTATCTCCTGGGAAGAAAATCCATTGGCTTGGAAGGCCGAGTCCAGGTGGACTGGACCACCTCCAACCGCGCCTAAAAATACGCCAGTGACTCAAAACTCCACATCAGTCGCAGCGAAGTCGCCGCCGAGGAGAGTTCTACGCACTCATCGCCGCCCGAACCTATCCGGACCTGTACTACTGAACATGTCGACCACAGTGATCAATGAAACGTTTGGAACACAAGTTTCATATGGACCACGGCAAAACAGTCCGAAAGCAGCATATTCTACAAAGACATGCTAGATGCAAATATCACAAACAAGACGACCCGGGACCGAGTGTCCTAGCGAATAAAAAACTAGGAGAGCCGACCCCAAATAATGGGATAATGGCTAGGTCAAGAGAGAGAGAGAGAGATAATCTATGGTGCAATCAATTCCACATAGGACCAAACTGTTCAGCATTTCTTTTCTTTGACGCATCATAAAGATTTGGAATTCTTTACCGACACATGCATTCTTCAAAATATATTCTCCTACGCTTTAACAAAAGTTTTATATTTATGTATATTCTCGAGATGTCTGTAAAGGGCATGTTATCAATATCACTTGAACAGCTGCTAAAGTTGCGTTCGTACAGTATTGACAACGAGACGGGTCGCCCCACCTTACAGTAAACTATCTAACTTTTAATTCTAAACGTCCCGATTTTAATTTTCCAATTTGAAAGGAAACATGAAACTATGGTTGAAGATAATAAATATAATGCAAAGATAAAAACATTTTAACCATTATTAGGTACAGTCAACGACAAAAGTAGCTTAACAAACAAATGAATTGATAAACTAAGCAACCTTGGCTCTGAAACCTTTCATAGACTAACAAACAAGAGATATAATTAAGAAACCTACTTCCTACTAATATTATAAACTAACTGATGCCCGAGGCTTCGCCCGCGTGAAATTCTGATCCCATTCCCGTTACCTACGGGACTCTATTTCACCACCACAGCTTATATAAGATACACAATTTCAGCATTCATAATTTTATTAAATCTTAAAGGGTTTTTTTTAAGCTAACACACGGCTTATTTTTTACGACACCTCCAACAAATATCATTGTACATTATACTCAATGGTAAATGGTAAGTTATGTATTTGGTTCGAAAATAAAATAGTTTTGTAAATATTTTAATGTTAAGTAACTTTTGTCGTTGAGTGTACTTTATATTATTTTTCTGTAAATGAAAAAGAAATGCGACTGTGATTTTAAAACAAAATCTAATTTATCATACCTATTTTAAACAATATTTACAACAGAAGGCGAAGTAACTATATTTTGACTATTAACTTATTAATCCTCTTAATCTAGTCATATTCCCTACCAAAAACGTTGGCTGTTATCGATATATTCTCATCTGTACGAAGTAGGATTATGAATGACGACAGCTGTAGTGGTGATGGTGGATGATGTAACCACATTCCATGCACAAAACGTGCGCCATAGTTCCGATACGTGCCGGATGTACCTGTCACTTTCTAACCAATCCGTGCATCGCCATTTTGGCAATATTAATTCATTTATCTATATCAACTAAACGACCGGTTATAGAATGTGTTATTTTTTTAAGTAAAATCAGTCAGTAGAAAGTGATTCTTACATACAGTTTCCTAATTCGTGTCAATATGAAATTTAGGGCGTTTCCAGGAACGTTAAGTACAAAGGATCATTATCATCATCATTAACAGCAAATCAAAGCTAAAATGTCAATTAGACCGTCGCTACTTGGCAATAGTAATATTGATTAGAGGGCTTTGAAAATTTAGGATATTGTATAAGTCACTGGCGTAAGTACAGTTGCCATCGCGTCGTCTCGTGATAATCTTAACACATTTCAAATCGCCGACCACCTTAACTCTAAAACTTCAAAAATTCAAATATATTAAATTCGTCCTCTGAAGATAATTACATATACCAACAACAATTATTAAATGAACCATTATTATTGTAAAATATATATGTGAAGATTATTCGTAAATTTGTTAGTGTTCAGCAACTTCTGAGGGCGACTGTACCTGACTGTATTAGCGGGGTCTATCCACAGACTGCGTAACTTTCTACCAACGACCACTAAAATTGCACTTGCAGAATCTCTCCTTCTTCCTCTTCTTGACTATGCCGATGTCAGCTATCTCGACGTTACCGAGGAGCAACTCGATAAGCTTGGGCGCCTTCAAAACTTTTGCATTAGATTTATACTTGGTCTACGCAAATATGTTCACGTATCAGAGTTTCGCATATTGCTCAAGTGGCTCCCAATTCGACTTCGACGAAATGCTCATATTCTTGTCATCCTTTATAGTATTCTCTTTAATCCCAATGCCCTCTTATTGAAAAGAACGTTTCGTGTTCCTCAATGACACACATTTAAAATCCTTGAGGTCGTCAGAATCATTGGTATTGGCAGTACCTAGGCATTCTACGATAATTTATGATAAATCGTTCACTGTACAGGCAGTACGGTTATGGAATCCACTGCTATTATCGATTAGACGGGCACAATCACTGGCCATCTTCAAAAGGATGGTGAAAGAGCACTACCCGGGCCTATAGTCTCCCCCATTCCTTGTTTGCGTTATGTGCTGTCTAACTTTCGTGCGAGATATAAAAATAATATATATGTTGGATTAGTATACCTTTTTTTTTTTTTTTTTTTTTATCGTGCGGAAATCCCTTCGGATACCCCCCCGCCGGCCAGCGGGGGCGGTTATGTCGGGCTTGCACCGACTAAAACCGCCGTCTCGGGTCTTCAGACGCCGGGGTGTAAGGTTACCCATAGAGCATATCCCTCGCACCCCGGCTGACCCTGGGCCATCTCACCACTAACAGCATCGCTCATCCTGTCTCCTCTGAAAGCAGAGGAGTACGGAGAGCGATGTGTTCCCGCCACGTTGGGTATTGGCCGACGATCAATGCCAACCCTATGAAGGGGTGAAGGGGAAGCCATTGACCGCCGCCCAGGGTGTACCGGCCGCTCCGATTCCGTTCCCCCCGGACTGCAGCAGGATCGGAATCGGAGCGACACTCGAGGAGGTTACCCAACACACACCCCGGATTAGTATACCTAGATGTAAATTTTGTATGTATATATGAAACATTAATATTATGTACGATTATGTTCGATTATATATGTGTGTTTAGGTATGCGTATTTTTAGGTATATGTACCTTTTTTTTTTTTTTTGTTTTGTCGTGCGGAAATCCCTTCGGATACCCCCCCGCCGGTCAGCGGGGGCGGTTATGTCGGGCTTGCACCGACTAAAACCGCACGCCGTCTCGGGTCTTAGACGCCGGGGTGTAAGGTTACCCATAGAGCATATCCCTCGCACCCCGGCTGACCCTGGGCCATCTCACCACTAACAGCATCGCTCATCCTGTCTCCTCTGAAAGCAGAGGAGTACGGAGAGCGATGTGTTCCCGCCACGTTGGGTATTGGCCGACGATCAATGCCAACCCTATGAAGGGGTGAAGGGGAAGCCATTGACCGCCGCCCAGGGTGTACCGGCCGCTCCGATTCCGTTCCCCCCGGACTGCAGCGGGATCGGAATCGGAGCGACACTCGAGGAGGTTACCCAACACACACCCCAGGTATATGTACCTACTTTATTGCAATAATATGTGTTTGTAATCTAGTCTGTTACATTATATGACTACGTTAGTCCTCTATTCTTTCCTAATAAACCAATAACAACCCAATATACGATTTAGCTCATTTAGGATTCATGTCCATCCAAAGATTGCCTGTAAGATATTGCTTTTAGCGATAAGATCGCCATTTGTACATGTATTAATTGCGTTTCCATATATGTATATTCTGATTGGTGTACAATAAAGTTTATATCTATCTGTCTACATAGGTTTAGATTAGTGATACTACGCCATGCGCGCGTGGAAACCCCCACGGGCTTTACCCCATCGGTGCCGACGATGGGGTTGGCGTGTCGGAATCGGACCGACTAAAGCCACACGGTGTCCTTCCCAAGTATCCATTGCCGGGCACCCCAGGTAAATCCTCGAAAGGATAACCCCAAGGTTACCGCGGACTTTGGCCGCTACCGCGGCCTCGCCTGGTGGGGTCGGGTTTTATCCCGCGTTGGTGAGTTGGCAGGCGTGTGTAGGACAGGACACACACGACACGCCTCCGCCACGGCCTGCATGCGGTACCCCTTAGTTAAATCAACTAGGCACACAGAAAATGTGGATAAAAAAATCCGTTCCCGCAGGGGGAACGCACAGGTAGATTTCGTGAAGCAATTAATATTATTTTATATAGAGAACTACGGACTTTTTTTTTTTTTTTAACATGTTTAATTTTTTTTCTCGAAAACGGTAACTTTTAGCGAAAAACTTTTCAGACATTTATTTTAAATAAAATTAAAAATTTATTTTAAAAATGGCCTATCGATTAAAAATGTTTCCGACCACAAGAATGTTCACCGGTTAGAAGTTATGATTTTTTTCCCGAAAAATTTTGGTTTTTCCCCCCTCCACTTTTAGTTAAAGTTTTAATGTTATAGGTTTGTAATTAAAAGTTGTTGGTATTCATGTATACTATGGGATAAAATTAGAACGGTTCGAATATCTTCCATGGAACGTGAAATTTTGAGGAAAAACTGATTTCACAAAAAGTGAGGCCCTACCGTCCCCTTAGGCCGGATTCCACCCGTTCACGAACTTAAACTAAGTTTACACCCAAGCAATTTTTGACCGCAGTTTGAAAGTGATCGGGGCAAAACTGCGACCGTGAGAGTGCCGCAAATTTTGGGAAGTGGAACCATACATACATATATATATAATATATAAACTTTTTGACCAGTGGTTATTTCGGACTCAGGGGGTCATAACTAACCTCCTATGAAGATTTTTTTTTTAAATTCGACAGTTGTCAAGAAACCAATAGGTAGATCGATTTCATCGAAATCTACCTTTTTTTTTTTTTTTTTTTTTTTTTTATCGTGCGGAAATCCCTTCGGATACCCCCCCGCGTGCCAGCGGGGGCGGTTATGTCGGGCTTGAACCGACTAAAACCGCACGCCGTCTCGGGTCTACAGACGCCGGGGTGTAAGGTTGCCCATAGAGCATATCCCTCGCACCTCGACTGACCCTGGGCCATCTCCGGTTTCGAGATGGCCCCCTCGGGTTTGGGAACCACGGTGTCCCCGTCTTGCCCCGGTTTGGGGGAGGGGCGCTAGTCGCCCCACCGTCCCGGCCTGCTTCTGCTGGGGTGACAGGTGGCCTCACCCGCCACCCCCAGGCCTGCGCTCATGGAGGACGGAGGTCGTTAAGCGACCTCCGGCGCCTGAGTTGCCTGCGACGCGCGGCGAGCAGGTTGCGGGCTCGGCGGACCGGGAGAGTTCTAAGTCTCTCCCGGGCGCGCTCCGCCACCTCCTTCGCGAGCATTACATGCTCGCAGAAGGAGGCGGCGGCGGCCCACGCGCTCGCGCTCCGCACCATTGCCGCAATCATGCTGCCGAGCGAGAGGACTCCCACCCCGATGGCTGCCACGAGGTCACGCCTCGGCGCCTCCCACGCCGGGCAGTCCGCCAGCGTGTGCAGCCCTGAGTCCTCGCTCGTCATCGAAATCTACCTAAAACAACTGCTTTCGATAAGTACCTACAGAAAAACCATTTTGGAATCATTTCTTAATATACTAACTTTTCGTTCTAAATATCAGCAGTTTGAATATAATATCACCAGGTTAAACGCTTATCGACAATCAATATAAACAAATAGATCCACAATGGGAGTAGAAGCCGTTTAAGCGGTTTGATGGTATTGAGCCCGGTGATTCACCTTTACACGTGACGTCATAGCTATAAATTTCGGGTGTCACATTCCGTTGGCAGGCGCATGCGGTTATATAAAAGAAAGTGGCGCGGCCGCGCGGCGACCTTGCTTGGTGAAAGGTGTGGCACAAGTGGCACAGCCGGAACTCGCTCTTCCCACGGAGCGATCCCGCGCCTCTCGCCCGCCCGTGCCGTTATGCGCCCGCGGACTTTCGGTAACCGGTTTAATTTTAGCGAAAAAACATGCACTGGCCACGCATGAACTGTTGCTGTGACACTAGCGACTAATATTCATTACATCTTGAACATAACCTGTGGCGTTTTGCAAAGTATCTGACAGTAGAAGAAGACCTTGAAGTGTACCTATAATGACAGAAACAAAGGGCGGACTGTTGTCTCTGCTTATCCGAAACAGGCATATTTATATTTATGTATCATGTATTGTATACGCTCATTGGCTAGAAACATTTAAAAACGTAGTCTATAAAAATAATCTATACATCTATACATATAAATAAAATTGGAGTGTCTGTTTGTAATATGGAAATACCGTTTTTTACTACATGTATATGAATATATATACGGTACATACACCAAAATAATTTTTTTTACAATTTTTGTCTGTCTGTCCGTCTGTCTGTCTGCCTGTTTATTCCGGCTAATCTCTGAAATGGCTGGACTGATTTTGACGGGACTTTCACTGGCAGAAAGGTAATATAACAAGGAGTAACATAGGCTACTTTAATTTTAGGAAAAATAATTAGGGTTCCGCGCAAAAAAACTAAAACCCTAAAAATCTTAATCCACGCGGACGAAGTCGCGGGCACAGCTAGTGTATAATAAAATGCTATTTCCAATGATGACCAATGCTAAGTCGGACTTCTTCGTAATCGGAGCGCCAATCCAGGTTGCATATAATTCTTAGCCCTGAAGATCTGATTGACGGGTGAGGCTCTGGCGCAGGCTTTCCTCCCGAAGTTGGGGAGGACAGAGGGCAGTCGCTACTGTAAAAGCCAACCAAACCAATGATGGTAGATCAGGAAAGCAGCCCTGGGCTCCTAAGTGCAAGTTGCATACAACAATCGGGATTGGCGCTAGGATGCTCCACCAAGACCCTCTGGGCCCAGTCAACCTCACCTGCAAGTTGATACACCTACTAATTGATAGACGAGGCCCTGGCGCAGGCTTTCTTATCGTGATTATCTAACCGATCTAACCCGGTATGTAACCTAATCTGGAAAAATAGAACTTTTCTAAACAACAAATGTCTTTATTATGATTTATTCTTCATTATACATAATGAATGTTAAATTAAACAGACTATCTTAACATTCTACGTCATCTAGTTCAACTTAATGATGAGGAAGTTTAGACCAACTGCTAAAATATAACATTTTATTACTTTAACATCAGATCTGAAATGATATCAAATACTAGAGCGTTTATTTTCGTAAAATGTACCTTTTTATTTTGTCGTGCGGAAATCCCACCGCACGCCGTCTCGGGTCTACAGGCGCCGGGGTGTAAGGTTGCTGCCCATAGGGCATATCCCTCGCACCCCGACTGACCCTGGGCCATCTCCGGTTTCGAGATGGCCCCCTCGGGTTTGGGAACCACGGTGTCCCCGTCTTGCTTCGGTTTGGGGGAGGGGCGCTAGTCACCCCACCGTCCCGGCCTGCTTATGCTGGGGTGATAGGCGGCCTCACCCTCTACCCCCAGGCCTGTGCTCATGGAGGACGGTGGTCGTTAAGCGACCTCCGGCGCATGAGTTGCCTGCAACGCACGGCGAGCATGTTGCGAGGTCGGAAGGCCGGGAGAGGGGAAGGACAACACGATCCCCGCGTAGAGTCTCCTGCAGGAGTCATCGGGCCCCCTCATGTTGGGCAGCAGCCGCGCCAGAGCGAGAGCTGTGCCCTTCAGTTTGGGGGCCAGACTTCGGATGTGCTCTCCGAAGTCCCATCGGCCGTCGAGCACGAGCGCCAAATATTTCATTTGGGGCTTGATGCCGATGCAATTTCCTCCCACGATGAGACGAGATCCCTCGGGTGGCTTGCTCCGAAGCCCATGAAAGAACAGGGCCTCGGTTTTATGCAGAACCACCACGAGACCCAGCCGCCGGATCCGCTCCACAACTTGGGTAACCGCGGTCATGGCCTTCAGGGTCGCTTCGCGGTACGTCGCCCCGCACGCCGTCACGAGTGTGTCGTCCGCGTAGACGTGACGGCGGCACCGTCTCCAAGCTCACTGCGACGCACCCAGTCGTACCCAATGTTTCACAGGAGCGGCCCTAGGACCGATCCCTGTGGAACACCGCGCGACATCTTACGCCGACCGAGATCGGTCACGGTTGGCGTAAAATGTACCTAAAATCTGAGGTCCTCTTATTGTTTTTAATCAGTCTGTGGACTTTTCCGGGAGCAACTGCCGTCTAACCTCCCAACCCTGAATGGAAAACCTGCACAAAAGCTCCGTCCATTGTTTAGCAGGTGCATCGACTTGTAGGTCACGTTAATAAACAAAAAAAATAAAGTAATTTAATCAATTAATTAGGCATATTAGGTATAATAATTTTGGCCGCAAGTAATGCTCGAGAAGGAGGCGGTGGAGCGGGCCCGGGAGAGAATTAGAACCTCTTGGGCCGCCAGTGCCTGCAACATGCTCGCCGCGCGGCGCAGGCGACTCAGACACCGGAGACGACCTCCGTCCTCCATGAGCGGAGGCCTGGATTCTCCGGAGCAAGATAGGGACACCGTGGTTCTCACACCGGATCTTAATGTATAAATGTATTAAAAAATTCCTATGTCCAAATTCTATACTAACTTCGGCAGTTGCGAGTGTTAAGACTCTACCTTGATGAGTCAGTCACACGAAAACGGGTTATTCTATTATTCTTTATAATATTGGTGCAGAACATTCTATTTTCCATGAAATATATAACTTCACATTTCTCAAGTATTATGTGACCAGCAAGCTCATTCTGTAAAATACAAATAAATTGTCGAGTCTCACTCATATGATAGACCTCCCTTCGAATAAGAATATTCTTAATCTTGATTTGGCATGCTGATTTGCACTTGCGAAGTGAGGTGAGCTTTAAATCATAGCCCGTCGGTCTAGAGATAAGCATATTTAGAAAAGCTAAGTCGAGGAACCTCGACTTAGTTTTTCTAAATATGCTTATTTTATCTTTTTTAACATTATACGTATTGTTTTGTGTCTTACTTAATAATCTTTCGCTTCATTGCCATAAAACTGCAATTCTTATAAATAATTACATATTATAAGTTGAAAATAGCGGCGTTTTAATTTGAACTAGGCTCTACCGTGTGAGCGCCTTTGTCACAGACAACGTGTTTTATGACGAAGTTTGCTTAGAACTTTTAATTTGACAGATTGAACTGAATTTTCGTTTTATTTAAATCGCAAAAAGTTCCTAGTGTTGAAATTAACATAATTAAACATTAAAACATAAAGTAAGTTATTATTATGTTACTTAAGAAATTCTTTGGTTCATGTCATCTACTTAAAACTTAGCTTTACAATGTTTTCTTTTTATTGTAGTATTAAAGGACGAGTGGTATCTCGGGCTCTAATTTTGAACAATATTCAACCTTGGCCAAGGCTTTCAAAAGCAGCTACTGTGAGAGATGCAAATAGAAAAATGTAGGAGAACCTATCTCTTTGAAAGACTGTAAAAATGTGGACAACGGTTTGTTTATCTTTCGATTTTACAATAAATACCTATAGGTAAACAATTTCAAGCTTTAAACAGTTTCAAATAAAAGGGAGCTTTACGCTTTTGCACATGAAACAAGACTCGTGATGGAGCAGAAGTAGTGGAATTATCTGACCTTGAAGAAAATATATTGGCGATAATAAGTGTTGTTTTATTAATATTTGCTTTCATCAGTTTGTAGGGCAAGATAATATGTACCTATACCTGTTATACTTATTTATATACCTCTACATAGCGAATTACGAAAACTAAACTGTCCAAGTGTTTTATGCACAGCATACAACTGGTTTAAAGTCATGTTAGAAACTCAAATTTTATACAAACACTAAATAATAATATTGGTTCTAGGAGTCACAAAGTTCCTGCCAAGAACCCTGACTCAATCCCAGAGTTGGTGCCCAAAGAAACTTAGTTGATGACTATCTACACCCATTGCTTCATTCGCTAAATATACCTTGATCGCTACTGGTATCTCTAACACTTCATCATCCCGTGTTAACATGCCATGTAAGTCTATATAATTTGTTGAATATTAATAGATTATTCACAACAATAAATATGATTTCAAACCTGCACAATGTGTCGTGCAACATTGTGGTACTTGTGTGTATAGTTAGTTTTTGAGATAAAATTTGTAAATCCAGTTGGTATATTAGTGATCTTTTGTTCTAAATATTTTAGAAGATTGGTTGTGATTGATGGTCCTGCCACACTGATGTTATAAAATGTTCTGAAACATTATTGAACATTAGCTAACAGTATGAGTTTGTAAGAGTGGCTCCCATAAGGGCCAACTAAACTAAATTTTGATTTCTGGTCTTGTGATTGACCCTTGGTTACCTTAGCAAATGTGACATTCATCCTCATAGCGGTTTCCCAGTTGAAAGTAGAAAATAAAGAAAAAGTTGCGTCCAAACAAAAAAAGGTTTAGTGGGAGTAATTACAGTCCGACCACCACCCAACCCAACTCAAACATGTGACCCCGTGAATGTGTTATTATAGTTCATTCCAAATAATGTTCATTATGCATTTGTTATTGTTGTAGCAACTGCCAGTCGTGGAAGCAGAGGTAGGAGAGTCTTGTCACCACCACCGCAACAGCAGTCCTACTTATCTAGTCTGTAAAGAGGTTGAAGAACAATATTCTGCGCCATAATTACTCGATTATGGACACCTACATACACAATAATGCCGAAAGAGCCCGCTCGGGGCATTCGAGATAGGCTGAAGTTATTGGCAGATCCATTAATAAAATAAAATATTTATTTGTAAACTGTATTTTAATTTATTTAGTCATACAGAGGGGGATATTTATTTTAGAAATAACATATGAACTGGAAACAAAATTATATAAACTAAAATATTTACATTCTAAAAAAAGGGGATGGAGTAGGTATGTACTTACAAAGTAAAAGGTAAAGCACCTAAACTTACTTTGTAAAAAAAAATGTACAAAGTAAGTTTAGGTGTCAAAGACTTTATCCCCATCGATGTCGACTGGTAACGTACCCAAAAGCCTATCATTGCTACGTTGGCAATGGCAATTCTTTGCGCAAAAAACAAGTCAGCCAGTTGGTCATGCGAAGCGTCGATCAGCCGTTTTGCGATTTCTTTATAAAGCGACCATACATTCGGACCCCACGAACCTATTGTTTCGACCCCAAACGGCTCAAAAATATGGCTGACTAAATTATTATTTTTGCGCCGGTTGAGAGTCTCCGCAGATGCGCAGGCCGTCGTACTTGAAGATGAGAAGACGCTCGTTGCGTTCCACACCAAAGGCCTATCCATCTTCCGAGGTACAAAACATACCGTCTGATCACTTATCATCCTCACGCACCAAACCTGCAGGTTCAAGCACAGCCGGAACACCGGCGGTGACAAGAGCCCGGCAGATAATATCATTTATTATCATTTCGTAAAGATTCATTTTATATGTTTTGATTTTGCCATTTACACAACCATCTCACTAGAATGTAGGTACTTGTATTTCTTTCCATCCTAAGGTTGCCAGGAAAAGATGCCTCTTAGCGATAAGGCTTCCCTTGTACTTCTTCATTCGAGCTCCAATCCCAGTCGCACTTTGGGGCAGGGGTTCCATTCTCCTTTTATTGGTTTCTTTTGGCTTTTGGGAGCGACTGCCAACTAACCTCCAAACCCCATGAAGATAGTCTGCTCCAGGCGCATCTCATCCATCAATCAGCCTAAACGCATTCTGTGAGAACATTTTGTCATCTTCGCACTTAGTTAATGACGTCAGATTGTCGAGCGTCTTTGTAAGGTGAACCCAGTGATGAGTGAACCTCATGTGTGAGTTTTTGACACTTAAAGTACGTTCGTGGCATGCTATAAGCAAATTTCCGCCTCGAATATCGAGTAACGACACTGTCGAAGAACGAATTCATTTGTCATTTTAAAAGTTAAACAAAATCTATCGAGATTTGTGTGAACTAGATTTATGAGGGTGTAACAATTAAATGTTTTAGAGTTTTTGAGTTAAATTTAGGATACCATAATGAACATTTTGCAGGCGTTATATTAATACCTATATATAAAGACCAACTATGCACTTAGTTAATTAATTTACGTAAATTTAGTTAGATAGGTAGGTACCTAGTTCTTTCCATGACTGTATTTAATTGCAAGAAGCATCTTCATCATCTTAGCGTAGCTACCGGTTGCATCCAAAGCTTTCATCGTGGAGCCCAGGGTCAGCTTCCTCTTTCTCCTCCTTTTAGTTTGGTTTATACGGCTTTTATGGAAGCGATTACCGGCTGACCTTCCAACCCCCAGCGAAAAGCCTGCGCTTGAGTGTCGTCCATTAGTCAGCTGGTGTATCGGTTTGCAGATTAGGTTGGCTTGGGCCCCGATGATCTTATTGGGGCCCCAAAAACATTCATAGCGTAGTATATTCCATAGATAGCATAGATCTAGATCTTCATTATACACCAACGGTTAACACAGACGCAATGAATATGGGGCTCCATCAAGATCTACAGGGATCAAGCCAAGCTCACCTGCAAGCCGATATACCTGCTAATTGACGTACGAGAAACCCTGCGCTGTGGTGCAAGCTTTCCTCATAGTGTTGGGAGATCAGACGCCAGCCGCTCCCATAAAAGCCAAAACAAACCACCCCACAGTGCGAACCTTAGATGTGACTGACATTGTAACTCAAATGAAGAAGTACAATGGGAAGCCTTATCGCTAAGAGCCATCTTCCAGGCAACCTTAGGATGGAAAGAAATACAAGTACTTACATTCTAGTTACAAGGTGGTTTAGATGTCAAAATCAAAACATAAAAGAAATTATATGTATGACTAAATAAATTAAAAACAGTTGACAAATAAATAATTTATTTTATTTTATTAACACATCTGCCAGTAACTTCAGCCTATCCTGAATGCCTCGAGCGGGCTCTTCTTCTTTCAGCATTATTGTGTATGCAGGGTGTCCATAATCCAGTAATTATAATGCAGAATATCGGTCCACTTGTTCTTCAACCTCTTTACAGACTAGATAAGTAGGACTGCTGTTGCGGTGGTGGTGACAAGACTCTCCTACCTCTGCTTCCACGACTGGCAGTTGCTACAACAATAACAAATGCATTATGAACATTATTTGGAATGAACTATAATAACACATTCACGGGGTCACATGTTTGAGTTGGGTTGGGTGGTGGTCGGACTGTAATTACTCCCACTAAACCTTTTTTTGTTTGTGCATGCTTTTTCTTTATTTTCTACTTTTAACTGGGAAACCACTGTGAAGATGAATGTCACATTTACTAAGGTCACCAAGGGTCAATCACAAGACCAAAAATCTAAATTCAGTTTGTTTGGCTCTTATGGGAGCAACTCTTACACACTCATTTACTAAACTCATACTGTTATCTAATGTTCCATAATGTTTCAAAACATTTTGTAACATCAGTGTGGAAGCATCATGAAACAGGACCAATCTTCTAAAATATTTAGAACAAAAGATCACTAATATACCACCTGGATTTACACATTTTGTCTCAAAAACTAACTATACACACAAGTACCACAATGTTTCACAATACATTCTGCAGGCTTAAAATAATATTTATGTTTGTGAATAATCTATTAATATTCAAAAAATTATATAGACTTACATGCCATGTTAGCACGGGATGTTGAAGTGTTAGAGATGCCAGCAGCGATCAAGGTACATTTAATAAATGAAGCAATGGGTATAGATAAGATAGGCATCAACTAGGTTTCTTCGGGTACCAACTCTGGGGTTGAGTCAGTGGTTGGTTCTTGGCAGGAACTTTATGACACCGAGAACCAATATTTTTATTTAGTGTATATTTAACATATATGGGTTTTTAATATGACTTTAAACCAGATGTATGCTGTGCATACAACATTTGGACAATATAGTTTTCATAATTCACTATGTACAGGTATATATTTTTTTTTTTAAATTCTATGACATTATACACAGCTCTTTCTAGACTCAAAGTAAGCATAGTTTGACTAGCTTGTGTTATGGGTTCCAGAATGCGGATAAGCATACTTATACACTTTTTTTATAAATACATACAAATTATACATATAAACATGTATAAAATAGATATAGGTACATATTATCTTGCCCTACAAACTGATGAAAGCCAATGTTAATAAAACTTTCTTCAAGGTCAGATAATTCCCCTACTTCTGATCGTTCTACAGTCTTGTTCATGTGCGAAAGCGTAAAGTTCAGTTTCAAATAAAAGTTACTTTTTATTTGAAACTGTCTAAAGCTTGAAATTCTTTACCTATATGTATCGTAAAATAGAAGATAAATAAACCTTTGTCCACATTTTTACACAGTCTTCCATAGAGATAGGTTCTCCTACATTTTTCTATTTGCACCTCTCGCAGTAGCTCCTTTTGAAACTTTTGGCCAAGTTTGAATTTCTTTTTAAGTTCCATTGTTCAAATTGAACCCAAAATGGATGACACTCGTCCCATGGTACTACGAAAAAAACAATACATTGTAAAGTAAAGTACGATGACATGAACCAGATTTTTAAATAATATATAATAACTTACTTCATGTTTTAATGTTTAATTATGATTATTTCAATACTATTCCTTTTCGCGATCTAATAATAACAAAAATTCAGCTTTATCTGTCATGTCATGTCAAATCTCAAATCAAAAGTTAGAACAAACTTCATCTTAAAAAATGTTGTACCTGTGGCAAAGACGTTCACACGTAGAGCCTAGATTAAAATAAAAGGCCGCTATTTTCAACTTATGAATATGGAATTATTTTTAAGAACTGCAGTTTTATAGCAATTTAGCAACATATTATTAAATAAGACACAAAACAATACGTATAATGAGAAAAAAAGGAAAGTCAGAAAATCTTGACTTAGTTTTTCTAAATATGGTTATCTCTAGTCAAACGAGCTTTGATTCGAATCTCACTTTGCTTCGACAGTGCGAATTCGATGTTTAAAGCATGCCAAATGAAGGTCAAGAATGTTCTTGTTCGAAGGGAGATCTATGGACTGAGTGAGATAGGGCTTTGCACTGGCGATGATTTTAGTCTACGGAGATTATTCACCGGTTTTCAATAATGTCCGGTAATTGTTCGGAGAATTACCGGAGATTTTGCGACCTAAATAGTACGTCTTAAAATGAAAATGTATTGTTTAATGAATACTAAGGAATTAAACGTTATTAATATCACATTAGTATTACGTTTTACCCATTGAATATTTTATCTCAAACATAAATTCGTATTTTGTAAATCAACAAAATATTATAGTTTATTAAGTATTTACAAAAAATATTGTATAGAAGCAGTAATTATTACTAATGTCAATAAAATTGATTCAATAATAACTAATGAACATTAGGCACACCGGTAAACATTAAAAATAAGTAAAGTAAAAATTAGGTATTTGAATAAGATTACAGATATTCATTTAAGAAAACAAGTGATTGTGGTTCAAAAGATATAGCATTTTAACTTAGCGCACAGACGTTCTATACCTACTTTTTGACCACTCACACTATTCAGTGGTTTCAAATGATTATATTGGAAATATGGTCTCAAAATTACAGAGACTAAAATTGCCGTAAATGAATATTGTGTTAATGTATTTTGTTTTCGTTACACTTACTAAAATCACCGTCTAATAAATTATTGTATTTTATTTAGAATAAATGAAATAAACACCTGACTTTTATTTAACTGGATAACAAAATTCCGGAGATTAGGAAAAAACCCGGTGATTCGCAAATATGCCGCAATCTCCGGAGATTCTCCGATTAATTAATTAAGTGCATAGTTGATTTTTATATAGGTATTGATGTAATGCAATAACGCCCCCACAGTATTTAATACAGTTATATTACTAAATTTAACTCGAAACCACCGGCTTTAGTTGTTACACCCACTCACATCACTAGTTCATCACAAATCTCGATAACTTTCGTTCAACTCATAAAATGACAATTATATTCGTTCTTCAACAGTGCGGAAATTTGATATTCGAGGCGAGAATTTACTTACAGCATACCATATCCATACATTATATGTCAAAAAACTCACGCATGACTTTCATCTTACAACGGCGCTCGACCATGTTACGTCACCAAATTTACAGAATGCGAAATTCAAATCTCACCGCGAATTCAGCTGTCGATATAGTGAAATGTTCTTACAGAATGTGCCTGCAGCTTCTTTTTTTTAACTAAGACCAGATCTCAACCTAAAAAAAGTATAAATATTCTAGGACACAGCGTTATCTGGCCCCAAAGTAAGCAGAGCTCAACTAGCTTCTATCATGGGTTCTAGGACGCAAATAAACATTCTAAGCCATAGATACATGACGCGCAGTTCGGGTTCAGGCCTGAACTTTCAACAGAGAGCACAGTATTGAGTCTCAAGCATACCGTCCAATACTACACCTCGCGGCTAACGCCTGTGTATGCATGCTTTTTGGACCTTTCGAGAGCTTTCGATCTAGTGTCATATGACACGCTCTGGAGAAAGCTTGAGAAGAGAGGCGTGCCTACAGAGGTATTGGGTATACTGCAGTTTTGGTATGGTAACCAGTCTAAGTGTGTGAAGTGGGGCCAGGCCCTGTCAGAGACATACAGGTTGGAGTGTGGAGTGAGGCAGGGGGGGTTAAGCTCACCTAGGCTCTTCAACTTGTATGTTAATGACCTTATCATTAGTTACGCTGACGATATGGTACTGCTGAGCCCGACGGTAGGAGCCCTCAGAGACCTGCTGCGTGTGTGTAGTGAGTACACTAGGGAACATGGGCTGGCCTATAACACGCAGAAAAGTGTGTATATGGTCTTTAAAGCTGCCGGTAAAATACTCGAACACATACCTCCAATCACTGTAGATGGAGAGATACTCAAAAGGGTGAAGCAGTTTAAATACTTAGGTCATTGGGTAACCGAAGGCTTTAAAGATGATATAGACATAGACTGGGAGCGTAGAGCACTGGCTGTGAGATGTAATGTACTGGCCCGCAGGTTTTCCAGATGTAGCGTACAAGTCAAACTTCACTTTTCAAGGCCTACTATCAAAACTTATACTCTGGAGGTTTGTGGACCAGTTACACACAGAAATCACTGAATGCTCTACGCGTGCAGTACAATAACGGCTTCAGAGTGTTGGTGAGATTGCCCCGGTACTGCAGTGCGTCGGGTATGTTCGCAAACTTCCATACTGCGGATTTCTTTGCCATACTGCGCAAAAAGACGATGTTGGGCGAACGAGCGGAGCGGTCACATGATTTAAATAAGATTATGTGACACTTATGTGTCAATTATATGTGACAATTGTACACTTTTATCACATTATTATTAAATTTATTAGTGTGATAAAAGTGTAGAATTTTCAATTTTATTTAATTTTCAATTTTATTTAATCTTATTGTAAATCGTTTTATCGTTAATTATTTTTTGGGACTGAATGTATACTATAAAAATCAAATTACTAACACAGCTAACATTACAATAAGGTAAATAGTATCTTTATTTTGTAACTGATACTACTAACAAATTATAGATTTTAATTATCTGAATTAAAATAAATTATTATTATTATATTATTATAGACACACCCAAACCAATGCAAATAAACATATTCATGCAGTATCATTGGTGAAAAAAAACCTATCGTCAAACAACGCAGTGCTCTACGATAAGCTAGGTGTTTAGCGACACTTGCATCATCAGCGACCACCATACTGCCAAAATCCAAAGGGACTTAAGCTCCCTACCTAATGTTCCTGAAGGCCAGGGATACACGAGTCGGCAATTCCATCACAGATTTGCCGCGTCGGAACGGAATATAGTGTAATCTGTATTTGTAATAACATGTATAGCGCTGGCCTAGGCGTGCATGGGGCCTTAAGCACTATCGGTTGGGCCGTGTGCTTGTTTATATCTTGCAGCAATAATCTATCCAAGCTCTCTAAAGCATGGATGGTCGTGATTTACGTATTCTGTTATAAATCTAAACCCCTCTAATACAATATTCATACACCTTATACCATACGATTAAAAGTACCGTGTCGCGCATTTATTCTCAAAGAGGCTTGTAATTGTGCAAGTGAGATGGAATATAGCGATGTTCATAGTCATGTTGACCTAGAATTCAGACAATTTCCGATTGCCACGGTCGGTTCGAGGCGCGGGCGGCGGTGGTGGCTTCACCTAGCAACAGACAGACACGGTCTGCACGCCTGTTTCTCCCTCACACCTACTCACACTCAGCTTGTGCGGCACAAGTAAAATTCGCTTTACTGTCCTTATCTATCTCATCTAACCGGCTAAAACATAAACTGACGCTAGAAGTACTTTTTTGACGTCTAATCTAATGCGTATTATATTATGTTGGTCAAATGATTTAATGGCATGCAGTATATACTTTTTAAACTACTTAGGTAGCAAATTATTTATGTAGTTATAAACATTAGCAACAATAAAAGTGAGCGTTGCAGGCGTGCTATCGCCTGAAGAAAGGAAGGGAGATAAAGCCTCCGCCATTTTCCTGAACCCAAAAAAATACAGCATTATACTACTATTTAAGTCAACTTTTAGCGATAAAGGTAGTGGTAGAACTCTACGATTAAATCATAGGTATAAAGGAAATGTTTTTCTTTATTTTAACTAGGGGTTTGTATCCAAGAAGTGTGTAGTGAGTACGCTAGGGAACATGGGCTGGCTTATAACACGCAGAAAAGTGTGTATATGCCATCCCCATTATACCAATAACGAACATGGCATCTTTAATCTAATGATTTTGAATTATGATATTGAATTAAGTAGGTACAACCGAGTACAATAATTTGTCTAATGAATAAGTCATTAGATAAATTATTGTAAGTATCCACAGTGGTATCAAATCAACAATATTGGTAATCGACGAGGTGGTCTCTAATATCACCACGATAACCGTTGCAGTAAAATTGTTTATATATTTGGTCTCCAGTTTCCACTTAGTAGATAATAATCTGCTCAAGAAAGGAAGATGTGCATCTGAAATCATAAACCGAGAATATTCCACTGACTTCAAAGATAATAACGAACCATGAAATACTAAATTAAAACTAGATTGTTCTGTCAGACTAAGTAACAGTATTTTTGATGGTATATAGTTCAAACGAGGTGATGTTACAAGGCCGAAACTATATGATGTATTTTCAAATCGATTCATAACCTACATTTATAGTTTCCATTCAAGATTTAGGACATTAGATCATATATTTGCGATAGCATATCTAAACAATGACAGATAATGACCTCAGATATAGTTTATTTTCGGAGCAAAAATATTAATTGGGAGTAATAAATCGCGACACGAGCTCTAATTAAGATTACGATTGCGAATTTCGCGTGCGTTTAGATTTGAATTCAACTAGGTAACAAGGTGGAATAAAAAGCAACGACAAGGACTGGGAAATACAGACCTCCGAAAAGACGGGTAGTTTACATACACGTTCAGTTTGAATGACAATTTAATCAAGGTTTGTTATTAAATAATTATTTTTTATTTAAAAGAAAATCATATGCATAGGTACTGCTAAGGTCGAAAGGAGGCGCGGGAGCAGGGACTGAACCCCGAGCATCGAGAAATCGAGGCCATGCAGTCCCAGCTCCGCCAGGCCATCGTGGTGGAGTGGAAGGAACGACTTGGGCGACCAAGCGCAGGGCACGCCGCAATAGCGGCGGTAAGGCCCATCATGGAGGATTGGCTAGAGAGGCGACACGGAAGCCTCTCGTACCGACTGACGCAGGTGATCTCCGGGAAGGGGTGCTTCGGGGACCACCTGCATCGGATCAGGAAGGAGCCAACGCCTGAGTGTCATCACTGTGACGCGAGCGAGGACTCAGGGCTGCACACGCTGGCGGACTGCCCGGCGTGGGAGGTGCCGAGGCGTGACCTCGTGGCAGCCATCGGGGTGGGAGTCCTCTCGCTCGGCAGCATGATTGCGGCAATGGTGCGGAGCGCGAGCGCGTGGGCCGCCGCCACCTCCTTCTGCGAGCATGTGATGCTCGCGAAGGAGATGGCGGAGCGCGCCCGGGAGAGGTTCAGAACCCTCCCGGCCCGCCGAGCCCGCAACATGCTCGCCTCGCGTCGCAGGCGACTCAGGCGCCGGAGGTCGCTTAACGACCTCCGTCCTCCATGAGCGCAGGCCTGGGGGTGGCAGGTGAGGCCGCCTATCACCCCAGCAGAAGCAGGCCGGGACGGTGGGGCGACTAGCGCCCCTCCCCAAACCGGGGCAAAACGGGGACACCGTGGTTCCCAAACCCGAGGGGGCCATCTCGAAACCGGAGATGGCCCAGGGTCAGTCGGGGTGCGAGGGATATGCTCTATGGGCAACCTTACACTCCGGCGTCTGCAGACCCGAGACGGCGTGCGGTTTTAGTCGGTTCAAGCCCGACATAACCGCCCCCGCTGGCCGGCGGGGGGGTATCCGAGGGGATTTCCGCACGAAAAAAAAAAAAAAAAAAAAATAAGGTACTGCTAAGGTTCGCATCGGCATCAAGCCCCAAATGAAATATTTGGGGCTCGTGCTCGACGGCCGATGGGACTTCGGAGAGCACATCCGAAGTCTGGCCCCCAAATTGAAGGGCACAGATCTTGCTCTGGCTCGGCTGTTGCCCAACATGAGGGGGCCCGATGACTCCTGCAGGAGACTCTACGCGGGGATCGTGCGGTCCATGGCCCTGTATGGGTGCCCAATATGGGCGGGGGCCCTGAGGACCAGAACTGTGCGAATGCTGCGCGCTCCGCACCGAGTTATGGCCATCAGGGTCATCCGCGGGTACCGCACGATCTCCTTCGAGGCGGCGAGTCTCCTTGCCGGAACTCTGCCATGGGACCTGGAGGCGAGAGCCCTTTCGCAACTGTACCAGTGGCGAAAGGAGGCGCGGGAGCAGGGACGGAACCCCGAGCCTCGTGAAATCGAGGCCGTGCAGTCCCAGCTCGCCAGACCATCGTGGTGGACTGGAAGGAACGACTTGGGCAACCAAGCGCAGGGCACGCCGCAATAGCGGCGGTAAGGCCCATCATAGAGGATTGGCTAGAGAGGCGACACGAAAGCCTCTCGTACCGACTGACGCAGGTGATCTCCGGGAATCCACCTGCATCGGATCAGGAAGGAGTCAACGCCTCAGTGTCATCACTGCGACGCGAGCGAGGACTCAGGGCTGCACACGCTGGCGGAATGCCCGGCGTGGGAGGCGCCGAGGCGTGACCTTGTGGCAGTCATCGGGGTAAGAGTCCTCTCGCTCGGCAGCATGATTGCGGGAGAGATTTAGACCTCTCCCGGCCCGCCGAGCCCGCAACTTGTTCGCCGCGCGTCGCAGGCGACTCAGGCACCGGAGGTCGCTTAACGACCTCCGTCCTCCATGAGCACAGGCCTGGGGGTGGCAGGTGAGGCCACCTGTCACCCCAGCAGAAGCAGGCCGGGACGGTGGGGCGACTAGCGCCCCTCCCCCAAACCGGGGCAAGACGGGGACACCGTGGTTCCCAAGCCCAGGGTCAGTCGGGGTGCGACGGATATGCTCTATGGGCAACCTTACACCCCGGCGTCTGTAGCCCCGAGATGGCGTGCGGTTTTAGTCGGTTCAAGCCCGACATAACCGCCCCCGCTGGCCGGCGGGGGGGTATCCGAAGGGATTTCAGTACGAAAAAAAAAAAAAGGTACTGCTAAGGTGTAGAAGAACGGTTTGCCTGAGTATTGAGTGATTTTAGATAACTCAAATGAGTGAATGGGTTGCTTTTAGACAAGCGTGTTTCATCGTGGACCACATCATCGCTTACCAGCAGGTGAAATAGTGGTCAGATGCGGGTCTATTAATAATAAAAAGTATTTTCAAAACGTTCACTGAGTAAAAGAAGACGATGATAACGATCGCGTTGGCGTTGAAGTAGAGCGCTCGCCTGCTATGTTAAAGGTCGCGTGTTCGATTACCGCTTAGTGGAAATAATTGTAAGCTTGACTATGTCTATTTGCCTTAGTCTGAGTGTTTCTGTGTATTATGTATGTATTCACGAAAAATGTATCTAAGTATGTTTATCTGCGTTCTAGAAACCATTTTTACTAGCTATATGGGTTTAGATAAGGTTGTGCAGTACGTCCTAGAATATCATTTAATATATTTAATGAAACACGTTTCTTGTAAACTTAATTAATATAAATCAAATATGGGGTTAAATGTATTATGAGGGGTTTATCTGCTTTGGTAAAGGCTGTGAACAATACGAAGCGGATGACAACAGCGCGTGCGGCGGACGCGAACCCGGATGCGGCTGAATGACGTAACGCAGCCTTCACCCCCTTCCCCCTACTCTCCACCGCCGCACACTCCGCGACATTGCCCCTCTCCCCACTGCATCCACCTCCTCGTGTCTGGTCGACCGTCTGAGCCGATGGCCAAAGCCGACATTACCGCGCTTTGATCTCATGCTGCAGAGCTTGTATGGCTGTATTGTAATACTCCACTTATTTAATTAATCCCTTATATAGGCCTAAAACAAACGCAGCCTTAATGTTATGTTATTACCTGGGGATAAGCGTGGTACAGTTATATTTTATCTGTCAGTGAGAGATAGATTACTATCTTTATTGTAAATTAAGGAGAGAACATTACATTGTTGAGTAAAGCAAGTAAGTTCAATAAGGCTAATTCAGATTCTCTCATAAGATTACTGTCATATTTAAATATATACCTACCTATTGTATTAATCTGCTTGATGTGTGCAACGGCAGTAGCCGTTCATGAGGTCCCAGATTCAATTCAGCAACACGGAGTTTGTAAAAATGTCCGATTAACATCAATAGACTCACCAATCTATTCGGAGATATACGTACAAGTATAAGAAGTCATAAGTTATTTATTGTGCTCCTAATAGTGAGTAAGGTCTCCATATAGGCTCCTTCTTGGAGAATCTAACATAACATATCATAACTTCACGCATGTATCCCCGAAGGGGTAGGCAGAGGTGTTTTACACAGCCACGATTCGCCAGTTATGTTAAGGTCCCAATGTAATAGGGGGCGAGCCTATTGCCATCTACCGGGCACAATATTAAGCGAACGATAATTAACATTTATTAATGCACACATAACTACGAAAAGTCAGAGGTGTGTGCCCGGGGCGACTGGGGATCGAACTCGAGACATCGTCTCAGCAGTCCGTTACGTACGCCACTGGGCGTTCGCCGCTGTTGGAGGATCTGTACTTATATAAATTAATTAACCGCAATTGCAGTCCACTGCTGGACACAGGCCTCTCCCAATGTATGCCATAGCACCCGATCCTTCGCTTTCTCCATCCTGTCTATTCCAGCTACCTTTTTCAGGATGCCATTCCATCTAGGTAGAGGCGTACCATATTCCGTTTGCTGATTACCAGTCCCCTCTCGAGGACTCGTTTAGATGTGACTAGCCCACTGCCGCTTGCCGCAGCTTGCTTATTTTGCGAGCTATATCGGTAACTTTGGTTCTTTGTCGGATGACCTAGCTACGATTTTTACCCTTCAAAGTAACTCCAAGCATAGCTCGCTCCATAGTCAGCTGAGCGATTTTTAATTCGTGGATTAGCTTCACCATCAGCCAGTTCTGTATTTACCTTATGTAATGACTTGTCCTGACTGACTAATTCATCGACGGAGAGCCCAAACCGCCGCCGGGGCTACAATTTTTATTCTGGGAGTTGATGCCTAAGAAAGGACTTTTAGAAATTTCACGCCTAATGGAGTAAAATACGAAAGTAACAGGCTGCTAGTCATACTTTTTCTTCATCCGAGCGCCAATCTTAGTTGCATCCAAAGCTTATACTTTGGAGCCCGGAGTCCGCTCTCCTATTCCTCCTTTCCATTTTGGTTTATTTTAGCTTTCACGGGAGCGTCTGACTCCCAAGCCCGACAGGATAGCCTGCAAAAGATGCTCATCCGTCAATCAGTTGAATGATTTACCAGTTTGTAGATGAGATTGGCTAGGACCTGCAGTAGGACCTGCAGTAGGATACACGCTCTAGTAACACATAATCATATAAGTAATGCCTCTACTTTTGCAGGCGCTTTACGGTACCGATGTGCTTAACCAACTATAAATAAGAGACAATATGTGAATTCATCGGTCATAGGAAAGATTTAAGCTCCAAATGTGGCGTGGCGACCGCAGCACGGAGTGAAATTATTCTGAGGCTAATTAGTGAGCATACCTCAAAATATCATTATTACTTGAAATTATAAAGCAACGTTGGCGGCTACCCGTCACGCTCCGTAGTCTGGAGGTTGACGCTCTACACTCGGCTTTTAATTATTCTTAAGTTTTCATTTCATTTTATGACCCGACTTTATTCTAACATAAACATTATTAAACTGTCTGTGCTTTAAAAAATCATGATATTTTATTATTTATCGGTGAATATTGTGAAGGCATTTGTAGCTTTGATTGCAATATTTTTTTGATAATCCAAAGAGAAGACCCGGCCATTTGTTCTATTCTCAAAATTTAGATTTTATTTGTATTATGGTATTATGGTACATTGCCATATCATATATCAACATAGTTATAATAGCGGTCTGACTTCTAAAATCAAAGAGATTGACATTGGATAATTTCATTTTATGAGTGTGTTAATCGATGTAATTATTCCTTGTTTAATAATTGCCCATTCAAATTAGTAAATGATCAACACAACCCTTTTTTTTTTTTTAAAGTGCGGAAATCCCTTCGGATACCCCCCTGCCAGCCAGGGGAGGTGGTTATGTCGTGTCTCGACTAAAACCGCACGGTGTCCTCCCCAAGTGTCCGTTGCAGGGCACCCCGGGTAAGCCCTCGAAAGGGATCAACACAACCCTTGCATAAAAAAGTTGTTTTTAAAATGTTTTTTTATTAATTATTTTATTTTCATCTTTTTAGTTTTAGTACCTTGTTATGTAGCACCAGAGTGCTTGCCAAGAACAGCCAAAGGAGCTCAACACAATGATTCTGTTGTTTAGTTCCAGACTACCTACTATCTCCATCTTCAGACCTTGGACATCATACAGCACTAGTGTTTAACAAGACAAAACAAATGAGCCCAACCTCGATAGATTTAACTTTTTTAGTTTAGGAGTTCACCTTCCTACTTCATTATCAGACCCTGAATACTTTATAATACCAGAGAGTTTGTCAAGACAAATAAATGTGCCCAAACTAGATACGTTCATCTCATTTAGCTTAGGGGTTACTATGGCCTTACTTTGGCCACCTTTCGATTCCATCATCCATCATCAAATCCATGAACAGAGTGTTTGTCAAAACAAAACAATTGAGACCAAACTCGATAGCTTTATCTTGTTTAGCTTAGGAGTTATTATGGCCACCTTCCTACTTCATCATCAGACCCTGAATACCAATTCACATGAGAGAGTTATGCAAGCCCAAAGTCAATACGTTTCTCTTGTTTAATTTAGAAGTTCCTATGGCTACCTTCCTACTTCATTATAAGACTAGCTCCATGGTACCATATTAATGTATTGTCATCCAAACTAAACGTGTATGCGGAATTTCATCTCAATCGGTTGAGGATAACTGCCTCAAAATTCAGTAGCAAGATTTGACCCGAACTAATACATGCATACATACAGAGCAAGTTAAATACATCTTTTAAAAAGTGGAATGCCTTGAGTAGAGACAACTTGAAATTCATATTAAAAGTTAAGCTTGCTCTTTTATCTGAGTTTACCTTTTTATTACAACAGTGCTTGATTCTTTCATATCTCATGAAATTCAGTTAAGTATTTTGATGAGACTCAACTCAATTATCATTTGATGGACGAATAAAAATCGCAGGCAAAGGAACTTGTGCGTCTTATGTGTGTTCGATTCTTCTTTTGCGATAATCATGATCTCCAGACTTTTTCCAAGGAATTCCTCTTTCCCCTTCCTCCAAGAAGTTCTAAGGAAATCGCATTTCGACCTGAAGTTGGCATCTACAAAAATACTTACTGATTTCACAGGCCAATCTCGTTGCAGGTTATCTCTTAGTTTAAAAAAAATACAATAAAAAGTAGGTATATCCAAAAATAATATTTTTCATAATTCTTAACAGTTTGTTCCTAATCATTTTGGCATCTATTGTTGTTGTAAATTTTGGATCTACGGCTATTAAATTGTCTTCAGACAAAATAAATTTTACAGGCAACTGAGAGACAAGCTGGTTTAAAATTGCGTTGTTTTGGGTTAGGTGGGGTATTCAGTGGGTATTCAGTGTTATTTTTAAGAGGACAAAGAACTGACCATTACATTGTATGGGTTCAACATCTATGAAATGAAAACCACCAGTAGAAGAATTTGCCTTATATTTTAACGTATTTATAAACCATAATACATTTTGTTTTAATTTTGTGTGGCAGTTGATATCCCTTGGCGTAATAAATTTAGAAACACTAAGAAATTTTAATAATAGTTACTTTTATTAAGCTTTATGAATAAGCAGGCGTCCTCCACGGTTTATCCACACTAAGGTTGCCTACCGGATTATTTTTTTCTTAGTTATGATTCATCGACACGACTAAACAAATGTATCGAGTGAATATGACCTCAATAATAGAAGAAGTTGTTCGATAACTAATAGACCAATCTTTATAAAATATACTAGCTGTTGCTCGCGTGTGGTGTTTTGATCCCAGAGATAAAAGTAGCCTATACGTTATTCCAGACTATAATCTATCCCTGTACCGAATTTCAGCCAGATCCAGTCGTTTTTACGTGAAAGAGTAAAAGAAATCTATACATACAGACAAACTTTCGCGTTTACAATAATAGCAAAATATGTGAATAAGTATAATGATATCCTTCAAATTAGGTATATGTATACTAACCTTTCCATTGGTTGCTTTCCAAAGTGATTATAGAGGTGCTGAACACTAACTAGTTTACAATCGAGCTTACATTGAAATACAGCATTAAATAAAAAGGATTGATGTATGTACTAGGAATTCAGTGCAGGGTGCGACTGAAATAAATTGAGCTGAGCAAGCAGGACTCTTACTTGAAAATAAGACATCTTACTACGGTCGCGCGCTTAGCTAAGGCCGCGCGCTGGTGAAACTGTTTTTCGGTGAATATTCCTCAATGGTACATTGTATTTGAACAGATGACCCCTCTAAACACTCAGCGGTGTCTAGACTATCACCATTGCAAATTTGGTCAAGATCGGTATTGTGGTTCCGGAGGAGTACAGTCTCGACCAGTCGGCTTAGCCACGTATAAGAGTTTCGCTTCCCTCAGCTCAATAGGTATTATTGTAATCTTCAGAGGAAAAGTATCATAGATTTGATGTTTCGCTTATAATTATACGCAAAGTTTTAGGGCTAAGGTGATCGGTAAATTGGAAAATTATATTAAAATACTTGTAAGGGCTACTGCCACCCTGGTTCAGAAGTAGAATCTCGTCGGAATTATTTCGGCGTGACTCTACTCGTACCAATTGGTGATCCTTTGATGGAGTTCGGGCACAAACAGACGGAAACAAATTACAGTTTATCTATAGGGTTCACAAAATATAAAGAATTATAAAAATCTATAATGTAGTTTCCGGAAAATTGTACGCAAACGTATGTTTAAGAGTTGTTGACAACATTTGGATTGGATAGGCAAACTTTATTATAACTATTATTCAAATGTGGGTTTTACTTTCAAACTTCTGGAAAACAATAGTGCACGACTGTGTAAGAGTAGGACAACAACGTGTGTTGCGTACATAATGAGTATTATTTAGAAATATCAACAACATTGGGTGCACATTTCCGCGAAATGGGCACATCACGCAACGCCGTGAATCATCCTCACCCGCGTGCCTGCCGCCAGTCGCACAAAGACGCATGTGACTCAACTTGGTGTTGCTGTCACTCTAGATATGACCGCATTTCATCTAAATACAATTTAGTATTAAACGTAGGTGCAGCACAAAAGGTGATGGATGTAAATATGTGACACCTGAATAACATTCATTAGTTTTGGCACCATCGATCTGACGATATAGTTAAGTGAATAGTGGAACTCTTCAACGGATACTACAATATTTTTCACGTAGCATGGGTACGGTGACGTTTGGGATTTGAAGTTACTAGAGATGTAGTCAAGATAAAATCACATGAAATAAAATCGATTATATATCTTATCGAGATCATTTATTAATGAAGAAGAAATCGATTCTATTAACTAATAATTTTGAAGAAAAAAAGTAAAACAAAATTGATAACCTGTTTAATTATTTATTAAAAATCAAACATGTTCATCATCTTCATCATCATCATCATCATCATCATCGTCATCTGACTCGTCGACGTGAATAATTATTTGGGAATCAATTATACAGTCTATTCTAATGTCTCGCTCCCAGTCATGTAAGATTAGATTTTTGGTTTTCTCCACTACTTTCTTCCAGTCATCGCCAGTGACATTTTTGCATCCCTCTTTCAATAACCCCATCATTTTTGTGGCTGTAAAAGGCGGAGCTGTATTTTTTCGTGCAGCGTATCCTGAAACAAGATAAAAAACAAATTGAGTCATAGAATTCAAGTAATAAACATAATCATATTTTTGTCAGTATATAAATAGACTATGGTTAAACAAGTTACCTTTGATTTGGGCCCAAATTAATTCAATGGCATTGTACTGACAGTGGTACGGTGGAAGCCTCAGGACTTCGTGACCATATTCGTTTGCCATCATATCTAATTTGTATGTCGTTTGGGGCTTGTGCATTTTTACGAGCTTCACTAGCTCCACCTTTAATTTCGTCTCATCGGCTTCCACATTATTGGCTTGGAGCCACTCGATCAACTCGCTCTTCTTATTGGAAGAAGTCGGCGGTTTGTTCAATTGCACGGAGTGATATGGGGCATTGTCCATAATAATTGTGCTGGGTTCTTCTAAATTGCTAAGCATATTTTGAAACCACTCCGTGAATACTTCCGCATTCATATCTTCGTGATATTCTCCCGTCTTTTTCGATTTAAAAGCAAGTAGCCCATTTTCTACAAATCCTTTCGATGTGCCTGTGTGACAAATAATCAATCTCTCCCCTTTTCCTTCTGGCACTTTGGTCGAGGCATGAGGTGTATCGTCAGTCCACATTTTACCGACCGTATGATTGGCATTCAGCCAAGTTTCATCCAGGAAGACGACATTGCTCCAATCGGTAATCGCTTTAGCCTTTTTCAAAAAGGTAACCCGCGCAAGTGCTATATCGCCCCTCTCCATGACAATTTTTCTTTTGTTTACTTTTTTGAATTGGAAACCAATGTCCTTCAATACGCGCCACAAGGATGTAGGACTTCCAGTAAACAAATCAGCATCTTTTAAAGACTTGACCAGCTTTAGAAGCGTCGGTAATTCTTTATTCTGGTAATAGTTATAAATGTGGCTCCGTATAGCATCGGCCGCAAAACTGTCTACATCTGTTACAGATGCCTTTTTGGTTCGCTTTTTATTAGGGGTGGACAACTTATTTTCTTCTGTATCGTGAGCACCATATTTTTCTCGAGTGATTCGAGAAACCGTGTTCCGCCCAATGTCTAACGCATCTGCCACTCGATCCAAAACGTTGGACACAGGCAATAGCGTTCCGCCATTCTCACGTTCCCGCTCAAAGTAATCCCGCAATCGAACTACAAATTCACGGGCTTGACTACCAAGCACAGTCTTTTTCGTTCTTTTTGGCATTTTGCCAAAAAAAAACAACAAAACAAAAGTCAATAACAAAAAACGGTAACGAAAACAACAAAGCACAACGATAGTCAATAACAAAAACAAGTAACAAAAACACCACGCAAGCTCAAAACAAAGAAAACAGACCGCATACAAGGCAGACGCACTAATTACATAGCGCCACTATATGAAGATCGCTGACGTTGCATTCGCGCTCTACTTATAAATTTACTTAATCGCTGATGCACCTATGACGTCAATCGATTTCGCAAGTTGTTGTTTGTTCAATAAATTGTAAGAATGATCATTCTATTGTCCTACTTCGATTTAGAATCATCATTCATAGGATTAATTTTGTAATACTAATTCAGTAATTAAATTTATTTAAAATCATTTCGGTTTTTTTTCGATCCTCCGATCGCAGCAAACGTAATTGGCGCAGTCGGTAGGATATCCGCGAGAGACATCGGGACTCTATCTCACATCGATAATCGCGTCGCGAGTCACTCGGGTGGCTATCAAGCACCGTTCCGGGTATCCTGAACCTACGGACCTGCTGCAGATCAGAAGGAGAATCCAGCCATCGATTCACAGAGAGGAACCAGATATGAGATACCTGTAAGTACACTTGAATCATTCTCGTGTTGCACCCTTTGAATCTTAAACCTCAAGATTTACCATCCAAGGGCCTCCAGTGCGCGGGAGCCTGAATCACGACAGGCTCGCCAACGTACAGTAGATATAAATAGATATATCACCTTAGATAATTTAGAATTAGACAATATGACTCAAGCTCAGAATAACCCAGATATTATCTACAAGGCTCTTCGCCTTGTTCCAGAGTTTGACGGCAACCCAAACATTCTTACCCGTTTCATTAGAATTTGTGATTCATTAGCTGCGCAATACTTAAGTAATACACCTGGCAGCGAGTTTTCCAACTTATGCTTACTAAACGGTATACTTAATAAAATAACTGGGACCGCGGCATGTACTATTAACGCCAATGGAATACCAGAGAGCTGGCTAGGTATTCGAACTGCCCTGATTAATAACTTTTCAGATCAACGTGACGAAACCGCACTTTACAACGACCTCTCTTTAGCTACTCAGAGTAATAAAACGCCACAAGAATTCTATGATCATTGCCAAACGCTATTTAGTACGATTATGACATATGTGACTTTACATGAGACTGTACCGACGACTATCGAAGCGAAACGTGACTTGTATAAAAAAGTTACCATGCAGGCATACGTTCGAGGGTTAAAAGAACCCTTAGGATCCCGTATACGTTGCATGCGCCCACCAACAATAGAAAAGGCACTTGAGTTCGTTCAGGAAGAACTCAATGTAATGTACTTGCAACAACGTGAGACCCCTAAAGCCCAAGCTCCCTCTAAAGTCACTCAGCCCACTTCAACACCTGCAGTGTTTACCTCACGACCTCATAACTTCTCGGCACCAGTACCTAATTGGCCATTACCCATGGGACAGCGTCCAGCGGGACCCTCACCGCAACCTTTTAAATTCTCTGCACCAGCACAGTATCAGCATCGTATGCCAACGAACACACAAAGAATGTTCAGTGCGGCACCTCCTAACTACAACCCCCGTAGTAACATATTTAGATTATCACCCCGGAATAATGTACCCCAAGGCCCTCAGCCTATGAGTGGTGTTCAACGTTTTACACCCAAACCTCTACCTCCAATAAATAGGCCAGCAGTCCATGATTGGAATAGGTTTGGCAATCCACCACCTTCAAATTATTTTAAATCCAATGAAATGAATATGAATGAGTGCATGACATATGACGACTCGTATTACAACTATTACTACGAACCGGAGTACAATTACTATACTGCTAACAATGACAGTGACTGTGACCCGAGTCTCGCCGCTGACTCGATTTATTATAACGTGTCAACGGACGACCAAGTATTTGATGAATCGCAAGCGGTTGTAACTAACTATGCCCAGCAGGATTTTCAGGAGGCTTCGACATCACAAAGACCAAAATAGAACTAAACCTTCAGACACAGAGGCAACTTCCCTACATACAAATTAGAGACCCGCCTTTAAAACTTTTAATAGACACAGGTGCCAATCAATCGTTCATTAGCCCCGAAGCTGTCGAGAAATATTTCGCCGAGTATCCCTTGAATTTCGATCCTTTTGAGATAACCAATATACACGCAACAAGCAGGAACGACTACTCTATAACCTTACCATGTTTTGCTGAGTTTAACGACGCCAATAGTATGAAGTTATTCGTCTATCGGTTTCACGATTACTTCGATGGCCTCATCGGTTTGGATCTGCTAAATAATTGGGAAGCTCGCATAGATTTAAAAGAAAATATGTTAGTAACTCGATCAGCTATAAACCCTATCGTAATGTATAACTCGTGTAACGTAAATTTATACGAGGATATTATACCGGCTGGAAGTACTAAGGTTATTCGTATCCCTATTGATGTGCCAGAAGGCGACGCTTTTATTCGGGAACAAATTCTTTGCAATTGCATAATTCATGAATGTATTACTACCGTAAGTAATAATCGTGGCTACTTGGAAATCGAAAATCCAACACTAAATGACGTAATATTTTCCCTTGATCGCCCAGCGCACGCGGAATTATTTAACATTGAGTGCAGTAGTACTCAACAAACATCGGAACGCGCTCAGGAAGTAGTATCGCGTTTAAGAACTGATCACCTAAACCCGGAGGAAAAGGCTAACCTTATAGCTCTTTGTTCTCGGTATTCGGACGTTTTTTATATTGAAGGTGAAGGACTCACTTTTACAAATAAAATAAAGCATCGCATAAGAACTACCGACGATGTTCCAGTGCATTCAAAAAGCTACCGGTACCCATTCGTACACCGCCAAGAAGTTAGGGACCAAATAACTAAAATGCTTGATCAGGGTATCATACGACCATCAGAATCTGCATGGAGCTCCCCTATTTGGGTAGTCCCAAAAAAGATAGATGCCTCAGGAAAGCAAAAATGGCGTCTCGTAATTGATTTTCGTAAGTTAAATGAAAAGACACTGGACGACAAGTACCCTATACCTAACATAAATGATGTTCTTGACAAATTAGGTAAATGCCACTATTTTACGACCCTAGATTTGGCAAGCGGGTTTTATCAGGTTGAAATGCACCCCCAGGATGTAGAAAAGACTGCATTCAATGTAGAACACGGTCATTTTGAATTTCTCAGAATGCCGATGGGTTTAAAAAATTCTCCGTCCACATTTCAACGTGTGATGGACAATGTCCTTAGAGGACTCCAAAACGAGATATGCCTGGTCTACCTGGATGATATAATAGTGTTCAGTACATCCCTCCAGGAACACATAATTAATCTCGAAAAAGTATTCCAGAAACTTCGAGAGTCCAACTTTAAAATCCAGATGGACAAATCAGAATTCCTTAAACTTGAAACAGCGTATTTAGGCCACATTATCAGTAAAGACGGCATTAAGCCAAATCCCGATAAAATATCCGCAATTAAGAAGTATCCCATTCCAAAAACATCGAAAGAAATCAAACAGTTTCTGGGCCTCCTCGGTTATTACCGAAAATTTATCCCTGACTTTGCCCGAACTACCAAACCACTTACTCAATGCTTGAAAAAAGGACGAAAAATCACGCTTGACTCCGAATACGTGAATTGTTTCGAAAGATGCAAGGTGCTCTTGACTAATGACCCCATCTTACAATATCCAGACTTCAGTAAAGAATTTAACTTGACGACAGACGCTTCGAATGTAGCCATTGGCGCTGTTTTATCCCAAGGACCTATAAATTCAGACAAACCTATCTGTTATGCATCTCGAACTTTAAATGAAAGCGAGATGAACTATAGCACGATAGAAAAGGAATTACTTGCTATAGTTTGGGCTACGAAATATTTTAGACCCTATCTATTCGGACGTAAATTCAAAATTTTCACTGACCATAAACCATTACAATGGCTATTAAACATGAAAGAACCCAATTCCCGACTGACAAGGTGGAGACTTAGACTCAGTGAATATGACTTTTCAGTTATTTATAAAAAAGGGAAATCCAATACAAATGCTGATGCCCTTTCTCGTATTGAAATTCACACTAAAGAAGCCGTGTCCTTAATGGAGGAAATTGATGAACTTAACTCCTTAATGGGTAATCCATCAGAAACTATCATTGGTGAACCAAATTCCTCAACCGAAACAATACATACAAGCGCTGAGAACCCTATCTTAGAAATCCCCATAACTGACGAGCCATTAAATAAGTTTAACAGACAGATATGTTTCACTATTGTAAATGACGTTAAAAAACGGCCTGTAGTTACTAAGCCATTTGACACCCATACACGTATAAGTATCCAGCTATCGGAATCTAACTTAGAGGAAGATGTGATCTGTGCCGTAAAAGAGTACGTTAACCCCAAGGTTAAGACAGCTTTTTTAATTAATCCACCCCTAGCCATGTATTCAATTATACCGATTATACAGGACAAATTCAAAAGCTCATCCTTAAATCTCATCTTAGCTAAATCTGAACTAGAAAATGTCAAAGATTATCTTCGACAACAGGAGATAATACGATGCTATCACGACGGTAAAACTAACCATCGTGGAATTACCGAGTGTCATTTAGCCTTATCTCGTAAATATTACTGGCCAAAAATGAAAGACCAGATAACCAAATTTATAAATGAATGTACGATTTGTGGTCAAGCCAAGTACGATAGAAATCCGATAAGACCCCAATTTAACGTTGTACCACCGGCTACCAAGCCGTTTGAGACAATCCACATGGATCTATTCACTGCACAGGGTGAAAAATACGTAACATTTATCGACGTATTTACAAAGTACGGACAAGCTTATCACCTACGTGACGGAACAGCTATTAGCATATTACAAGCCCTTTTGCAGTACTGTACCCACCACGGCGTCCCTATGACTATTATCACTGACAACGGGACTGAGTTTACAAACCAACTGTTCATGGAATTTACGAGGCTTCATAAAATTATCCATCATAGAGTATTAGCTCACTCTCCTAACGATAACGGAAATATCGAACGATTTCATTCAACCCTTTTAGAACATCTTAGACTCCTTAAGTTAAAGAACAAAGACGAACCAATAATCAACCTTGTGCCCTATGCTCTAATAGCTTATAATAGCTCTATACATAGTTTCACAAAATGTCGACCCTTTGACTTACTGACTGGTCATTTTGACCCCCGAGACTGTAAAGACATTGACCTTACACAACATTTATTACAACAGTACACGCAAATCCATAGAGATAAAATGAAACATGTTTATGACATCATTAACTCGTCATCACTTGCTAATCGCACTGCGATAATTGAGAAAAGGAATGAAACCCGTGAACCCGAGATAGAATACGCACCCCAACAGCAAATATTTATAAGAAACCCTCTTGCTAGTCGACAAAAGACGGCCCCACGATATACACAGGACACAGTTTTAGCAGACCTGCCGATTCACATTTATACTTCAAAAAAACGTGGCCCCATAGCCAAGTCAAGACTTAAGCGTGTACCTAAACCAGCAAAATTGTTACAGGATCCTACTGATAACAATTCTCCCAATGACGCGACCTCAGGAGATAAGACTCGAAAGCCTCGATGACGGACCGGGACTTCTACCCTTTAAACTTGGACAAATGAAAATTACGACTCATCATCATACCTTCATTCAGTACGTACAACTAAGTAATATCGAAAACAATATTCACTCCCTACAGACTCAACTAACGATCTGTCAGAATCAAATGTCTAATGACACTTATGCACTATATGAAATTCAATTGGAGTATCTTGATAGCAAACTTGGCAATGTCCTAAAACAATTACGATCCTTAGAACCTAATAGAGCCAAAAGAGGTCTTGTGGACGGACTAGGTTCAATAATAAAAAGCCTAACCGGGAACCTAGATCACGAGGACGCGCTAAAATATAATCAGGCAATTAAAATCTTAGAACGTAACCAAAACAAATTAGTAACCGAATTCAATGATCATATCAGTATAAGTAAAGAGTGGATGTTATCTGAAATCTGAAGAGTTCACCATTGCAAACGTTTACGACGAAATTAACGGCCAACCCTTGAAGTTATTAAAGATACCCTATGACACGGAGAAACAGGCCACTACAGCTACCCACGTTAACCTGAACTCTATTGATCTCCAAGGCCTACACAGCTTTCAGGACCAACTTATGATCCAGAATCCGGTTCAACTTGAGAACGTGCAGACAGACGCACTTTACCACACTACAATCCCATTTTATGGAATACTATTGAGTGCCAGCGTACTCGTTATCATCGCAATGTGCCGGCGCTACCTACGCAGATGTACTAACACTATGAAAAAGGATCAGCAACCACCAGCCGCAACCCTGAAAAAGGATGAAAGTCCTGACGAACTTCCGGCAACATTTTCACTCAATGTGTTAAAATAGTCGCCGTTCTAAGGGGGGAGGAATTACATAGCGCCACTATATGAAGATCGCTGACGTTGCATTCGCGCTCTACTTATAAATTTACTTAATCGCTGATGCACCTATGACGTCAATCGATTTCGCAAGTTGTTGTTTGTTCAATAAATTGTAAGAATGATCATTCTATTGTCCTACTTCGATTTAGAATCATCATTCATAGGATTAATTTTGTAATACTAATTCAGTAATTAAATTTATTTAAAATCATTTCGGTTTTTTTTCGATCCTCCGATCGCAGCAAACGTAATTCACTCGTACTGAGTTGATATAACAAGATGGCTGCCAGCTCATGCTTAAGCAGTGTTGCTATATTATAATAAAGCTCCACAAAGACAAAAATGCTTTGTTTAAAGTTTATTATTACATAATTATATTTTATAATCGTATTTTAGTTAAAAATACAACTAACGATTTATGATACTTTATTCGACAATTTATCGATTATAACGATTTTACTATGTCAATCTCTAACGCAACCTGTTCCGATTCACGCATCAAGAATTATGTATTTGGAATGTTTATATTTAAAGTTTAAATAATTACGGAGAAATAAAAATAGTTTTAAGTTAAAAATGCAAAATAAAACAGTTTTCTTTTTATCTTCGTATTAAGTGTTGTTTCCTGTATTCCGCGTTAGGTAAATTGTTTCGAAATGAATCATGCATGAAATGGAATTAGTCAAATGTCACCGTACCCATGCTACGTGAAAAATATAATAGTTAAACCTCGACTTTGGGCTCATTTGGTTTTTTTAACGGGTCCGCATTTGCCTTTTGGTAACAAGTGTATTTTGTATGGGACACCACCAAGACCTAGTCAACTTCACCTGCAAGCCGTTACACCTGCTTATTAACAGACGAGGCTTACCTCTCGACCATCTTCGGCGAAAGCCAAGATAAGCCAAATCAAGAGTGCAGACTCCCGGGCTGGAAAGCACAAGCTTTAGATGTAACTGGACTAACGCTGTGATGATGATGATGACAAAGTGAGTATTGAACTTATGTGAAGCGCAAAAGATGGGGGTTTGGGACCATATTAACATCTGTGGGGACGAAGCCTACCCTGCTAGCTGGTACACCTGCCAATTCATAGACGTAGTTCTGACGCAGGCTTTCTGCTCTGAATCACGACGCGTTAAAAACAATGCAGTTTCGGGCCGCTCGGCTGAGGGAGAGATATGGAGCTATACACGGTGTATATAGGGTAGACTGGGTACGATTGTGCCAGGGTACTGTGACGTCTGGGGTCTGGCGTCACAACTCCTCGTGTTAATGAAATGATAAACACAAGTATTTATATTTTAAATAGCATTTATTTTTCACATAAAACTTCTATATCGAGTTTTAGGGGATTTTACGCGAGTTTATTAGACTTTAAGCGAACTGAAGAGGGCCGCGGATTCTGCTCAGAGATTGAGCCTATGATCACTTTGCTTGGAACTCTCTTCGTACGGCGGGTCGAGGCCGGAGCCCCCGGTCACCCGCTGTCACCAACTTGTCCGCCAAGCCAATTGTTTTTTTCCCTATTCTCTTATTTTATATTTTAAAACAAATTTATTTTTAATCGCTGACGCATGATGGTCAGGTAACAATCTGTAGTGCTCGAACGAGGTCAGACGCTACAGTACCGTTGTGGCAGTCGTTATACTAACGAAGCTATAAGAAATACCAGTGAGGTTGCAAGGGGAGAAAGGAGCGCCGTACCTTTTTAGTTGTGCGGAAATCCCTTCGGATACCCCCCCCCCCGAGATGGCCCCCTCGGGTTTGACAACCAGGGTGTCCCCGTCTTGCCCCGGTTTTGAGGAGGGGCGCTAGTCGCCCCACCGTCTCCACCTGCTTTTGCTGGGGTGACAGGCGGCCTCACCTGCCACCCCCAGGCCTGTGCTCATGGAGGACGGAGGTCGTTAAGCGATCCGACGCGCGGCTAGCATGTTGCGGGCTCGGCGGGCCGGGAGAGTTCTAAATCTCTCCCGGGCGCGCTCCGCCATCTCCTTCGCGAGCATTACATGCTCGCAGAAGGAGGTGGCGGTGGCCCACGCAGGAGCGCCGTACTTGAGTAAAATGAGTTTCACAGTATTGCGTTAATCATCACGCGCCATTAACGTTTGCAGGGGCTCAGATAAATTTGTTTAACTGTCAAAAGTAAGTATTTTTATTCGAATTATTTTAATAATTAGATTAATGAGTGTTATACTCATTGTAAGTTAACACATTAGTTATTAGATATCAGTGATTACTTTCTACTTAAATTATTTAGTATTGTCATGGCGATTGTTTTTTTTTGCACGTGCAAGTGCGCTGGTTACATTAGTATCAAATTTTCTGGGTTGTGACACAAAGTACATTTTCTTTTTGCTTTTAGCTACCCAGAAAACGTTTGAGGAAGACAGAAAGAGGCTGTGACGTAGCAAAATATGAAAATGCTGATCATCATTGTCACTTCAAAGTCCGGGGTCCGCTCTCCTCGTCTTTATCTTGATTTGGCCTGTCTTAGCTTTTGCGGTAGCAACTGCCCTCTGAAAAGCCAACCTTGAGATAAAAGCCTACACCAGAGCCTTGTCTGTCAATTAGGTGCGGTTGCCTTAGGCCACGAAGATCTTAGTGGGCCCCAAATAGGTACACGTGATGATGAATAGGAACGAAATTGAAAAATAAAGTGAAATGAGGGACTTTTTCAAGGCGAGCCACGGATATGTATCTACGATCGGATGTTAATAGCATATTTTCTTGGGATCATTCGATAACGCGATTTAGATGGCATAGAAAGTTATAAGTAGATATGTGATTGATATGTTCCCAGATTATATGTCCATCGCTATATGTTTATTTTTGAGGTTTATGTTGAGGATTATATTATACTGAAAGGTACTTGACTGGCACATATTATTTATGAGTAAAGTGTGTATTTTTAACCTGTCACTACCTACCCCAGATACTGTCAAAACCACCTGTGGGTGTGGTTGGTTGTGACATTTTATCCTTTTTAATTGGCTCGTGTGAGTTAACCATTGGACCTAGGGACGAAATCCACGTATGTATAATTTGCACTTGAGAAATTCATCTAAAATCTCATCTTCCTTCCATCTGAAATTATGGCACAAAATCATGGGCGATTATAACAAATTTGTCACAACAGTACCCAGTCTACCCTACTGGTCAATTTTCACAGTTTAGTTTCAAACGAATATTAATGAATGGCAACTCTCGTAAAAACTTTTCACTTAGTCTCTTTTAAGCTTGAGGACAGCAGAAATGGAAAATGGACCCCGGACCGCGTTCTAAAGCCTCGGATGCAACTGGGACCATTGGTAAGAAGATGATGATTTGGGTGAAGAGAAAAGGCTCACTGAAAGTCGCCAGTTCGGCTATCTACAATTTAGCTTCCTACATAAATATACTCAATTATGTTTCTTTTATAAGTATAAATACTACGAACGTCAGCAGATTCAATTATACTATGACTTATATACAGATATAATATAAATTATATTCTAATTAAAATTGAAATACTATCACGCTTAAAAAGCAACAAAGTTTGTTTATAATAGCCAATTAATAAAGAGTCGGTTGTTTTCGCCGAGATCAAACTTGCGATATCAAGAAATCGCGTGGCGAAACCGGAGCTTAATGCAAATCTCGCTTTACTTTGAAAGTAGACATTGTTCCACATTTTTGTTAATAATTCAGTGACTCTTTCTAGGAATTTTGTTATTAGAAGTAGTTAGTGAGATACGTAATTGCATATAAAGTTATTATAGTATATTTATGTAAAAGTACAGGAGTCGTAATACATCGCTGTCGCGCTGTAGGTCCCTGGTTACGATGTAAAGCGAGGGGCGACGGCCGCGCGGGCGGGCGGCGGCATTCCTCAAGGCCGGTCGTTCCTTCCTCGTCGAAATGAAGCTATTGTGACGTCGAAATCTTTTGATTCTTTTGAAATTGAATCTAAATTAATCCACGTATCGTATTATAGTGAGCTATTTTTAATGCAGCAGGAATTTGTAACATTGAAATTAAATTATAATAAGATCTAAGTACGGTTGCTGTTATCTTTAATATAGGTCTAGCTTTACGACAATAATAATGATTGTGATTTAGATAAGAAATATCAAAGCTATATTTTCAACAAAATGAGGAGATAGCTGTGAAGTTTGGGTATGGGTTTGTAAAGCAGGGACTTGTGTCTACATTAGGTAGAGAACTCTAAATTAGATAGAGAAGTTACAACTTATTAATTTGTCATTAGATGTTGCTATACGTAGTTCATTAGAATTTTTCGTTTTATAACTATCTCTTGTGCTTCAGCTACTTCTTTTGTATAACCTACCTATTATCTTAACACGTTTCCTTGTAATTACGGGTATATAGGTATATAATAGCCTCACTCCCTTAATCGACAGGTGAAATTGGCTTGAGCTCCGAAGATCGCGGTAGAGCTCCATATACCTACCTCAAAGTTCTTGACAGATCTGTTGATAATGTCACTCTTTTTACTGTGAACTTTTTTCTTATATCTCTAGTTATCGCCGCAGAAGGATGACCTTGAATGAAATCATCACTGAGATTGCTTCGACCACATTCTATCTCTTTGAACTAGTTATAAGCTGTGGCACGAGATGGGGTTTCGTCATGCAATGCGAATCTGTCTATCATGGTTTTCTAGTATATATATAATAATCTATGATCATCCTGTGATGGAGACCACGATGAAAGTCATAATAAAATTAAATTATAGAGCGAAAATTTTCTCTCGTTAATTTCATTTCGACGCATGATACGCACGTTTTGGAGCTAACTTGTAAATACAAATGACAAAGATTTCATTAAAACATTTACATACAGTTACCAAACCAAGAACAGAGACTTCTTTATTCGAATTCTAAATATTTTTTCCATTGTAATTTTTTCTAACTGACCCAGAAAGGAAAAGAAACACAGAAAAGGAAAGTGTACTGACTAATCTGAAACACACCGGGTGGAAACCTTAAGTGTGTCCAGACGACTGTTACATCATTTTCAAAGATATTGCAATACTTTAAATGAATATGAAATCTACATCGAATGTATACATTTACACAAAAAAAAATGTTTTCATAATTTGTATTTTTGCGGTTCCCAATGGCAAAGTACAAATTGTGGCAAAGTTCTTGACAGATCTGTTGATAATGTCACTCTTTTTACTGTGAACTTTTTTCTTATATCTCTAGTTATCGCCGCAGAAGGATGACCTTGAATGAAATCATCACTGAGATTGCTTCGACCACATTCTATCTCTTTGAACTAGTTATAAGCTGTGGCACGAGATGGGGTTTCGTCATGCAATGCGAATCTGTCTATCATGGTTTTCTAGTATATATATAATAATCTATGATCATCCTGTGATGGAGACCACGATGAAAGTCATAATAAAATTAAATTATAGAGCGAAAATTTTCTCTCGTTAATTTCATTTCGACGCATGATACGCACGTTTTGGAGCTAACTTGTAAATACAAATGACAAAGATTTCATTAAAACATTTACATACAGTTACCAAACCAAGAACAGAGACTTCTTTATTCGAATTCTAAATATTTTTTCCATTGTAATTTTTTCTAACTGACCCAGAAAGGAAAAGAAACACAGAAAAGGAAAGTGTACTGACTAATCTGAAACACACCGGGTGGAAACCTTAAGTGTGTCCAGACGACTGTTACATCATTTTCAAAGATATTGCAATACTTTAAATGAATATGAAATCTACATCGAATGTATACATTTACACAAAAAAAAATGTTTTCATAATTTGTATTTTTGCGGTTCCCAATGGCAAAGTACAAATTGTGAATATTTGATTACAATTTTATTTACTTTTTTTATTGTCATTTTGTGGATTAAGCGATGCAGATTTCATATTAGTTTAAAGTTTTACATTATCTTCAAAACTGACAAAATAACCGTCTGGACCCACTTAACGTTTCCACTCTGTTTATAATACAATATCGTATATATATATAGTACGTTTAAAAAAAAACAAGTCTAGCTAGATATATATATATATATATATAGAATTGCTCGTTTGAAGGTATTAGATGTATGTACATATATCTTCAAAATGACCTATTGACCCCTAAATAGTGTTGTAAAAACGCTCGAGTCGGAGCTTAAACGCTCGAGTTGGCGCTCGAACAGTTTGTAAACGCTTGAGTCGGAACTCTAGTCGGGTCTAAACCGCTCGAGTAATGGCTTGAGCGTTTTAGTAAAAAAGCTCATTCAGAGCTTCGAACTCGACGCTTCCACGCTCGATTCAAGCTTAAGCGTCAAACGAGAAATAACTTTAAGAGATATTTATTCCTATTTATGTTATATTTAATGATACAACTTTACCATTAAACAATATTTTATTATAATCTAAAATAAAATAAAAAAGGATTAGGTAATCAAAATAAACAGAAAACAATTAAGTATTTTTGCTCTACTTTCTGTTACTGTTGTGTACTGTTGTCTGCTGTGTTGTGTACTGGTGGTAGAAATTTGAGGACACAAATTTGTCCCAAATTCGGCCGGGTAGGTACCACCGTGCACGATTGCGAAAAACCCTCCATAGTAATCCAATTTCGGTTTGATTGCGTTCAGGGGTCAGCAAGTGCATAGCCGGGCAGGGGGATTTTGGTCGCAGCACTAGTGGGACCGGTGGGTGTCACGCGGTGCTGCGACGACAATCCTCTTCTGATGAGACCGTCTAGCTGAGTGCCACCATTGTTAACACGGTACGTGTATGTAATGGTGACCCTCTTTCCTGAGACTTTACCTTCAGCTTACCATCAGGCGAGGTGAAGTCAAAATGACGTGTGTTAAATATAAAAAAAAACAAAAAAAAAATTTTGCAAAAGAATCTCGCATAGAGTGGTCTTTTTTTGTTTTTATTTATTTATTTTTTATTTTTTTAAGCCACATGAATCACGGAGGCTTTCATAATCATCATGTTTTATATAATCATCTTATACACATATTTTTTTAACCACGAAGAAAGACACATGCAGGCCTGTACATTTTCATCTGTTTCTTTTTTTAGTTATGATTATGCGTGAGTGACTAACCACTCAATCTGCAAAAAGTTACTGTCACAATATTCTATTCTAATATTTAATATTTAGTTATTTGTTAAATTACTACTTTTAAATTTATAACGAATGCTTCGTTCGACGCTTGACCTGGCATCTCGAGCGTTTAAGTTCGAACACTCGCAAACGTTCAACGCTTGAGCGTTTAACGTTAGTAACTATTTATTAATCTGTGGTTTAACGCTCAAGTCTTAAACGCTCAAAAGCGTCGACTCAGCACTCAACGCTCCACTCTCAGCGCTTATATTTACAACACTACCCCTAAATGGTCTAATTTATTTCTTTGTCTTTTTTCTGGAACTAAAATGCTAATGCTAATGCTGCATGCTAAAATTGATTTTATTTTTCCAACCCAAACAGTCAACACCGCTGGGTACGCATGAAAAGTACAGTTTAATGACAGTAGACGAAGTTCGTGAAGAGTGCAAGGACAGAAGCAAATGGTAGGCTCCGTCTATAGTCCGACGCCGAAGGCAGAAAGGCATGAGAAGGCATGTGGAAGTATATTATATGTCTTACTTTTAAACTTGTTACCCAAAGTAATTATAATATGGCTTGCAAAACGGCACAATACATAAAATACAGATAAATAATAATCTTAAAGAGTACCTGTGTGGCTTTGTAGTACCGCGTTTAACCGATACGTCGGAGGTCGTGGATTCGATTGTCGCTCAATGCAAATAGTTTGTATGCATGAATATGTCTATATCTCAGTGTATTTTTATATCTAATATGTAGGTATTCTAGAACCCATAACACAAGCTATGCCTAATATGTTTAGTTTTGGTTTAGACACAGCGCTATCTAGATTTTAGACATACATCTCAGAATACTATAATGCAATAAAGAATATTATGATGCCTTTGCAAGTCAGTAAATCAAAACATTACATACTTATGGAATAAGTCTAGGATCTCTACACGCGAGTCTCCAGCCAGACCAATGAGACAAATCGTGTTTCAGCGAACTCTACCAATGACGTATACCTCCTATACTTGTAAGATCGTGCCGTACAGGGTTGACTGGTGAATTCTAGGCACTTAATATTTTAGAACATACAATAATAATAACAGAAGTGCTACATCCGTGCGAAACTAACACTATTCTCTAAAGTTACATTTCTATGAGTGATTAGGTATACTGCTGTCCCCGTTCCACCGCAGATGACTCCGCCTCGGTTGCCAATGGTGCCAGACGTGGATGACGACGACGTGCCCGAGGTCACTTGGGTAGAACTAGAGCTGGCGGTGAGAAGGCTGAGAGCCAAACGCACCACCCCGGGACCCGACGGCATTCCAGGCCGAGCGTGGGTCCTAGCTCTAGTCGACGACGCTCTCGAGCCCCGACTGAGAGGGCTTCTCAGCGCATGTTTGGAGCGGGGCCAGTTTCCGAAATTGTGGAAGACGGGGAAACTGGTCCTCATCCGAAAGGAGGGGCGCCCGGCGGACTCACCGTCCGCCTACCGGCCCATAGTGTTGCTCGACGAGGTGTGCAAGCTCTTTGAAAGAATAATTGCGAAGCGCCTCGTCGAGCACCTCTCAATAGTGGGGCCGGACCTGGCGGATGGCCAATATGGCTTCCGCCAGAGGCGCTCCACCGTGGATGCCATCATGCGCGTGAGGGCTCTGGCGGAGGATGCAGTAGCCCGGGGTGAGGTGATGTTGGCGGTGTCCCTGGACATCGCCAACGCGTTCAACACCTTGCCCTGGAGTTGCATTAGGGAGGCGCTCGTGTATCACGAAGTGCCTCTCTACCTCCGCCGCATAGTCGGGGCGTATTTGACGGAGAGAGCCGTCATCTACCCAACCGTGACCGGTCTCGGTCGGCGTGAAATGTCGTGCGGTGATCCACAGGGATCGGTCCTGGGGCCGCTCCTGTGGAACATCGGATACGACTGGGTGCTTCGCGGTGAGCTCGTAGGCGGTGCCGCCGTCACGTGCTACGCGGACGACACGCTCGTGACGGCGTGCGGGGCGACGTACCGCGAAGCGACCCTAAAGGCCACGACCGCGGCTGCCCAAGTCGTTGAGCGGATCCGGCGGCTGGGTCTCGAGGTGGCTCTGCATAAAACCGAGGCCCTTTTCTTTCATGGGCCTCGGAGCAAGCCACCTGAGGGATCCAGTCCCATCGTGGGAGGTAATCGCATCGGCATCAAGCCCCAAATGAAATATTTGGGGCTCGTGCTCGACGGCCGATGGGACTTCGTAGAGCACGTCCGAAGTCTGGCTCCCAAACTGAAGGGCACAGCTCTCGCTCTGGCGCGGCTGCTGCCCAACATGAAGGGGCCCGATGACTCCTGCAGGAGACTCTACGCGGGGATCGTGCGGTCCATGGCCCTGTATGGGTGCCCAATATGGGCGGAGGCCCTGAAGGCCGGAAGTGTGCGGATGCTGCGCGCTCCGCAGCGAGTGATGGCCATCAGGGTCATCCGCGGGTACCGCACGATCTCCTTCGAGGCGGCGAGTCTCCTTGTGGGAACTCCGCCATGGGACCTGGAGGCGAGAGCCCTTTCGCAACGGTACCAGTGGCGAAAGGAGGCGCGGGAGCAGGGACTGAACCCCGAGCATCGAGAAATCGAGGCCGTGCAGTCCCGGCTCTGCCAGGCCATCGTGGTGGAGTGGAAGGAACGACTTGGGCAACCAAGCGCAGGGCACGCCGCAACAGCGGCGGTAAGGCCCATCATGGAGGATTGGCTAGAGAGGCGACACGGTAGCCTCTCGTACCGACTGACGCAGGTGATCTCCGGGAAGGGGTGCTTCGGGGACCACCTGCATCGGATCAGGAAGGAGCCAACGCCTGAGTGTCATCACTGTGACGCGAGCGAGGACTCAGGGCTGCACACGCTGGCGGACTGCCCGGCGTGGGAGGTGCCGAGGCGTGACCTCGTGGCAGCCATCGGGGTGGGAGTCCTCTCGCTCGGCAGCATGATTGCGGCAATGGTGCGGAGCGCGAGCGCGTGGGCCGCCGCCACGTCCTTCTGCGAGCATGTGATGCTCGCGAAGGAGATGGCGGAGCGCGCCCGGGAGAGGTTAAGAACTCTCCCGGCCCGCCGAGCCCGCAACATGCTCGCCGCGCGTCGCAGGCGACTCAGGCGCCGGAGGTCGCTTAACGACTTCCGTCCTCCATGAGCGCAGGCCTGGGGGTGGCAGGTGAGGCCGCCTGTCACCCCAGCAGAAGCAGGCTGGGACGGTGGGGCGACTAGCGCCCCTCCCCCAAACCGGGGCAAGACGGGGACACCGTGGTTCCCAAACCCGAGGGGGCCATATCGAAACCGGAGATGGCCCAGGGTCAGTCGGGGTGCGAGGGATATGCTCTATGGGCAACCTTACACCCCGGCGTCTGCAGACCCTAGACGGCGTGCGGTTTTAGTGGGTTCAAGCCCGACATAACCGCCCCCGCTGGCCGGCGGGGGGTATCCGAGGGGATTTCCGCACGAAAAAAAAAAAAAAGGTATACTGCCGTCCCCAAGCTAAAAGGCTGCTAAGTGACTTCTTATAATCTATCTTTTCATATCTTAACTTTAAACAAATATATATACATTTCAATAGCAACTTTACTCTCGTAAATGCTCAAAATATATCCGTCCTCTGATAAATGACAAAGTAATTGCAGATTTATAGAAAATACTAGCATAAGTTTTAAAATAAGTATTCCCTCATTTTTCAGCTCTAGCTCGAAATTCCACTTAGCCGCTTTTTAGTTTGAGGACGGCAGTATAGTTTTCTAGGGTGTATGGGGCCCTACCAAGAACCCCGGGGCCATGCCAATCTCAACTGCAAGCCAGTCCATCTGCTGATTGACGGACAAGGTTCTGGTGCAGGCCTTCCCCTCGGGGTTATGCAACCAGGAACAACTCTAAGATTATGATGATTATGTGGTAATAATTATAAGAAATAATTCCAGACTAGGATACAGTATGTCGTGCGGATCAGTTTCCTCCAATATTTATAATAAAACTAGCTGGAATTCTGATCACGTTCCCACAACCTATGGAAGCCTTTTCCTGGCCTTAGCCTATGTCCTATTCCAGACTATAATCTATCCCTCTACCAAATTTCAGCCAGATCCGTTCAGTCGTTCTGGGTGATCTGGATGGTTGAGTAACAAACATCCATCCATACATCCATCCATTCATCCATCGAAACGTTCACATTAATGATATTAAGTCTGAATTATCGGATTAGTAATAAATCGAAGAAGAAGTAATAATTGCTCTTGTAAAAAGACACGGTGTTAGACAGATATATGCCTCAACCAGCCCTACTGGTATACGCCAATGCAATAGCAACAACGGTACTCAGCCTCCGTGGCGGTTAAGGGCGAGCCCTGAATGTCGTCCGACTAGTTTCTCCTTTGCGAGGAATGTCATCTACACGCTATATCTTACGGGATTAATTCTTATAAGCTGGAAAATCTGATACAGTTTTTGAATAGCTAGCATCAGAATAGACTGCTAGAATTTTGGTGATAGGATTACCTACTTGAAATCAATATTATATGGAGGAAAGGAGAGAAAGAGATTGGTTGGATTTAGGAGTTGGTGTATTGCACTGTTGGGCAAAGCCTCGCCGGCTTTGCCCAGCAGTGCAAAACACTGGGCTACATAAAAATAGTATCGGTACAGTCAACTTCTTATATAAGGTAACAAATAACATATTCAGATATATATATAGGCACTCCTTAAGTGATCAATGATTATTATGTTTATCACCCATCTTGCACAAATATATCAAAACATGAACATCATCAAATATATGAGTTCATTCAAAGTGTCATAATCATAATAACTAACACAGTGCCCAAAGGTTTCTAAGCAACCAAAGTATCCAAAAATATACCTTTTTAGTATATTTTTGTCGTTTTATTTTGTTTTGAATTTCATTTCATAATTTTCGCTCCTATGATTCATCCTTAATACAGGTTGATTTCATAAGAATATAACAGAATCAAGAGACATTCCAAGACGGCAAGACAGGTTTCAATATTCTTAATCAATTGCTTGAAACTTGAATCAATCACAGTGTGAGCTGTGCCTAACTTATTACTGAGTATTATATTAGAATAATATTATGTAATCTGTGGTATTATATACCTATTTATAGAAATTTATAAATCATTAAGTAATTTTTGTTAAGTACATTATATAACTAGATGTTAATTAAAACATCTCAAAGTATACTTCGTTACAAAATTGTGAGTGTGATTATGATAACATATTAGTAATATCCACTAGACAATAGTCACTTCTTAATATTATTTGGCATGTGTACAGTTCTTTTTCTTTTCTGTGGGCACATGTAATCTTATAATAATTACGTATGACGTGACTGCATATATATGCATAAGATGCGACCAGATGATGCCCACTTCGGAGTTTGCGCAGAAGACATAATGCGCGCGTTCCGTGACGAATCCAATATGGCGGATTGGCGCGGTTTGGCGGTCGTTCACCTGCACCCAGCCGAATGTTGAAACCACGTAACACTACGTTTTGACTACTTCCAGAAAAGATATGAATTCATTTTTACATTCACTTTACGAACTGTACAAAATACTTCGTTAGGAACTTTAAACAAGTATTATTAATCAACTGTCAATATAAGGGACAAGACACACCACACAAGTCACAAAGAAAGGTATTTTCTAGTTAGAAAGTTATGTAGACAGTAAATTTATAGTAGGATAACTTTTTAATTATAGTAGGATAGGTAGAGTTGTATGTCCATCCCAAGCTTCGGCAATATGAACTGCGCCGGCGGTGGTTTCAGCTTCTGCATTACGGAATCTTTTACGATAGCGGGCGACGCATTCTTTAGTAAGAAAAAGAATGGCATTTCTCTAAAACAGTACGATAGAGACGAGACATTCAACATTTAAGTTTCACAAAAGTGAGAAGCAGAGGTACCATAAGAGCCTGTGACATCAATTGTCCTCTTCGAAAGCAGAGAGCAGTCGATAGCCGACTTCATTCGAGTGAGTCATTGTAAACGCCTGAGAGGGCGCCGGATTTGAAAGTGTCGCGATTGAATGAGCTGGCGAATATAAATATGATAAATTACCATTTCATCACAGTAGTAGCAATCACACTATTATATCAATGACGTCTATGTATAGGTACTACGAAACAAGCTGTTTAGAATAAAAATTGTGTCGCGGAGTGGGGTGAGACCTGACCTTTTTTTTTCGTCGGAAATCCCTTCGGATACCCCCCGCCGGCCAGCGGGGCGGTTATGTCGGGCTTGAACCGACTAAAACTGCACGCCGTCTCGTGTCTTCAGACGCCGGGGTGCTAAGGTTGCACTAAGGTATAGATCATATCCCTCGCACCCCGACTGACCCTGGGTCATCTCCGGTTTCGAGATGGTCCCCTCGGATTTGGGAACCACGTTGTCCCCGTCTTGCCCCGGTTTGGGGGAGGGGCGATAGTCGCCCCGCTGTCCCAGCCTGCTTCTGCTGGGGTGACAGGCGGCCTCCCCTGCCACCCCCAGGCCTGCACTCATGGAGGACGGAGGTCGTTAAGTGACCTCCGGCGCCTGAGTCGCCTGCGACGCGCGGCGAGCATGTTGCGGACTCAGCGGGCCGAGAGAGTTCTAAATCTCTCCCGGGCGCGCTCCGCCATCTCCTTCGTGAGCATTACATGCGCGAGCATGAAGGAGGTGGTGGCGGCCCACGCGCTCGCGCTCCGGGCCATTGCCGGAATCATGCTGCCGAGCGAGAGAACTCCCACCCCGATGGCTGCCACGAGGTCACGCCTCGGCACCTCCTACGCCGGGTAGTCCACCAGCGTGTGCAGCCCCGAGTCCTCGCTCGCGTCGCAGTGATGGCACTCAGGCGTTGGCTCCTACCTGATCCGATACACCTGCTGACGCGATGAAGCGTGCAGCATCCGCACACTTCTGGCCTTCAGGGCCTCCGCCCATATTGGGCACCCATACACGGCCATGGACCGCACGATACCCGCGTAGAGTCTCCTGCAGGAGTTATCTGGTCCTCTCATGTTGGGCAGCAGCCGCGCCAGAGCGAGAGCTGTGCCCTTCAGTCTGGGGGCCAGACTTCGGATGTACTCTCCGAAGTCCCATTGGCTGTCGAGCACGAGCCCCAAATATTTCATTTGGGGCTTGATGCCGATGCGATTTCCTCCCACGATGAGACTGGATCCCTCGGGTGGCTTGCTGCGAGGCCCATGAAAGAACAGGGCCTCGATTTTATGCGGAGCCACCTCGAGACCCAGCCGCCGGATTCGCTCCACGACTTGGGCAACCGCGGTCGTGGCCTTCAGGGTCGCTTCGCGGTACGTCGCCCCGCACGCCGTCACGAGCGTGTCTTTCGCGTAGCACGTGACGGCGGCACCGTCTACAAGCTCACCGCGAAGCACCCAGTCATATCCGTATGTATCCGTGGTGGCTCAGTTGGTCAGAGCATTCCCCCTGTAAGGGACTGGTCGCGGGTTCAAGTGCCGTCCTAGATGTTCTCTTTTTCCGATCTAAATCTTTAGAAAAAAGTTAGCATACAAAATGCTTAAAATTTAATTGAATTAATTAGGCGGATTCATCAAAAAACAATGTTTAAAAATGACTGTAAAGTTATTCATTGTTTCCGTAGTTCGCAAGAATTACGGTAGATGGCTCCAACGTCGCCTTAAGACGTATATGATATATTGGAGAATTTCGAATATCTGGGACGTGTCTAGGTGGCTCAGTTGGTCAGAGCATTCCCCCTGTAAGGGACTGGTCGCGGGTTCGTCCCGTCCTAGATGTTCTCTTTTTCCGATCTAAATCTTGAGCCTAATATGTTTGTGATAAGGTGGGACTAGGCAAAGACTGACCCTTTGATGAACCTATTTTTAAAGTGACAACTTCTTTAGGCGCGTTAAGTACCTAGTTATAGGGGATCCAAAATCATGGAACTCGCGTCATCGTCAAGTCACGTCAGTCACGTCACTCTTCAACTTTCCTATCAAAAAGTTATGGATGAAGGGAGGGAGAGATGGATGATGAAGATTAAAAAAATACACACGTATTTGTTCAAGTTTTCACATCTATCGGCACTCCCGGAGTGTCACTGTGTTTTTCATGATTTTTCTTAACGCTGGTGTTGTAGGAATGTGTACATGTGTACTATCCAGTACTACCCCACTAAGTTGTATATGTGTTTGTGTGTGTTTCTACTTGTGGCCTATGGAAAAATTAGTCATATTTATCATATTTTAATTACCCAACATAGTGTCTATATTTTATACACGGCTTTGCCTGAACAGTACGAATAGGGCTCTACCAATATCTTTGTCCCAATTCAACCTTACCAGATAGTCAGTGCACCTGCTAAACAACGAACTAGGTTCTGGCGCAGGTTTTCCTCTATGGAGGTCAGACGGCAGTCGCTTGGGAAAAACCAACATACCAATCATACATAAAAAGCGGACCCTGGGCTGGAGCCAAATAGCACTCATATGAACTAATATGAAAGCTTCGAAGTGGAATCTAGTTTTATCGAACGGCCTTGCATACATGGTCATGGGAGTATTTACAAACTACGTAAATTCTTACAGTACTAGATATAATACTTTTTATAAGGATATACTATATATGGGGAAGGATTTTTGGAAATTTCAGCCCTGGGATACCCGTTTGTATAGAAGTCCGTAGGCACGAAATTTCATATACGTGCTTCTGGTTAGAAATAAATGAACACATGCACCAGCGTTTCTTCAAACACCTTTAAGTCGAACGGACATACCAAAAGGGTTCTGTGCTACCTACGGAACCCTAAAAAGTGTTATATCTAACATAACATAAACTCACGCCTATATCCCCGAAGGGGTAGGCAGAGGTGCTAGCACCCACATTTTGCCAGTTTATGTTTAGGTCCCAATGTAATAGGTGGCGAGCCTATTGCCATTAACCGGGCACTTATAAACCTGCGATAAATACACACATAACTTCGAAAAGCATCGAAAAGTCATTGGTGTGTGCCGTGGTAAAACCTGGGATCGAACCCGAGACCTCGTCTCAGCAGTCCATTATCCATACCACTAGGCTACCACGGCTGTTATATCTAGTACTGTAATAATTTACGTTGTTTGTAAATACTCCCATGACCATGTATGCAAGGCCGTACGATAAAACTAGATCCTCCTTCGAAACTTTCATATTAGTTACGTGAAAATTCAAGACCGAAAGATGCACTATTCTTCAAACAGCATAACAACACAAAAAAGTAGAATACATTGCTTCTTTATTCACTTTGTAACATTCTAATCTCAGTACCAGGAGATCGATCGAACTTGTATTGTTAAGGACCGTGGTTCATGACAGACTATGACCTGATAAGGTTCCAAATAGACTGCCACTACTTCGCGGTCGCCTTCAGTGGACTGTATTTGACGGATGTTGAGTCGAAGAATGAAACACTTGGATGGGTGGACTTGATTGACGTCAGTGAGGCATTGGATGTACTTGGCCCAGCACTACCCTTGATCTACTACTTCCTGTTGAGCTTCCTTGTTCCTTGAGAGACTCTTGTTGTCTACTTGTTGCCCAATGTCCATAATTTCCTAACAAATGGTCCCTGCTTTTATAGTCTTTTGTAGGGCCCGCGATCCAAATTACCTCACCTCCGCATTTCCATTTATTTATAAGTCTTATGTTATACATATTAATCACATAGCATATATGTATATAGGTAGCAATAAGAGTTGCACGACGATAGGTACTTACACCTGTACCGTGCGACGTAGGGCTACTGAATGACGGTCGGATTGACCCCTCAGACTTATATATGGGCCCTGCCTCCCGCGAGCTACTATATAATAAAATGGCACCAGCCGGGGGAGCGCATATTCGCTTCTTACGGCGTGGGAGGCAGTCGCGGGGTGTAATTAAACTTACATACTAGTATACAAAGTCGTATTTCCTATTTATACGAAGTTATGTTAGATTCTGAGTAATGCATTTACGTAATTATATTTGCAATTATGCTTTTCGGGGAATGTACTTTCTTTATTAAATTTGGCTCTAACATACTTAATTACTCAGAAAACTAACTCCTAACAGTAGTAAGCTATTTATCTTAGCTTAATATCAAAGTTATTACATAATTACGTTATTAATTTACGTAAACCTAACATTTTCACAATTTATTCATTATTTTCACGCTTACTAATCTACGTGTCACTGGCACATGTGTCTATAGTCTATTTATGTCGTGCACATTCTCCCGCCGTCGCTGACCCTGGTTCGTCTGCGAGCTCCGTTGGTAGCACGACGATCTTCTTCGTAGGCCTCCTCAGCACGTGTCCGCTGCTGGTGGTGACGTCCACGACTCGTACTTCGCCGTCGGCTCCTGGGAACACCCGGCTGACGCGTCCTCGCGGCCAGGTGTTGCGCGGCAGATTGGAATCGCAGATGATGACGACGTCCCCGACCTTCGGGGCGACGCCGGTGCTGGTGGGCTCCCGCCGGTGTTGCAATAGGGGAAGGTACTCCTTCACCCACCTCCTCCAGAAGATGTCAGCCAGGGCTTCAGCTCGCTTCCATTGTTGGCGAGCAGTCACGTCGTCCGCAGAGAAGTGCCTTGGTGGTGGCACATGGCAGTTGGGAACGATGAGGATGTGGTTCGGCGTGAGGGCCTCGGGATCGTTAGGATCAACCGAAACATGTGTGAGGGGTCGCGAGTTGACGATATTCTCGACCTCTGCTAATAAGGTTAACAGGATCTCGTCGCTGGGATGCTTTTCCATCATGGTGACACGAAGCACTTCTTTGACTGCTTTCACCATTCGCTCCCATGCCCCCCCCCCCCATGAAGGGTGCGGAAGGGGGTATATACTTCCACACGATGTGTTGACTTGTAGTTTCCTTTTCGAGCGCGTCGAGTGCGGCCTCTGCTAGCTCCTTTTCCGCTGCCTTGAAGCACGTAGCGTTGTCACTCCATATTTCTTTGGGACACCCACGTCTGGCGATGAATCTTCTTAGGGCGGAAACGGCTGAGTCGGCGCTTAAGGAGTGAACGACCTCTACATGTATAGCTCGAGAGGTCATACACGTAAATAAGGCTCCATATCTCTTCTCTCGATGGCGTGCGACTGTAACTTCTATGGGTCCGAAGTAGTCAAGACCGGTGAACGTGAAGGGGCGTGTGTTATGAGCTAACCGGGCGGCTGGTAAGTTGCCTGTGACCGGTGACGCTGGTTTCGCCTTTCTTATGCGACACAATACACACTTCTTTATCTCATTTTTCACTGCGGGACGTATCTTGGTAATCCATAACCGCTGCCGGAGTTCATTGACCGTGATCTCGGTGCCACCATGTCGTAGCTTCTCATGAACATGTTTGATGTAGAGGCGTGTGTACGGGTGTTTGCCGTCGAGCACCACAGGGTCCGATGCGTCTTCTCCCAGCTCCTTCGCAGCTGATATGCGTCCTCTCACGTGCATAGTGCCGTGTGAGTCCAGGTACACGCTTACATCGAGGGGGCCATCTCGAAACCGGAGATGGCCCAGGGTCAGTCGGGGTGCGAGGGATATGCTCTATGGGCAACCTTACACCCCGGCGTCTGTAGACCCGAGACGGCGTGCGGTTTTAGTCGGTTCAAGCCCAAAAAAAAGGTACACGCTTACATTGTTCAGTCGGTTGTCGCGAGGAGTTGATTGACCTTTTGTCATACGTACTATTTCACTCGCGAAACTATCTCGTTGACTGGCGTTTACACACAGGTGTTCGGCGCGGTTCAAGTACTCACCTGGTATGTTTATGTAGCACTGTTCATCGCGTATCACTGTGTTATTCTTATTATGCACTGGTATGGCTTTCTTCGTACGCCAATCGGGATTAGCTTTCTCTATTTTACGAGTTCGCTTTCGAGCAGCTGACGTTTTACACTTATTCGGCCGGCACAAATCGATGAACTGGAGTACTCGTGCAGTCGTTCGTATGAGTCGCATCCATTTTGAGTACTTCTCTATACGCAGTAGTTGACTTGTGCTGGGCTGCTCGACATCTTGCGATGTGTGACACGCTTGTCTTTCTTCGCCCGTGTCGTGACGAATGACCTTTTCTTCTGTGGGCCACTCGGTTGCTGGCAGGTGCAGGAAATCGGGGCCGTTATACCATCTGTGTTCGGCCCGGAAGTTGTCGGGGGTTGCCCGAGTTGCGTCGTCTGCCACGTTGAGTCGAGTAGGCACCCAACGCCATTCATTTTTCTTCGTGGTGTCTTCTATCTCGGCGAGGCGGTGTGCAACGAATGACTTGTATGCACGCGGCTCCGACCTTATCCATGTGAGTGCGGTTCGCGAGTCGCTCCAATAGGTCTTCTCTGTTGACTCGTAGTCGTGTTCTTCCCGGGTGGTTTGAGCCAGGCGCGCTGCCAGTAGTGCAGCTTGAAGCTCGAGGCTCGGCATGGAGATGGGCTTCAGCGGGGTCACTCTGCTCTTTGCGGCTGCTAATGACACGGTTACTGACCCGTCGGTGTGTTGCGTACGCCAGTACACAGCTGCAGCGTAGGCTTCTTCACTTGCTTCGACGAAAGTGTGCAGTTGGCGTGAGGCGACTGATGTCGTCAGGTGATCGTAGCAGCGGGGTATTCTCAGCAGGTGTATGTTGTTGAGCTGGGCGAACCATTTGTTCCATCGTTCCCGTAGCTCTGCTGGGAGTGGGTCGTCCCATTGCGCCTTATAGCGCCATGTGTCCTGAAAAATACGTTTACCGGGAGTTATTATTGGTGCAATAAGGCCGAGCGGATCGAATAAGGCCATTATCACACTCAAGGCCTCTCGCTTCGTTGGAGGTCGCGTGTTTGTTTCCACTTCACGCGGGATCTTCAAGTTGCTCGCGTTAAAGCCAAGATGATCTTCGTTGACGTGCCATGTTAGACCCAATGTTTTTTCTGTCTCCTGGCCGCCGAGTTCCACTGTAGCACTGCTGTCTTGTGGCAGTGATAAATCTTCTATAATTGTTTTTTCGTTCGAAGTCCAACCGTTCAACACGAAGCCTGCTTTTTTGTGTATCATGTCGACTGTTCGCGTGGTCTCTCGTGCCGCTGTGACCGTAGGGAAGCTCTGCAAGTAGTCATCCATGTAGTGATTTTCTTGTATGGCTTTTACGGCATCTGGGTAAGTGTCGACGAAGTCTCTTGCGTTCCTGTTCTTGATGTACAGCGCTGTACACGGCGACGAGGTGGCTCCGAAGATTACTGACGTCATACGATACTCTTCGGGTTGACCTTCACGGCGACGCCCTCTCCACAGAAAGCGTAGCGCATCTCGATCTTCTGTCCTTATCTTCACTTGCATGAACATTTCTTTGATGTCGGCACTTACAGCGTACGGGTATTGGCGGAATCTCATGATCACACCTGGCAGGGACTGCAGCAGATCAGGACCGGAGTGGAGCATATCGTTCAAACACACTCCGGTGCTCTTGGCGGCTGCGTCGTGTACCAGTCGAGGTGGCTTGTGCGACTTGGTGGGGTTGATGACCGGAAAGTGAGGTAGGTACCACGTCCTTCCCTTCTGCGGTGGCATAGGAGCTGGTTCTGCATAGCCTGACTTGAATAGGTTTTCCATTCTTTCTTCATATTTCTGTTTCAAATCTTCATCCCTATCGAGTCTTCGTTCGAGCGTAAGCAGACGCTTCTCAGCTTCCTTGTAATTATTCGGTATGTCCGCATTTTCTTCTTTCCACAGCAGTCCGGTCTCATATCTTCCATCTGGTAGCCGCCGGCTCTTTTCTTCGAGAATCTGCATGGCTCGTAGTTCGGGATCTTCTCGCGGGCGTCGGGGTTCGATGCCCAGTGATTCCAACTTGAAGTAATTCTTCACTGCATCTTCAATGGAGTCCTTTTCGCGCTGTTGTAACTTACCGCAGAATGACACTGTTGCAGTCACTGAACTGCTGCATCCGTGTTCGGGATCTTCTCGGGGGCGTCGGGGTTCGATGCTCAGTGACTCCAACTTGAGGTCCTTCCTCACTGTGTCCTCAATGGAGTCTTTTACGCACTGTTGCAGCGTACCGCAGAATGACACTGTTGCAGTCATTGAACTGCTGCATCCGTGGAGCACCCATCCCAGCTGAGTGAGCGACGCCACAGGGTGGTTACGGCTTCCGGTGCGCAGCTGACGGGTTACGATGAGATGCCAGTTGTCTTGTCCCAATAACACTTTAGGTGAAGCCTTTTTATACGTTATCTTATCCCGTATGTCTTCCAGATGTTCGCAGCCGTTGAGGTGCTCTTCATGCACGGTGTTGGGTGAGAGGCGGAGTCGGTCCATGGTGTGGGCGGTTAAGTCGTACTCTTCATCGGCGTACTTCCCTTTGATGAGTAGACTGACTGTCTTGCTCTCGTGCTTCATGTCGCTGTTGACACCTTGGATCCACGTCTCCTTGGTTGGTCCATCTGCCCCGATGACGTCGGCTATGGTCTCATCTATCAGCGTAATCGCGCTTCCCTCGTCCAATAAGGCGTATGTATCGACGCTACCGCTTGGTCCTCTTAGTGTCACTGGTACCATCTTGAGGTAGGCCTTGCGCTGACTGCGGGGAACTGCTGCTGTGGCTACTTCTGCCGTTGAGGTCGTGATGTCTTCCTTCTGTTCTTCACGGTCTCTTGGCGGCATATCGCGATGCAGTAGTCGGTGATGCATTATCTGGCACCCGTTCTTCCCACAGGCCGGTGCTCTGCATGTGACGCGTCGGTGGTTACCTCGAAGACAGCGAAAACAGACTCTATTCTTCTTGGCTGTTTCCCATCTCGCGGTGTTGTCTAGGGCGATGAACTGCTTGCAGTCAGGTAGCTTATGATCCCTGCTACACTGTGGACATCTCTCTTCCGATGTCTTCTTGTTGATGGTGAGCGTCTGTTCAACTCTTCTGCTTCTTTGAGGACGATAACTGGCTCTTCTGTTGTCTTCTGTGTGGTTCACCTCTGGGAGCGCGTAGGAGCTGCACTTGTCTGCCTCTTCTGACAGGAACACAGATATCTTCTTCAGTTCTGGTATGTCTTTTTTCTTCTTTGCAGCGAAGTCGTACCACTTGTTTCGGAGTATAGGTGTGAGTTTCTCGATGATACTTCTGCACATCTCTGGACTGTGTAGGTAGTGCGGCTTCCTCAAGGCTTCTATGGTTCCCACGATGTTTGCTATCTTCCCAGCGAAGATACAGATGTCCTTGGCGTTATCGGTCACTTTGTTAAGAGTCTTGAGCTTCTCCATCTCGACGTGGATGAGTGCTTCTGGTCTACCAAATCTTCTCTCGAGGGCCCTTATGATCACCTCGGGGTCAGGTTGACTCAGCATTAGACACTCGACTGCTTCTTGTGCGAGTCCACGTAAACTTTTTCTAATTCTTGCAATATTTTCGTTCTTCGTGAAGTATATACCCGATTCTTCATACGTAGTCTTGAAGGCGAGCCATTCTGTACTGCTGCCGCTGAAGATCGGTAGTTCCCGTATATACTTGGGCGGCTCCCTGTTGCTTCTCATAGCCTGGGATAGGGCCGCGGTGAGCGTAGCTACATCGATCACGGAGTTCTTCACTGGGGCACTTCCTTCTGATTTTTCCTGGGTTTGACACTTCTCCACTAGTTGACCCCTATCTAGGCAGGTCTGAGTGTTTTCCTCGATGTCTTGCCCCTTTTCCTTCAGGTTGGGTGCCGCAGCGTCATCCTTCTGTAGCCACGTGCCGATGCCAGATCTTCCTCAGACCTGTCGTCGCTGCTCTCGTCCTGCAGTAGCCGCTGTAGACGGATCTGCTCTATCTCTGCTTCGGCTTGTATTTGCTTGAGCTTCAGTTCTGCCAAGCGTTGTTTGACCTCCAGTTCCTTCTTCTTTCTTGAACTGGTGGAGCGGCGTGACCTCGTGTCCAAAGGCCGCATGGTGCGCTGTGAGCTAGGCTCTCCATATACAACAGCGCGGGTGTGGGGCGATACCTCTTCCGTCGTCCCTGACTCTTCAGTGGTCACAGTTGTGCTGGACGTGGTCTGCTCGGTGCTGGCTGTGGCTTCCGACGCACCACTGTCCGCATAACTTCTGGCCTCTTCCGTGGCCGCAGGGTGTAGTACTGGTCTTGATGCTGATGCCGGTTCCTCTTCCTGACGACGCTTCCCTCCATCCCTGGTGAGAACCATTCTTCTTTCTTCAAGTTTATACTTACCTGGATTTCCGACGGATCGTGGACTTTATTCCTATCCCTTGACCCGATTCCAATGGACCATAGACGTTCGTGACAGACTATGACCTACTACGGTTCCGGATAGACTGTCACTTCTCCCTTAATTGAAGAACGACGAAACGTCTACGGCTGGCAGCTTGACTTGAAGTTGACCTGGATCTTCGAAGGACCGTGTACTTTATTCGGCTCCGAAGGACCCATGTTAAGGACCGTGGTTCATGACAGACTATGACCTGATAAGGTTCCAAATAGACTGCCACTACTTCGCGGTCGCCTTCAGTGGACTGTATTTGACGGATGTTGAGTCGAAGAATGAAACACTTGGATGGGTGGACTTGATTGACGTCAGTGAGGCATTGGATGTACTTGGCCCAGCACTACCCTTGATGTACTACTTCCTGTTGAGCTTCCTTGTTCCTTGAGAGACTCTTGTTGTCTACTTGTTGCCCAATGTCCATAATTTCCTAACAAATGGTGCCTGCTTTTATAGTCTTTTGTAGTGCTGGCCCGCGATCCAAATTACCTCACCTCCGCATTTCCATTTATTTATAAGTCTTATGTTATACATATTAATCACATAGCATATATGTATATAGGTAGCAATAAGAGTTGCACGACGATAGGTACTTACACCTGTACCGTGCGACGTCGGGCTACTGAATGACGGGCGGATTAACCCCTCAGACTTATATATGGGCCCTGCCTCCCGCGAGCTACTATATAATAAAATGACACCAGCCGGGGGAGCGCATATTCGCTTCTTACGGCGTGGGAGGCAGTCGCGGGGTGTAATTAAACTTACATACTAGTATACAAAGTCGTATTTCCTATTTATACGAAGTTATGTTAGATTCTGAGTAATGCATTTACGTAATTATATTTGCAATTATGCTTTTCGGGGAATGTACTTTCTTTATTAAATTTGGCTCTAACATACTTAATTACTCAGAAAACTAACTCCTAACAGTAGTAAGCTATTTATCTTAGCTTAATATCAAAGTAATTACATAATTACGTTATTAATTTACGTAAACCTAACATTTTCACAATTTATTCATTATATTCACGCTTACTAATCTACGTGTCACTGGCACATGTGTCTATAGTCTATTTGTGTCGTGCACATGTATGACTAAGTTAGTCGAGGTCAAAAATGTAAAAAGACACGGATGCTGTGGAACCTGATTCGTGGGTTGCTGAGTCATAGTCATACACCGATATATTGATCTTACAGTAGAACATTATCTCTTTGGTTACGTTCATTTTGTCGCATGTTTTGGTTCCTGCTCCCACGTAGATACTCTTTCTTATCAGGCTGCGTATCTGACAATTTAAAGCCAAGAGGGAGAAGTGACATCGAGTTTTTAAAGAGAAATGGTCTGAAACGACAAATAAACACTTTACATGCAAAAATATTTTCCTGACAACTGTCATTGTCGCTTGCATCTCTTTCCTTTCACCCGCCAATTTATTGCCTTTAGTATAATTTTTATAGCTTTTACAGTTTGAATGAGTTGGCTCCCCTTACATTGTAAATCTCACGTTTTGTGAAAGTACCAGAGATTTTTAATCCTTCTGCTCTGCAGACATTCGTATGCTGCCGAATCTTACTCCTTTCCTGTACTCATTCTTCTCCTATGCTTCTACCCTTTTCTTTCTGCGGGTTGAAAACCGAAAATGACCCCTGTGACGTTGCCAACATCGGTAACGACATATCATAAAGTGGGATATCTGCTTGTTAGCTACCTTAGTGAAAAAAAAAACAAAAACTAATTTAGATTATTTAGAAGTTCAATAAATGTGTATGCTGATGTGTGTGGCGATACCACGTATACCTACTACATCACTACCGATTGAATTCAAGAGGAATTGCCCCGACTCACTGAGAATTTCACCACAGCACCGCACTCAGCCCCGCATCTTCGGGAAGAGCGGTAGTCCCAACTCACTGGGACTAGCGAGGAAGACTGTTCCATCAATGGAACCAGCGGGGAGTGATGTGGCGATATCACATATACCTTTTTTTTTTTTTTTTTATCGTGCGGAAATCCCTTCGGATACCCCCCCGCCGGCCAGCGGGGGCGGTTATGTCGGGCTTGCACCGACTAAAACCGCACGCCGTCTCGGGTCTTCAGACGCCGGGGTGTAAGGTTACCCATAGAGCATATCCCTCGCACCCCGGCTGACCCTGGGCCATCTCACCACTAACAGCATCGCTCATCCTGTCTCCTCTGAAAGCAGAGGAGTACGGAGAGCGATGTGTTCCCGCCACGTTGGGTATTGGCCGACGATCAATGCCAACCCTATGAAGGGGTGAAGGGGAAGCCATTGACCGCCGCCCAGGGTGTACCGGCCGCTCCGATTCCGTTCCCCCCGGACTGCAGCGGGATCGGAATCGGAGCGACACTCGAGGAGGTTACCCAACACACACCCCGATATCACATATACCTACCCAGCGCCATCTAGTGACAACAAGTTGAATTACTTCGATACTATACTACGTCACAACCAATCCTGAGTCGCGAAATTGAAGTTCGCGCACTGGTATAACATATACAATATCCCAACGGCAACCGTTACGCCGCGGCCCGCCAGGCGTGATCACCTTGCCTGGTCGGAGGAGTTGGATGAACATCACACCCCGTTCCTCCACAACGTGTGTTCAAGGACCTCGAACTCGGAGCCTATTTGCAGTCTTTTATAATGCAGGGTTAGTTGCGCAGGAGTCATACAGAACCTAAAATAACCCGTTCAGGTTATTGATATAGCTGCTGCGTTACTGTAGCAAGATTTAGAAAATTTCATGCAAATAATTTTCCCAATGGTTCCCAGCTAGGTGATCCCGTGCAAGGTGCAAAGGCTACCACCGTTGTAGCAAGATTTCAATTGAGAGCCCCCTCCCCCCACTTTCAATGTAAATCATATACATGTTTCTAGTTAGAAATTAATATATTACCCCTAAGAGGTTATTAAAGTATCTTATGGGTCACATTCACAATTTAACCCAGTAGGTGGGCGCTGCTATCAGAAATATGATTATTTTTTAAATTTATTCCTAGTTGAAGCCGGGACCCGAGCAATTAGTAATTTTACTATGCCTACTAAGAGACTAACATGCACTTTTTAACCCAGTAGGTGGCGCTGCTATCAGATCATATGCTTTTTTTTTAATTTATCCCTAGTTGAAGCGGGGCCCCAGGCAATTAGTAATTTTATTATGCCTACTAGGACACTAACTTGCACTTTGAACTGCACAATCAACTATCTACTCAGCAATAAATTTCCTTTAGCTCTAGCTACTAACTAACTAACTCTAGCTGACCTAGACTTGTGACAACAAAATAGATGATTTAATGAGGATAACTACGTTATCAAACTTGCAATGTAATATGATGATTTTAGATATTAAGGTGTCTATTTAAGTAAGTATGAACTAATCATATTACGTAACTATCAGATTTTACAATTTTATTCATCTGCTATCATTGTTGCTCTGTTCTTTTTATTGGCAGATAGTACTTTAATCATATTTCTTATTTACTGATTAAAAAATACTTTGCTGTCTAGAACCCATATTACAAGTTGTTTTTGGTTTAGGTCTAGATGGGGATGATGATGATGGTCTTAGAAGTGTTAGGACATTATTTTTAAACCTCAACGTCCTCAAACTGATTGTTCGTGTCGTGCATCGTAGTTGTGCTACGAGGTGCGCGGGCGCACCCGACGTCGGTGACTCAGAGGGGCGGTGCCAAGGGCGCTACGCCCTGTTCCGCCCCGCGCCCCGCCCAGCCAGCCATGATTTTGCCGCGCTTTTTTTTTCAATCAGGTCATGTCCGCGTCATACTTAATGTGTTGCCAAACACTGGCATTCACGTCAATGACTTGCTAGCGACGGAGCATTCATTAGAATAAAGAGTCGTGGTTTTTATATTCGTTCCGTTTTTTTTATCACGTGTTGCCAAGAACCTGACACTGTTAAGATCAGGCTTGTTAGCTGAAACTTCAATCAACTTAGAAAATTCAATGTAAGTGTTTTTTTTTACTAATCTAAACATGAATCTTTGTACCTATGACTTGACTAAAACGAACGACTCAACAAATCTGTTAGGTGCAGCTGTGGTGTAAGGAGGTGTGGAGCATGACCTAAGATCAGTGTCTCAATCTAAACCCGCCAAGTACAAGAGTTACAGGAAATTAATTACGTTTGACTCTACCTTGTAATAATATAGCATGCCCAGAGCCTCGTCCATCAATCAGCAGATGTACTGGCTTGCAAGTAGGTTGCCATGGGGTTCTAGCATATAACTAACATCTCTGAATTCAATTAAATTTTTAAGCAATTTGTATGCGTACTTTTGCTATTGATCAGCTGGTCAGAGCGTTCCCCCTGTAAGGGACTGGTCGCGGGTTCAAGTCCCCTCCTAGATGTTCTCTTTTTCCGATCTAAATCAATACTAACATATCTGAACTTAAATTTGATTCAAGTTTGATGTGGAAGTATGTTAGATAGTATTTGTCTACCTAAATAGTAAGTTATAGTACGTAAGGTTGTCAGTAAAGTTTCGTGTTCCCCAATTTAATGAATTTAGCAAACAACTTTACAGATTACTGTATGAATATTCAAGGTAAATGGATGAAGGAAATATAACGAATATCAATCATCTGGCAACACATACTTAGATCTGTAAGATACGATTCAGTAGTAAGCAGGTTCTTTGGATCATAACTAAGCTCATTTTAGTGGTCATGTCGCTGTGTGTTGTGTGTTAAAGATTCGATTCCCATATAAGACAATTATATATTTGACGCATTCTGCGACTCTGAGTACCTACTTTAGAAGAATACGGCAATTCTAACTGGGTCTGGTAATCGACCTCCATATGTGAGGTCTTTTGTATTCAAAAGCTGAGACGAGAAAAGAGAGAGAAGGATGGCGGAGTAAATCTAAGTCTCAGGCCATACTTCGCGTCTTCCTGTACCGTTATTAATACAACGACTTAAAGATTCGTGCTCCCAGGTCCCATAATGGAAAGCCAAAGAGACTTTCCCCTTATAAAGAGATATCATGCAGTCTTATTATGACCTTGACGGTCGGACCATAAAAATTGGCTACAGAACAATTATATTGGGGTTTGCCCCACTCCAGTTCATAGTCTTGCTTCTACTGAAAGACGGGCAACTCTACTCGTTACTCTAAAGCATGTAATCATTGAAGTGAAGATAGTTTTAAGCTCTCTACCATCTGATGCACCTACTGCAAAAACATGCACCAGTGAGGGAACATGGTATCATTTAATCGGTCTGATTTTGAAATACATACATATAGTCATGACTCTTTCCCAATATGGTAGGTAGAGACCACATATTTCCGCTTGCTATGAGTCGTTTTTTAATTTTTCGTGCGGATATCCCCTCGGGTATACACCTTTTGCTTCTTCTACTTTTTTTTTTATACACACTCGTCGGTGCAGGTACCCTTACTTACTGACTCTACCTGGCCTTTTTTTAGAATGTCCTTCCCGGGCACCTAAAGGCAACCTCTTCCTCCTCGCTTCATAAATCTGTTTCTTCCATCCTCTCTACGTGTCAAAAATCCCTTTCTCTATTTTGGTCACTACATCTTCAACCATACTACAATATTCCTTTATTACTTTGTTCCTTATTTGGTCCATCAACGTTACTCCAGCTATACTTCTCACACCTCTTATGTCCACAGCGCTCAATTTTCTTTCATAGTTCTTCTGCCAAACCCAACATTTACTACCAAACATAAGAGCGAGGACCAGCACTCCTCCACGGTTTTGATATACGTATTAAACAAGTTGAATTCCTGAGACGAGCTCAACCGAATACAAGGGATTTTCGATTTTGCGATTTTTTGCGATTTCTTCTTTATCTTGCTTTGGTTCACCCCAGCACGAATCTACTACCGAAAACAGCAACTCGATAGCTCATCTCCTTCATACCCAAAACCGTGACAGAAAATTAGCAACGACGACGTCGACGACACTCGATAGCAATAGGGCTAAAAAAGTTACCATACACCATTCCGTATTGGTTTATAGACGTCAAAAACAAGGCTTACAAGAATCGTAGTTCATACTGTAGTTATACGTAGTTATAAATGTAATAAAGAATGTAGTAAAGATGTGCCTGTGTATCTAGATAGCATATTTTCTTTTCAAATATAAGGCTACTTTATAACGGGAACACAAACATTAAAAAGGATGATAAATTAATTAATCCGCTGTCCAAGCGCGTCGATAAATTTCTAAGAGTGTTGCGAAAAACGATTTTAGTAAAATGACATATCGTTATGCCTTCCTAATATAGATAAGAAAAGTATCCTAAAATAAATTAATATTCTGAGACAAACTACATGGTGCTATCTAGGCCAAAACTATGTACCGTTTGTAATATATAAATACTTAGAAAGGACTTTTTTTTGGAAATACATACATGTAAACACCCATATTAATGCAACTAGACAAACTAATGCATATAAAATAAATATTTGCACAGAGAGGGCATCGAACTCGGTGACCTCCGGCATAGTAGTCAAACGTTCTACTGCCACACCAAACTCCGTGGATACACACAGAGGTCGTCGTCTATTAGTACCTATAACACTTTTATTTATAGTGAAATTTTGTCATCGTCCCTTAAGCGATTTTTCGGTTGCGTCCAAGGTTAACACTTCGGATCCCAGAGTTCGTTTACTATTGTTGATTGGTTTGTTGGCTTTTACGAGAGCAACTGCATCTGCGTCTGACCTCTCAACCTAGAGAGTGAAGCCTGCGTCAGAGCATCGTCGGTTGTTTAACAGGTTAAGCGACTAGCAGGTGAGATTGGCTTGGAGCCCAGAGGTGTTGGCATATACCAGGGTCCTACCATTGTACCGAAAGCGAAATTTTGAGCCATTATTTAAATGATACTGATGAGCCAGATAATTTTAGTATTTTAGTAATTTAATTTTAGTTTACACCCGAAACACTAAATTAACTCTTCAAGACTGTTCAAAAAGAGAGGTGTTCCCTCCGCTGTGTGCACTTTGCAATAGCCGTTCTTTGCTCGATGGCGGTAGCATAAATATATTTATTCAGCATAATGACACATCTGTGATTCAGTACTTTACCGCACGTCACTTGACAAATAAACACCGCAAGCAGTACTATTTTTTTTTTCGTGTGGAAATCCCCATAGGTACCCCCCTCCGCCGCTGGTCAGCGGGACCGCACAGTACCTACTTGATTTTTGATTTGCATATTGAGCAGAAGAGTAAAATTCCGGCTAATATCAGCTTGCTTCAGTTTTGTAGAGCTTTCTCTATCGCTTGACTGACAATTTGATACCTTTATGGAATTGTTAAAACTGCTTGTGTTAATAAAATATTAAAACAATATTTTCAATTTTAACTAATCTAAAAATGTATTAAGCTCTAGACTAACATTTAGAGAGAATTCTCTACAAAACTGAAGCAAGTCGATCTTAGACGGACTTTCACTCTTCTTCCCGACGCAACATTTCAAATTAAAAGCCGAGCACTGTACTTACTAAGGGCCCATTCTCGTAATGAAAAGATGTTCAAAATTCAGTCTCAATGTAGTCTCGATCTCATTTCAATCTCCCAAATGTAAAAGCAGGTCTCATAACAACATTTTTAATATTTTCAACAAAATTTGCTTACGAGAACACTTCTTTTGACATTTGGGAGATCAACATGAAATTGGGACTGAATTTAGATCTTTTTATTACAAGAATTGGCCCTTAGGTGGATATTCTTTTATATTCCATATACCTATTTGACCACACAGTATTCTGTTACTGGGGCCTACGCCTGTATACTCGGGAACAACAGATGAAATCCCTGAAAGCGCCGCAGACTTCGGCCACCTATCCGTAGCTGGCCGTCTCAAATGATTACCTATATAATACTTATTTTAGGAGTGTGACAAAATCATAAAATCAAGTAAGTTCGTTAAACTTTATATCGAGTGTATGTATAGAATATATTTGCATACCAACTTTTTTTTTTTTTTTTTTGAGTCATTTAAATATTTTGTAAAATTTTTCATACTACGGACTATGCAATAATAACACATAACATATCGTACAGCTGGATTATTTTACTGTTAAGCATCCTCGTCATCTTAGCGTGGTTCCTGGTAGCATCCGACGCTTACACTTCGGAGCCAGGAGTCCGCTTACTCCTTCTCCTCCTCTTGGATTGGCAAACACGCATTTTATGCGAGCGGCAACGCATTTTGATCAGAACCCACACAACGCATAACCAAATTTTTTTATATTTGCTCCATAGCCCAGGACTTGTGCTCTATTTCTTATCTACAGATAACGGAGTTTAATGTGGTTTCTTCTATTAGAAAGGTCTTGATCAGACTTAACATCTACCGTATGTTTGATTGCAATTGGTCAAGTAGAACCGGAGATATAACCAAAAAGGAGAAGGAGCCGCTGGTATCAGCTAGTGATATAATATATAATTATATCGTCTGCAAACTAAAATATGAGAGGTACATGATATTTATACCGATTTATACCGACACGCTTGTAATCCTATCTGAATTATGAGTACCTATCTCTTCCACAAAGCTATGAATAGTCTTGGTGAGAGCAGGTCTACCCCTTTTACCTCTCGCTCTACTAGAAATATCAGTTCTTTGGTATCTGGACATTTCATGTTGTCATACTTGTCGAGAAGATTTTCTTAAAATGCTCCACGTAATCGTGTATAATTATTTTGATGAGAATGTCCTAAAAGAAAAACACAGTAACAATTTGCCTGACTTGGGAAGCAAATACGCGAATGAAAATCTGGATTTGCTTCCCAAACTTGAACAGGGCCAGAGCTAATAATAAATATATCCTGGTAACTAATTGAACTATAAATGAAATGTCATTAGGTACTCATTTGACTTGATTTCCAGTTTAATTAGTACTAGTAGTAGTATAAGCACCTATTTATTATCACAACATGTTCTGTTAATCTAATTATTAATATTTACATTTTATAATGTACGATAAATAATTACTTCCACGAGTAAGATTATAAATAGGCAACGTTTAAATGAGAGCCCGGTGAGTTAGGAAACCAAACAGGTGCTCTACCTCATTGTAGAGAGTAACCAGCCGTGCTGCGTGGTAGCCAGTATGCCACCCGACTTGCATTTATCCATCCAACGCTCACTTTACAACCCGTGATCCGCTTTCCTGCGCCTCCTTTTATTGGTTTGTTTTGGCTTTTATGGGAGTGACTGCCATCTGACCTCCCACCCGTAGAGCATCGCCATACCAGAGCCTCGTCCGTCAATCACCAGGTGTACCAGTTTGCAGGTGAGGCTCGCTTGGGCTCGGGCAATCCTATTAAATTATTATTATTATTTCCTGGTAACTACTTATATACAGTGACAAAATGCATAAAACGTGATAGATCTACCTGTTTTTTGTGTCTTTTTTATGTATGCAAACATAAAAGAAACAACAATTTCACTAAATAATAATAATAATTTCTTTATTGACACAAAAATACAGTCGACAGTATATATGAATCCCCTGGTCCACAAACTACTGTGAACTGTATGTCAGGGACCAGTGCCTTCACCTATCTAGCAGTTACAATTTCATGCCAAGCGGAAAAAAGTGAATACAGAAAACAATTACTAAATGAACAATATTATCTTATTTTAGCTTATAGTTACTAGCAAAAATCCCGAACAAGCGTGAGAAAGCTCGCGCATGCGCATTGCGCAACTAGAGTACATTGTCGAGATTGTTGCCCATAATAATTGCAGTACATACAATATTCAAATTTGAATTTATGCTTAGTTGTGCGAGTACATTGTGTGTATATGTGTGAGGGAGTGTGTGTGTGTGTGTGTGTGTGTGTGTGTGTGTGAAAGGGTGAGGGTGAGAGTGTTTATATATGTGTGTGCGTGGGTTACCTATTTGTGATCATGTATTCAATTTCACCGTAATTATGTTGCCATAACCACTCCAGTAGTATTTTTACGTATAGAGTAATTAATAAAGTATTTCACTCGTATTTTGGAGTCGACTCAACTAGTCAAATATGTCGATACATGCGTCAATAATAACCGCATACGATGAATAATCAATATTATCATACTTCAATTTAGTCTACTATAATTTGTATAATTACTTATGTATTAGTTACTGACATGCCGACTGACTGGTGCAGCAGTAATAAACTAAAAAAAGTAAACGTCGAACCGTCGGGTTCAATGTAGATAATAAAATAACATCAAATAAATCGCGATATAATCCGTTAAAAATAGTTTTATTTCAATATAAGAAAGTAATTTTATCTGGATTAAAGGAAGAAGATGACACGTGACGTGACGAATTATGTGGGTAAAGCATTCCAGTTATCAGTTAATCGTGAGATAAAGAACCGGAATGCTTTATAGAAAAAAGATCAATAATAAACAAAAGTACAAATCAATATGTCGCTGGCGACGCATTAGCTCACAGAAATGATTTTTTATATCATTATAATTAAACAAATGTCGACCACGATCCTCACATAACGAGCATATCAAGTGACTTGAAGATATTACTTGACTTCAAAATCAAGCTGTATAATATGACTAGCCGTTGTAAGGAATACGAATTTCAAACAAAGCTTGGACACTTTTTTAAATTTAATATTTATTTACATAAATATTAAAGCTATTTTGTACTATGTTAACTGTACAAAATATCTTTAATATTGTTGGTGTCCGAATTGTCAGTAAAAAAATATTTAAATTAAAAGTGTTAATTAGGTCAAGCGACCCTAAACATTTATGTCCCTAACGACAGCTAGCTGCTAGCCGTAAATGTAAGTATTACTCGATTTTCGAACGATTGGTAAAGATGCATACGTCGTAAAATAAAATTTTATTTCTAATCTAGATTCTATTTCTTTCGAGATAGTAAAATCTAAATATTTAGAGAGTAGTTTTGGAAGAGCTAGAGAATAATAATGGTGAAGGATGTTCGTAACTTCACGAGATAAACTGACAGATGAAAATCGGAAACATAGACTGGGATTACGCCTACAGCTTAGTCACAACCAGCTCTTCACTTTATTAACGGGCCTGAGATGGTGGCATGCTCGTGTCTGGAACGCGCTTCTCACGATTAGCATAGTTAGTACTCTACTCTTTTTCAAAATGGAGCAGTCGAAGATCTATTAGAAGCTGAAAGCGCGGACAATACGACTACGGGGACTGGCAACCAGGACCGATGGCTTTACGTGCTCTCCAGGTCACGGTCTTGGAGAGCACGTTAATCCAATCTACTACCCACTACCACATTAAAGTATACGTACATTACCTACACATAAATATGATAGAGAAATAATTGGTATCACAATGATTTTACCAGAAAATAATCGTTTTATTTCTTAATCTACCGCTGCTTAAAATAACCTACGCCATTGAATGTTTTTTAAATAAATTTATGTGAAGGCAATACATGAACTTATTTTGTGCCTATCTCATATTCGGACAAAGACTTTTAAATCTTAAAAGCAACTTGTAAATCTTCTAAAATGTAAACAGATATGCCTATAAAGATACTTGCTTCGTACTACTAGTAAGCATTTTACTTTACATACAAGATGTTCTTTATGATTTGAATAAAAATCTATAACGAGTGTTCCGTCGACAACTTTCTCCAACCGCTCGATCCCGGCACTTGAAGCAAAGGCAACGCAGACACCATGGCGCCGAAATTATGAATGAGAATAGACAATAATTATTCTTTCCTCAACCAGTTCGGTTATAAACGAGGTTTTGTGCAATTATGTAATTATTGAAAATGTGTCAAGAAAAAAAGATAAACTCATTCTATTTACTGCTGATATTAGTCACTGTAGGATTACAGCAATACCCTGTGAAGAGATAGGTACCTACATTAGCGATAACTAACTAACTATACCTACCTATTCTATTTGACATCAACAAGGTGGTGTTTGTTACTGTGTTTCTAAATACATTCAGACATTATATACGGTACGGTAGTATTCTACCAACAGAGTGACTACCTAGTAACTTAAATCGTATTAGCCTTTAACAAAATAAATACCTATAATGAGATCATAATTTTGCAACTATTAACACAACTAGGTTTAAAGTTGGATACCGCTAAATGTTATAGAAAGCGGTGATGTTGGAGGAGTGCTAATATGAGATTCAATTAAACTCGAAGTTGACGCTTTGACCAGTTGAGATGGAAAACGAGACAAGGCCTACAGGTGTTGTCTCATTCGTCGCGTCAGAGTCGTCACTGTCGTCAGTCGTAATAGATCTCCAGACGAAAAATTCGCGAATTCATAACCATGTAAGAAAGAGTAAGTGGCGCGTGGTGCTTTCATTGCGAGTGATTGGTGCACGATGGGAAGGGAAAACGCCCGCGTCGTCGATGAAACATATTTGCGAGACGCCAATTTTTCAGAGGCGAACTGGCGAACGTGTCCCCCACCACACACCACCGTATGACAGTGACCCAAATGGAGCGCCGGCGCACTCAGTTCCGTGAATGTGCGCAGGCCTGCACAACGTGTTTGCGCGCGCGCCCACAGTCGTGCGAGCTCCTGTTCGCTGTCGTTTTAGTGTGAATTACGATCGGATATTACTGTGCACTATGCAGTGAGTGAGCAACGGCCGCAGCGCCGTGCATGTGTCGTCTTAACCATGTGGATGATGACTTTTCCTAGGTAAGAAATGAAAAATAAATTACACCTGCAAAACTGACGTCAGAATGATTTTCGCTAAAATGGTAGAAAATTTCGAAATCTACAACAATTATGTGGGATGGAAAGTGCTTGTCGCGAAGCGTCCAGCGTGGCGGGGCGTCGGTGAACGGGGTGATGAGTCAGACGCATCTCGAATTTTCCTCGTGGTCGAATACTGTCATTGTCGTAGAGGGGGTTTCGGCGAGCGGCGCGCTGACCGTGGCGTCGGTCGGTGTCGATGCAGCGCGCTTCGCCGCCTGGCAACAGGTATCTGAGCCTATCAGCAAGTACACCGCCGGCTCTGACTTCACCGTTGAGCTACTGGCAGCTCTCTCGCGGCGCACGAGCTGCAAGCTAACAGATTCGGATTCCTCGCGGCCGAAATTCCGCTGCGGACATTCACGTTTCGACCGACTGAAATAAATCGCCCGTTTAACGCAAATAGCACGACATTGTCGCCGCATTGACAGACTGACGAGCATTTCCGCTTCTCTTTTTATCTGCCTTTCTCGCGTACTGGATCATTAAGAGACGCTGTATCTCTGACGTAAGCGAATCTTCTGTCGTTAAATATATCATGGTGTTTTATTTGTAATACACACCATGATCCTCCATGATCCATGATCCCCGATTTAAAACTATTCATCGTTAACAAAAAAATACCTGAGCCACGTCATCGCATTCTAATTACAATAATTAAATTAAAACTTCGGGCCACTCTTAGACGTTCAAGTGAGTCAATTTTATACTGTGCTAAGAAAGTAAGTTTACGAACACCGATAGAAGAAATTGTATTTTCCTAAGAAATAATCGGCTGTAACATGTGAACGTTAAACACCTATCATGCGCGTGACGTCAAAGCCACGATTGCGCTCACGCCACGCCGCCGCCGCTAACCACCGAGTGCTGAACTTTGCGACATTGTCACTGATAAGTTATTTAAATTAATATACTAATTCCGAATATAAATGGAGATAAGAAACTACGAATAAAAATAAAAATCTAGACGTAGTTACTGAGGGATACAATGAGGATATCGATATACCTACCTATCTTCCTGATAAAACTTACTAAGAAAGTCCAGGAAAAAATATTGACAACTTGTGCAAATCTAACTGACACTAAGATAATACATTTATGATGATTCTATTGGAATTTCTTTAATCCAATAATCAATTTTTATTCATTCATAACATATTCTGAAAACCAAACTGGAATTGGAATAATTTAAATATCAAAACTGTGTGTGAATCACCTTGCAGGTCTATCATTATGTCAAAGCCGCAAACCTCACAATATTATGATTATTTCTGAATAAGTAACTAAAAGTAATAATTTTTATATAGTTACATCGGAGGTTATCGCGAGGTCCCCGTAGGAGGCCAATTGCCTCCGAGCTTCAAGTTGGGACCTGTCGCGGTCGCATAATGCCAAACAATTACTCATCTGTAAACAACAAAGAACTAACTTCAGGTGGCCTTTGTCATAATCAAAAATACAACGCCGGCCGACATACCTATTTCTGAATAATAACCACGATTATTTTAAATTACTGACTATTTTTGTCTCATCACAATGATATTGACAATATTAGGACAGATAAACCACTAGATAGATAAAGGTTAGCTTCTGTAAATAATCCTTGATATAATTACCGTGAAATTAAAAAAAATACCTTGGGCTAGCTACAAGTAATAACGCGATCTGATTGAGTGGAATATTGCCCATACAAGGGTTTGCAGTGTCGCGGCTGGTTGGTCCCTCGACAATGAGTCATAGAGCCGGTTTCGATGCCTTAGGTTAGACCTAACGTTTGCCTTTCGCACGTTAGACCTACGTGTCTTGTATAGATACTGTTTGTGTATATTTATAAATATGTTTATTCCTTTTGAATGATTCGGTCAATAATCCTTACATAAATTTGAAAGATAAGTTATTACCATCTTTATTGTGTAGTATTATGTACCTAGGTATCATTTCATTAATGGGGTATGGTTTCAAGTCATGATCGTATAAGTATTTTATATTTATTCAGTAAATCGGTAGAGTTAAATTAGTTTTAATAGATTTTAAAATATTACTATTACTTACATTAACAGCTTTTATGTATACCTATGAGATATACTTAAACTAGACTTAGACTCTAATATTAGACTCTAAAACGGCAGTAAACTAAGTACAGTTAGTTAAATAACATGAAACATAATGAAAATAGCATGTACATGAACAGTGTCAAACTTCCTAATTATTACTAGTTTCTTTTTTTTACGTGTGACTACTCCTACATAATCCCTTAACCATCACCCTACACCTAAAGTAGGTGTGAGGATGAAGCAAATAAAAAATAAAACGCACAAGACTTGAATAAGTACACACCGCCCTGAATTCCTTTAATTCGGGAATTTCCAATAACGGGAATATTTCATTAAATACAAAACAACAAAGCGTTTACCTCGAATGAATACGATTGACTATACATATAGGACAAATATTAAAATATTTTGCATGGCAGGTACTAATTACAACAACCAACACATACAACGATGATGCTGTGTTACTTGAAATTGTACTGGTCTTTATAGATATTTCAATTGATTCCAATCTGTTTCCTATTTTATCGAATAATCTAGATTTAAAATTTCAATTTAAACCAATAAGAATAAGCATACACTAGCTGATGCCCGCGGCTACGCCCGCGCGGAGGAAGATTCTCGTTTTTTGACTATATCTCCAGTTCTACTTAACCACAAGTACTTTTTTTTAAATATCTCCAATGGACAGACACAACCAATATACAATTTCATAATAGTATAGATCAATGGTATTATAAATCAAAATATTGTACAAAGGGCAGCCCGAGAGGACTTATTACTAAAAGTAAATTCTGACAGGCAACCTTTGGATGGATATGAATCTTTTAGGAGCAAATAATAGAATGAGTAGCTATTTTACCTTGTTTCTGATTGAGCGTGTTTGAAATAAAGTGATAATGCAAGGTGAAACTGCAAATCTTTCATAGATCATCAAAAGGACTGGGATAGTAAGTTATAATTCAAGTAAAAGATTTATATGGATCCCCGAACTGAAACGTTAATTCAATTATGGTGAAACCATAAATATAAGTTTAGGTTAGTTGGAAACAGAATAAAAACCTTCCCCAGAGACCGATATTCTTAGCAATCCATGGATTCTCCGTGCGGGTGCCGGGTCCATCGCGTTGCTGAGTTGGGAACTCGGGACAGTACTTTCGACCCAAGTTCCCCTCCCTGCCTAACCAAATTTGATACGAACCTACTAGTGCCGCTTTAGACATTCGTCCTAGTAATGATCTTATTGTAGCTCTCGATAGGCCTAGATCTTTAAGTAGGTTATAGAGAGATTTTGCTGGTATGCCTCTCGCTCCCACTTCTACTGCATACAAATTAACCACGTAACCGTTTCTGGTGAATTCGTTTGTGAGATCATAGTATTTTTCTTTATTGTGTGGTCCTTCGGTATATTTGTTTCCCACGGTACAGTAAGTTCCACAAGGACCACATATTTTATTTAATATCTACCCAAAACCCGTAAAAAACTAAAAAGGAACGAATGTACAGCGGAATTGTTCAATGCGCGGGAGTAGTCGGCGCGTGATTATTTGGGAGCTGCTGACACCTGACGTGGGCTGCACCACGTCACCGCACGTCATTATTGCACGACTTTCAGCATCGTCATGAATATATTTAGAACGGAATGTAGAAAAATGTTCAGTACATGTTGCTGTTACGTTTATAAGTTTCCGTATAACGTTGGCATGATTCCAATAACTTCCTAAATTATGGATGCCGGTATTTCATCGGTCTAACATGATACCCTGATAGTAAATAGTTCCGAATACTCTACAGGAATTTATACAAAAATACGTCAAAATAAAACAGATTCATCGGAAACCGATATCCAACCATTAATTATGAAATGTGACGGCCTCGATAAAGAAATTCCACCCAAGTTCTCAGTTATAATGACCTTGCTTTTTGTTTCTTTCTGACAGCTGGTCATGGATGAACTGTTGATATTTGATATAGACTACGGAATAACCATCTACTAGCTACTCGACACGAGCAATTAATAATCAAACAAAAATATATCTTTGATGTCAGCAGCTCTTTGTAAACTATGTGCCCAACTATGTACCCGTATACTATAATCAAGAAAAAACTATTCTTAAAGCGACAAAAATCGAGTTTAACTCATATAGTCGGACATATAAACGGAAAGAACCATAGACTGCATGACTGACGCCAGCAAGGGGAGGGCAGGGAGGGAAAAGGCGGGGTCTATAATCTATAATGTCCACAGTCATAAGATGACTCTATGGGGAGCCCCTTATTTCGCAGAAAGAAATTTCATAGAATTTCGTTTCACAGAAAATGTTTCATATAATATTTGGTCCTTATATTTTTATTTCGAATATTATTCGTATTGTTTCAAAAACAATTTACTACAATGAAACATATTTCACAGAAACACAATTGAATGAATTTTTAATCACATTTTTTTGTTTAACAAACTTATCAAACTGTAGAATTATTTTTAAAAGAATATTAAACCACCTTTATAATTTTCCAAATCACATTTATTTTTAACTGTAATATTTACAATTTTAATTTTTTTCCGATTGCTTGTAGTAATTTAATTTCTGAATAATTTCATATCAATATAGACTTTTTTTTGTTACAAATTTGTTTGCTTGAATTCTTCTGTAAAATAAAATAAAATAAATTTGTTATTAAATTGTTGATAAAACGTCATTATAGTTAACACCCCGACTCAGATTACCCCGACTCGGATAGGTTAGGTTAGAAGGCTGAGGCGGGAGCGAAGCGGAGCGGAGCTCCCGCCTTAGATCCGCCTAAGATCAAAAGATACAGCCGTTTATGCCGCAAATTTTAGAAACTCGCACGGGAATCAAAACCTACAGGGTACTTCCCGTGAACTTAGAATCTTGAAATTTGGTACGAAATAACGTCTTATACTTAGTACAGATAAAGGAAAGATTGCGAAAATCGTAATCGTAATTTAGGTACATCATATAATAAAAAATATTTTTGAAAATTTTAAAGTTACTACTTCTTTTCTCATATTGTAATGTTATAAATTTCATTTTGCAATAAAAATACCATAGCTATGACTCGATTGTCGTGATGGGTGAACTTTTACTTATATACCTACAGGTTTGTACGGAACCCTCGGTGTGCGAGTCCGACTCGCACTTGGCCGGTTATTTTTTATATAGAATGTATTTAAAAATATAATTTATATGTATGTAAAGTTTAATAAAGCAAATAATAATAGAATATAAATAGACAAAAGTAATGTAGTTAAGAAGGCATTCAGTGTTGAAGTGATCGATTGTAAGAGAAGGGGAAGACTTAAGAAAAGATGGATGGGACCGTGTGAAAGATGATATGGCCAAAAATTAGTGAATGTTGAGATGACTGCAAGCAGAGATGAATGGAAAAAGCGCACAGATATGTTGCACCGAACCGAAATAATTATGGGATAGGAGTAGGAAGATGATGAGATTATAATGCATTGATTTTTAAAATATCGAACATCGTACCAAATCCTATGAAAATGTTAAAAGTCGGCACATGAATATGTAATTACAGCAGGACCGCTACTGTATAGTGAACAATCAAACATATAAAAGGGACATAAAACTTGGAAATGCATAATAGGTACTACGAGAGATTTATATCTTAAAATTAATAATAGACAACCCATGGGAACATATATTTTATTTTAATACAGAACGTTTGAATAGATAATCGCTTTTGCAATTCACCTGAACACCATAATGTATGCAGTCAAAATCGACTATTTTATTTAGCGTCGGACGTGATATAAATAATTCATTTAGAACAGCAAAATGGTGATTTGTCAATGAACTTACTTAGTTCACGTGTTTGAGATCATTTGAACCTCATTTTGAAAACGCATTATGTCCGTTTTTTTTTCGTGCGGAAATCCCTGCGGATACCCCCCCCCCCCGCCGGCTAGCGGGGGCGGTTATGTCGGGCTTGAACCGACTAAAACCGCACGCCGTCTCGGGTCTACAGACATGAAATTCACTCTAAAATATATTTAAGTAGGTAGGTGTTGGAATTGCGCAAAAACAAATAATATGCCATCAAGACTCTGCTGAGTGCTGACAAGGAATAAGCTTGAGCCAGCGATTCATAATGTAAAAAATGTACTTTTAATAAAAGCATTTTGCTTACCTCTAGTGTTTGATGATACATTGTTTAAGCGTGTCGGTAGCATGTCAGTGAGTAGGTGTCAGTTGCTGGCGTTGCGCTAGCGCCAATTCTACACACTCTAAAGTAATTCGGGAACACTCAATGCTAGTCTATTATTGTCACCAGTGTGTTATAATAATGTTGTTTACGACACCATTCCGCTAAGTTTATGATTGCATTGCTCCTTCACTTATTGTATTTCATTTGGTATCGTCAATGGTCCTTAATGATTATTTGACGTTCCTTGTTTACTTTTCTTGCTCCGTGTTCCACAAGCTATGTTAATTCTTCTGTTTAGCTGCCCCTTAAGACAGATTAGATAATTCATTTAAAGCATTAATGGAACTGGTGACATTGAAATTCCATTAGATAGAGAAGAGCTTGTAGAATGAAACACGTTTCGTCTCGTTGGGTTCACGTTGAGACATGTGTTGAGCTGATATTCAATGTTATGTGAACTTCCGGTTAGCAGAATTAACTGTAATACAAAATAAAGTGTGTGATATTTATTTAAAGATAAACAAGTATTCAAATTGTATATACTTAGTAGGATCTCATCATTAGGTACATAGTATAAGGGGTGTGTGTTGGGTAACCTCCTCGAGTGTCGCTCCGATTCCGATCCCGCTGCAGTCCGGGGGGAACAGAATCGGAGCAGCCGGTACACCCTGGGCGGCGGTCAATGGCTTCCCCTTCACCCCTTCATAGGGTTGGCATTGATCGTCGGCCAATACCCAACGTGGCGGGAACACATCGCTCTCCGTACTCCTCTGCTTTCAGAGGAGACAGGATGAGCGATGCTGTTAGTGGTGAGATGGCCCAGGGTCAGCCGGGGTGCGAGGGATATGCTCTATGGGTAACCTTACACCCCGGCGTCTGAGGACCCGAGACGGCGTGCGGTTTTAGTCGGTGCAAGCCCGACATAACCGCCCCCGCTGGCCGGCGGGGGGGTATCCGAAGGGATTTCCGCACGATAAAAAAAAAAAAAAAAAAAAAAACAAAGGTACATAGTATAAGGGGTGTGTGTTGGGTAACCTCCTCGAGTGTCGCTCCGATTCCGATCCCGCTGCAGTCCGGGGGGAACGGAATCGGAGCGGCCGGTACACCCTGGGCGGCGGTCAATGGCTTCCCCTTCACCCCTTCATAGGGTTGGCATTGATCGTCGGCCAATACCCAACGTGGCGGGAACACATCGCTCTCCGTACTCCTCTGCTTTTAGAGGAGACAGGATGAGCGATGCTGTTAGTGGTGAGATGGCCCAGGGTGAGCCGGGGTGCGAGGGATATGCTCTATGGGTAACTTTACACCCCGGCGTCTGAAGATCCGAGACGGCGTGCGGTTTTAGTCGTTGCAAGCCCGACATAACCGCCCCCGCTGGCCGGCGGGGGGATATCCGAAGGGATTTCCGCACGAAAAAAAAAAAAAAAAAATGTACATAGTATAAAATGAAGTCAATATTACCTGTCTGTTTGTCTCTTCGTTTACTTTTTCTAAACTACACAACGAATAATACGACTTTCACTGTCATATAAATGTTTTTCTACGGTAGGTTTCTAATTTCTTTATATGAGAAAATTTGTAAAATAAAATGCCTATAACCCCCGACTAAATTTTAACCACCCAGAGACCTGTCCTACTTATATATTCACATATAAAATTAGATCAGTTTTTATTTTAAAATTCATGGTTCTTCTTTCAAAAATGACGAATCTTCCATACACACCCCTGATTCATCCCCTTAAGAGTAAAATTTAAAAGAGGCACATTTATTTACAACCAAAAGACCATGAAAGTTTGTACTTATTATTATTATTATATTAAATGATGAACTTCCATTATCGACAATGACTACTTGCAACATAAAAGGTTTCCACTTCGAACATTTCAAGTTTGTAGCCTCTGCAGTTCAGGCTCTACCAAATCCCAGCGACACCATACCCTAATGTGGTGTCTTCAAAACCCAAAAGTCAAATATTTCATTACTCAATAACATTTCAGATTTGGAAATGAATCATGCAAATACATTACATCATTAATGTATAATTCACTGGAATTATAATAGCTGTGTGCATTTTCAGTTTGTATGAGATCATAGCTCTTTAGTTCATAAAGTATGTGTCATATGGGTTACGTACCGCTATCGCAGTTACGATATGTCTTGTTTGTCCCAGTTGGCTACCCTTCAGCACTGGGGCAGGTGGATATAACATTATTCTAACCAGACCCTTCAAAACGGAGATCAGAACTTGGTATACAAATAGGCCTTGTCGACTTCTCTCTTGGAGATGTTCAGCATTCATCATTGCTTTAGGTGCGGGAGATTTTATGTTAGGTACGTCTATGGGTAACCTTACACCCCGGCGTCTGTAGACACGAGACGGCGTGCGGTTTTAGTCGGTTCAAGCCCGACATAATCGCCCCCGCTGGCCGGCGGGAGGGTATCCGAAGGGATTTCCGCACAAAAAAAAGGTACGTTTATTAGTTCATAAATTAATAATTTTGTAATTAGCTAGCTCTCTACCTACTTCATCACAAAACCCAGAAAAATCCTCAAAATAAAGTTAATATAGATGTTTTTTATAAATATTAAATGTCTTCCTTTCATTTTATCGTCAATAAAATACAATTTATATGTTCACTACCTACTTTGAACGTGAAGTAGGCGAAATCGTACCTACCATATCATACATCTAGTCCTACATAACAAGCCATCGACCGCACACTTTGGCATAGATGTCAATAGTAAATGCACTACATTTGAAATAATTGTTAAACAGTTTCTTGTTAGGTATTATCTGAATACAACCTTAACTTTAAGTATGTAAACACTTCTACGAAATTCATTCCTCCCCCTTTCTTCCCCTTCCTCTAAATCCCTTCAGTGTCTAAAAGTTACAAGAAAAAGCCGTTCACAGGTTTGAATTTAATTGAAAATAAGAACACTCAGTTATTTATTTATGTGCGAGTATTTCATGTAATCAGTTTTTTAAGTCGACGTGTTGGCGCGTCGCCGTCGCGGTGTCGTCGCTCGTCGTGCGCCGAGCTCCGTTGGCGTTCCCTCAGGAATGCTGATCAAACTAGTTTAACAGCTGTGCCGTGATGTAACGATAACCATTCTTATCACTTATTTTTGTCATCGTACGTCACTATAGAGAATGACCTGATAAATTTAGAAGCATTCCACAAAATATAGTTTTGGGTAACGTGCCATAATTTGTCTTTGCAATCTTTGTATTCTTTTGCAACTAAATCATTTCGCTCTGGTAATTTTAATACTTACTGAAATATATAGAGTGCTGCGATACTGTTTTATCTAGACCTTATCTAAGCTGTTTTCGTTGTAAGTTTTTCAGAAATGTCTCTATCATGATGCCTATATTTGATTATGATATGCTTAATTCCAAATTTTGATAAAATGAACGTTGAATCCGAGGCCTTTAGAGTATAGTATTGAGTGCCAGTCGGGCCAGTCGCTCAGCGTGCCAAACACCAGCCTACAGGGCAGCAGCTGACGTTGACGTAACTCTGACACGCCATTATCGGCTCGTTGACACAACGATAACACATACACGTATAGCGTACGCGTGTGTGCCAGCTACCGTGCTGTAGGTAGGTGTGCGCCCGCGCCGTCATTCAACAACATGAAACAGTCATCATCATTTGAAATAAACGCGTAGGCTAGAAGAACGATGATGTCTTTGATGTTTACCGAAGAAGATTTCAAGGTAATCATATTTTTGGTTGAGTTAACACTTTAATGATTTCTGTTTGTTTAATGTTATCTGTATGAAACAGAGGCTTTCAACGCTATGCTCTACGCTATGCTTTATATACCTATGCAACACGATGTCTATTGCTTAGCTGCTCTGATGTTTTTGCTGTATGCAACTTTTTAAGTAGAAACTTTTAAACCTCAAATGACATTTAATTTTCAAACTAGTAAATTACGCTTTTTTTTAGGTAGATTTCGATGAAATCGATCTACCTATTGGTTTCTTGACTACTGTCGAATTTTAAAAAAAAATCTTCATAGGAGGTCTAGTTATGACCCCCTGAGTCCGAAATGACCACTGGTCAAAAAGTTTATATTTATATATATATGTATGTATGGTTCCACTTCTCAAAATTTGCGGCACTCTCACGGTCGCATTTTTGCCCCGATCGCTTTCAAACTGCGGTCAAAAATTGCTTGGGTGTAAACTTAGTTTAAGTTCGTGAACGGGTGGAATCCGGCCTAAGGGGACGGTAGGGCCTCACTTTTTGTGAAATCAGTTTTTCCTCAAAATTTCACGTTCCATGAAAGATATTCGAACCGTTCTAATTTTATCCCATAGTATACATGAATACCAACAACTTTTAATTATAAACCTATAAGATTAAACCTTTAACTAAAAGTGGAGGGGGGAAAAACCAAAATTTTTCGGGGAAAAAATCATAACTTCTAACCGATGAACATTCTTGCTGTCGGAAACATTTTTAATCGATAGGCCATTTTTAAGTCTAAAATAAATGTCTGAAAAGTTTTTCGCTAAAAGTTACCGTTTTCGAGAAAAAAAAATTAAACATGTTAAAAATGCGCTTGGCAGGGGGAACTTCACGAAATATTGTTTAAAGTCCGTCCGTAGTTCTCTATATAAAATAATATTAATTGCTTCACGAAATCTACCTGTGCGTTCCCGTTTTTAGTTTTACATTCGGAAATCCCTTCGGATACCCCCCTCGAAAGGATAGCCCCATAGTAAATGACCCTGTCTTAAAATTATTAGATAATTCCTTAATTGGTTTTATGTATAGTAACTAGTTAAACAGTTATGATAAGGTTGATCTGAATCTGGGCAACTTTTGTGACCATCTAAACCTTAGTATAGGTACACTAAGGTTGAGAGGTTGAGAGTCATTGCTAAGCTGTTTGGACCACTCTGGATGGTTACAACAATTTGAACACTGTGGTTATTTACTTTTGAATTAGTGGCACATCATTTTGAATACATTGTATAAACCTGTACATGTGTAGTGTATTCAGGTTTATACAAACCTGTATACACGATAAGTAGTATCGTAGGTATTACTAAAAATACAAAATTCTTTCTATGAATTTAAATCTATAAGTCAATATCAAGGACGCGACTTTAAAATAAATTGTTACTATTCAATAACCTGTAATAACGTAGCCACAGAATTTTACAATTTACTTGTACAGGTGACAGGTTTTACGGACCCATTTAATTTTTTATAATAACATTCCATCTTCCCTATAATAAAACTGGATGTGAAAAGGCTAGGGTGCTCAGTAGGTGATGCGCGAAATACAGCTGTAATCGTTTTGGAATCGAAACATGTTTGCCTCAATAAAAAATGTATAATACTAGCTGTGCCGGCGATTAAATGTTACGCATAACATAAAATAAACATAACTTCACGCCTGTATCCCCGAAGGGGTAGGCAGAGTGTATTACACACCCCCGAACATAACTGGCGAATCGTGGGTGTGTAAATGTTACGCCTTTAACATTATCTATCTGTCAGTGAAAGTACCGTTAAAATCAGCCCAGCTGATACAGAGATTACCTACCTACAGACAGACAGAAAGACAGACACACAAAAGTTTAAAAATAGATTTTTGTTTTAAGTACCCTGTATACATTCATATGCATTCATTGAAATACTAATTATAACGTTACAAACAGACAATTCAATTTCATTTATTTGAATAGATGCAAATCAGTACATGAACTATCACCTATTGACGATCACGATACACGTTGACTTATATCGTATTGATAATATAATAGATGGACTTAGGACTGAAAGTTAGTATTACAATATGATTTCAGCAACTAACATAAAACTGTTTTCTATCGAAAATAACCACAATGAACTGACAGAATGTCTTTTTAATTCACAGCCATATACTTACCAGGAGATATCTATCTTGAATTACATCATTCTCTAAGGGAATATGAAGTAACTAGGTACCTTTTTAGGGTTCCGTTGCCAAATGGCAAAAAACGGAACCCTTATAGATTCGTCATGTCTGTCTGTCTGAGCCACTTTTTGCCGAAACTATAAAAACTATGCTGTTGAAACTTGGTAAGTAGATGTATTCTGTGAACCGCATTAAGATGCTCACACAATAATAGAAAAATACAATAAATTTTTGGGGCTCTCCCCATACTTAGAACTGAAACTCAACATTTTTTTTCCGTCAAACCCGTGTTTGCTATCTGGCCTATCCATCCATCCATCCATGTTCAAAAATGATATTGAGGTTTCTAATATCATTTTTCTTTAAACTGAATAGTTTGCGCGAGAGACACTTCTAAAGTGGTAAAATGTGCCCCCCCCGCCCTGTAACTTCTAAAATAAGTGAATGATAAAACTACAAAAAAATATATGATGTACCGTGTAAACTTTCACCGAAATTTGGTTTGAACGAGATCTAGTAAGTAGTTTCTATTTAATACGTCATAAATCGGCAATTTACCTTTCATTCAATCAACTCAAATATAAAATTTAGACAAAAAAGCATTATTATGTGACTTGCTGCTACGGACCCTTCATGTGCGAGTCCGACTCGCACTTGGCCGCTTTTTTTTTCGTGTGGAAATCCCTTCGGATACCCCCGCCGGCCAGCGGGGGTGGTTATGTCGGGCTTGAACCGACTAAAACCGCACGCCGTCTCGGGTCTTCAGACGCCGGGGTGTAAGGTTACCCATAGAGCATATCCCTCGCACCCCGACTGACCCTGGGCCATCGCCGAAGTAACTAGGTACCTAATTTGAAAATAGTTTCTATTTAGGCTTCCTTGCAAGCTGGAAGGAAGAAGGTCGTTTAACAATATAAGTCTTATGCTCAAGATCAAACGCTTCAGAGAAAGGTGCTGAAAGGACCACAAATTTGAAATTTACGAGTAGTTTGTTATCGTGAAAATAGGCAATTGCTTCTTCTGTCGTAATCTACAATAGACAGTCTGTCAACGAACGAATTTGTGAAATGTATCTTGCTGTAACTTGTAAGAAAAAAAATTTATTTAGTGTAGAGAACCAAAAACTAAAATTTATTTTTTTACAAATAAGTTACAAGAAGTAGTAATTTTTAATTATATTGAACATTATTTATATTCTTTTTGGGCCAAGCTAACCACACCTGCAAACCGGTACACTTGCTGATAGACGGACGAGGCTCTGACACTGAGCTACCTTTTGGAGTAGGAAAGTCGAAGATGACACGTCAGTCGCTTCCATTAAAGCCGTATAAACCAAACCAAAAGGAGGGGAAAGAGAAATCAGATCCTGGGCTCCCCGTGAAAGCCTCGGATGCGAGCGGTAACAACGCTAAGATCATGTTGATTGAACATTATTTAATCAAATTGACTGGAGGAGTAGATGTAGAAAAGACTATCTGGTAAGAACTGCTAGTCGGTGTAACTGCTAAAAGACAAAGAATGCTCAGGCGCAGGCTTCCCTCTTCGGGTTGGTAGGTCCTTTTGGGGTTGGGAGGTTAGATAGCAGTCACTCCTGGAAAAGCCGACATACCAATCAAATACAATAAGCAGACCCCATGCAGGATGCAAAGCTCAAACTTTTGACGCAACTGAAAAATCATCATCAAATTCGACACAAACCATCAGTTAGAAATCCTCACTGAACTTGAATCAGTGACGCCACTTACGTGCATGCATATGAGCACCTGCTTTCATTGCTAGAAGACGAAAATATTTACGTAATACAATACATTATTCAGTTTATACTGAATCTAGTGATAGCAATGACTCACGGATCTGTGTCATCATCATCATCTCCCTTAATGAGCGCCATAGCGCCCTGTCTTGTGTAACTAGTAAATATTCATTGAAAATAAACCTTTTACAAGGAAAATGTTGTTGCAAAACCTGGCGATAGTTACAATTCGTGGTTGTAAAGCGCAAATACTAACAAGGTCAGTCTTAGGATGGGTCCTTATTCTTAACACATTGGGACCCCTCCGTGCCTCGAAAAGTCCGTTAAGCCATCGCCGTCGGTCCCGTTTGCCATACGATTATCAATGGCAGTCGTTACGGGTACTTTGAGGCCTAAAATGTCCGTCAACTGGTCTAACTACAGAACTTCGATATCGCCAGTGGGCTGTGGAGGTCAGATGGCAGTCGCTCCACAGAAGATAATGAAGTTTGGCTGCTTCGAAGTTAGATCTAAAAGTCAACCCCAACTTAGTTGGGGAAAGGCTAGGACGATGATGATCACGTATCTAACAATTTCGTAGTAGCATACACACGCATAGTACAGTATTCTGGAGTAGGGTATGTTGCATTATAACTTATAATATCATTTATTTCGGACTAGCATTGATGTCTTAAAAGAATGTCGTCGAACTCACATCGTTTGTTAGTCAAGTCATTTCGAAGAAACGCTTTGTTGAAGTTCAGTAGTGTTGCGATTAAGTTGTTTCGAACTAAAGTATGGTTGAAATTCAGATGTATCCGAGTTTCATTTTGTTGAAGTAAAATCGTGTCGTAGAAGGATTTGTCGAAATTCAGTTGGGGAGTCAAATTAATATACAGATAGACATAATATTGGAGAGGTATGCCTATATGTTGGTATAGAGCTGGTATAGTTACTTTGTTTTTGAATATAATGTGCTTGGGGGAAATTACCTTTGAGAGAGACAAAAGAATAGATAGCACAAATAAAACAATGCACGAGGCTGAAACTATGAGTGGAACAAAGGAGCAGAAGATTGTTAGAAGAGCGGGTTTTCCCTTGTGCTAGCAGAGAGTAGTTGGGAGAGAGTAGAGTAAAGGGATATATAAGATAAAAAGACTAATGGACCTATCCTGGTACAGGTCCTCATATATTACTTTTTGGTTACTTACATGAGCTTCCCCACGTAGTTTCTTAAAATGAAGGATTTAATTTCTGAAGTAGAAAGAAAAATAAAATCATAATATTGAGAACTAGCTGTTGCCCGCGACTTCACCCGCGTTAAGTTCTTAATAGATCAAGGTATGTTTACTTCTGCAGTCTCGATCCCAACACGTATTAAGTGATTTCATCGTTATATTTGAATTATGGGAGATACAAACTTATATCAATTTGCAATTTACTTCCTATTTCTTCATGCATAGCTGCAACCGTTACAAGGGGGGAGGAAGACTTTAGAGAAGATGGATGGACTGTGTGCAAAATGACATGTCCAGAAGCTAGTGCATGTTAAGATAACTGCAAGTAAAGATGAATGAACAAAGCGTAGCGTACTGTAGCACCGACTCCAAATAAATATGGGATAGGGCAGGAGATGATGTTGATATAAAACATAGGTACACTAGGTACATTATCACAACAGTGTTTAAGGGCTTGGGTGAAGATCAGGTGTGTAGACTAGTATATTCAAATAGTGTACCAAGCCCCTGAAGAAAGGTATAGGTATGTTCTACTTAGACATGTAACATACAGGCGACATCAACATCACACACATATTGGGCTATGCCTGTGTGATTAAATTCACACTTGGCTGCGCACACGCCGCGCCGGCGGCGCCGGCAAACAACCGCCCCCCTCTCCTCCTCCTGCCCCGTTCTTTCCTCTAACACAGAAATTATTCATAAGGAAACATTAATTGTGGAATACTTGTTGCCTAATTAAAAAAACTAGACAAAACTCATAGTTTCCGAAACTAAGAAATGAACTTTTCACGGTGGTTACGCACGCATTACTCTTTTTATTTTAATGATCTCATAAAATACATGATAATTTCGAAACTACAGTTAGCAACGAGAAGGTATCTGCTTATGAACCTACTTAATGTGTTAATAATTTTGATATATTAGAGCATTTATTTAAGAGTCTGTATCTTTATCATGTTATGAGACAGGCACTAACTTACCTTGAAAAGTAAATCAGAATATAAACAATAACCATATATCGTTAATGCAATACATTGTTAAGAACTAAGCACAAAATATAACGACCTATCAAGAAAATAATAAATATTTCTTTTTGTTTCAGATACTTAGCTGCAAACGTTTTTTCTTAGAATGACAGTCCCATCTACGTCGCTTTGTAAAAAGGTGAATCTGCCTCACCTTTTTACAAAGCGACGTAAACGTTTTTTCTTAGAATGACAGTCCCATCTACGTCGCTTTGTAAAAAGGTGAGGCAGATGGACCTGATAGTGATGGTCATTATATCAATAAGTAATTGAAACTAAAAACCAACCATATTGGAAATTTTAAGAATCTGTCCTTATGCAAAATTGTAACATTTCATACGGTTTAAGGTAAAATAATTCTTATGATGAAACTCCGCAATAATGTGTTAAATGCATGGCAAAAAACCCCATTACTCAACAATGATAGTCCATACTACCTTCCCTCGAACAGAACTTCATTAGCAATGAGTTGAGCTTATTATTAGTAACAATTTTCACTTTAAAACAATCACAATGGTAATATAACTCGTTCATGGTTTGAATGATAAATAATGTAGACGCGACGGACGGAAGGACACGAACTCCATACAGAGGTTAACCACCGAATTCTGAGAAGTAATAGAACGGAGTTACGACCTGCAGACATGCTGTGCAACTTCACAAAGCAAATTGTTACCAGTAATGTTAACTCTTACAGCATAAACATTTATTTTAGGACGAGAGCGCATCTATTTTGATTTTAATTTTAGCTAGCAGTACTAGGGTGAGACTGAGCTCAGACCATGAGGCACAGTATGTGATGGCTCAATGCATCTTTTCTTAAATCTTATTTATTATTTCAAAGTACTAGGACTAGTCTCATAGTATATCAACATCCATACCAGTTATATATATGCATACCATTTATATATACACCATAATAATATCTACAAATACAACAATATAATATACTATGAGGAAAACGAATATTACATTTTATTTTAATAGGAATGGTCCTTAAACATTCATGTAACTAAAGTTGCTTTTACAATACAAAAAATTTAATAATTTAACCAAAATACTTGCCCACCTATATACTATATACATATTAGGTATAACCGTATGTGGGGTGTGTTGGGTAACCTCCTCGAGTGTCGCTCCGATTCCGATCCCGCTGCAGTCCGGGGGGAACGGAATCGGAGCGGCCGGTACACCCTGGGCGGCGGTCAATGGCTTCCCCTTCACCCCTTCATAGGGTTGTCATTGATCGTCGGCCAATACCCAATGTGGCGGGAACACATCGCTCTCCGTACTCCTCTGCTTTCAGAGGAGACAGGATGAGCGATGCTGTTAGTGGTGAGATGGCCCAGGGTCAGCCGGGGTGCGAGGGATATGCTCTATGGGTAACCTTACACCCCGGCGTCTGAAGACCCGAGACGGCGTGCGGTTTTAGTCGGTGCAAGCCCGACATAACCGCCCCCGCAGGCCGGCGGGGGGGTATCCGAAGGGATTTCCGCACGAAAAAAAAAAAAAAAAAAAGGTATAACCGTATGTATGTACTTCTACCTTAACGACTGTAGTTAGGGCAATGGTAGTACACGAATACTGATTATAATTTAGGTTCTTGATATAATTATAACCTGAATATCAATTGATACAATCTTTATCTTTTTTTTTTTATTTAAAAATAGGCCGTGAAATTTGAAAAAAAAAGTAGCCTAGGTTTAGCAATTTAACATGGTACTTGTTTATCGAACTGGTGCTTGCCCGTGTCAACGTTGTTGCGATGTGATTCACAATTCCCGGATGCATGCTCAATAAATATTCATTATCTAATGATAAAACCAAGTAATGATAAGTGATGAAATCAAGTAAGTAGCGTTAAAGTCTAATGAAATAATGATTCAGTTCTAGTAATCTAAAAAATATCTACAATTTAGGTATTTGGATACAACGTTCAATACCTACGAAGTTTAAGTAAATAAGGTTTAAATAAAGTATTTAATATTAAAGTATTAAATTTTAAATGACAATAATTTAGATAAATTATTTATTGACAGTGCAAATACTAATTAATTAGACTGTCTCGTAGTCTATTGTTAAAGTCTACTAAATCATAGTTGAATATCGATAAGATGTCGATCAGCATCATTCCACGATCTCCAGTGAAACGGGCGAGGGTCAACTGAGCCGAGACTGTGATAAAAACTGGCGTAAAATATAATGGCGGCGGACTAGGTATTGTGATGACGCGTAGCATCAAGGGTGAACGACACCTGACTCACGTCCTGCGCACACGGACCCGAAGACACTCGTTGTGAAAATTATAAGTAGCGAAATATTCTTTGAAATATACGCAAGTTTAGTAACGTGCTACACTTATGTTTGACGACCGTGTTTTTACTACGCTTTCACTAAGAGGCAGGCATATGAAAATTAGAACTAAATTGCCTGCTTTCGCCATTTGTCTTGCCAAGACTTTAAATTAGTTTCAGGATTGATGGATCATGGGAAACGTTTCCAACGAAGGTCCTTTAGTAATCAAATGTGTTGTTTATTGTTGAAGTTGAATGCTTCTTTTTACCATGCCATCGATAATTTACATAATGGTACAAATTCGCAGTAGTACCATCATGGAACTGAGCAATGGAACTAAGGCGAACGAATGAAAAATTGTGTTCAGAATCGTTCATATAACATAACCCACTTGTATTTTTTTTTTGGAATATCTTCAATGTACAGACACAACTAATTTTCAATTTTATAATAGTATAGAGAGATAGATATAATATACATTGAACATTACTAATCAGAAGTCGCCCTCATTTATAAGCAGGTCTGTCGACATTATGAAAGCATAGACAGCGATAATTATAATTAACCGATAAACATGAGGAAAACAAGTCTGTATATAGCCATGTCATAGTATCGTGTATGACACCTAGTGTAAGTGGAATGAGTTATTAGGTACTGGGTTAAAAACTTGAGGTACATCCACTGTTGTCCAGGAAAATAACTATAGTACATGGCTTCTGTGCCTTTCTTTGCGAGAGACGTTGCTGCTTGCGCTTAAATATACCCGTTTTGTATTTCACCTGTGTCCACCTAATTTATCAGAGAGCATAGTGAAGAGATGGGGGCAGACGGTGCCCCGTTCCGGATTCCTTTCGGGAGGTAGTCATGGTGATGCCATCCTATAAACCTGACTGAAATTAGTAGGCATAGTAACCTCTTGTGAGCTGTGAGGTATTAAATATCAATGAGGAACTATCACGGGTGGCTTCGACGGCTTCTAAAGCAAAGGATTTGGTCTACCATAAATCACCGTCAGCCCAAATTATTTAAGTTTTTATCTAAGATGAAATTCCAACCCTTCTCACTCGTACAGCAGGTATTAGTTAAGGTAGAGAAATATCGACCAAAGTGTAACAACTTGTTGCAAAATCAGCTAGTGATTTGACTAGTTATACGAAAGGTCAGTTTCTCAGAAGGGGCATCTGTCTTGAACTACACTTATAAGCATAAACCCTATAGTTGGGTTGGGTATTAAGAATCATCAATCACCTTTAAATGAAAAAAAGGGTACGATATAAAAAAAATGCAATAATTAAGGTTCTAACCGTCAACCCACAGTGTAAAACCGATCATCAAGCTGCACCCACACTCTTTATAAGGCAGGGTAACGAGGTTTAAACCAACCGTAATTAATTTACATCACACAAAAACTGCATAAATACAGATCTTTTATAAGAATCGATTTGTGAAAAAAGAGTCGGACGTCTTTGGTGTTGCACGCATTCATAGATAAATTGTAACCGATTATGTGTACATGAGCTGCATGTATATAGCCTTAGTAGTACATCAATCGTACAGCCTATCGTATTCCACTGCTGGAAATAGACCTATGTGTGTCCCTATGTGCGCCGTAACACCCGAGCATCTGATCAAACTGAAGTGGCAGTGGGCTGTGTAAGTGGGCCACATGTAAGTACCAAAGGACCGATGCATGGCCCTTGGCACAAACGAGTCATAAAGTATGGAGACCGCGAGTCGGCAAACGTAAAATGACACGAATAAACGAACAAACAGGCTGAATATACCTACCGTTGATAGTTGTATTAGTAAAGTAAAATGAGGCTATCCTCAGCCAGGAGGAATGAATCTGAAAAAGGTAGCTGGAATCAACAATGACAGTTACTAATAATATTTTTGCTAGATATATTTTTGTTGGAAAGACCCTATACAGAATGTTATTTTCATAACATTTTACGCAATTGGCGCTAACACGTCTATTGTGTTCTTTAATATAAAAATATATAATATGTAATCTTTACTAATGTAAACACTATATATTTTTATATAAACTTCTGTCACCCACTTCTTCACCGGTATAGGATGTTGATCGATACAATAACATTATTAGTTATAGAGAATCTTAGTTTCTGCTTTTAATTCCATTCATGAATATAGACCTAGCAGGCATAAATTGTGTATAGGTATTTTAAGTGTTAACAGAAATTTACTAAGATTTGTATACAAATCACTCTTCGTTAAATAATGAATGATTTTAATACTATGCTTCTCAATATTCTTCTCATATAAATTTGTATCTTTGTTTATTTTATTATTAATGTTATTGTCTCGTGTTAAATTTTTCATCTTTTCTAACAACTACGTCCCAATTTCCTAACCATATACAGCACAGAGCAAGGAATGTCGCTAGCTTCCTCGCTCACGCCCGACGACATTTATTTCTAGCTCAGTGATATACCGATATATACTTCTTCGCTTCTAGATCGATGGGGGATAGATATCCTTCCGAGGGCTTACCCGGGGTGCCCGGCAATGGACTCTTGGGCAGGACACCGTGCGGTTTTAGACGGTTCATGCACGACATAACCGCCCCCGCTGGCCGGCGGGGGGGTATCCGAAGGGATTTCGAAGGCATGTAAAAAAAAGGGGTTAGGGCCAATAAGACTGCGTGGAGTTGGATTTACAGCAATTCGTTTCCGTCACTAAAACCTCATTTTCAGCAAATGTTTCAGTACTAACAATTTTATTATAAATAGACATTCGGAATAATACACATTATATAATACAATACTTAGGACATATTACTTTATTTTATACGAAATTAGGAGATTTGATATTTGGGGTACTCGATATTATGACAGCATAGTTATAGAAGTAAAGATAATTATGTAAAATAAAGCTTCGAATTTTTGAACATTATGGTTACTGAAGTTTATAGCAAACGTGTTATAAATGTAATACACAGGAATGTAGCACATTTATATCAATGGAACACAGTTAACGGTCTCGCAGCTTCTTTAAATTATTATTGCGAGCTCCCGCCCAGTTACCAAAAATTGAAAATTCTAGGCGCTTTTCGGTATTTCTGGATAGTACTCCAATACATGCGAGCATCAGCATCTCCTCGATGCTCGATGTAAGCATCAAACTAAAGGTCTACAGTGGCAAGAAATCAGTTTTGAACTTTTAGTATGATGACGGTACTTCAATGACTTATGTATACTATTAGACTGGTGGTACTGTGGTACTCAGGGGGTTGAGTACCACGCGTGTATGAAGTGATGAAATTACAACGATCAAATAGGATAATATGTTATTTATTTTTATACCACTTGCACTTCCTACTTATATTATTAGGGACTTTACGCGGTTCTTTTAACTTTTATTAGCGAACTGGGACGTATATCGCGGACTCGGCCCAAGGATAGGGCTTAAAGCGGGGTTCTTCCCAGGATACTTTTCTCAGCTTCAATCGGAACGGCTCCACTAGGCCCGTTCAGATCCCGAATGTCCAGGCAGCGATTGTTTTATCTCGTTCCTCATTCAAATTTTTAAATTGATACAATAGTTTTATTTAAACTCTGACACATAATGGCCAGGTAACCGCATCGTGGTGTGAAATGAGGTTCAGACACCACATCAGCTACGCCCTTAATGGTCATTTATGTGACAGCCTGATTCCCTAGGCATTCTAAATCTGGGACACAAAAAAAAAATTATGCGAATTGTCCCTTACAATGGGAATAACGAAGCAATCTTTGTAATAATTAGTAAACGATAGTAGAATCTCAAATTATAGCAATTAAACTGTAAGAAATACTGAAACACACGAACAAAGAAAAATTGCTTCATTCTTGGCCAGGCAAAAAACCCAGGTTAAAAGAAACCTGACCACAATCAGCCTCATCAAAGAAAAGTTATTGGTATCACTTGCCGATACATTTTAAGGTTTGCCCTGAAAGGACTTAGTAACACAGTACTTTTAAGACCTACCTAACTAAAAAGAAAGATGACATAAACTTATTTATGTCGCCTACACATTACTAAATTATTTTTAAATCCACATCAAAGTGAAAGAACTCTCTATAAAAAAGAGTCTGATTGAAAACTAACTTTCAACCATCGTCGGCGCTCAAGTCCAAAACGATTTGACTCTCTTACAAAGTTCAGATCACACCTCTTGATATCAGACAAAAAAATAATTGCCTAACTCCTACGCTATAACATCCCGAATCTAACAAAACAAATCTATTTATCAGGAAAACTGCTTTCGTTGTAACGCTGATCTGCAGTCGCAGACCCGGTATGCTCCATGCTCATTACGTTTCTCTCTCGAGGCCGGAAAAACTGTCGGCTCGAAGTTGGAGTATCTCTTCTGTTAGATCCCGAAGAATTCGGGTTACTGGGGAAAACATTAGTGTTAGCAATGTTCCGAGGTCTTAGGTTGTATCTCGGAGTGCGGAAATTGTCCCCTTCATCCCGTGGACTCGACGATGACGGAGCTTGACGTACATCGTAAGATGTCGTGTCTCCTCTATTCCCGTAGCGGTTATGGAATCCGACTTGACGGTTATATCCTTGTGGAGGGTTCGTAGGTAAATTCTGTATTCTATCCCCCTGCACGTCGGGTTGTACTTCCGATAATTGCAACAGCGCGTCGCGGAGTTCTTTTTTATCGCTGTACACCCTTGCCGCTAAAATATTTCGAAATCTTGGCGACATTGACTTCAGAAATCTACTTATTATCTTTTTATCATCGGTAACCTTCGCTTTAGTAGCCAAGTTACACAATCTGTACCAATAGGTAACCAAGTTCTCCTCTTTGGCTTGATACGCTGAATAGAACAACTCTAAATCATCGCCATGGGAAGGAAACTCTTCTTCTAACAGTGAGCACACTTGTTCGAAAGTTAACTCTTCGTTAAAAATCGACTTGTAAAAGTGTAATGCCGCGCCCTCGAGGTAGGCAGCTAATATTGTGGCTTTGTCAGCCAACATAAATTTATTTATGGCGAATACGACATTGAAGTCTCTCAAAAAACTTTGGAATGAGACACCGTCAGTGCCACCAAATTTCTTTGATTCGGCCATCTTAATGGTAGTAATACAATATATATAATAAATTCAAATTTGTTATCTGTTTAAGGCGTCGATCCAATATTGCACGACGTCTTCCTTCTCAAGGTACGGGGTCGATCAATCCACTGCCAACTGCAGAACGTTGGCGTTTCCACCTCCTGTGGAAACCGGCGTTCCTCCACCAAATTTTATGGAAACCGGCGCCTCCTCCAAAGCTGTGGTACTCAGGGGGTTGAGTACCACGCGTGTATGAAGTGATGAAATTACAACGATCAAATAGGATAATATGTTATTTATTTTTATACCACTTGCACTTCCTACTTATATTATTAGGGACTTTACGCGGTTCTTTTAACTTTTATTAGCGAACTGGGACGTATATCGCGGACTCGGCCCAAGGATAGGGCTTAAAGCGGGGTTCTTCCCAGGATACTTTTCTCAGCTTCAATCGGAACGGCTCCACTAGGCCCGTTCAGATCCCGAATGTCCAGGCAGCGATTGTTTTATCTCGTTCCTCATTCAAATTTTTAAATTGATACAATAGTTTTATTTAAACTCTGACACATAATGGCCAGGTAACCGCATCGTGGTGTGAAATGAGGTTCAGACACCACAGTACAGACCAAAAGGCTTGATACCGCGAAAGACCACAACCCGACCACTAACATTTTGGAGCTGTCATATAGATGACATTACAAGAAGGTGCGCTATGCGCTTTTTTCTAGCGTCAGCGTCCCGTCCAAATTCGAAATTTTAATAATTATAATATTAATAAATTCAGCTGATACGGTACCCATCAAAACTTGATTCTAAGGCGGAAGGAAATTTGCCGGGTCAGCTAGTCTAGTATAAAAAACATAGAAGTCATTGGTTAATTTGCAGGATGATTATTCATCATTTCTATTCACATATTTATGATATAATTCCCATAAACGGGTTACGTTGCTACGCCGTAGCAATAGTACTACGCCTCCCTGCGGGTTCGGGAATTAGGACTATCGCTTTCTTTTATTGCTCAGTTTACTATTCAACAATAACAATAAGGAAGATAGTATTCAAACCTATTAAATAGTTAAGCCACCATGTAATCGAAACAGCTGTATTGAAGAGGTAGGATCAAAGCTAGAGTCAAGCAGAGTCAAGAGAGTTCTCAAACTATATTTCTGTTGCAGTTTATCTGTCTATACTATTATTAAATTGTAAATTAGTTGTGTCTGTACATTAGAGATATTGAAAAAAAGATATTTGGGTTATGTTAGATGAACGAATGGAATTGCAATTCTTATCTGTTTTTCTTTTTATCTGTTTGTTCGCGATGGTCGCAAAAACTACTGAACGGATTTTGATGCGGTTTGCGGAGCCGCAGGCATCAGCTAATTTTGTAATATAACTAACTGATGCCCGCGGCTTCGCCCGTCCAGTTCTTCTTAACCAATTGCAATCAAACATACGGCAGATTTTAATTCTGATTAAGACCTTTCTAATAAAAAAAACCGCATTAAAATTCGTTCAGTAGTTTATGCATTCATTACGAACAAAAAGACAAGAATTCCGAAAAAATATTTTGTTGTTAAGAATCTGTTTTCAGATTTTTTTTTAATAACTGCAATGTACAGCCACAACTAAGTAATTAATATTTCATAATAGTACAGATAACTATCTACTTTCAGTAAAAAATTGTATGGAAGTCATTTATGAGTGAATGAAGGGGCACAATACCCATTCCATTCAGGCATAAATTCTTTGGATACATCTTCGACACAATAAAATTTGGAATATGTGTCACAAAATTTATTGTTAATTTCTAATTAAAATATTTCAAACACTATTAAAATGGGCGACTTGGTTGCCGTTTTGACTTGTTTAAACTGCGTATTATGTTGCAGGCTAACCATTTTATCTTGTCGGTAAGTTTGGAACTCGCTCTAGCATGACGATATTACCATTTATTCATTAGCGTTAGGTAGCAAATTGTTTCTTATTACCTAAATAACTGAGTCCTATAATATCTATGTAATATAGTTATTATATTGCACTATTAGGATTTGTTTATACATTCAGTACTTACATTATTCCTTTGATAATACATCTATAAACAAAGTCGTGTTAGTGATGACCGGGATAAACTTAAGAACGGGTCAACCGTTTCTCATGATCTTTGATTTTTTAGTATTGTCTCCGACTATACTGTGCCATTTAGCAGACTTTTTGGGAAAATTGCCACGGTTAACCGGCCTCAAACTGACCAAAACCTCATGCCGTTTCGGGTCTTTAATGCCGGGTGCAAGGAGATATTCACGAAATAAATTCAGCTGGTAAGGTAACCAACATAACTTGATTCTAAGGCGGAAGGAAGTTTGCCGGGTCAGCTAGTTTAATATAAATAGCACTTACGAATAACTGCACTGCGTCAATAAAAGTTCTACCAATTTTGCTAAAAAGTTTAACATGTATCATTGTAAATACAACAAGGACTAGGACCTTCCTAAATAGTATATATACGTCACAAATATTAGTCACGTGGTTACTGAAATCATAAACCTTCCATTAATTTAGCCAGAGTCGGATAGAAATAGCGCTCACATGCAAACATACGGGAGAACTGAGAACACTTTTTTTATTGTCTAAATACTTACATCATTCGAAGAGAAATCACTAAATTACATACATAAATACTAAGAATGATTTAGGTTCCAAAATATTGTGAACAAAAGAACTTATAAAAAAATAGTCGATATACGTACCCGTATGTCATTCACAAAATTACATCGAAAGGTCGCCACGCTGAAATCGTGGTGTTACCGACGCGATGCCAGCGCCGCAGTGCGGCGTGCAAGCGACATAGAGAGCGGTTCAGACGAGTGGTTCCCGCCAAAACAGACGCAGGCTGTGGCGCGAAGGCTCGTGATTGGAGGCGCGGGCGGCGGCGGCGGCGCGCGCGCAAGGCCGCCGGTTTTCCCGCGAACAATGCCAAATGGTGCATTTGTCAAGGTGAGTTCGTTCACCGCCGACGCCGGGCGCCGCGCGCTCGTCCGACGGACATTCGCCACAGCATTCGCTCGCTTCGCACCGATCGAAGGTCAACGGAAGGCAACCAAGCGCTTATTTCACTCTGCGCCGAATCTACATCCATTAGCATCCGCTCTGTACTACAGGTGAATAACTTAATTTATGTTTTCAATTATATTTTAATAAATTGTTTTGGGTTAATTTTATTTATATATTCTAAATAGAAATAAGCTATATATGTATATACTTATGATTATGTAAGCTGTAAAACATATGTGTTATTTATTCAAGAACTTGTATTTACTACAAGTCATTTAATTTTTTTATAATATAAGTACTAAAGAACTCAAAAAGAAAAGAACTGAAGATATGCGAAGAAAGAAGAGCAGTATCAAGTGCTACCCCCGGACGAACTTCCCAGCTCGGCCGACATGAACGGGTCGGTGGGATCTTCGTCCGTTTGTATCGCTTATACGTATTCCTACAGACAACGCTGGATTTCGCAAGATTGAAGAGTCACCAACAACAGACGCAGCGAAACCCGCATCTAATGTCACGAAATGTGCGCCGTAGCCACAGACTACGAATAGCTGTGCAGTACGAGTGAATGATGTCGATACCTTCGAATGGTTTTTTTCAGTAGTTTTGCGTAAGCAATGTTTAATGACGTTGTATCATACCGCAATAAACTGTTGAACGAAATCAGAAATTAACGGTTAATTTCTACTTCAGTGCAAAACTGAGCTCTTCCAATGATATTCGTGTCTTACAGTTGTAATCGAGTAGCTAAATGATTGCCTAGACATAAAATATAATTACGTTGGGAAACTAATAATCTTTTGTAGCTAAATGAATTGTATATACTAGTTAATTACTGACTATTGAATCTTGACAAACAGTCAATATTCAACTTACCATTCAAGAACTAAATAAATCTTTATTAAATTAATTACAGACAAGAATAATAGATTTGTGAATAGTGCTATGAGAATTTGTGTGTTGTATATTGTATACATACATACCGATGAGAAATAAGTAAGTTGGACCTTTCCAGTAATGTGTTCTGAAGTGTTTAAATCGAATTTAAACATTATTAAATTATTTAGGTTGATTTTAAAGTATTTTGGAGATACATACTTTTCACGACACTAATAATATACCTTTTTTGTCCGTGCGGAAATCCCTTCGGATACCCCCCCGCCGGCCAGCGGGGGCGGTTATGTCGGGCTTGAACCGACTCAAACCGCACGCCGTCTCGGGTCTACTATATGTTAAATTATGTTTATGTTAGAATTATAATTGTATACCTATATTCATTAATCTTTGTATTTAGTAAATGAATGTAATATCTATATGTAATTATTAGGCGTTCAGTATAATAATTTTGGCTTCATTTGTTTTATGTAACAAAATTTTGTGCCTACCAGCTTTTAATTATTCATAATAATAGGTTGGTTAACCTATGAAATTGCCGAATTACAAAGTTTAAAATCGATACGACATCACTTAGAAGTTACTTTTTATTTATAACTCCCAAAAAACTGTTAAAATAATAGATACAGTCGAACATAGAACCTCCTCCGTTTTTGAAATCGGTTAATAAATGACGACCTGTGTGACGTACCGGTATAAGAGCTTTTGACCGCTACGTCATAGGACGCGGGTTCGATTCGCACTCAGAGCAAATATTTGTATACTTGTACATAAAAGTGTCTATTTTCATGATTCTCAGAAACATCTATATTTAACAAGTATTTATCAAAAAAACGGACCTATTTAGGTAATTATCCGCATTTCAGAACCCATATCATCAGCTATGTTTCTTTTTGGGTCTAGATGGCAGTGTACAATTATTGAAAAAAGAGCATAATCGTGGATAAATAAAAACCTACTAAACGTGCATACCACAAGTCGATATAGATAACGAGCGAAGTTTCTACAATCACACGTGCGCAGTTATCAATTCTTGGATGATGAATCATCTTTCGGAGACGGTCTGTGCCGAAAACGTTTGAGGAGCTTCCTCCGTTCCTTGCATTAACTAGACCTGGATTTTTAGTTTAAATTGATGTTCATGATGGCAGTATGCAAGACAAGCAAAAATAAATAAATATTTTTGGTCATTCTACACAATGCTATTGGAGCCAAAGCAAGCATAGGTTAACTAACATGAGTTATGGGTTCTATAGAATGCGGATATTGTTGATAAATAAATCTGCTTAGATTTTTTCTAATCAATCAATTAGCCTATTGCAGTCCACTGCTGGACATAGGCCTCTCCCATTTTACGCCATAGCACCCGATCCTCCGCCTTGCGCATCCAGTCTATCCCAGCTACCTTTTTCAGGTCGTCCGTCCATCTTGCTGGGGGACGTCCCACCTTCCGTTTACCGATTCGTGGTCTCCACTCTAGGACTCGTTTGCTCCATCGGCCATCGGTCCTTCGGCAGATGTGGCCAGCCCATTGCCACTTCAGCTTGCTTATTCTGCGAGCTATGTCGGTGACTTTGGTTCTTTGTCGGATGGCCTCATTTCAAATTTTATCCTTCAAAGAAACCCCAAGCATAGCTCGCTCCATAGCCCGCTGCGCGACTTTTAAGTCGTGGACAAGCCTCACTGTCAATGTCCACGTTTCGGCACCGTAAGTCATGACAGGTAGGACGCACTGGTCGAACACCTTTGTTTTAAGGCATTGCGGTAAAGGGAAGGAGAAAACCCGACGCAGTTTGCCAAATGCTGCCCAACCTAATTGGATCCTTTTGGTGACTTCTTTCTCGAAGTTGTTTCTACCGAGCTGGATAACCTGCCCAAGGTAGACATACTGTTGAACAACTTCGAGTGTCGACCCTTCGATGGCAATCGGCCTCGGCGTGACATGTTCGTTGAACATAACCTTGGTTTTGTCAAGGTTCACACCAAGACCGACACGTCGAGAGGCTCCATTTAGGCTGTGCAGCATCTCGCCCAGCTGCTCCAGCGACTCCGCAACTATGACGATGTCGTCGGCGAACCGAAGATGCGAGATGTACTCGCCATTTATGTTTATACCCGGCCCAGTCCAATCCAGAGTCTTGAAGACGTCCTCCAGCGCGTTGGTGAATAGTTTGGGGGATATAACATCCCCCTGTCTCACTCCACGCTGTATGCTTATGGGGTTCGTCTTCTGGTCTTGGAGCTGGACGGACATAGTAGCGGTCTCATATAGGCATCTCAGCACTTCGATATATCGCCAATCAACACGACACCGTTGCAGAGCATCCAGAACTGCCCAGGTCTCGATGCAGTCGAAGGCTTTCTCGTAGTCCACAAAAGCCATACACAGCGGCTGATTATACTCGTGAGTCTTTTGTATAATCTGCCGAACAGTATGGATGTGGTCCACGGTACTGTAGCCTTTTCGAAACCCGGCTTGCTCCGGTGGCTGGAACTCGTCGAGCTTGCTCGCAAGACGATTCGTGACGACTCTCGAGAACAGCTTGTAGACATGACTCAGGAGTGAGATGGGTCTGTAATTCTTAAGCAAGGCTTTATCACCTTTTTTGAAGAACAGTACCACCGCACTCCCGCTCCATGCCCTAGGTGTTAAGCCTTGCTGGATGACGGAATTAAAAAGGCTCGCTAGCTCTTGGAGCACTGGGATCCCGCCTGCTTTTAGGAGCTCAGTAGTAATTCCGTCATCGCCAGGGCACCTGTTGTTCTTTGTTTGCTTGAGAGCCGCCTCTATCTCGCACTGCTCGACATCGGGTATTTCCTCGGTGTAATGGCACGTGAGTGGAGCTCTGTGGTCTTCAACGCTGTGTCCCGTCAGTTTAGGCATCCGTGATGCATACAGCTGTCCATAAAACTTCTCGACCTCTTCGAGAATCTCGAACTTTGAGGTGATGGTTCTGCCATCCTCAGTTTTAAGTTTCGTCAGATGGGGCCTTCCCAATTGCTGAGCGAACACTTTCGACACCCTATTTCGCTCAATCGCATCATGTATGGTGTTAGTGTTGAAGCGTCGGAGGTCGCGTCGTATCAGCTTTTTTATTTTTTGGTTTAAGACTCTCCCATCCAACGAAAACGACTGAGTTGAGGGCTCATCACGCCTCCTCCTCATAAGTTCGAGAGTCTCAGGAGAGAGTTTGGACTCTAGCTGTTTGCGTTTTCCGGGAAACAACTTTCGGGACACTTCCTGCAGAGTTTTGACCACTGTGTCGGTTTTCTCATCAATACTGCTAGTGGTTTCCAGCATTGCAAAACGATTTTTAAGTTCCAGTTGGAACTTTTCGGACCCTAGAGCTACTTGGAGCGGCGTAGGTCGGAGAGTAGACCGTATCATTCGGAATCTTTCAGCTTTAAGGTTGATATTTAGAGAGCCTCTGACAAGTCTGTGATCACTTCCGGTGTTGAACCTGTTAATCACGGAGACGTCTCTAAATATGTGCTTACTGTCCGTAATGAAAAAGTCTATCTCGTTCCTTACCACGGAATCCCGGCTTTGCCAAGTCCACTTCCTATGGGGCTTCTTCTTAAAGAAAGTATTCATTAAGAAGAGCCCTTTTTTAAAGTACGTACCGAAAGTAGTATATTTTTTATGGCAAGGCAAAGATTTGAAGTTGATATACAGTTTCTTGTATGCAATATTAATTATTTTTAGTACCCAATTGTGACTTTCCCACAATTTGACCCAATCACATTGAACTGGTGAGTGGTATGGGTTTATTGTCAAGTGGAGAACTCTACCGATCGTCTTAAACTGGGGCGTAACAAGGCTTGGCAAGGCTTTATTTAATAAGCTATGTAGAAGATACATTTATGGGACCGTCTGATGAACGTTATATAAATTGAAAATTATATGAAATGAACGTTATACCGCAGTTATATTCAATGTTATTAGAACAAACAAAGGCTATACGAAATTCATTAGATCACATAAAAAGGTATATTTTTATAGCATAAAACGAAAATTATACTCGTATCAAGTGAACGTTATTTAGATAAGTACAGTTATGCCGATATATTACACACTTGGCCCTCCATCTAGACGAAAACTGCCTCTTAAGATACAGGGTTTTCCCTAGTTTAAGAGTCAGGGTTTCTTACTACTTGAGCATAGATTATGTAAATGTACTGCAATAACTTTAAAACATTGTATAATAATGTATATCTATGTTATCTATTTGAAAAAAAAAAAAATTATTAATAGGGTATGCACTAGTTACTTACTAGTTACAACTTAGCCAACTTACTAATCATTGATGACTTGATGATTTTTAAGACAATACTTAGGTACTTATATGTTTAAGTATATATGCTAGGTATATTTGGTTATGTACCGACTCCATTTGTAATAGTAATAAGAATGCAAGCAGGTTAGTGGATGATTATTTTTCAGTTAAGCAATAAGTCTATGAGTACCTACATATTTATTCAGGCATTAATTACGTGAATTCAATGTCTCAGATATAGATATCTACCTACTTTCTCGTACCTAATCTTTTTTTTTACATAAACAAATCCTATCTATCGATGTGCCTCTGGAAAGCATACAGTATCGATTGAAGAAGCTGTCTATACTTAGCCAAAAATGGTTACGTTTCACCTGACGTTTGATAGATGTCAGCACTGTCAAACCAGCAAGGCGGGAATCGCTGTCGCTTAGATTGTCATAGCGTTGTATACTTTCGCCGCGTGCGGTCGCAATATCTAAATACTTCCTTGATCCCTAATATATTGAAAAGTATTGTGTTCCAAAGTGTTACATTATTTGATATTGCGTTTATTTCCTCATATATTTTCAATCGCGAAGTCGAAAATATTAGTGCTATTTCTTAATATAGCGAATAGCTACGACGTCAACAGGGCACCCAATGCCTTGCGATCGATTTTATCGGAATCCCCGACGTCCTTACTGGCCTCTTTACAACAAGAGTCGCCGTCAAGTAGCAGTTCATCGGACAGCGGGTCAGAGTACTCGGAGCCAGATGGACCAGCCAGGAGGAAACAATAACGTGTTGCACAGGTAACGATCGATCCTTGGATCGATGCGTTATACGACAAGGTCAGTTTTATTACAAATTTAATATTGCACAAACAATGTACACCTAACGCGAATACAAACAGGACCACGTAATTGAGTCGACTTATAACGTAATGTTTGCAAATCCGCCGATTTAAATCGTTAGACTTAGTGGTCTTATTAAACTGCTTTTATCGTGGAAAAAATTCTCAACCTGATGAGAAACGATTGCTCTAGCTGATAAAACTGCAACAGGTTAACACTGCCACGTGGCAGTATATATATTATAAGAAAGAATCGACAGCCATGAATGGCATTTCCGTGCTTTTGCAATTTGAAAATTAACGATGAACAAATGCTTTAAAAGAAGGTATATATATATTTTTTGGGCGTCAATAGAAGACATGGCGCAAAGGGCAAGCCCATTTACTAAGCCATTATGGACTAGGTTCATAATAATCCCTCAGCGTTAAAATCTACCCTCTTTAACAATATTTCTGTAATGTATTGAAACTTCAACGAAATTTCAGACAAAAAATACTGATATGCCTTCAAGGAGGATATATTACTTATTTTTATTTGATAAAACAAAACTAGCGCCGTTTATTCCACCTCATGGTGGGTCTTATTTTTTATTAAGCTTTATACAAGAAAACTATCAATGCCAACAAAATTTCATCCTGTTCTTTCACAAACAATACAACCAGTCCTCATTAAGATTCGTTTCGTCGTCGTTAACTATTACTTTGGAAGATAAGTGATGGAACTAGGCTCTCAATCTTTGAGAACTGAACTAATTTGTAAAAATAAAACATTCGTCTGAATACCTACTCATTCTTTTATACCAGATTTTCTCCAACAGGGAGACTATATATTCAAAATGTATAACAAGTTGATTCAGTTATGCTTTCAGGCTGCGGAAGCCGTGAGGCACTTTAAATCCCTATTTATGCCTACAAGTTGTTTATGCCTACAACAAGCTGTTTCATGGCACCCCTATATGGACCCTACTCAAAGGGATATAGGGCTTGCCTATTGGTCATACAAGACCAAGCCAAGTTATGCCTTCAGGCTGCGGAAGCCGTGAGGCACTTGGAATCCCTATTTATGTCTACAAGTTGTTTATGCCTACAACAAGCTGTTTCATGGCACCCCTATATGGACCCTACGCATAGGGATATAGGGCTTGCCTATTGGTCATACAAGACTAAGCCAAGTTATGCCTTCAGGCTGCGGAAGCCGAGAGGCACTTGGAATCCCTATTTATTCAATTAAAATTTTTAAGCAATTTGTATGCTTACTTCTCCTGGTCGCGGGTTCAGGTCCCGTCCTAGATGTTCTCTTTTGCCGATCCCTATTTATGGCTACCAATCGGTCTGGCTCCAGACACCTTGGGTCGCGGAGACCCAGCGTGCAGAGGGATGTTAGGCTCTAATATGTTTACATAATTGCCTATTGGTCAGCTAAGACCAACCCAAGTTATGCCTTCAGGCTGCGGAAGCCGTGCGGCACTTGGACCGTATACATGCTTGCCATTCGGTCTGACTTCATCATTACACCTTCTTTCTTCTGTAGCATGTTGGGTCGCGGAGACCCTGCTTGCAAAGGGATATAGACCTTTAGTATGCTAATACAATTGCCTATTGGTCAGTCAAGACCAAGCCAAGTTATGCCTTGAAGCTGCGGAAGCCATGAGGTGCTTGGAATCCCTATATACGCGGACCAATCGACCTGGCTTCACACATATTGGGCTGTGGAGATCCACTAGACACAAACATCGTGACTGCGTGGCAACCAAACAGATTAGCACATTGAAAGACTGATAATACTAGCCAGGAGTGTCTTCGAACAGCTGGTCCCACAAAGTTAGATGCCTAGAGATGAGCTGGTGGTACGGGGCCATATACACAGTACCTATTCACAAGAAGCCTGCAATCCATTTCAACATTGCGGAAGCCGCATGTGCTGAGTCAATTTGTATTTATGTCCAGCAGGGGGAGAGATGAAGTCTCCTGCCTTACTGATACTAACCCCAACTATTACAGTTCATAGGCAAGTTTCAGATAACTTTTCCATCACATTATGTGCCAAGCAGATACAACATTATAGCCGACAGGCTGTAATGAGGATGATCGCTGATGGAATGGCATCTCCTGACTCAAGCGACTGCGGCAGTCTTTGGAGAAGTTAGCTTTAACCGAACAAAGATAAAATTACGTTTCAGCAGTGAACACATCTGTCTATTTAAACTGCTGATCGAAGGCTGCCTTTCGTAAACAATGGGACTATCTAGTAACAAGGGTCCCACCCCGCCACTCTCCCTATTGCCCAGAATTTCAGCATATATGAACAGTGCTTGGAGGTAGCTTCTTCTTCGCTAGAGGTAGCTACAGAGTGCGTCCGGGCTTTCGAGTCTCAAGACTCGAAAACCAGAACACGCGAAGCTCTGGAACTCGAGCTAAAAAGCCCAAGCTAGCTTTAAATCTGAATACCGTCGAGGACCTTATTAGACGTAGTAACGTCGGTGCCTCGCCCCCAAGTACAAACCTACGGGGGAGGGGTCAAAAATAATTGATGATACTCTACTTAATTGCTTATTCACTAGCTGGAAAGCCCTTCTTCATCATCATCATTATCATCACTTTCCTTAATCTGCGGACATAGTATCATTCTTAATATATCTATTTTTACAAGAAAACCATTCTTACAGGACAATTCTTGTATAGTCACCCTCGGAAGTTGCTGAGCACTGAGGAATTTACAAACGATCATATTACATTGAAATAAATTAGTTACGTATGAATGTTTTTATAATCTTCAGAGGACCGATTTCACATTTCTCAAATTTTGTTTATTGAGTCGTGTCAGGTTTTAGAGCTTAGGTACTCGGGTAACTTTTAATGTGGGCAATTTCTAACTGTATCTCGTAAAACAGCAAAATTAAAATATAACATTAAAGTAATAAGAGTCGCTAAGCCAGAAGTAGTACAATCGAATCATCATTAACATGGAATCCCCGATTTACATGGAATAGTTCCCCCGAATTGGAGGGGTTACATCTAGCTCTCTCAAATACGCTCTTTGTCATAGCGTACTGAAAGGCAATATAGATATAATAATAGTACATTATTAGCATCAGAATTTATTATTCACGGCCTTACTTTGCTTTACATTCAAAGTGATAACTTCTATGATAACTGATAAAATACAATGTTTCTACAAATGCAACTACCCGGCGTCGGACCAAAACTGATTATCTAGACACCATGATTATGACATATGCCGGTTACTTTAGTTTGACATTTAATCGAGAAATATAGTTCTAAGAGCCCTGCAGTTAGGGGTTTGAATAGTCCGTTCATCGCAGTTGACAATAAAATATAACCTCACGTACTTCAATTAAAAACTGGTTTCAAATTGTCCTTCGTGATGATGGAATTTCGGCTTCTCCTGCTAGTGGCAGGTGACTCATTACGATGACGAGATATTATCTCGAGGTTACTTGAGTCTTCTAATATATGCTCTAATCAATATTGTCGCGAAATAGAGCTTGCAAAGGAAAATCATAATTCCTTTCTTAATTATTTAAAAAAAATTGAACTGTCATAGACAGTCAGGTACTCAAAATGATAGTCAATATTTCTGATTCTTATAACTTATTAATTAAAATATGCACAAGGAAATAGATAGTAACTAACTAATAGATAGAATGATTATGTATAATAAATAAGGATCACGAAGTACTGAAAGTTTTATAGATAGTCTATAATAAAGACAGTAACAGTTGCAGTAATGATAACTATAACTAGGTACTAATTTCCTTTTCCGATTACGGTTCAATCCATAATAATCATCATAGCGTTGTGTTTTCTATATGTCACCAGCAGATAACAAACACGTCTTCAATCGATACTGTATGCTTTCCAGAGGCACATCAATATAACGGTTTTACATAAAAATAAAACCGATATTATGTGCCGAGAAGGAAAGCGTACAGTATCGCAGGAAGATCTTCCTGGTGAAGCCTATGACAATCTAAGCGACAGCGATTCCCGCCTTGCTGGTTTGACAGTGCTGACATCTATCAAACGTCAGGTGAAACATAACCATAGAGACCGCATTTATGGCTAAGTATAGACAGCTTCTTCAATCGATACTGTATGCTTTCCTTCTCGGCACATAATATCGGTTTTATTTTAAAGTAAAACCGTTATAATATATTTAGGTACAGTCTGTAATCAATTTATTGAATTTTTATAACTAACCCGATTATAATATCATTGACCGTCTTTATATTTCAAATAGAAAGTAAGTAGCTGGTGTATACCTTCCTGATTAGGTGCCTAATGCTATTTTTATTGAACTGCTCTTCATACAGTTTGGAGGCGGAATTTTTCTTCGTCAACAGGTTAAGTATTTTGTTGTTGCATGCTGTCTGCTAACATAATGAGATCGGTAAGTTATGATAATATTCAACTACCTACCTACATTGTTTTAGTAGCATTCGTCGACCAACCCGTGCTCTGTTCTGTTCTCTGTTATCATATTGGACTTCCCGTTACCGGCGAAGAATTGCATATTTTAGATAAGAGTATATATATATATATATAGTATAAGAGTATATAAGTATATCTATTACATAATATTCCATAATTCCGTGTTATTGTTTCATTTTAATCTTGAATCTAAGCGCCAATTATATTATTGTTAGGAAGAGCTGAAAAGCTGATAGGTATTATAATATACGAGTAATAATTAATTATGTACGTTCAAACATTTTTACTGGCTATTCGGGACTAAAATTGTGGTTATTTAGTTAAGTATATGATTAATTCTCCACAGTTCCTTTATCGCTCATCTGTAAAACCGCAAAAAAACTTATATGTATAATTTGTGCAAATTAAGTTATAAAAGTTCTAAGTTCGATGCGGCAGTGAAATTACTGTCGGCCTAGATCACGCAGCTAGTATTATGAACGAATTCGAAAACAGAATCCTCGCGAAACCCGTCTAGAATAGGGCGTTCCAACTTCTTGCTCCTCTCTTTTCCTTACTACTTGCAGGGGAGCAAGAAGTTGAAATGTAATTTCCCTTATACGAATATTAGCCGTTTATCTATTTCGCGCAAAGAAAAACATACACACCAGGTACCTTACTTCCTTCATTCCTAAACAATATCATAGTAAAATGTATAGAACCAAATGACAGGTAGATACATATTACATAGCGCGTGGGCCGCCGCCACCTCCTTCTGCGAGCATGTAATGCTCGCGAAGGAGATGGCGGAGCGCGCCCGGGAGAGATTCCCTGGCCCGCCGAGCCCGCAACTTGCTCGCCGCGCGTTGCAGGCGACTCAGGCGCCGGATGTCGCTTAACGACCTCTCCGTCCTCCATGAGCGCAGGCCTGGGGGTGGCAGGTAAGGCCGCCTGTCACCCCAGCAGAAGCAGGCCGGGACGGTGGGGCGACTAGCGCCCCTCCCCCAAACCGGGGCAAGACGGGGACACCGTGGTTCCCAAACCCGAGGGGGCCATTTCGAAACCGGAGATGGCCCAGGGTCAGTCGGGGTGCGAGGGATATTCTCTATGGGAAACCTTACACCCCGGCGTCTGTAGACCCGAGACGGCATGCGGTTTTAGTCGGTTCAAGCGCGACATAGCCGCCCCCGCTGGCCGGCGGGGGGGTATCCGAAGGGATTTCCGCACGGAAAAAAAAAGATACATATTATTGGAGCCAAATATAGCTCACTTTTAGGACCCATAATATATGTGTCCGTGGTGCTTATCTCTTTTATAGGTAGTTTACCTATATGTGTCTATTGTCTCCCGTTTGCTAAGGAGCAAAGTCGACGGACCAGGACCTACCTGGGGTCTGTACTTCACACGACTGGTGATATCGATTGCGACGTCTAGGAACACATTGCTGGGCCAAGTGCCGTAAGATTTGTGCCTCGACTTGACGTTGTCAGGCGTAGCACGGTTTATAACTTTATTAGAATATTTAACAAACTACCTATATACTTTAAAAATAATAATTTATAAAAGAGAGTTCCAAATTGAAAGAATTTATATTGAAAGGGTGTTATTATTCCGTGGGAGATCTATGAAATGATAAATTATATAATATGGCAAAGTTCATTACCGCATTAAGGTTTGGTAATTTGGTAATATTATCAAAAAACTATTGACATCTTAATTTTGTTATTCTATTTGGCACAAAAATCTCGGATTTATATATTGAAGATCTATTTTTTTTCTCTCTGACATTAATTTATTATAATGGTGTATTTAAAAAAAAAACCATTGAAAATTGTGTTAAAATGTAAGTGCTTTTTTTTTGTTTTTTATTTTTTTTTTTTCTTCAAACACAAGTTTTTCTTGAATAAATACTGAAAGTCGCCTGCGGTTAATTTTTGCGGCGACCGCCAGTCTGGCCATGCCACCTCCGCCGGGCCCCGGAAGGAGTAGACCCAAGAAGTGCTGGCGTGACGTCACAGATGATATGCTTGCTAAAGGTTCCAGGGATAGCTCGGGTTCTGAGGTAGATAATAGCCTCGAAAGTGGATGACGGAAAATATTTATTCTGTGACTCATGACTAGGTACTCATAAGTAATCCATCGACGTCTATTTTCAAAATAAATAACATGTCATCGGAAAATAGCATGTATTTACCCAAATCATGGAAAAAAAATGTCAGAAACCCGGAGTTTGAAATATAATGATTCCACTTTCCCCCTTAGAAAATGGGAGACAAAAGACACATATAGATAAGCACCACGGACAAAAATATTAAGGGTCCTAAGTGAGCTATATTTGATTCCAATAATATGTATCATTTGGTTCTATACATTTTACTAGATATTGATTAGGAATGAATCAAGTAGGTACCTGGTGTGTATGTTATTCTTATTAACTGAATTTTTTTTCTTGCCAAGCATGTGTGGTGGGTATCTAATTTTGGTTTATTTTGGCTTTCAAGGTAGCGTCTGCCGTCTCACCCCGAGAAGAAAGCCTGCTCCTGCGCCTGCTTATCTTGTGAACACGATTGACACTTACAGACACTTTTAAAGCTATTTTACGCAGTATAATTTCTTGTAGTTAGTGTATTATTGAAGTAAGATCGATAAACGAATCGATATCGATAACACGAGGAATAATATTTCCTTGTAGCCAAACTGGTGCGTCACTGGAAGATAAAATAAAATTAGCACATCCTTTATCTAAGAGTAGGGAAGTATATACCAACCTACTTATTATAGTAAAAGTAGGCTCTTGATCTCAATCTACGTTTTATAGCTGTCCAAGTCCATTTGAACAATTATATACCATCCATGGAGACCTTTCAGAGTCTACGTCCTCGACAAATGTTAAGCCCATGGTTTATGCTCTCATGACTGATAAATCAGAAGAGTCCTATAAAGCGTTATTATTTATTGCTTTCTAGACATAACTTATACCTACTAGGTACAAGTTATCGTTTCTGAAAAGCCACTACACTTTTTTATTGGTTCACGACTGTACATACTTAGTCCACGGTAGTACAAACTTACTGTATACAGGTTGACTCAAAAGTTTAATGACAAGTAGATTGGCTAAAAGGAAATATTATTCCTCGTGGCCAATCAGTTTGGCAATCTAGTTTGACCACGAGGAAACACCCAACGAACTAACAAATATATTTGACGTTATCGTGGTAGAAAGGCCCTCTAACTCGAAACACAACTCATCCCCACATTTGTGTAGACTTCGCTACTAACTAAAGGGAAGCCAGTACCAGTAAGAATTGATTTATAGAATTTTAGCCGCCAGTAGCATTAGTTGGAGCTACTTGATACGCACGCAATTGCGTCTCATAATTTCAAGTTACCCGTTTTATACGAGAAAGTGAAAAACTAAACCAATGTTACGTCTGATTACGTATCTGATTAGCTCTAGTCTATAATTTTGCGACTGCGTCATACAGCTTACCATAGATTTTAATATTTTTCAAACCAAAATTGTTTACAAGTAATTAATACCATGAGAAATAGTGTAAATTTGTACGAGCTTATGACGCAAATTACACAATTTCCATCGAACTGTGGGGTTAAAGGAAAAACAGGTTTAAACAAATCAATATTATTTTCAATAAATTTATCAGTACATCCACTTTGAATGCATATTAATTTTACTCAATAAAATACAACATAAAGTCTTCGACAGTAGGAAACTAAACGTACGAACGAGTATAAGATACAAATTATTTACAATAAGGTGGTTTAAACACAAAATAAAACAGAACATAACAAAAATCAGTGCAACAATTAAAATAATAAATATTTATAGATAGTGGACTTCAACGTGGTAGAATTATAATATAATCTAAGGATATAATAATTCAATCGTTAGTTACAATGTTTGTTACAAAATTATCTATTGGCCTTCACATCACAGAGCTAAGCGATCTCGAGGGTCGACCGTGAGCTGAAACACCTCGCGGGGACGCGAACGTTGAACTGAGATGCGTCTCACTACTACACGTCACTCACCACACTCTCTCAACTAAACTTAATATTATAACAAAATAATTCGTGGCACAAAATATATTTCGGAGCGAATAACAAGTCTACATGCACATAACGTCAGCCATAACTCAACGACTCTAATCAACTAAAATGCTTCATTGCTACGTAATAATGTCAAAATAATGTAAAATATCAGAGCTGCGCATCAATGTATCCGCGACAGACGTAGGCTCAGATAAATTATAATGTTAACAAATTTTAAAACAGTAAAAAACGCGCATAAAACCATCATGCAATCAACTCCAAGTCGATTTTAAGGACTAGAAAAATGCAAACATTCGAAGAAACGTAACGTCCATGTCCGTCGACCAATAAATGCCCACACCGTATAAACCTAACAATGATATGTTTAGCTCCCGAAGCGATGTGACAATATGAGATGAGGCACAGCAGCCCGCGAGCGCAACACGACCCGACCGTGTATATTATAATAAAAAGATGAACACACTATCAATATATTAAATACCTAAAATATCCAACAAGGGGTATCGGATGATTCGAGTAGTCACCAAATGTAGCTGAGAATTTCGATAGTTTCCATACAACAATAATTACTTTTAACTTAGGACAGTCGTTAGGCCTTAAAATTTAAAATGTACAGTTATTTATTATGGCAGATATCAACAATCAATTTATACTATATATCGATACGATACTGACAATTTTTTACAGAAACAATACTAAGTTATATACAGTCATCCGATAACAACGTGCAGCGACTTTCGCGGTGAGGCGACGCCACCTCGCTTACAAATGGCACTTTCGACACGAGCTCCCGCTACTGCACTTCTCGCTCCGTCCCGCTCGGGCCGGGTGCAAACAATAGACCGTCTCTATCGTAATAATATACATAATACTCTAAATTATCCTATACCATAAATATACCGAAACCCCCGGCCGGCGAACGAGAACGTGAAGTACGTACAATAAAAATCCAAACGAGGCATTGGCGGCGGAGTCGAAGCGTCCGAAAACACAGGCACGGTCGGACACGCTTGAGGTCACGGAGGGTACCAGGAGAGTTAGCAAGGAACGCAAGCGCGGACTACGGGGCCGCCGGCGCTAGGCGTAGCCGGGCGGGTCCCACGTGGCGGTCCATCAGGACGCGTGCGGCAGCAGCACGTAGTACAGGCAGGCGGCCAGCAGCGGCACGGCCAGGGCGAGCAGCAGGCGCGGCTCCAGGCGCGGCGCCTTGTGCTGCAGCAGTTCCAGCTGCGCCGCCAGACGTGCACGCTCGGCGCTCACCTCGGCCCAGCGCTCCTTAGCCCGCACCAGCTCCTCCTCCAGAGCGTGCAGCGAGCCGTTCTGCAGCGTCACCTGCAGCCGCGAACCGTCGTCCAGCCGCACGAACTCGCCGGCCGCGCTCACCGCCGTCGCGTCCTCGCCCGTATCTCCCGTTTCGGCGACCGGTGGAGTTTCAGCCCCTAGCTCATCGCGGTTGATTTCGGTTACCGCGGAGTCCGTCTCCTCGTCGTCCTCGTAGTCCAAGCGGAACATCTCGTCGATTTCGGCGGAGATCTTGCCGGTGTCGATGCTGCGCTCCGTGGTGGAGTCGTCGTCATCGAGCCGCCGTAAGTCCTCGAGCGACCTGCCTGTCTCGACGCTTTTTTCTTGTGTGTTTCTCTCTCGTATAGTGGAGGTAGAAGAGACCCGCAGTCGATCTATCTGTTGTTCTCTGGCGACAAGGTCGACGCGTAGTTTGCCAACGACCGCGGTGAGATCGTCGATATCCGCTCGCGTCGGTCGGAATGCGAGCTCGGCTTGCATCTCGGCTGCGCTAGTGGCCAATCGCTGAATCTTAGCGATATTGGCCTCCTCGGCAACCGTCGAAAGAGTAAGTTGAGCCTAGAATACACAAAGAAAACTATTATACTCAATCATTAAAAAAAAAACTTACTTTACGAGCAGGTATCGTGTTGTGAAACGAGTATGCAGGCAGTTCGCAATAAAATGATTACTAATAATAATCCTAATACTAAAGCATTAAAAAGTTATATTGTATACCTGCAGGTCAGCGATCCGTGAACGATAAGCAGCTGCATCATCAGCTTCTATCGCTGGCGGTTCGTGTGCGTCGGGTTCTGCGGCGAGTAGTTCGTCCCGCGCGGCTCGGAGCTGCTCAATATCGGCATTTGCGGTGCACAAGCGCTCACGCAACACCTTGATCTCTTCATTGAGCCCACCCATCACACGCAAAATGTTAGCGTACTCCACGCCCGCTTTGCTCTACAGAAAATTATAGAATTTGTGTATTATTTTGAGTGTTTCATTTATAAGCCTTAACGCCTAACATGTAACGTGACCTGCTTTACACGGCGTAATGCAACATTTGTAGCGAGCAACGAGCTTCCTTCCTAGATTTCCTAAAAAAAAAGAAAAAAAAAGGAACGAATACTAGCTTATCGTTTGTTTCTCCTTAATGACTGCATGAACATTTTTAACATGATACATTACGCCGTGCAACTTCAGTAAGTATTTATTTTGCAAGAAATCAGAATAAAAAATCACGGCACGTTGATTTACCTAAATTAAAAGTAAATCTTTAACCTTATTGACTGTAAAGTTCCCTTATTTCTGCCACGCGGCGTTTTACCTCTCATGTAGCAACTGTGAATCAGCAACTTAGAATTAACTACTACACGAGCTTTCTAGTCTATTTTTGAAGTAGTAAGTACATTCACTGAAAGATCAGGAGAGACGTGTAAACAAGTTCAGTTCATTATGAAAGTGTAATTTGCTCTAAAACATAATCAAATAGGCCTACGTGAGTTTATTTTACATGGAATTAATAATACAGCTGTCGGATCTTTGTTACAACTTCATTGGAGTCTTTAGGCTGAAGAATAACAAACAGGTAATAATTCAGTATCCATGAAGTAGATTGTTCAAGGACCTTAAGGCATCTCCTAGCCGCCAAGCATTAGGGAACAATAATAAATTATTTGTGGGCGGGACGAGGCGTTGCCCGCTCTGCACCGCCCGATGGATTGACTCACCGTCCACTGCGCAACTCGCAATAAAGAACAAAGCATCGTACGAAACCATCGCACCGTGAAATTGTGCATTAACATACCTAATAATATGCTCGTATCGTACGCCGCCCTTTACCGCGATTATTAAAAATATTACAAATCCGTTTCTCGTACCTATTTTAAATATCATAAAGAAAATATTGCAACTGCTTCTTGCTTAAATAATGCAACTAGTTAACATAAGACTACAATTCGTAATTAAATTGGTTTATAAAGTAAATCATTATACAGAATTTAATGTTTATTTTTTTAATATATACTTACTAAAAATTGAATAACAGTTTTTCAATAAATGTATGTGAATGTATATGTGGTAATTGCAACTAAAAAAAATTAAACTTTGTCTTTCTGTCTAAAGAGACAGAAAGACAGAAAGACAAAGTTTAATTTTCATCAATTCAAATCTCTGGAACGGCTGGTGCGTTTTTGACGAGACTTCCATTGGCAAGTAGGTAATATTACAAGGCGTAACAAGGCTACTTTACAATTAGGATTCCGCGTAAAAAAATTAAAACTCAGATCTAAGTCTACGCGGACGAAGTGGCGGGCACAGCTAGTGTATTAAATATCCCGAAATTATGTTTTGTGGATAATGTAGGCCTACTTGATCTTGCTCGCAGTCAATGACTCACTTTAGTCTATACAGATAAAGGTAATGCATGAGTGAAAGAGCGAAAAGTCAACAAGCCGTGAACACTCGCATGAAGTATAGTATAGAAATCCTTAATTGTTAGTAATAGTATAAATATGTATACCCTTTTTCTTTTTTTTTCGTGCGAAAATGCCCTCGGATATTTTTTTTTTCATTATACCCCCAGCGGGGGCGGTTATGTCGGGCTTGAACCGACTAAAACCGCACGCCATCTCGGGTCTTCAGACGCTGGGGTGTAAGGTTGCCCATAAAGCATATCCCTCGCACCCCGATAAATATGTATACCCATACCACACCACTATATCTCCGAACGCGTAGGTTTTATGTTTTATACGATCCAATTTAAAACTTCGTGTAAAAAGTTATATGTCTACCGAAATTCTTAGTAAAACTATATTAGAAAAAATATATAATAAACAAACGAGTCACTGGAACATTTGTAAGATGTCTTTCGCATCAGTGCTTAAGCTATTCATTTACTGTGTTCTAAATTAATAGAAACACTAACATCGGTGAATTAGTCACGGGCTGACCATCTACCAACAAAAAGACCACATTTAGCTGAAATGAACACTATTTTATATTGACTAAACGATGAATCACGCTAGCGTGTGTCAGGGCCGGATTCGCCGGATCGAACCTCGGACGAGGCCATACGCGCGGAAAACCATTAACAAATGCAGTTTATAAAATATAATTATAATTAAACTCACTGCCTTCGTTTGAATTTAATACATCGACATAAAATTCCAATTATAATTTAATTTGAAAAGCATGCAACTATTAGAATTCTAAAAGTACGAGGAACAAGGAGGGCAAAAATGGTCACCATTTTTGCCCATATTGCTAAGATCTATACTGCGCAGTATAACATTCAAGCAATACAAGATTTATATCGATACCCTAAATCAGTGTACTGAAGACTGGATAATGTTCGCTCGTAATGGAAGAAAGCAGAACCGATGCAGAAGTAGTCGCAAAGCCGCGGACTTATTCACTGGAATATATTCTACGACTTCTTTTGACCTTCTTTTTACAACAGCTTTTGAGATCGCTCGTCCATATTTTCATCAACAACTTATGACCGAGTGTCTTCACCAATTCGTGCAAATCGATGATGACATTGATAAGGACGTTATGCACCAAATTTAAAAAAAAATAACGACAGAGCTCCGACAGCATTCAATTGCCCTTAAAATTAAAGGTAAAACTGGATGTGAAATAAATTTGAAATGTTGGGCTGCTAACAAGATGGATGAAAATTCATTGTATGCAGCTGCGATGAGAATTTTAACGTGGATGTGTGGACAAGACTAGAATGAGAGTCGGCTAGATAAGATATTATGTAATTAAAATGTTTGGTTTACAAAGTAAAGACAGTTGCCAACCTTATTTTATTTCCAGAGTCTGAAAAATCTAACATACCCTTCACTTTGTTTATGAAGTAAACATTATCAAAAAGCTCTAAAAATGTCTCTGTACAGGACAGCTCTTAAGTCATCGCATTAGCAGTTTTTGTGGGGTAGTTTTACTAACTTTATCCAAAAGAATAACTATCCTAATATTGATACCTATAACAGGGCCCGGCGCCTAGGTTTGCACGTCGCGTCGGGAAGAAGAGAAAGAGTCCGGTTAAGATCGACTTACTTTGGTTTTGTAGAGCGTTCTCAATGTCGTGCATCGGACGGGTGTTTCCTCGTGGCCAAACTAGATTGCCAAACTGATTTGGCCACGAGGAATAATATTTCCTTGTAGCCAAACTGGTGCGTCACAGGAGGATAAAATAAAATTAGCACATCCTTTATCTAAGAGTAGGGATATTTTTATTTTAAATAACAATAAGTACATTTACGTACAAATGTGGTTACAAATTTTATATCTAACTAAACTAAATAAAACTAAAATAAAATAAATAATTAAAAGAAACTTATACCTAAAATGCATCGTGGAATTCCTCCGCATCGCATGCCTCCTGTGGTAACGTGCCCAGGAGACTGGCAGCATTGCCACGTTGTATGGCAATACTTATTCTCTTTGCTAAAAAGAAGCCAGCCTTCTGGTCACGAGAAGCGTCGATCATACGTGTTGCAATCTCCCTGAAGAGACTGCGAGCACTCGGACCCCATGCCCCTAACGTTTTGACTCCAAACGGCACAAATTCATAATCTCCAATATAGTTTGAGTATTTGCGCCGTTTGAGAGTCTCCGCAGAAGCAGCAGCAGCACCGGCACAGCCAGCCGTGCTGGCAAAATTTTTTTTTTTTTTTTTTTAAAGAATATTAGTAACCGAAATTACTAATATTCCCCCTAACCCCTCCAGCTAAGCTAAATGCTTGTGTTAGGAGTGGGTTCACGTCAGTAGTGTAATGGCCAGGATTCGAACCCGGGACCTCTCGATCGTAGGGTTGACTCCTTAACCACTAAGCTACCGACGCTGAGTACGACGCGATGAGTAGGAGCAATGGTGTCGACGCATGTTGCATCCCAAACCAGAGTGCTACCCATTTTCCATGGCATTAATGACATACCGTCCGGTCTCTTGCCATCGTCGCGTGCCAAACCATTTGGTTCAAGTACAGCTGGCACACCGGCAGTGACAAGAGCACGTTGGATTATGTCATTGAGGCTGGCGTGCCGTGGTATTCGCCCAGCGCTCCTGCAGCACGATAAGCCATGGTGTCCGAACCTGTCGACGGCTTCTCCACAGCGACATCGATGCAGAGAAACACACGGTGCACCTTACACCAATAGGGAAGTATATACCAACCTACTTATTATAGTAAAAGTAGGCTCTTGACTCAATCTGAAGAATTTTTCGGAGATGGAACGTTTTATAGCTGTCCAAGTCCATTTGAACAATTATATACCATCCATGGAGACCTTTCAGAGTCTATGTCCTCGACAAATGTTAAGCCCATGGTTTATGCTCTCATGACTGATAAATCAGAAGAGTCTTATAAAGCGTTATTATTTATTGCTTTCTAGACATAACTTATACCTACTCAAATAGGTATTAAGTTATCGTTTCTAAAAAGCCACTACACTTTTTTATTTGTTCACGACTGTACATACTTAGTCTACGGTAGTACAAACTTACTGTATACAGGTTGACTCAAAAGTTTAATGACAAGTAGTTTGGCTACAAGGAAATATTATTCCTCGTGGCCAAATCAGTTTGGCAATCTAGTTTAGCCACGAGGAAACACCCCATCGGACTGACAGTAAACGTAGACAGGTCACGAACTATAAACTATCATCGTATACGGATAATCTAGTTTTATTATTATGAGAACAAGTTGACACGACCCATTAATAACAGCCGTCACCTACTGAACTAGTGCTATATATTCTAATCGAATAGCATATGTCAGTTTTTTTTATTTTAGTGTCGTGTCTATATATATTCTCTGTCTACAACTTTATGACCCACGTGTCAGTCTGATGTGCGACAGAGAGAACGCTCTACGAAACCGAAGCAAACCGATCTTAGCCGGACACTCTGCTTCCCGACGTGTAACCAAAGGGCCGTTTACTGCAGGTATCTATCCAATCAGTGAAGGTGTATTATATACACCCTATAGCGATCGGATACTAGTTTTATTACATATTATATAGTCTCAATTAAATGGGCTTATATTGAAACTATATAGTGTAAACGGTTTGGGCTTGATGGGATTGAGCGGGTGGGTCTTTAGGAGAAACCTTCAAAATCTCATATCTAACTAATGCCGCTGATGAACAAAAGCCGTGCCAAAGCAACCGATGCAAAATCACAATTGTATAAAACTAGACTTTATTAAATTAAAAATTCATACTGTCAGTGGCATTATTCATACCTTCAAATATATCGCATGCGACATATGCACTAAATAGAACAGGTAAGATCGAAATTTTAAAATTTTGTATATTTTGTTTGGTTCACGTAACTGGTACAGATGGTAAAAGTGAAATAAGGCCTATGAAGATAAAAGATTAAGATAAAGAAAAAAGATAAGACATGCTTTGAAGTATTATTCCTCATATAAAAATATTGAGTAAATGTTACATCTCATCATCAGCATCTTTAGCGTTGCTCTCGGTTGCGTCCGACGCTTACACTTCCGAACCGGGCTGCGCCCACTCCTTCTCCTCCTCTTGGTTTGTCTTATACAGTTTTTATGGGAGCGACTGCTGTCTGACATCCCAACCCCGAGAAGTAGCCTGCACAGTCCGCCAATCAGCAGGTGTACCAGAAAATCTTGGAGAGGCCCCAATAATACCCTAATTTTACCTCTCATGCTAAAGTTTGAAAAGGGTAGTGCCTTACCGGAGATTCCTCTTTAGTACTTGATTCGCTATAGGTTGAATTTGCGTTGTTATCGGGACGCAATTCACCGTCCAACGGGCTCGAACTCTCCGTCTCGTGCTCAGGGTCTAGCAGAAAATTCGATAAAAAAATAATTGGGTATACATAAGCATGGAGCTTCAAAAATATCAATAATAGGGTACTTGACTGTCGAATCAAATCAGTAGACATAAACTGCTTTTTTTTTCGATAACAAGCTTTTTCAATATTTATCCATTTTAGCCGGGTAGTTATGGATATTTTCAATTCTTAACTAGTGTATCGACTAGGCTACGCACGGGAAAAAAAACATAATTTTATATTCATTACCTACCCATAATTACCTACCCGGTAGGTAATTGTGAAGATAGTCAGTCAGTCTGTCAATCAATCAGACAGGTCATGAATTGATTTGCGGTAATACATACCGAAAATATTTTATAATCCGCATCGAGTCGCGAGTACTGGCAAACATATAAGAGTCTAAACATCACTTACCATGGTTGAGCCGCAACTGTTTCTCATCGTCTGTACACGAGTCAGGATCAACAGCATTATCTTCAGCGCTGCCACTTTCGCCGCTGTCTTCAGTATTCTGTTTTTCTGTAAGTACAACAGCGTAGTTGTAGTGTTAAAGTCTACTTTCTATTATTACTATAAATGTGAAAGTTTGTGAAGACGTTTAAATGTTTGTTAATGAATCACGCTCGAACGGCTGAAGGTATTTGGTAGAGGGATAGATTATTGTCGGAAATAACACAAAGGCTAGTTTTTATTCCTGAAACAGATTCCAATGAGTTGCGGGAACGGGATCTGAGGCTAGTTGCTAATCTATATATATAAAAATGAATCGCAAAATCTGTTGGTAAGCGCATAACTCAACAACGCCTGGACCAATTTGACCAATTCTTTTTTTTTAATGTTCGTTGAAGTCCAAGGATGGTTTTTAAGGAGAGAAAAGTTAAAAAAAATTGCATAAAAATATTACAGGTATGTTTGGGATAAATAGGTGCCACGGGGCGAAGTATGCCACGGGCGAAGACGCGGGGGACAGCTAGTATGCTATACATTTCACAACAAAACGTTACATTCCTGACTTAATATCAGGAAAATGAACACCAGGCTGGACCAGAGTTGTAATGGTTGTTCTAGCTAAGACTATATCTTTGAATACTAGCAAAACAAGAGACTGACAGGAGTCTTTTGATTTTATTTTAGACTTTTTTCTTATCTGTTCTGTACATAACAAACTTTAATGTTGTTGTAAATAGTGAGTCTGAGAGAAATTCTATAATCGAACAACGCGATTGCAACCTTTTAGTCAAAGTCTCCTATTTGACAGAATATTTTATATGCTTACCTTTACTTTCTGAATTATAAACATTATTCTTTTTCAATATTAATTCGAACTCCTTGGCTGACTTCCCATCCGCAGATATAGTTTTGATCCCCACCTAAATAAGATACAATATAATTATGAAATATTATTTAAATTTAACCCTTAACTGGTGTTAGGATCAAAATTGACCCCGAGGGCTCATATTTTTAATCACAACTTTGCAGGCCAACTACGTACACTCTTGCGCAGCGAGGCAATCTCATTACGTCGCGGGGTGCTAAGGGTGACGAACGCTATCACTTAACTGCTACTAGAAACGGAGGTATATGCATTGCTGGGGTCAAAATTGCCTCAGATACTGGAAGTGTGCTTTATATTGTACGAGTTATTTTGTTTACTTCATTAGGACAAAGCGCGGATTTTTTCGTGAATGTGTAATATTACAACTTCTGGAAGACAAAGACCTAGAATCTGGCTCCAAAATCGTGCATTATGCCACAACAGCAGTCTGTGACTAAGAACTTATCAGTTATCATGAGAAAGCGGGCATACTTAGCTATTGAAGATACAGTCAGTTGCAGAAACGATCTTTAAATTTTAAAGACGACATTAAATGCTAATTTGTCATTAAATCAGTGCACAATGCCAAATTTTTACAAGTTTTAATGCTCCATTAAATTTAACTAATGAACAGTTAAAGCCACCATTAAAGTGCGTTTTATCAAGTTTTATGTTGCACGTAGCACCATTAGCGCTATTTGACACGCATTAATTTTAAATTTGACAGTTGTGAACTTTAAGAGTTAATGGGTCCTCAAAGCTTCATTAAAGTTTGCTACATATCAGTAATCTGTGCATTAAAGTTCTAATATTGCCGAATACAGCTCTCTTCAATAATATATTTCTGTACAATATAGTTTTTTCGAAGGTAGTTAAGTGGATTCCAGTGGAAAGTGGAAATGTCTTTATCAAGTCTTTCGTCTTTATCTGACCCTGAAGATTTTCCTCGTCGTCAAATTCCGGACAGAATAGATCTGTTTTCAAAACACGATGGAGAAGAATTTCGTGTTAGATACAGAATAACTAAGGAAGCAGTTCATCAAATTCGTAACATGCTGGATTTGGAACCTCTGACTCAAAGGAATAAATCTATAGATGGTCTCACGCAGCTGTTAATTTGTTTGAGATTTTTTGCCACAGGATCTTTCCAACAGGTCTTGGGTGATTTGACAAACATACATAAATCTACAGTGTGTCGAATTGTGCAGAAAGTTTCTTTTGCTCTAGCAGGATTAAGCCGAACATATATTAAAATGCCAAACAGGGAAGAACTACGGAGAGTCGCAGAAAGCTTCTATGAAATTGATGGATTTCCACGTGTGGCAGGTGCCTTAGACTGTACGCATATTAAAATCATTAGCAGAGGAGGTGATCTATCAGAATTATACAGATGCAGGAAGGGATATTTCTCCATAAATGTCCAAGTTGTATGTGATGCCTCTCTAAAAATAAGAGACATCATTGCTCGTTGGCCTGGATCAGTGCATGACTGCACAATTTTTAATAACTCCCATTTGTGTGCAGATTTTGAAATGGGTAGATATGGTAACTACCATTTGCTGGGAGACAGTGGTTATTATAACAAAAATTTTTTACTGACCCCTTTTTTGCAACCTCGTACACATGGAGAAGAGGCATATAATAGAAGCCACATTGCAACAAGAAACACAGTGGAGAGATGCTTTGGTGTATGGAAACGACGTTGTCCTTGCTTGGAGAAGGGGATAACATTAAATAAAACGTCAACTATACTCCAGGTCATTGTAGCAAGTGCAGTGCTGCACAATATATGCATTGAATTAGAAGAAGTAGAACCACCAAACGATTTTTTTCTGACCAGTCAATTGAATGATGAGTTTTCACAGACAATTCTACAAAACTCTGAAACTTCTGTTAGAACTGCTCTTGTAAATACAGAATTTTCTTAAGTATTTTGGTATTTTACTTAATTCCTAATCAAATTCAAATATATGCATATTTTTACTCAGGGGCGTAGCTACTGCTGTATCAATGATACAGGCCCCCCAAGCTAACCAAGTAAAATAAAAAGATATTTATTTGTAAAAGAGTAGCTTCATTATTATGGCAATTGAGACAGTAGCAAGGGCATCCCAGAAGGTAACATTGTGTTTAGACTGTCCTGTACAAAACAAGTGGATGTGTATCATAACCGGACAAGATGTTTACGTTATATGAAAAATTTACACTGAATTACTACGTACATTAGTATTATATAATTTTTATTTATTGTTATTGACACTATTTGAAATATACTATGATTTATAATAGTTGCATCTTTATATATATATAATTATGAACATTGATCAAGACTGAATTTTCATTGATATTATAATTTTATCTAATAATTATATGTATAATTATTGATTTCTGTTTCAATTTTATTGATGATTTAATGTATTTTCTGTTTCTCTGTGCTGTCAGTATACCCACTTAAATTTGCAAACCGGCTATGTTTTATTTTATATATATTATGGATATTTTATTTGAAGTAAATATTTTACAATTTAATGTATGCAATTTATTTCATACACCTATATTATATAACCTGACCTAACAGCTATCAATGTATTTACTTCCATGCACGTAATATCAGTATCCTGTAGACAAGTCAAATCGTAAGGATATTCGGTTCATATGACCCAAAACTTCTTACAATGTAAAATAGAGAAAGCATTGGTTCTTTCATAGTATAAAATAATATCTATAGGTACTTAAGACTTGGGTACAATAAAATACCAACCACAAGAATTAATCAACACTTAACATTTATTACTATTATCTAATTGTTTTCTTAAAATTAACATTTTCAAATTGTGTTCTTGTTTTTGGTGCAATATTTCATTTAAAAGTTTCTTGCGCTCCAAATATGCATTCTCTGCCTTCCTCTTAAAATATATTCGTTTATAACTTTCTGCCACTTTTGGTTTATGCACCTTCTTCTGTACTGTAACCACTGAAAATATAATTATACAATGAGAAATGTACTTAACACAGGATATTTGCTGTCTGTCCAAATGTTTACCTAAGCCGGTAGCCTTATCCTTTCGAGGGCTTACCCAGGGTGCCCGGCAATGGACACTTGGGCAGAACAACGTGCGGTTTTAGTCGGTACATGCACGACCTAACCGCCCCCGGTGGCCGGCGGGGGGTATCCGAAGGGATTTCCGCACATAAAAAAAAAGCTCTGACTAGTTACTATACAATGAAAATATCATAATATCACCTTTATTTTTTAACTTTTTTGGAACTGTGTTCACTTTTCTTGAAGGTGTATCTGAAATCAGTTTCCTCCTACTGTGCTGTGGTTGATCCTGAGCTAAAATGATAAATTTGCCTGATTACGTTAATTACTGGGACATAGTTGGCATCACAAGTAGGCAATATAGAAGAACAGCATAAATAATCATATTTTTGTAAAACAACTTACCAGGTACAATTACTGGTGTAATAATAGAATTCATTGGATCATTACAGTGTAATATTGATGGGGAAGATACACACACATTGCCATCATAATAGTTCGCTTTCGGGGATCCTAGGACTGACTGAGAATCTACAATGTCATCTGAAATAATCAGAATGAATGAACGCAAAGTTTAAATACAAAACCTAACTTAAGAGCTTATTTGGAAAAGACAATCTAGGCACCTAATTCTATGATGTTGTCCTGTGCTGTAGTCATTTCAACATTTGGCAATTGTATGTCCATTTCCATAGTTGGTGCCGATACATCATTATAGTTAAGGTTAATGTCTGAAATAACAATAACAACATAAAATTTGTAATCTAAAATATTTTATGAATAAAAACACATCAGAATATGACGAATACCTTTAAAATATACAGCTCCGCTATCAAAGGGATTCACTAGTGGTGCTATCTGATTTTGTATTAATGCTAATACTTTAGCATCACTCTCAGTAGTCTTGGGTTTCCAAAACCCACCCCCAGTCTTATGCATTTGTATCTACAAGAATAGGGGTAAGTATATAGCATTTAAAACTAACATACAATTATAATCATAAACACTGCTTTTAGTAAATTAATTCTTTAAGATACCTTGTCTTCTTTAACATTTTTAGTGCTCTTGCTAGATCTTCATCTGTAACATCCATCTCCGCATTTTGCTTTTGAATGTATTCTTTTTTCTGTAAAAAATGAAAAATAAAAGCATGTGATTTTTTTAGGGACGCAAGATACTCATAGGTTTATAAATCACATGTTTGTAAAATCATAGAATTGTTTTAAAATATGGCTTTCTATGATTACTTACGTTACTTTCTCCAACACTTTTACGAGTTTTTTGCTTCATATTGTCATATAAAGCTTTTAACTGTTCAGTTTGTCTAGAACCAGTTGTACAGTTGCTATTATATTTGAAAGTAATTTCTTTCCAAGCGTCTTTCTTCTTATTTATAATGGTACCACCAGTACTTTTGTCCTCAATAATACGCTTGTATCTGAAATGTTAAAACAAATTTAATAGTAGTAACAGCATACTTACCTACTCAAGATAAAGAAATTAATTTTAGCGTAGGTAATAATAGCACTCACTGCATTATAAGTTCAATCAACAATGCCTTTTCTTCGGAAGTATAATTAGCGCCACGTTCTCTCTTCTTATTCGCTGACATTTTCAATTATAATTTCTTAAAATCACCACAAGTTCGCAAATAAAATAAAGCAATACAACTTCAACAAAAATTGTGAAATGTTTGTTTACAAGCTAACTTTTTGACAACTGAATTGACAGTCTTGAGTAAATACGTTTTGTTTATTGAAAATAGTACCAAATATGCTGATAACTAAACGTAAAGCTTCACTGTTTTCGTTCACTAAAGTGAATGTATAGTATAATGCCGACATTAGTTAAAGGACCCATAAGTATGTTTAATGAAGTCTGAAATTTGATTCTGCAACTTCATTAAACTAATGAACTCATTAGCGATAATGTTCCTTTAAGTAATGAAGAGTTAATTACGAGCTTTCTGCAACTGACTGATAGTGTTATAGTCGGGGAAACCGATTTTTCGAGTGCAAGCAGTGAAGGGGAAGAAGGCTTCTGACTTTTATAGATGCCAAAAGTACATACTGCCATATCGGTCACTTGTACTATACTTGTATATTAGGTTTGATGATGATTTTTAGTTTTTTTTAGTGAATATTTGTTTTGCTACGTCATTTCCAGGGTTCCGTACCCAAAGGGTAAAACGGGACCCTATTACTAAGGCTCCGCTGTCCGTCCGTCCGTCTGTCACCTGGTTATATCTCATGAACCGTGATAGTTAGACAGTTGAAATATTCACAGCTGATCTTTATTTTTGCTACCGCTATAACAACAAATACTAAAAACAGATATTTTATTTTAAAATAAATATTGAAGCGGGGCTTATACATAATATATGTATAAGCATAACATAAACTCTGACATGAGTTTGAGTTTATGTTATGCTTATACATATATTATTATTACATATATACAGGAAACGTGTTTATTTTTTGCCGTATTTTGCTCGATATTAATAACGACATGTAGACGCTTGAAATATTCACAGAGTATTTAGTTGTATATACACTCCAAAAATAAATAATTCAATTAAAATAAAATAAATTAAGGGGGGGCTCCCATTGTATAGATAATGGTACAGAACCTTTCTTGCGCGAGTCCGACTCGCACTTGTTGATATTATTTTGTTACGTGTAATCTCACAAGTACCCGATTTTTGTTATACTGACTATATACGAAAACGATTTAAAGATGTTCTGTCGTGTAATTACTACGTTTTATTATATAAATCCGAATACCCTGAAGTAGAGTCCTCAGAAAATAAGATGTTCACTAAGTTTTAAATAAAAATGTGATCTCTTGTCAATATAAGCTAAAATTTCTATAAATGTTTACTTTAAACCGTTATTTTCCTAAATAAACAGATTTTTTTATTACTATGCAATGGTATCCGGTGTCACTTTTGCTAAGCTAAAGGTTAAATCGGAAAAAGAAAAACAAGACGATACTTATAATAGTTCTCATTAAACGTGCCGCAGCGGGTGTTCGCGGCCCCGCTGCACTGAAGAGTTTAACATCGTAAACGATGATATACGAGTCAATCGTCTTACTATCAGGGATGCCGAAGGCCGTACCATCTGAAAGAGGAGAAGCTGGAAGAAACCTCGGCTTCCAAAGTTGGTGCAATCGAGACTAACACTGGAAATATGATGATTATTATTAATAGTCAAAATTTACTTTGTTGAGCAGTTGTTGCGGCAGTAGTAGCTTGATATAGTCCGGTAGGGCTCGTACCGCGTCCTCTAATGACCCTCCGCGTTTTGCCTCTGCTAGTTTGTTGCTATCGGTGCTCACCACCAACATCTTCGCTTCACCGTTTTGTACTGAATACTGAAACCAAACAGAGATTCAGTGATAAAATACATTTTCATCTCTCCTGTTCGGAAAGTTTAATTTTCATGGCTAGATAGCCGGGTGGAAAGTAGCTTATTTCATCCCTAGGGCGGAAAGTATTTTTTTTTTAATTTTAGGGTTTGCCATGGAGTCCATGATGTTACGTCATAATGCCTTGATATCATGACGCTTTTTTTATATGGCCGCCTAGATACTCGATTACAATGTAACCAATAGATTCGATTTTCAAAACTTTTCTAATGTTGGCAGTATGTACGTGATTTTTTTTTCCAGGATTATAAAGAAACAATTTACATTCGCTAATTAGCGGGAAAACGAGATTCAATATAAATAAATACCTTGTGTTAATTGTGTTTAAAAATGGTTTTGGAAAGTGATTCCAGTGACATGGATATTAATTTAACTCCCGATGAGATTGAAGAACAGGCGAAAGCTGTTGTTAATAATCCATTTTCCAATTGTTCTAATTTTACTTTAAATTTTAACTGATAATCAATATACGTGTTTCATTAAATGTGTGTGTAGTATATTAATGTCCTCACATAGTCGAAATGAAAAGTAGAGTGTTTACCTCGGGTGAATGTCACCATTTCACCCTCGAACTATTGGCGTACTTACTTAGTTCGAGCGCCAGAAATATCTCGGGTGAAATGGCTGACTTTCAACCCTTGTGTAACAATCTACTATTACATTGGTGGGATTCCCAAATACCCATATAAAAGTCCTTGTACCATTATGATAATGAATAACAGTACACTCACGAATGTGAAAGGTGCCTCATCAAGATCTGAGGTCCAAGTCAACCTCACCTACCAGCTGGTGCACCTGCTGACTGATGTACGAGGCTCTGACTATGATGTCGTTTTCGGGATAAGGAGGTCAGACGGCAGTTGCTCGAACTATGTATTATCGTTGACCAAATAAGCCAAATTTTAAGAAAAGCTGACCCCGGACTCCGGGGTAACAGCCTCGGATGCAATTGGGATCAACGCTAAGAATCGACTTAACGTCGAACCTTACTGCATACGAGTCTTGCATAGTCATCAGATGATGATGATAAGTACACTCACAGCGAGTGGGAGATGGTTACGCACGGCGAGCTCGCGCTCCTCGGCCGCGGCGATGGAGAGGCGCGCCGCGCACATCTTGCGTTCGCAGCGCGCCGCCAGCTTCTGCAGCACAAGGAAACGCAGACACATAAACTTGGCGTTTTGCTAGTCATTAACTTGACAAATTTAAACCGAAAAAAGGTAAAATCCACAACGGTACTAGATCCCGCGACCAGTTAATTTCTTGGGGAAATACTCTGACCGAAACAAGGTACCTGTAACTCAGCGAGCGCGTTGTTAGCGGTGAGGCGCAACGTGTAGTTGTGCTGGTGTAACGCGGCTACCTCGCGACTGCGTCGCTCTAGGGTCTCTTCCAGTGCCAGTCGCTGTTCATGTGCCACGCGTAGACTTTCTTGCGCCACTTCCTGCAAATATAGATAATACTTTGGAGTGAAAGAAAACATTTAATCATAGGGGTGAAAAATTCACAAGACTTGTCTCTTTCACACTAAATCGTCAAAAGGATACAGATTGTTCAAGAGGCTGTCAGTTATCTATGTGAAGAATAGATAGACTAACTTTATAATATTCTTCAGGTGGTAGAGCCAAAGGGCCTTTTTATACATACTCTAGACTCTGTCCGGTTTCAACTCATCGGAGCTAACGATAGGAGGGTACGTCGGACTAAACGAACCTATTTTAACTGCACAGTGTTTCATTACATTGTCTGTGTTGCCGGAGAACCATTATGGCTGTGACAGGATATTCTTGAGACCCCGAGTGGCCTTGGCCGCCAACGTTTTTGATTGGTTCTAAGTGGGTTACATTTGATTCCAATAAGATGTATGGCAGAACACCTAAACGCGCGGCCCAGTCGACATGCGATACCGCTCCATTTGTCATCTGTAAGCTACTCAATCTAATACGTTTATTTTGCCAAACCCTAAATAGATCGCCATCCCAGCATAACTGCGGATCACAAATATCGACGACATGATGATGATTCTAAAGAATGTGACTACTTGGAATAAAAATGTCCCACTGGTTACCATAATGTAACTACATTGTAACTAGGTGGAACAGACTGAACTAACACACACTTTAATATCGACACTTTAGCAGTTTGTCACAATCTTGAGTGTTCAAGTAGTCATTAAATAAAGTGAACTCGTCAATACCAAAGAAGCTTGATTTTAAAGAGAAGTCTGTATGTATTTTACGTACGTATAACTTATATTGTTTAAAATTTATATTTCTATAGCATGTCATATTTAAGAGGAAATGTTCGAGTTATAATTAGTATTTAATGTAAATTAGCCGCGGTAGCCTAGTGGTATGGGTAATGGACTGCTGAGACGAGGTCTCGGGTTCGATCCCAGGTTTTACCATGGCACACACCAATGACTTTTCGATGCTTTTCGAAGTTATGTGTGTATTTATCGCAGGTTTAAAAGTGCCCGGTTAATGGCAATAGGCTGGCCACCTATTACATTGGGACCTGAACATAAACTGACGAAATGTGGGTGCTAGCACCTCTGCCTACCCCTTCGGGGATAAAGGCGTGAGTTTATGTTATGTTAATGTAAATGTATTAACAGAATTAATTAGATTACGACAAATATCACTTTTTAACATGACTGCCTTAAAAAAATAGAGTGTAATGTTTAAATGCCCTAATTTATATATGCGAGTTTCTTAATCCCAATCCTATCATAACTTTTGAAATCCTTCAAAGATTTGGATGTACTCGATCCTTCAAAGATTTGGATCGTTATATCATCTCGAGTTATACTGGCTAGTTTTCAGTACCATTTCGGCAGAGCAATCGTGTTTTTCACTACTTTTACTGTAACATAATGTTTAAATACGAACAGACGCACAGCGACAAGCCACCGCTACATGGTGGATATTCCACTCATACAAATAAAGAGCTTTCAAAATGCGCTCATTGTGGTTACAGCTAAGAAGTGGAACTCCCTGCTTGAGTCTGTGTTTCCCGATAGCTAAAAACTGAGAATCTTCAAGTCTCGAATAAATAAGCTCCTTCTTTGCAAGAGATGTTTCATCGTAGACCATATTATTACTGAACAGATGAGATAGTGGTCAAATGTAAGGCTTTTTTTTTTACGTGCGGAAATCCCTTCGGATACCCCCCCGCTGGCCAGCGGGGGTGGTTATGTCCGAAACACCCGTGTCCGGTAACCATCTGGCACATCCGGTAGGAGAGGTCCCCATGGTCCCTCTCCAACCACTCCTTCATGATCGGTCTCACCGCCGCAATGGTGGATTCCCCCAACTTGGGTGCTCAAGTCGCACCCTTCATGTCTCCATGAGTTCCTGGCGGAGCAGGGACCGCTGAGCCCTGATTCAAATGTAAGGCTATCAATAATATATAGATAATAAAAATAATACCGTTGCGGGAGAGTTTCTTGGCAATTTTATTTGAACAGGCGGTTACCTGATAGTTCCTCTTATCGGTGAGTAGCTGCGCTAGTTGGTTGTGGTCTGGCTGCTTGCCAATGGTGAGCATAGTTTCGAGGGTCTGCACACGCATGAGCAAGCGTTGTTCTCCTACGAACAGTTCCCATGACGACGCCGCCTCGGCTCGCGTACGTTCTACGCACTCGTGTAACGTGCGCAGGCGAGCTTCTAGAGAGGCCTCGCGTTGGATCGCTTCCTGACGAATGAGATAACAAAATATTATGGCAAATTTCCATCCATTATTCTAAAACTAATAAATTACAGGCATGTAGGTATGGGTGTAATGTACCACCACGGAGGATCAAACTATATGTCACTAATTAGTTCATATAGATAGGAAGAAAGGTGTAGGTACAGGGCCCAAGCCAACCTCACCTACTAGTCGATGCACCTGCTGAGCAACGGACAAAGCTCTCTCGGGTTTGGATGTCAGACGGCAGTAGCTTCCAGAAAAGCTGACATACCAATTAAAAACAACAAGCGGATCCCGGGCTCCACTAAGGAAGATGATTCGGAAATTTCGCCCCAAAGAAGGTAAACTACGAAATTTACCTTGCGAAGCGGGCATGGGTGGCTGGCTAGTTTCTAATACGCACATATATTGAGAGTCTAGTTGAACCGCCAGTGCTTAGACCATTCAGTTGTTAGTCTTCTCTTGGTGTAGTACTTACCTGAACAAAATTATTAAGCTGATAAAGTTCCCTGAGATGCAGAGGTGTGGTCATGGTGGTGTTAAACGATAGCTTCGCCTCCTTGCCATCGGGATGATAGAGCTTGAGCAGTGCAACGACAGGAGGAAATGTATTCTGTAAAAATATAAAAGAAAATAATTGTAAACTTTCTCACAAACCCACGCTTATAAATATTACCATGTTTATATTAAACCATATATGTATTAAATTATATTGTCAGTAAATTAATTGTAAATAATAATCGTATAGTTCCAGTTTTTAATGTGTTATACTGAGAAACTCTAGCTTCTTTGCTAATAATTAGCTAAGAGGTCTCTCGAAGTCCAGACTGACTCTTAATTAATAATAACCATTAGGAATAAATCAGTGACTTCAATTTTCTTCTATGTCACAATATCGCATCTGGTGGTCGTCATTGTCACTTTTTAGGGATTTTCTTTAGAAAAGCCCTATTGCTATCGACTTGTCGTCGACGTCGTCGTTGCCAATTTTCTGTCACGGTTTTGGGTATGAAGGAGATGAGCTATCGAGTTGCTGTTTTCGGTAATAGATTCGTGCTGGGGTGAACCATTGCAAGATAAAAAATCGCTAAAATCGCAAAAAAAAAACGCAAAATCGAAAATCCCTTGTATTCGGCTGAGCTCGTCTCAGGAATTCAACTTGTTATTACTGTTATGGCTTTTGTGACACTCAGAACTTCCAATTCGAAACTTCGATTGAGACGAATCGATTTACTTCTAGAGCACCACACAGGTACAAACACATAGACTATTACAACTTTACCTACAAGGATTACACCTGACATTACCAATTTAATCCTAAATGTTACATTAAAAAGCCATTTTTACAAAGAAAATAAATGGCACACGTGTTGAACGAGTCATTGCACGGAGCTGTCGATTTTTTTGTCGTCCATCCAGCTAGACCATTGAGCTTATATGAGAATTGTATTACGTAATATTTATCCTACCTTTTTTTTTCGTGCGGAAATCCCCTCGGATACCCCCCTCCCCCCCGGCCAGCGGGAGCGGTTATGTCGGGCTTGAACCGACTTACACCGCACGCCGTCTCGGGTCTTCCGACGCCGGGGTGTAAGGTTGCCCATAAAGCATTTCCCTCGCACCCCGACTGACCCTGGGCCATCTCCAGTTTCGAGATGGCCCCCTCGGGTTTGGAAACCACGGTGTCCCCGTCTTGTCCCGGTTTGGGGGAGGGGCGCTAGTCGCCCCGCCGTCCCGGCCTGCTTGTGCTGGGGTGGCAGGAGGTGAGGACCTGCCACCCCCAGGCCTGCGCTCATGGAGGACGAAGGTCGCTAAGCGACAAATAGTACGTATCAGTAGAAGGTAGCTCATAATTTAGAAGCTAATATAATGCGTTTATAGTGACCGTATACCTAGATACTGAATTTGATCATAAGTCCTTCCAATCTCCATACCTGCGAGTTTAAGTGTATACTGACCACAGTTAGTGAACAGTTTCAGAACAAAATAAAACAATTTTGAGTTACACCGATTACAGGACACACGTACTGCCGTACGTTTGTATACGCAACCAAAAAGCTACTTGAGGTCTTTGGTGGCGTATACAAATCTTCTTCTTTCTTCTTCTTCTCTTATATATAAAAATGAATTGCTGTTCGTTAGTCTCGCTAAAACTCGAGAACGGCTGGACCGATTTGGCTAATTTTGGTCTTGAATTATTTGTGGAGGTCCAGAGAAGGTTTAAAAGGTGAATAAATATGGAAGTTGTTATCGATTGAGGCAGTACGAAGTCTGCCGGGTCAGCTAGTTACCAATAAAATATAATAATTTACTTGTAATACAGTATAGAATATCGCTTTTTTAATCACTTCAATCGGTCATTATTTAATTGACTGCTGATATTATTATATAAGCGAACAATGTAAAAAATTATTATTATTATCTGATTCGATAAAACACATACGTTCTATATACACCTAATGAGTTACTAATGAGTAAGTCCACGACGAGTAGCATTATGAATACTAAAAAAAATACTGATAACACCATAATAATATTCATAAAAGCTGATCAAAGGTCACAAGACGTCAAAACCAGTTTTACAACTAAGACACGTTTTATTTCAATAAAAAGTGGAGATTTTAGAGTGGAGAAGTTATATGAGTTTGAGCATTATTCAAAATATCTGGGTGAGTTTTTTTTTGATGATTTCTAAAAATGAAACCTAGCTAGATCGATTTATCGCCCCTGAAGCCCCCTGTATACTAAATTCCATAAAAATCGTTGGAGTCGTTACCGAGATTCAGTTTATATATATACAATACTTGCTCGTTTAAAGGTATTAGATAAATAGGTAGATATTTATTAATCTCGTACTTTCTTTTAAAAACACAACTTCATGGGAATTTACCGTGTCATGCATGAGATGATTTTACAAACACTCAATTAACGAACATAATATCATAGCCTAGCATAAGTAAGATCTAACCCTCGAAGTAGTGATAGTTGAGGTGACCTCTTACATACCATGGCACTGACAAATGTTAAACATAGCTGAATTCGCATTCCGTTTAGTAAAATTGACTCATACAGTCAACTCTCTGCAGTACACCATAATTAGAACCAAAACCTTTTTAACAGAGGGTAGAAAAATAATGGCAAAACTTACCTTTTCAGAGTTACCGGCATTTTCAACGACCGGTATGCCAAACTGCACTACGTCACCAGAATATACCTCGTGTGGCTCTTGCTCCTTCGATATGGAGCATCGATTGTTGTTTATGAACGTGCCATTGCTGCTTTGATTGTCCTGTAAACAAACAAACAATGATGTTTCAACGAATACCTGAGAACAGTTAATAATAACACCAACACAATGACTGAAAACAAAATACAGTAGTACATTCCACTGGTTGCTAGTGTAGAACTTGGTAGTGAAATACTGTGGAATCTATTAATATGTAAATCTACTCAGTAGTGCACTGCACTCTAGGTCTACTGACTCGTAAGATCAACTTTGATTATACCCAAGTCATCTTGAAAAACTTATCAGGTTTCCTGCCTCACGAACTAATTTTAACATTTTTGTTTCACATCAGGATAAAAATAGACAAAAAAAATAACGTCTTGTTGATTATAGTCTGGACTATAAGTACACACGCCATTCTTTTCTCCGGGTAGGCAGAAACAGCCTGCAATCTGCTCCTGGTCCTTACAAACTTCACGATCTTCCTCTACTGTCATTAAACCTTTCATGCAAACCCGTCGGTTTCGAGTGCTTCTGACCTGCTATTATACTGCAAGTGGGTAATATGTACAGTATAGTAACATGGAGTTGTGTTGATGAAAGAAAGAAAGAAGTGAAGTTATTTTGAAATTGTGTTAAGATAACCTTGCTACAGGTAACAGGTTGATTTGATCGTTACATAAATGGTGTCTTCTTCATCTATGCTGTATTTAAGCTATGTCAGGAAAAATGTAAAATAGCCGTATACAATCTTAAAGAGAAACAATTTCGCTGCACACAAAGGCTAAGTAAGCTAACCACGACTCAAACTTTTCACATATAAACAAATTTTCTTTTTTAAGGATAGATATTATTTGATATTAAAATACTTGGCTGTAATAAATTAATGAAAAGTCCGTTTGCTTGCTGAGCCAGTTGAAGAATTTTACATACAAAACTAAGACGAGTCGGTACACAATTTGTACCATCTAATTTTACATTTATAGATATAAGGTGTCACAAAATTAGGTCTCTGAATTTGGTGAGATGACTTGGTATCGACAAAATATATATTTGAAACAAAAAAAAAATAGGTATCGGGTAAAAAAAAATTTAATTAATATAAAAATGAAAAAAAAACACGAGCGACCAGCGTCACGGGACGCGACGAGCCCGCGACGCACGTGGTAGGCGTACAGGGCCTGTAGACAAAGTCACATTCTACTAGTGGAATCGCAAATAAGCGAACCTTCAAAATACCGAAATGTATGGGAGAGACAACATTTGTCGACATGTCACGTGTAACAAATAATGTCACTCCCATACATTTTGAACTTTTGAAGGTTCGCTTCGAAGCGATTCCACTAGTAGAATGTCACTTTGTCTAGGCCCCCAGTCTTCTCCTCGCAGTATTCTCCAAGCGGATGTGTGGGAAATACACAATACACGCCGGCCGTCTCGGGTCTTCAGACGCCGGGGTGTAAGGTTGCCCATAGAGCATATCCCTCCCACCTCGACTGACCCTGGGCCATCTCCGGTTTCGAGAGAGTTTCGCCCCCTCGGGTTTGGAAACCACGGTGTCCCCGTCTTGCCCCGGTTTGGGGGAGGGGCGCTAGTCGCCCCACCGTCCCGGCCTGCTTCTGCTGGGGTGACAGGCGGCCTCACCTGCCACCCCCAGGCCTGCGCTCATGGAGGACGGAGGTCGTTAAGCGACCTCCGGCGCCTGAGTCGCCTGCGACGCGCGGCGAGCATGTTGCGGGCTCGGCGGGCCGGGAGAGTTCTGAACCTCTCCCGGGCGCGCTCCGCCATCTCCTTCGCGAGCATTACATGCTCGCAGAAGGAGGCGGCGGCGGACCACGCGCTCGCGCCCCGCACCTTCGCCGCAATCATGCTGCCGAGCGAGAGGACTCCCACCCCGATGGCTGCCACGAGGTCCCGCCTCGGCGTCTCCCACGCCGGGCAGTCCGCCAGCGTGTGCAGCCCTCGCTAGCGTCGCAGTGATGACACTCAGGCGTTGGCTCCTTCCTGATCCGATGCAGGTGGTCCCCGAAGCATCCCTTCCCGGAGACCACCTGCGTCAGTCGGTACGAGGGGCTTCCGTGTCGCCTCTCTAGCCAATCCTCCATGTGTGGGAAATACCTAAATCGCGACCAGCCAGCGTCCCGTGTGCTCGTCGCGTCACGTGACGCTGGTCGCTGGTGGTGTTTTTTTTTTTATTTTTATATATATTTTTTTTAATTTTTTTTTCATTGTTTTATTTTTTATTTTACCCGATTTTTTTTTGTTTGAAATACATATTTTGTCGATACCAAGTCATCTCACCAAATTCAGAGACCTAATTTTGTGACACCTTATATTCATACGTTCAGATTTAAAATTCCCTCACGGTACATTTTTATCTAAATTTCTTTCATCTTTCCCAAGTATATTAAATTCGACGATGTATAGAGCCCTACCAAAACCCAAGCCAACAACCTGCCTTCAACGGACGAAGCTCTGGTGCAGGCTTTCCTCTTGGGGTTGTGAAGTGAGAGGGCAGTCGCTTTCAGAAAAGTCGACATACCCATCCAAAAGTATACGCGTAACCATAAGCGGAATCGTTTATGAGGATGATGATTGAGTTCGACAAACCATTTAGTTTGACCAGCCTTTACAAGACAATCGTAAATTCTAAACCCTAAGGAATTGTAGACACTGAATTTTGTTCGATAAAATCTGAGGTGTTCGCCTGGTGTATCATCTGCACCCTGGATGTGGAAGAACGCAGCCATAATAACTTTGCATTCACTTTCTTGTCAGGCACCCAGATAAGCTTCAAAATATTGCTGTTTTACCACTGCAACTGTATTATTTAGAGATATTCTGTTCCTGACTCAGTCCGTGCAGTAATTGCTTTTATACCATTTTTTATTTTTACAAGTTCAGCAATGCGTAACACCTCTGGTGCTGCAGATCTTTCATGCTACAAGAATCCATAAACTATTGTAAGTCCCTTTCATCAAGCGAGTTTTGTGAAACATGTAGAGGAAGGGAAGGGGTTTAACGAATTCTGATTTTCACTATGTCAGAGAATTCCGTCTCGGGAATTATAGTTACCTACGTTTTAGATACTACCATAGGTACTGTGCCTTTCATTTAGGAGGTCGAATTCGATAGAGAAGATACAATAGGTCGTGATGAGAGAATTGGGCAGATAATTGATGTGTATTTACGACGTCAGGGGAACAAACTACTATGAGATCAGGAAGACAGGGAGTGCGGTCAGGGGCGTGGTGAGTGGCAGAAAGAGATAGTATTTAAGGTTATAAAAAGAAGACTTACTGCTAGTTACTAGACTTACTGCTAGTTTACGAGACCGGCTGTCACCTTTTATTAAACTGGTGTTTAAATCACTCACTATGACTACGTGATTATAGGAAGGAGAAAGATTGTGAAGAAGACTATCGAAATTGCTGAAGTAATCAATGTTAAGATTCGGACTATAGAAGACCCCAAATAGAACATGGTAACTTCATTTCTAAAAACAGTGTAGGGAGAGGGTGACGTATTGACAATCTTGTAGAAAATGTAGGCACGTAGATATATATCTACATCACCGCATCCCTTTCCTGTTCATTAATTTCGGAACAAAACGAAGCCGGGAAGCAAAACATACGTAGAAGGTAAAGAGCGTTTCAGACAAGATGCTAGAAGATACCAGGAAGTCGAGATGGTGACCAGGAATACTCTGAGCGTTAATGTGAATTATATTCAAGTTCTTAGGATAGCAAGAAAATATAGAAGAAGTTTGGTTGTGCAGGGTTAGAACAGCTGAAGAATCATCATCCGCAATAACAAAACTATCTGATTCAGAGAAGCATGCTACTATTTATAATGTTGAAGTCTTCCAAGTTATGCATAATACTATACAATAAATGTATATAATAAAATAAGTATAGACGTAGGTATAAGTATGAATAAAAATGTATAAAAAAATTCACCTTGCGATCACACCGACACGCCGGTTTAGTGAAAAAGAAAGCTAAAATTATAAATAACTTTACCGAGTCGTTATTGCTTAAAAGAGAAAAAAAAATTAGTATAGGTCAAGAGTAACATAATTACAATAAAAGTGTTGAGTAAAAAAATAACTATAAGATTAGTCAAAGCTACTCCCAAAAAAATTTTTATTGTACAGAAGCTACTATTAATTACTAAAAACAACTACGAGCACCCTAGGAAATTAACTCATATAGCAAACAAATTGCAAGCTTCAATTATGCCAAGGTTGTAATATACTTCACAAACTGATAGCATAGGAGTATCAAAACGCAGCTTTCAAAACATTTGCCGTCATGTAACAAGTGACAACTGGTGAATGCATTATTATTCTAAATTTTTACAAAAGTGAAGTTTTACAAAATAGTAGGTAACAGTAAAAAATTTGCTATTTAAAGTAGGTACCCGGGTACCATCATTGATTGCTCCTCTGGAGTAGCTGGCGTCAACGTCAACGGCCAAGAGTCTGACCAACCGACCCTTTTCAGGGCCAGTTGACCCCATTGCACGAGGGGGTCGGGGTATGGCGGGCCTACAAGGCCCGCGGGGCTGGTCGCTCCAGCTACCCCTCTGCTGTTATCAGAGGGGACACTGCGAATGGCACAGGGTCAGTCGGAGTGCGAGGGATATGCTCTATGGGTAACCTTACACCCCGGTATCTATAGACCCGAGACGGCATGCGGTTTTAGTCGGTTCAAGCCCGACATAACCCCCGCTGGCCGGTGCGTGGGTATCCGAAGGGATTTCTGCATAAAAAAAAGGTAGCCCGGTACCTCGTAATAGGTAGTGACATTTCTGCTCGGGAATGATCGACTTTTGGCGATTGCACGATACGAACCGGAACAAGAACTTATTCACGACGACGACGGGATGATTTGGCTACTTTTGCAGTGGTTTTCGCAGTTATGCTCTTGGAAGATGAGGCAGTATTTGGCATCGGAAACTTGTCGGCGATGTGGGGAAATTGTGCAATGAGGGTATCAAGCTCTTTTACTTACGATTTTACGACGGATCTTATCAGGAGTCAAAATTACTATTTTACCCTCTACTGACCAACAGTTTTCAATGCTGAAATGTTGGCTGGCTGCAGTAAATACACGATGCCGCGTCTTAGTCAAGAATTCGGATAGTGTATTGGCTGTACCCTTGAGAGACGTCAGACAGTGTTGCGCTGTTCCATGCCGTTAAACATCACAAGGACCGGGCACGTTTTCTCTCGCGCACCATCCGCATGTAGCATACGTTGATATGCTGCTGACCAAGCTCAGAGTTTCATCTCAGTAGTAATTATTTTGTGTACTCATGGAGACTTTCATTAGGCTTCTCGGGCAAGCCATGAAAAAGCAACACCTTCCTTCTCATAATAGTTGCGTGCATGTCTAGCCCCAGCGAAAGGACGGCGAGTCGGCCAACTGTCGTCCTCAGGCCCCGATCATGGAGGTCGGTGGTCCCGGGCGTAGATGAGTCTGCGGTGTCCTCGCCGCAGACTGTGGAACTCGGGGGGCATGGTTCTCTTCAGCTCCCTCTCCGCCGTCTCTTTCGCGCGTATTACCTGCTCGCATAAAGAGGCGGCGGCGTGCCACTTGCTCCCGTCGGAGACCACGGCCCTCCCTATCTCCAGCGAGAGAACGTCCACGCCCAGGACGGCAACGAGATCCCGGCATTGACTCGCCCACGCAGGGCATTCCACCAACGTGTGGAGCGCCGTGTCTTCGCCAGGATCCTCGCAGTGCTGGCACTGAGGCGTTGTCTCCCGGTGGATGCGCCACAGATACTTACCGAAGCACCCGGCTCCAGTAACTATCTGGCACATCCGATAGGAGAGGTCACCGTGGTGCCTCTCCAACCACTTCTTCATGATCGGCCTATCGTACTAGTAACCTATAGTTGAACATAATATATGTAATATAACATATGTAATAATTTTATGATTTTAAATTTATAGCAACAGTAATTAATTTGCGTGTGTATGGCGCCGCGACCTTATGCTGTGCCGCGACTACCCACATGCGAGTTTTACATGACTGCCGAAATAAAATGTCATTTTTTCAGTGTATGTACTTAGTATGTATGTATGTTTGATTTTTTATACCACATACACTGATAATGCTTGTTTTTGCGTTATTGTTCGGTTTTTGGATAGGCAGTCCTCATTTTGTTATTTGGGATAGTTACGTACCTTTTAGGTAGGTACCTACCTATACTATTTCCATTTCTTTATATTCTCGATGACAGCTCCTGTGGAAACTTTAACGAACGTCTGTTTTACATTATGTATACATTATTTAATAAAAATATGACGCTTACGCACGTACAAGGTCATAGCAGAGTCGGAGAAACTGATAGGGATGGAGCTATCGATAAACGTAACACGATAACAGACCCGATATTTTTTTACAAAATGTAAGAAACTAAACTATTGCCGGATAATTTTGTACAAATTTATTAACTAGTATTACATTTAATTACAAGATGTAATGTATTATGTTGATTCTTTATTTACATATTTTAATCAAAAGCTGATGAATCGTCACTGTCACTCGATGAGCTCTCCCCAATATTTATAATAAGTTCCTGTACTTCTATATAATCGAATGCCACATGAATTTCCCAATCCGACGCTATAATGTTTTGGGTTCTTCTTACAATTTTTTCCCAGTGTTCGGCAGTTACTACCGCACATGCATTTTTTTATAAATCTTCTTGTTTGTCGTAAAAGGGGGATGGGTATTGTTTCGATCGTCGTGTCCTTTGATTTGTGCCCATATTAATACTATAGCATTGTACTGGCAATGATACGGCGGAAGTCGAACAACCCAATGACCACATTCGGCAGCTATTTCGTCGGTAATATATCTTTTAGGGAGGCCTTTTTAGGATTTTAAAATATCCACTAATTGTACTTTTAATAAAGCATTATCCACATTTTCGCCATGACGTTGAAACCAGTCAATTATCTCTTGTTTTTGATTCGCCTGCGTCGGCATTTTATCAATTTGTCTGGAGTGATATGTAGCGTTGTCCATAATAATTATCGACGGTTCTTCCTGAGATTGCACCATTTCTTTAAACCATCCTTCGTAAATCTCCGCGTTCATTTCTTCGTGGTAGTCCACTGTTTTCTTGGATTTAAAGGCCAGTAAAGCATCTGACACGAATCCTTTCGTAGACCCTGCATGGCATATGATAAGGCGTTCACCTTTCACCGTTCACTTTGCACTAATAAATGTTTCTTTCTTTCTTTCTTTCACCTTTACCCATTGGCACTGAACTAGTGGAAGCGGCGGTGCCGTCAGTCTAGTTCTTAGATACTGTGTGGCTTGCATTTAACCAAGTCTCGTCAGTGAAAATAACATTTGACCAATCTGATATCTTTTTGGCTTCGCTCAAAAATTCGCAGCGAGCCATAGCAACGTCGTGACGCTCCATCTGCTTGTCTGATTTTTTATAAGAAAATCCAATTTCTTTCAAAATCAAGCTTAATGACGATTTTTGGCCATAAAACAAACCACATTCACGTAAAGAAACAACAAGTTTTTAAGTGTTGGAATTTCTTTGCGCAAGTAATAGTCATATATATGACGGCGAATAGCGTCAGCGTCGAAGTTGTCAACCGATGTCACACGACGTGGTTGGCGTTTTTTCTTCGGCGTACGAAGCTTATTTTCCTGCATGCCACTTGTACCGTAAGCTTCGGTAGTCATTTTTTAAACAGTAGGTCCACTAATTCCTAATGCGGCCGCAACACGCTCTCGCACTTGCGACAGTGGTAATAGCAGGCCACCATTTTGATACTCTGTTTCAAAGTAATTACGAACCTTGATCACCAGTTCTCTCGCCTGCCGTTTCAGAACAGATCGTTTAGGCATTTTGATATTTGACAGCTGGGCAGCAATCAATACGGAGGAACACAAAACTCAGCGAACAGAAATGTAGTGACTATATTATTATAGCACGGCCGTCTTGTTGCGAGTGACAGATTAAAACAAACACAACATGGCGGTCGGCCATTATGTGTTCCCACCTTGAAAAAATATATTTGAATGTTTTTGTTGTATTTGTCTTTGTTCAAAACATAATAAATATATGCGATCGATATCATTACTACATTATATCTCAGCATATGAGCTTTTATTCCGGTTGTGACTGATGACGCCCGGGGTCCGCTTTCCGACTTTTCCTATTTCATTTCACTCGATCTTCGGCATCCTGCGTAGTGAGACCATTGGCACGCATTTCATATCTAACGACTCCAAGCCAGCACTTCTTGGGTCTTCCTCTTCTACAGATACCAGACGTTTGTTACCAACAAAGTAGACCTTATCTGAATCTTTATGATGCTATATTTATATCCTACATTATTATTTTATAGTCTATTTAGTTTTCAGATTTCAGAAATGTCTGTGACGAATTAAAATCAAGCGACACTCGGTATGAGTAAATTAAACAAGAATATAATTTGAATTCGGTCAGGTTTAAAGTCGGTGACGTCGGTGCTTGGGAATGGACCTAATATCCTAACCTATTTCGCCTGGCACCGACTACAACAGAAAAGTCTTACGTGTATTTTTGTTTTTTGGATTAAATCTCTAATTAAGTTATTTTTCTTTTTTCAGTATTCTGTTTCTAGTACTTCATTGGCTTTTGAAGTCAGTTTTAGTTTTTATTAAAATATATTTATATAAAAAAATGCTCAATCCTGGCGTGTTTCACGGTATGTCAAATTTCTACATCCTTTTCTGCATAAGACAAAATATTAGGTAGCTAAAACACCTATTTTTATACTTTTAACTGCTGCTTGATGCAATATCCAGTTAATATTTAATATCCTGCTTGTAAACAATTTGCGATATTCGGTATTATCAACTACTATATTTTCCTCAATGTAAACATTCTACTGAAAACAACTACCTATAACACAACTTAATTTTGAATTGAATTCTATTATTATAATGTTATTGGTCGGTGGAGAAGTAGTCATCATTTCATCGTTAATTACTCTGGGTACAATAAACCTCTTTGAAATTTTATAAATGTTGAGGCTTGAATATTAATTGTATTCAAGTCTGTACGTATTATTTGTAGATCTTTTTTTATAAAAAAAATTATAATAATATTGTAAACCAAGCATGAACAAGATTACAAAAAATACAATTCATGAAAGTAAAAGTCATATCCTACTTCCTACTAATATTATAAACGCAACAGTTTTAAGTATGGATGTTGATTACTCTTTCACGCTAAAACGGCTAAACGTATCTGGTTGTAATTTCGTACAGGGATAGATTATAGTCTGGAATAACTTCTTGTCCCCGGAAAATGTTATTTCCACACGAAAAAAAAAGAAAAAAGGTATGAAAACATTAGAAAACCTCTGGTGGTAGAAATTTAATGACACCAATCTCTCACCAAATTCGGCCGAGTGGGTACCCACGATTGCGAAAAACCCTCCATAGTAATCCAATTTCGGTTTAATTGCGTTCAGGGGTCAGCAAGTGCATATCCGAGCCGGGCAGGGGGATTGTGATCGCAGCACTAGTGAGTCCGGTGGGTGTCACGCGGTGCTGCGACGACAATCCTCTTCTGATGAGGCCGTCAAGCTGAGTGCCACCATTGTTAACATGGTACGTGTATGTAATGGTGACCCTCTTTCCTGAGACTTTACCTTCAGCTTACCATCAGGCGAAGTGAAGTCAAATTGACGTGTCCTTAATATAAAAATAAAGTCGTAACCGGTAATTGAGCATATTTTGAACCTTTAATGCGTCAGCATTTAGAAAAATTCTCAAACAATTGTAAACTAAGCCAATAATTTGTAAAAGTAGCCATACAAAAGTTAAAATCGATTAAAGGTCCCTCAGTGGTAACGTTAAGGGCCCCAAATCGCTTAACCTAGATAAAATTTACAACTGTTACAAATTACTACTCTTAGTAAAAGCTTTGTAAAACTAATTTATAAAATATGAACCTTACCCGTTCACTGTATAAAAAATATAGCATGCAGAAGAACCGCTCACCATAAGTTGGCCTTGGGTGGAGACCATAATGAAATCTTGAGCTTTTGAATGCTTTTGAATGCATCAGCCTTTAGTAAAAGTTCTCAAATAATTGTATATTCAACTTATTTTGTAAAAGAAGCCATTCCAAAGTTATCAACGATTAATGGTGGCCCCTCAATATGATAGTCGAATTTCTTTGAAGAAATATTGGGTTGAGGTTGACCACACAGCAAGTTTTTTTTATAAATAATAGCTAAGTTACTGTTGTTTGTATTGATTTTTAGGTAGATTTCGATGAAATCGATCTACCTATTGGTTTCTTGACTACTGTCGAATTTAAAAAAAAAATCTTCATAGGAGGTCTAGTTATGACCCCCTGAGTCCGAAATGACCACTGGTCAAAAAGTATATATACATATATATAGGTATGTATGTATGGTTCCACTTCCCAAAATTTGCGGCACTCTCACGGTCGCATTTTTGCCCCGATCGCTTTCAAACTGCGGTCAAAAATTGCTTGGGTGTAAACTTAGTTTAAGTTCGTGAACGGGTGGAATCCGGCTTAAGGGGACCTACCATCCCCTTAGGCCGGAAAAACCAAAATTTTTCGGGAAAAAAATCATAACTTCTAACCGGTGAACATTCTTGATGTCGGAAACATAATTAATCGATAGGCCATTTTTAAGTCTAAAATAAATGTCTGAAAAGTTTTTCGCTAAAAGTTACCGTTTTCGAGAAAAAAAACTTAAACTGTTTAAAGTCCGTAGTTCTCTATATAAAATAATATTAATTGCTTCACGAAATCTACCTGTGCGTTCCCCCTGCGGGAACGGATTTTTTTATTTCCTTTATTCATTAAATACACATATAATTGACATTTTCAGTTATATTTAAAAATATAAAAAGGTACTTAGTGCATTCGTTTTTATTCTTATTGAGCGAAGTTCGTCAGAGCTTTGCTCTCTTTTACACGACTCATGTATTTCGTTAGCCTATATTCTCCTCCCAAATGGCTAAACCGATTCTAATGAAATTTCACACAAGCAAAGATGTTACTGATGGGAAGGACATAGGCTATGTAATTAAAAATTGATGCACTGAGAGAAGTGGCTAATTCGCGTCATGCAAAAATACACGTAAGATAATAAATTATATCGGTATCGGAATGAATTATAAGTTCTACAGTGAAAATTTCATTGATAACTGTCAATTTATCGGGACGCTAATCCCATCCTTAAATTATTTAGGTATAATTAAAAAACGTGCTGCTAGGATGCTCAAATTATCATGCCTCGTTATGCAACTTATTAGGTAAACTTCTGACCCATGTTATATAGTGACGGTTTGTTAATCTATCATTTCATTCTGAGATATCACACTGTAATTCTCGATTATTATTAATGAAGGGAGTTACCGATAAAATAAATGGTCTTGTACTCATGATATTACGTGACAAACGCATAAAATATCATGATATTAAGAATCAAATATTGACATGTCAATATCATTATATTGACATGACGCAACGTTAAATTAACATGAAATGCTGATATATTATGCTTCTAGCAGCATATTTTTAACGTCCGTATAGTATGAATAATACGTAGCAACCTGTATTATATACGTGCATCCCATAAATATAATGTAACATCCTCAATGAATTATCAGTACCGTAGTCGGTGATTGGCCCAAAAATACCGGGTGCATGGTTGTTAAATTTGTCAAGTCAATGTCATGTCAATTCTTGTTTTCATTGCAGATCAGATTCTTTGTTGATCGAGTGAAATCGTTGTGCTTATCCTCTCCATTTTATCTGTAATAAAACCCTTTGTCGTACTCTTGTTACATAATATTCTAATATGTATCACGAGTGTTGTGTTTGTAAAAGATCGCGAAAGGACGCTAGTTTACACCGTTTTCCCCGTACGTAGAAAAGACTCAAAAAATGGTTGAAGTGTCTTAACCGTGATGATCTGAGATTGTTATCAGCTCAGCAGCTTTCGCAAGTGATTGTTTGTCAAAAACACTTCGAAGAGAAGTTTATTACGCCGAAGGGACGGCTCACAAATCTGGCGTTCCCAACTCTGTTAACTGATCACGAAATTTTAAGTGGAATACCTCAGGCCAATACTGGTAAGATAAAGAAATAAGCATCAATCTATTTAATATTATCAATAAACATTAGAAGTATTCATTGCTTAGTTTCCTAAGATTAAATTTCATCACTTATCTTGTAGTATATTAAAATGTTTACTTCTTATTTTAGAAAATATGGATCCTCATTTGGATTACCCATACACACGCAAAAGACACTTCGATCACACGTACGCACATCAGGAACCGCTAAAAGGTATGTAGGTACTTTATTTATATTAGTTTTAGTTTATGTATAATAATAAGTTGTTAGTCATAAAATGAGTAGACAAAATGTTTAATATTGCCTCTTATTTTATTTACCTATAGCTGTACTTCCCTCCCTACTTCGCCCCTGCTGGACATAGGTCTCCTCTAATGAGCGCCATAGCGCCCTGTCTTCAGCTTGCCGCATCCAGCATCTTAGTTAAGTTATCTTTGTATTAAACATATAATTATGAAATTATATTTTTGGTTTATAATTTTGTGTAATAATAATTTTGTGTATTAATACCATACAAATTATACCCATAAAACACCCTCCAATCTCTGAATCAAATACTTGCAGATTGTACAAACATTTGGTTCTGACCTGAGACTCAAACCAGAGACCTCTGCAGTCATTCAGGAAGATATTTAAAAAAATTGCATTATAAATTACAAATTGTTTTCCAGGTTGCAGAATGGGAGAAAAGAAAAAATTATGTTCCATCATCTTTGATGAAATGTCACTAGATGCAGCCCTGATTTATGACAAAAAAAAAGATTGATGCGAATTTTCCCGTAAGTGACACGTTCCGGGTCGCTGCAAACAATGTTCTAGCGCCTTGCATTCGGCTCCGCTCCGGGAGCCCGCACCAGGCCCGCACGGGCGATCCACACGGGTCTCCCGCACAGATATGCGAAACCAGCCTTAGACTTGTACGATTGATTTATTTTTTATGTAGGTATCTACATTCGATATTTCACAAGTGTTTATTATTTGAATAAATTTTGTCTTATGTAACCTACCTATTTTTTATTTTACTATTTTTTATATAATTTCAATGTAGTGTTTGTTGTAAAATGTTAATTATCTGTATTATACTTTCTATTGCTTTTTTGTAAAATCTTTATTACTCTTTATAGTTTATCGTGAGTTGCAGCGCAGACCGATCGGATACGTGTGCCGGATTTTACGCTGATTAATAATTAACTTTATCGACGATTATATGCACGCTCATACGATTTTGAACAGTGTGTAATCGTCGATAAAGTTGATTATTAATTAGCGTAAAATCCGGCGCACGTATCCTGCTGGTCTGCGATGAACCTCACGATAAACTATAATGAGTAATGAAGATTTTACTAAAAAAGCACTATAAAGTATAATACAGAACCCAAATAATACGAGTAGTATACTCTTAAATATATCATGAAGGACTATTAATATAACAGATGAATACCTTATATACATGAGTACAGTAATTAAGATTTTACAAAAAACCACTACAAAATATCATACAGAACCCAAATAATACGAGTAGTATACTCTTAAAAGTATCAGGAATGCATTTTAATTTATCAGATGTACCTTAAATACATGATTACAGTCGTGTTGATTTATCAGGATTTCTTTTTAACATATTGGTACATACAGATACTTTATAGGGAAACTTCTATGTTATATCAGTCCTGTTTAGTAAATTTATCGGGATTCCCTTTAATATTACTTTACATATTGTCATTACGCCGGATAACCTATCAGTAATAGGAACATGACTACGTTCTAATATATCGGTCCGCCCCTATTTATGAACATTACTTCCTGATAATTCTTCAGTCCATACACGTCACATTAGCATGCTGGTCTCTTGCCGTCGTCAGTCCACATCCATGGCTTGTGCATGATGTTATATCAGTTTCCTGTTAATATCTACGTTTGGACGCCTAGTCGGTTTTTATGAGGTAAACCTGTTAAATTGTTTAGAATTCCTATTAAAACAAGGGGTACATTTTTCTCAGTGTGTGTACCACGGAGGAATAATCACCGAACAAAATTTTCAAAATCTGATTCCGCAATTATGGTCTAAATTAGACACACAGTTTTGGCGCCAAAATGCGTAACTTATTAAGTGGAGTCGATCAAAATAAGAAATTTTGAAATCCAACGTACCATGGAGGAATAATCACCGAACAAAATTTTCAAAAGTATGTACAGTCAACGACAGAACACATTCCAATCCATTGGTCACCTTAGTTCTTAAGCCTTTCATAAATAAAACAATGAATAATATTAACTTTATGCTTTGGGGATTATAAAACTACTTAAACATCCACTATTGGTTCATGTATGCCTATGTAAAAAAGGTTATTAAATATTTAGTGTTACTATTTTACACCTAAAGAAGGTCGATAGCTCCTTTAAACCCAAGGTTATACTAATTTACAATCTACAGGTTCTAAGGTTACAATCTACGTTAGTGTCTTCATTCTTTACAACTCATTGTAGTTTTTTACGAGGTTGTTTTACGTGAACAATACAAACGTTTGTAAGCAAAGAACCTCTAAAACCGGAGTCACAGTTCGGAAGAATTTTATTAGCATGATGTCTTGCTAGGGTTCGAAATAGCTTGTGGGTGGAAATAACAATATAAGTGTACAATGGAATCAAAATTCTAGGCGTCTAAACACATAATCAGTACAGAAGTCTTTCATAACATCAGACATCGTATCGATCGCAATATTCGTAAGCAACAAATAATTTCTCTTGATTTCTCTTGATAAGACACTCTCGAGACCAACAGACTAAAGATGGCTGTTGTCTTGTAGTTTGAACGTCGGGATCAATGTAAAATATAAAATCACATCAAATAAAAATAGTTTTATTTCCAGGCATATTATTTGTTCGTATAAGTCCTTACTTCCGTAACTAGGTACCTACCTATGATGATATCACCATTCCGATTAAAACCCCAATTCAGAGCAGTCCGTGGTTCGGACTCAGTTAGGTCAGGTCAGAGTTTATTCTTGGTTATTTTTTATAACCACCTATATAGGACTTCACAATTATTTTTCACGTTTTTTCATCACGTATTTATGTATAATAAACGGCTTTTTGGTTGGCACGTCGCGCGTCGGTAAGTAGAGAGAGTGTCCGGCTAATATTTGTGTGCTTCGGTTTTGTAGAGCAATCTCTTTGTCGCACATCAGTCTGACAGTTAGTTGTAGATAGAAAATAAATATGGAACCGACACTAAAATAAAAAAAAAGCTGATACATACTATTCGACTAGAATAGAAATCACTAGTTCAGTCAGTGACGGCCGTTTTTGATGCGTCGTCTTAAATTATACGTCTCATAATTATAGAGCTACATTTCCCCGTGTTCAGCCATGTAAAAACCAAAGTACCCACATATCCTTTTAAAAATATACAGCTATGAAATTATATAGAGTCCTTTTCATAAAAGAAGTCCCACGGTGATTTGTGGAACTAAATTTGACAGATCAGCCATGTTGTCGATTGTCGATGTTATCAAGGGTTTGTATTGTGGTAGATATTGTTGTGTTTTTAATTGGATTAAGCGCGCTAATAGGATTGTTTACGATGCCAAAAGTTGTAAAAAGTGCGGGTCGAGAAATTATATTGAAGGTGAAGGAATTCTGTGAAGCGGAGCATCAGAATCAAGGTGTCTTGATACCAGTAAACAATGTTCGCAAGAGAGTTGCCGCCATGACAGGTACTTTTTAGGGTTGCTATATGAAGATTATTTGCTGTTAAGATGGGAATATTTGGTTTAGTATTTTTATTTATGAGACAATAATATTTTAATTTTAACTATGAAGTAACGACGACCTCTGTAGCGTGGTGGTAGTGCACGCGACTGTTACGCAGGAGGCGCGGGTTCGATTCCCACTCAGTACAAATATTTGTGTGCATGAATATGAATATTTGCATTGGTCTGGGTGGTTCTATAGTAGGTGTAAATTGTCCTAGAATATTGGAATATTAATTATACATTAATTACCACTACGCTATGCATTAGTCTGGGTGTTTCTATATATGATGTGTACAAGAAAAGTATACAAGTATGTTTATCCGTATTCTAGATTCCACTGTGATTCCATTACAAGATAATGTTGTGGAATATTTATTTATTATTATTATATTAAGCTTAACTTGTAAAAATAGTATAATTACACAAGATCTTAAATTATAATAAAAGTGCAAATTATGCTAATTCATGTATAATATGATTGCAGGCGTGTCGGAGAAAACGGAAAGAAGGAAAAAAAGCGGCTAGTACTTCAACGAAAATCGTCACCCCGGGAAAGAGTCGCCCGCATCCCAAAAAAATCGACTTGGATGGGTTCGATTTGTGCGCCATAAGACAAAAAATTCACTTTTTTTATGTTGTGAGGAAAGAATTGCCCACATTGGGTAAATTACGCGCAGCTTTGAGAGAAGATATAAATCATCAGGGAAGCATTGTAACATTGCACAGAATATTACACAGCATAGGTTTCAAATATAAACGATGCCAATCAAAACGTAAACTGCTTATGGAACGCTATGATATCACTGCATGGCGTACCAGATATTTGGAAAGGATGCGAAGAAATCGCACCATAGAAAAAAAACCGGTTGTATATTTAGACGAGACCTATAAACATAATACGTATCACACTAAAAGTTGTTGGCAGAGTGAGGAGGAGCCAGGTATGTATGTCTCAGACTCATCGGGAAGTCGTTGGATAATCGCTCATGCGGAAACAGAAAATGGATTCATAAGTGGTGCATTGTTGATGTTTAAGTCACAATCCAAATCTTCAGATTACCACGACGACATGAACGCTACAAATTTTTTGAAATGGTTGAATGAAAAATTGATTCCGAACCTACCTGAAAGATCTCTCATAGTAATGGACAATGCTCCTTACCATTGTACTCAAATAAACAAGGCACCAACAATGTCGAGCTTAAAAAGTAGTATGCAAGAATGGCTGCAAGAAAAGGGAATTTATTTTGAAAACACGTGGACAAAGGCTGTATTGTTTGACCTAGTCAAACAAAACAAAGGACCTCCAACATATTATGTTGTTGATGAATTATTGAAATCACACAATCACGAAGTCCTAAAGTTGCCACCTTATCACTGCGATCTCAATCCGATCGAAAAAATGTGGAGTCTTGTGAAAAGACGGGTGGCGGATAAAAACGTGGCCCAAGATCCTAAGGAAATCGTAAAAATAACGGAAGAGGCTTTTGAAAGTATTACAGCGGAAGATTGGGCCGCTCAGTGCAAGCATGTAGAACATTTAGAGGAGGAATATATAAAAAATGACGGTGTTATAGATGAAGAAATGGATCGATTTATCATATCTACGGCTAATGATAGTGAAACAGAGTCTGATTCTGAATACATTCACTCTTCCGACAGTGACGTTAGTATGGCCGATGATCACAATTATTCAATAAAAGTTTGAAGAATTTTCTTGTTTTATTATATATATATATATACCTAAAGTAGCGACCGCGTGCGGACAAACGTGGTTTGGGGTCGCCGGGAAGCACTGGAGACAGGCTGCCTTAGATCGGTCGTTCCGTTAATCCATGAGAGGCCTGTGTCCAGCAGTGGACTATATGCAGCTGAGATGATGATGATGATGATGTACACCTTCATTTCATTTTTCGTTGGTAAACAATACGACATTATAAATTTGACATGACAGTAATTTCTAAATGCAACAATAACCTGACCCGAACAGAAAGGGTACGAAATACCTGCTTACCTTGCTTGCATTTCATTTCATAATAATTATAATTGTATAGAACTTTAATATTATATTAAATATTCTGAGAATAATTTTTGTAGGTTGTTAATAAAATTAAAAGTATGGTAAAACATTTTCTTAAGCCTGGCAATATTATGTCGCGCGACTACAGCGCTGCGTCTGCGGGACTTCTTTCATGAAAAGGACTCTAGTGTAAACGCAGTGCGTAGAAATTTAACAGTAAATAATATACCTACATATATAACAGACCTGAATGTATGTTTACTTGTAAATGAGGCAAGGTCAGATTCAGTGTGAATATGAATTATTGATAATTTGAAAAAAATCTATTTCAATAATGCGTTGGTACCCCTTAGTCGATACCGACTACTATAATTATTTTTTGAAACATATAGCATTTACTTCATATACTGCGGTGTGGAAGGCAAGAGGGAAACCACTACACTAAATTTCCCTAAAAAGGAGTAATATGAACATGAAAAATAATAGTAGTAACGTTCTTGACAACGGGCTTCCACGATGTAACATGCCGTGGCGGTCTGAGTCCGGCAGGGTCAGGGGTAAGGCTGATTCGGTCGTCATCATGCGAAATCCTTGCAAATTAGGCACATGGAATGTGCGTACAATGTTGGAACCAGGAAAAATAGAAGAAGTTAAAATGGAGATGGAAAGATTAGAGATAGATATTTTAGGCCTATGCGAAGTTAGATGGGAAGGAAGTGGAGATTATTGGAGCGATGACTACAGGATTATTTATACGGGAGGGGAAGTACAGGGATCAAACGGGACAGCTATTATACTTAATAAAAAATGGGGAATGCAAGTAGAAAATACTATACATCACAGCGACAGAATAACAGTTATAAAATTAAGATCCAAACCAAAAGACATAGTTATAGTTCAAGTCTACATGCCCACTAGTAAATACGCAGATGAAGATATAGAACTCATGTATAATCATTTAGACACCCTGCTGGATATTGTAAAAGAGAAGGACAGTCTCATTGTCATGGGGGATTTCAATGCCACTGTAGGGGAAGGAAGTGAAGAAAATATAGTTGGAAAGTTCGGACTTGGGAAAAGAAACAAAAGAGGAGACAGATTGGTTCAATTTTGCAAAGAAAATTCATTGACAATAGCTAACACTTTATTTCAACAACCAAAAAGACGTTTGTACACTTGGAAAATGCCCGGTGACATAGGAAGACACCAAATAGACTTTATAATTACTAAAACAAAAGAAAAGAATAACATCAAAACATGCAAGACACTTCCCGGAGCAGATTTAGATTCAGACCATAACCTCCTTATGAGTGTCCAGGATTTCCAAATAAATAAAAGTAAGAAGAAAGTTAAACCAAAGCACCTTGATCTCATTAGTCTTAAGGATCCAACAAGCAATTTAAGAGTGCAATATAGTAATAAGGTCGGTGATAGTTTAGTTAAGTATAAGTACAATTTAGAAGAAAAGACAGAAAATAGTATAGATGATAGATGGAATATTGCAAGGGATATATTAACAAAAAGTGCAGAAGAAACTCTCAAACAGCAAAAACTTATACCAAGGAAGAATTGGATGACAAAAGAAATTATCGATCTCATACTTAAAAGAAGAGAAATTAGAAATAAAACAGATGATATAAGCTTAAGGGAATATAGAACACTTACAAATAAAATAACGACAAAATGTAGGGAGACCAAAGAAAATGATGCTATAGACACATGTTATAAAATAGAAGAACTAATAGAAAAAGGGAAGATGGATCAGGCATATAATATAATAAGGCAGATAGAAAAGAAACCCGTAAGAAAAGGTTCAGCTGTTTTAGAGGAAAATGGAAAAGTATTAATAGACAGTAAAGATATAGTTGGAAGATGGATAAGGTATATAGAGAAGTTATATGAAGGAGAAGGAATGTTTGAAAATTTCATAGAAAAAGAAGAGCTAGTTGGCATAGATAATTTAGGACCACCAATACTAAGAGAGGAATTTGAAAAAGCAATTGACAGTATCCAAAACGGAAAAGCAGTTGGACTTGATAATATACATATTGAAATGATAAAATACGTTGTGTGTGAGCCTATTAAAAATGAAATATTTAATATCATTCAAGAAATGTACATTACCGGTAAGATACCTAAAGATTTTCAGCAAAGTAAAACAGTAACGCTACCAAAGAAACAAAACACTTTAAAATGTGAAGAGCATAGAACTCTCAGTTTAATATCACAGGCCAGCAAAATATTAATAAAAATTATTCAAAATAGAATTCGACCAATTTCCGAAAATTACATAGGCCCAGATCAGTATGGTTTCAGAAAAGGAAAGGGGACTAGGGAGGCAATCCTGGCACTACGTTTAATAATTGACAGACGATTAGATTTGGGGCTAGATACACATATAGCGTTTATAGATCTGGAGAAAGCTTTTGATAAAGTAAACTGGGAAGGCATGATGAAAATCTTAAAAAATATAGGCATAGACTACAGAGATAGAAAAATCATATATGAGCTATACAAACATCAGGAAACAGTTATAGAAATTGGTCAAGAAGAAGGAAAAGCAAAGATAAAACAAGGAGTACGACAGGGATGTCCACTTTCACCAGTCATTTTTAATATTTTTATTGAAACAGCAATTAAACAGATAATCGACGCAGGAAAAGGGGGGGTCAAATTTAATGGGGAAAACATTCAATTTATAAGATTTGCTGATGATATAGCTGCAATAGGCAAAAACCAGACAGATCTAGAAGCACTACTTACAGAAATGGACAAGACATTCAACCAATATGGCTTAAAAATCAACACTAATAAAACAAAAATTTTAGTGACCTCCAAACATTCAAACCGCAATAGACCAATTAGACTAAATAACAAAATCATAGAAGAAGTCAAAAATTTTAAGTACCTAGGAAGTATAATCACCAACGACTCCAGATGTACTCCAGATATCAAAGCCAGGATCGCAATGGCGAAAAACGCTTTCAATGGAAAGAAACAGCTACTTAAAGCCAGAATATCAACTCGCGTCCGCAAGAAACTTATAAAAGTCTACGTCTGGAGCGTGGCGTTATACGGCTGTGAAACGTGGACAATGACACAGAGGGACAGGGAAAGACTCGAGGCATTCGAGATGTGGTGTTGGCGTAGGATGGAACGAATAAGCTGGACAGAGAAAAAAACAAACGAGGAAGTATTACATCTAGTGAAAGAAAAGAGAAATATATTGAACGTTATCGAAAATAGAAGGGGAAAGATGCTAGGACACCTATTACGACATGACCTACTACTAAGGACTGTATTGGAAGGAAAGATTGAGGGGAGAAGAGGAAGAGGTCGACCTAGAAGAGCTTATATGGACCAAATCAAAGAAAAGATTGAGGTCACGTCGTATAGGGAGGTTAAGGATAGGGCTGAATCCCGAGAAAGTTGGCGATTACTCCACCGACAAGAGCAGAGCTCTTAAATTAATGATGAGCAACACAGCACACTTGTCATTTGCTTTGTTTAATTTTGACACGGATTTCATTACTGACAATCAAATCTCTCAAATTAAAATTACACGAAGCTATCGACTTTAGAGGATCAGAGATAACATTACAAAAATTCTGAATTATTACCATGGGTAAAATTCATAGCCTGGCAATAAAAAAATCTATCGACGCTGATAACCAGTCTTCATGATCTGTATATACGGTTACTGTCAGTCGGATCTACGACAGAGAGAACGAGAAGAGTTACCTACATATAAAAAAAGTTGATTAGGACTTCAAAACGTTTAATAATTAATAGCTTTACGCTATTGTATCAAAGAACTGGGCATAATTACGATGTTACATCTAAACCTCACAGCTGGCAAAAATAAGTAATTGAAAAATATAATAATGAAATAACTCAACACAATGTTGGCACCTACTGCCGAAGTAAGCATACATTGATCTATTCCGAACTTAACGCGGACGAAATCGCGGGCAACAGTTAGTAATATAAATTATAACGCAGATGATGCCTTACAGCTAACCATTTATAAACACACAAATGTTAGTAAGCAAAGAACAATGGCGAAATCATATTTGACTAAAATTTGAGCGTCTTAAAATGTCATTAATAGAAAATTCATTCTAGTAAATATCTACGTTTTATGAAATTATCGTCTAAGCTTCCTTATCAATTCAATGTTACCATTTTGCAGCTATTCTAACATGTCGTAAAATACTGTGCAGTAAAGTGTACTTTTGCAATTATTTTTAGTTTTGTAAATTATTGCAAGAACTCAATCAATGAAGTATGTTAGTTAGTGATATATTTTTAAATGCATGTTTTTCAACCTCACAGGCTTTCTGTAATGAATGAATAAGCAATATAAATAAAAAACATACCTAGTAGCATGAACCTTTGAACAGTATTCAAAGGTTCTAAAAGCCCCATATCCATTGCAAATTTTTTTTTTAACTATGACAACTCTAGTCTAGACAAATACCGATATTTGCGCTGTTTTGTCGTGGAGTGTTTTCAATCATCTTTACCGTTTTTTAAAGTGTATTGTGACCCAGACTGCTTAAGGACTCTAACCTTTCATCTATGTGACCCCTGCATACTGTGGTACCGGGGGTTTGGGTACCACGCGTGTATGAAGTGACGAAATTATACGACTTTAAGGGGAAAAGATATTATTTATTTATTAACCACTCGCACTTCCTACTTATATTATTAGGGATTTACGCGGTTGTTTTAACTTTAAATAGCGGACTGGGACGTATAACGCGGATTCGGCCCAAGGATAGGGCTTAGAACGGGGCTCTTCCCAGGATACTTTTCTCAGCTTCAATCGGAACGGCTCCACTAGGCCCGTTCAGATCCCGAATGTCCAGGCCGCGATTGTTTTATATCGTTCCTAAATCAAATTGTTTAAAAGGTACAATAGTTTTATTTAAACTCTGACACATGATGGCCAGGTAAACGAACCGTAGTGTTTGAACGAGGTCCGAACACTACAATACCTACGGACTCTGATACAGATACTTACTTGAGTGACAGTGCTGTTTGTATATTGGATTTCGATTTTGCCTTATTCTGTGGATCTCGTTGCTTTGAAACATATTGTTTGCTACCGCCAAGATGGGAGGACGTGCTAGGCCAACCCGTATTCTATGCATCAATTGCAATATATGCGTCAATACACTGCGCCGATATCAAGCCTTGGAACTTGATACCCGAGTTACCACTTTACTTTGTAGCTGGGTGTATCCCCGAATCGTAAGTATTGAGATTTATTAAGGATACCATTTACATTAGAAACTAGTTGAGTGATCCCAAAAACATTCATATGAGTTATACCATTCAATTTATTTAGAAACCATAACACCACATAGCTGGATTAATACAAACCTTAAAACTGAGTTTTCACATTAAAATGTTTTGTTTTTCAGATTACTGATGAAGACTATGTATATGAGGCATGTAGAGACCTGGCTATGTTCAGAGTGAATGTTAATTTGCAGCAGAAAGCAAATCGGAGTGATGAACCATAAGCTGAACCTAGCCTCCATGGCCATACTAATGTGTGTCTTTTATGTGGTTGTTCTACTTTACGACGTCGAAAGTGATAAAATATTGAGGGTCAATCCGTCTGAACTGCAGCAGTCCATGATTAATATTATAGAAAGCAGAATATCACCAAGACAGGTTGGTTATATTTTTAACAACAATAAAATGGTATTTCATCGTCATCACCATCTTAGCTTCATATATTATGTGCGGTCCCATTAAATACCTTTAAAAAAATGTAATGCATGGAAAAATCAGTCTGTGTAATGCATTTAAATGTAAATAGATATGATAGGAAAATGCATATATAGTTTTAATTCTAGGTGTTGAAAATTAAAATAGTTTTCTTAATTTCCAGATAGTAGCATCTGATCCACCCATGCTGGTTACGCACTCAAAGAGAGGTACGCCGTATGACCCATATTGATTGCCATTGCCTAGTAGCAGTAATATTTCAATAGAGGAATCAACAACAGTACCTACTACAAGAGAATCCTCAACCTGTGGCAACTCATACAATAGTATTAGCTGAGTACAGAAGAGCGGCAAACTCAAATAATCATTGTGTTTTTCCTAACTGCAATAGTACCACATTGCATAGTGTATCAGATAAATTGCGTGCAATTATTCTTCACAATCACCATTATTATGTACCAAACCTAGCTCGTGTTTGTGATGAACACTTAAGGAGTAATACATGGCAGACACTATCTGAGTCAGAAAATAGTATTGACTCATTTACCGCAGACCAAATACAACATGTGTTTTCATTTGTTAATTCATTTAGTCCAGCAATTGAATTTGAAAATCTAGAAGAAATGGACGACAGAGTATTTGAATATTGGGTGGGGTACACTAAAGAACAGTTCAATCTCCTACTTCAAGAAGTACCTAGAATAACACAAATAAAAAGAGGTAGTCTAGGTCTGGCAGCGCTGCTATTGAAGATGAGGACTGGTGATTCTGATGAGAGGATTTCAACATTGGTGGAAGTACCACGTCGCACATTAGAATGTCTAATGGATAAAGTGAGGGAGGTTTTAGTACAAGATTTTGTTCCTGAGCACCTGGGAATTAATCAAATGACACGAGAGGAATTATTACAACTTAATATGTTGATGCCAAATGGACTATACGGTAATGGCAGCAATGCCATTGTAATATGTGATGGCACCTACATTTACATACATAAGAGCTCAAATTATATGTTCCAGAAACAGAGTTATTCTCTGCACAAATACAGGAATTTATTAAAGCCATTTATGATTTTCGCTTGTGATGGATATATTGTTGATTGTTTTGGTTCATATAAAGCAACTATTTCAGCGTCAGATGACGCTGAAATAATGGCCAACCTATTTTCTGCAAAGGGTTCCCTAAGGCCATATTTCAGAGAAGGTGATGTGTCCATCTTAGACCGGGGTTTTAGGGACAGTATTAGTTTATTAGAGGGATGTGGCTATAGAGCATGTATGCCAGAATCTCTTTTAGAAGGTGAACACCAATTAACTACAGCTCAAGCTAACCGTAACCGCTGCGTTACTATTTGTCGATGGGTCGTAGAGGCTGTAAATGGTCATTTCAAAAGAGATTTTAAACTCTTCAGACAAGAATACTTCCATAGGTCTCTGCCACACATGATGCAGACATTCCAAATAGTAGCAGCTCTCCTTAACAAGTTCGCTTTCATGACAATATTTATGCAAATGAAATCTTAGAAATCATAAGAGAACGCATGGCTTTAAATAATAACCTGGCAGACATGGTCCAGTTCTTAAATATGAACAGAAGGTCATCCCATTTTGAAAACATTACAGCGGATGAAAATAATATATTATACTGCCCAACCCTGGAATATAGGGATTTAATTTTGTTTGCCGTGGGAACGTACCAAATAAGACAAGCACGCTCATATTATGGCGAGCACGTACGTTTCCATGGAGGCTACAGAATTGAAGTGTGTAGTGAACACATTGATCCTACTCGATATAACCTTAGAAGTTCTGGCGTGACTACGTTAATAAGAGGCAAAATAAAGTCACGCCACGTTAGCAATAAACAATACTTTGTGTATATTTTAACACAAAATGATATTCCTGGCCGGGCAGGAATCTTAGAATATTGCTGCAATTGTTTGGTTGGTCGTCGCACTGTAGGCTGTTGTGCTCATGTGATGACGCTTGTCTGGTATTTGGGATGGGCCAGACGTCAACATAATATTTCAGCACCGGCAGAATTTCTAGCTGCACTTATTGTCAGAGAAGACGATGAATAAACTTACTTTAAAATAAAATGATTTAATTTTTTACCCTAAAAATATATAATGTTTTAACTACTAGAATGATGAAGATTGCCTCTCTCTCTCTCGCAGAAGACTAAACACCTGACTTTACGGCGAGTAGCGCGTGGGATGGCCGTTGCCGGTTTTTTTTTTATACTACTGAGGTGGCAGACAGCCACACGGACCACCTGATGAAAAGTGGTTACCGTGGCGTATGGACGTGTGCAACACCAGGGGAGTCACACTCGTGCTGCCGACCCTGTAAACAGAGTTTCTGTGCCGTCAGTATAGAAGACAAAGCGGGAACAGCCTTTGGTCTTCCCTCTGACAGCACAAAAACTCTCCAGTGAGCTCCCCTAGGCTACCCTACTCACCGCCGGTTACACAACACGAGGTTATTATGGCCGCGGTATTCTGTAGGGCGGAGGTACTTCCCCAGTCGGACTGCTCAGTTGGACGGGAATACCGTCGTGTCCTACCTCTCCTAAATGCCGGTTGTGTTATGTTACCTAGTTTAGAAGTTACAATTCATAACATGTTGAAATAGACAAGTAAGAAAAAAGGATTTACTGACAGGCATTCGCACATAAATGGGACTGAAAATCATGTTGGCGAAATGTGATTCATGTACATACATAAATATAAAAAGATTGAGTACCTAGGTATACCATTAATCAAAAACATTGACACATTAAAAAAGATCTAAAAATATAACCTACAAAATGTTCAAGCCCGAATATCTATTATACTCGGCCTTATCAAGAGGGAAAATCTAGTACGTAGTGAACAGGTAATCACGCTGTATTAAATAGTTATTTTTTAATTTAAAGACGCTTCATTTTATTCTCAAATAAAAATATGTATGGGAGGCTGCCATTGTTCTTTTCACATTTAAATATAGGTATACTTTGATTGGGGTGTGTGTTGGGTAACCTCCTCGAGTGTCGCTCCGATTCCGATCCCGCTGCAGTCCGGGGGGAACGGAATCGGAGCGGCCGGTACACCCTGGGCGGCGGTCAATGGCTTCCCCTTCACCCCTTCATAGGGTTGGCATTGATCGTCGGCCAATACCCAACGTGGCGGGAACACATCGCTCTCCGTACTCCTCTGCTTTCAGAGGAGACAGGATGAGCGATGCTGTTAGTGGTGAGATGGCCCAGGGTCAGCAGGGGTGCGAGGGATATGCTCTATGGGTAACCTTACACCCCGGCGTCTGAAGACCCGAGACGGCGTGCGGTTTTAGTCGGTGCAAGCCCGACATAACCGCCCCCGCTAGCCGGCGGGGGGGTATCCGAAGGGATTTCCGCACGATAAAAAAAAAAAAAAAAGGTATACTTTGATTGATGACCCCGTTGCCAACAAGGCCATTCATTTATCATTTAACTAGTTTTCTTGTTAACCTCTCAACTAAACTAAATGCTTTTGCTGTACGAAATTGAAGCGAATAATTCAATAAGAAAATTGGACACTTAAAGTCTAATTAAATTTCTCCAGTGCAGAATTATGTAAAGCTCATTGACACAAACCAACCCTAAATCAAGGACAAACAGGGGAAGGAAGAAGAATACGTTTACTACTGCCATAGCCCCCGAAGATAGAATGAAATGATCTATACTTGAGAGTCTTAGAAACTCAAAAATCGTAAAGACGATTAACCAGTACCTTCCCAAAAACAATCTTATTTATTTATTCGGAGGGCCAACAGCCATAACAAAAGAATATAAAAATTTAATTTTGTGACATACAGCCAATTATAGGCCCACACTTATACAATTCAGACTGTGTATATAATGTGGATTAAAATATTATCCTATTATATTATACTTAAATGATAGGTGAAAATAAAATGTGTGAAAGTATTCCTTTTTTACAATAAATGTAGTACACGTCATACTACAATAATCATCTTTCTTTAAAATGGTTAAAAAAAATCCAGGCTAAGCAACCTACTGACCGATGCTCCACTGGAGTTAAATATGTCGGAATTATGCTGTAAGCTTACCGCGTTAACTGAACGACACGCTCTCCATAAAAAAAGGTTAGGTTAGGTACACAGTAAATATACATAGCCGGAAAAACAAGCTTGGACTGGTCACTGACGGCAAGTTACAATGAGTGGAGGTGGAGGCCGTGAACCGGTAAACATAAGTTGCCCTACCCCTTTAATCAGATCAAATGATATTTGGGATAAACAGACTAGGGAAAGCTAAAGCCGGTGCTATGGCGAAAATTTGGGAGGCCATTTACAGTAGTAAACTGCAATTAATGATTATTAATACTGAAGGAATGTGATATTCTTCTTCGTTCCGTCATTACTCACAGAAGGTATTACGCTAACACGCACTGTATTACATTACGCAGTCCATGATAGGAATGCATAATTATAATCTGCTATTAAGTCGAAAAATTCATGCATTGTTTTTAATTTACTTTGCACTATTCTTAGCAAATTTTCACAGAACATTTAGGTTACAGTACCTACAAGGTAATGGAGAAACGTGTATATCTATTTATGCTGTTTAAGTATGCTAATTTAAGCACGAGCGAAGCCGCGGCCGTTCGTCACATAAATCCAATTGTCCTAGTTGGACAATTATGCCATTCCAACAATAATTAACGTTGCAAAAACGTATACTTGTTTACTACTGGTAGTAAACTGATAACTGTCTGTTTGTCCTTTATCACATCTATCTCAGCATTTATTGTCAAATAAATTAGTAAAACGTCAAAAAATAATGACACCGAACGAAAAACAGTTAGGCTATAGCTATCTTCTGTCCTGTAAGAAACGTCGCAGAAGCTAGATTGTATTGAAAATTCTTTGAATCAAATCAACAAATCGCAGGCCCTAGAATTTCAAGTAAGGTGGTCGTCACCATAGCACACTGCACAAAACAGCTTGACGGATGACGTTATAGACGCCAGTACTTGCTTGCTCGCTTGCGTAGTTTTAAGTAAGGCAAAAGCTCGTCGAGGAGTAGGCTAAGTTTGGTAACTATTAGGATTAATTATATTTTATATTCGAACATTTTTATATAAAAAAAATCAGTTAAATGTTACATTTTAAAATTGCATTAATATTAATACTAAAGAAATTAATCACGTGATAAGATAACGTCAAATAACCCACCCCGTATCGTTCCCGGCGCAAAGGTGCCTAATTCCATACTAGCATTATGGAATTAGGCCCAATTCAGCGTTGCCTCGCTGAATTGGGATGGCCCTACTTTGTACCAGGTACGAACCGGAACGGGAGTCACCACTTTTGTCATGGATCTTTATCTGTATGTGTGTTCATCATCTACAATATTTTTCACGTAGCATGGGTACGGTGACGTTTGGGATTTGAAGTTACTAGAGATGTAGTCAAGATAAAATCGCATGAAATAAAATCGATTATATATCTTATCGAGATCATTTATTAATGAAGAAGAAATCGATTCTATTAACTAATAATTTTGAAGAAAAAAAGTAAAACAAAATTGATAACCTGTTTAATTATTTATTAAAAATCAAACATGTTCATCATCTTCATCATCATCATCATCATCATCATCGTCATCTGACTCGTCGACGTGAATAATTATTTGGGAATCAATTATGCAGTCTATTCTAATGTCTCGCTCCCAGTCATGTAAGATTAGATTTTTGGTTTTCTCCACTACTTTCTTCCAGTCATCGCCAGTGACATTTTTGCATCCCTCTTTCAATAACCCCATCATTTTTGTGGCTGTAGAAGGCGGAGCTGTATTTTTTCGTGCAGCGTATCCTGAAACAAGATAAAAAACAAATTGAGTCATAGAATTCCAAGTAATAAACATAATCATATTTTTGTCAGTATGTAAATAGACTATGGTTAAACAAGTTACCTTTGATTTGGGCCCAAATTAATTCAATGGCATTGTACTGACAGTGGTACGGTGGAAGCCTCAGGACTTCGTGACCATATTCGTTTGCCATCATATCTAATTTGTATGTCGTTTGGGGCTTGTGCATTTTTACGAGCTTCACTAGCTCCACCTTTAATTTCGTCTCATCGGCTTCCACATTATTGGCCTGGAGCCACTCGATCAACTCGCTCTTCTTATTGGAAGAAGTCGGCGGTTTGTTCAATTGCACGGAGTGATATGGGGCATTGTCCATAATAATTGTGCTGGGTTCTTCTAAATTGCTAAGCATATTTTGAAACCACTCCGTGAATACTTCCGCATTCATATCTTCGTGATATTCTCCCGTCTTTTTCGATTTAAAAGCAAGTAGCCCATTTTCTACAAATCCTTTCGATGTGCCTGCGTGACAAATAATCAATCTCTCCCCTTTTCCTTCTGGCACTTTGGTCGAGGCATGAGGTGTATCGTCAGTCCACATTTTACCGACCGTATGATTGGCATTCAGCCAAGTTTCATCCAGGAAGACGACATTGCTCCAATCGGTAATCGCTTTAGCCTTTTTCAAAAAGGTAACCCGTGCAAGTGCTATATCGCCCCTCTCCATAACAATTTTTCTTTTGTTTACTTTTTTGAATTGGAAACCAATGTCCTTCAATACGCGCCACAAGGATATAGGACTTCCAGTAAACAAATCAGCATCTTTTAAAGACTTGACCAGCTTTAGAAGCGTCGGTAATTCTTTATTCTGGTAATAGTTATAAATGTGGCTCCGTATAGCATCGGCCGCAAAACTGTCTACATCTGTTACAGATGCCTTTTTGGTTCGCTTTTTATTAGGGGTGGACAACTTATTTTCTTCTGTATCGTGAGCACCATATTTTTCTCGAGTGATTCGAGAAACCGTGTTCCGCCCAATGTCTAACGCATCTGCCACTCGATCCAAAACGTTGGACACAGCGTTCCGCCATTCTCACGTTCCCGCTCAAAGTAATCCCGCAATCGAACTACAAATTCACGGGCTTGACTACCAAGCACAGTCTTTTTCGTTCTTTTTGGCATTTTGCCAAAAAAAAACAACAAAACAAAAGTCAATAACAAAAAACGGTAACGAAAACAACAAAGCACAACGATAGTCAATAACAAAAACAAGTAACAAAAACACCACGCAAGCTCAAAACAAAGAAAACAGACCGCATACAAGGCAGACGCACTCGTACTGAGTTGATATAACAAGATGGCTGCCAGCTCATGCTTAAGCAGTGTTGCTATATTATAATAAAGCTCCACAAAGACAAAAATGCTTTGTTTAAAGTTTATTATTACATAATTATATTTTATAATCGTATTTTAGTTAAAAATACAACTAACGATTTATGATACTTTATTCGACAATTTATCGATTATAACGATTTTACTATGTCAATCTCTAACGCAACCTGTTCCGATTCACGCATCAAGAATTATGTATTTGGAATGTTTATATTTAAAGTTTAAATAATTACGGAGAAATAAAAATAGTTTTAAGTTAAAAATGCAAAATAAAACAGTTTTCTTTTTATCTTCGTATTAAGTGTTGTTTCCTGTATTCCGCGTTAGGTAAATTGTTTCGAAATGAATCATGCATGAAATGGAATTAGTCAAATGTCACCGTACCCATGCTACGTGAAAAATATAATAACTCCTTCTAATCGGCTGGACCGATTTACATGAAATTTTGTGTGTACCTGAATACTCCAAAAACGCAATTGGACGCGGTAGATGGTACTGCTGTCGATATGTCACCAAATTTGATTAATGTGGTGCAAAATTTCCGGGCACGACAAATTCTGCCGGGTCCGGTAGACTTCAAATAAATTGTGTTTACGTAAGGAAAATTATAAGGTTGTATGTATTTGTTTTTTTTTTGGAATAATGCCACGTGGATTATGCAGATCGATATAGAATCAAAAACGAAGTCTAATGACAAAAAGACCAAAATGTGCTTTACGCCCTTTGAGCCCCGAGGTATCGATAAATATGTGCTATTAAATGACATACTCTGTAAATTTTATGCAAATAGTGAGATTACGTAATTCGGTCAATGACAATAATGATGGAATTGCTGACGCGGTATGTACAATTTTTCAATGTAGGCTACTTGTGGTTGCGTGCTGGTTGGTTCTATTAAAATAGCTTACGTGATTAGATTGACGTTGACTAAGTGTTATCGTATCTTAAAGAAACAGATCTCCACTCCACAACATACAATGTTCTATCTTATATACAAATCATACATATTAACTCTGGAAACAGCAGAGGTCAAGCAAGCGCTACCGACCTATCTCTAATTCCCAGATGCTCTAGCGACTCTACTCACTAGCAAAAACAAAAGATGTATTTATTGCGGTTCGGGTTCGCACTAGAATTTTGTTCTATCTCATCTAAAAAGTATGACAAAAATACCGCTATAAAGCCTTATACTTCAACTTGTCTACTAGACCTTAACACTAACATGACACGATTACGAACCACCTCCACTCGCCCTCAATAGAAGTAATAACCACAGCGATCTCACTGATCGTCACAGCTTCGCTTTAACTACTGTTAAGAAAAAGGTTTGCAAACTTGACTAACGACAATTGATCAATCCGCACTGCTACTCTAGAAGTAGTTTCTTTGTTCTATTGTTCAGGGTGATCAACAACCGCGAAATTCATTTGAATTGTTCTAATCAATAAAGCTGTCAAAATGAATTTTGTGTCAACAATTTGATAGTGGTACCTATGATATTTATTATGAAGACATTTCAGTCAAGTAACACTATCTAGTCGTCATTTTTCTTTAGGTATACAAAATACAGGGTGGCAGGTGAGGCCGCGTGTCACCTCAGCAGAAACAGGCCGGGACGGTGGGGCGACCAGCGCCCCTCCCCCAAACCGGGGCAAGACGGGGACAACGTGGTTCCCAAACCCGAGGGGGCCATCTCGAAACCGGAGATGGCCCAGGGTCAGTCGGGGTGCGAGGGATATGCTCTATGGGCAACCTTACACCCTTGTCTGTAGACCCGAGACGGCGTGCGGTTTTAGTCGGTTCAAGCCTGACATAACCGCCCCCGATGGTCGGCGGGGAGGTATCCGAAGATATTTCAGCACGAAAAAAAAAAAGGTAAGTATACAAAATACTAAATTATTCTAATGCAATGCAAATAGATTCTCGTTATTAAATATTTAAGTTTGGCTGTTTAACGTGATCGCCGCATACAAGGCGATTTATGTTTCCGGGTGGCGTGTTCTGAAATCATTGTACAACTCTGTACTACGGGGCGGTGGGAGCACACAATGGTATAATTTTAATTTTCATCAAAAACAATTTCGTGCTAAAGCTACAGAATAAATGATAGTATTAATTACAGCGCTCAGAAATGTCTCTACCGTTCAATGACTTCACACCTAGAATTGTATGTTGTGTCTGTTATGTAGGTAGCTGCGAATAGATAGAGCGGCGAGCGGCAGATACCTACATATACCTACATATATATATTAAACTCTGTAACCGGCTAGGGCAGATTAGTCTCGAATAAATGCTTACAAGTAAAGGTTGTTCCATCCGCTACCGTCAACGCCACCCGAAGACATTTCATTGGTTGACGAGGATCCAATACGAATTTCCGCGTGTGACAATAAGAGTCGGGAGACGGAAGAAAAGAAAATGTCGATAGGGAAGGTGAAGGAGTTCAACGTTACCGAGGGGATATGGCCATCGTATACAGAAAGATTGAGTATGTACTTTACGGCGTAGGGCGTGGCGGACAATCTCAAGCTACCGACATTAGTGGCAGTGATGGGCGATGCCGCGAACGAATTATTGGGGAATCTTTCAAGCCCAAGGAGACCTTTGACACTGACCTACGACGAGGCGATAGAATTACTACGAAACCACTTACCATCGGCATTGGCAGAAAGGTTTTGGTTTCGACAAAGGCGGCAAGCGGCGGATGATTCTATTGCTAGTTATGTGGCGGAACTGAAGAAGCTAACCCGGCATTGCAAGCTAGCGGAGAACCTTAACGAGAATTAACGGGATCAGTTCGTGTGTGGATAGAGAAGCGACATGATCCGGCGAAGGCTATTCGCGGTAGAAGACTCATTGAGTTTTGTGGGTGGCGGTCAAGTTGGCTACGTTATTAGAAGCCACTTCTTTCTTTTTCTCAAATTTGGCGCTCATGAAATATATATAGGCAGAGCCATGCTTCTGATGCCGTATTCAGGTAAGTACCCTCTAATCTGATCGTACTGGATGCCTAATTATCTTCCTTCACGTGACCATGTCCACTGCTCCAAGAAAATCGACGGCTAACCTATCTGCCGGCTATATTAGGCGTCCATTTTATAAATAGTTGAGGGATTCAATACAATCCTTAGACACTCATTTTCATCTTTACATATAAAACTTCACATCAAAATTGTAAAACAACTTACCTTTTAACTCCATCTCATTATTACGTAGTAGCCAGAAGATGTAGAAATAAAAAGCTGGTAGGTAACAATTTGCTGCACTCACCACAAGGTAAAAGTGGCCCTTGTCATAATAGAGCGTGGCGTGGTGACGAGACAAGACTCTGCATTCGAAGATAGTGTTTGTAGGGCTTGGCGTTGCTCGATAAACGTTGCGGCCAATCTGAAACAATATATCATGTATGTAGTTAATAAACATCATTATGGCCAAGGGCTTTTGGTCGTGATGAACGCAGAGCCAGTGATTAGGATTACACAAAAAGCCAATTCCCGTAATTATGTAAAATCACATCGCAATCCCATGGTACCCAACATACTACAATGTATATTATGGCGTCAAGTATAATGTATAATCGCAGTGTACTTGTCTAAGCCTAACTTGTCTGACCATAGGAAGACAAAGATTACATATTTTAGGTCATTGATTATATTTTTTCGTCTCTGATTGGTGAAGCTCTTTCGTAAGCACACCTCCTATTTGGTCATGATTATGTGACCTTACTATAAAATAACTTCACAGTAACATCTTAATTAGTTATTGTTCTGGTATAAGATTTTTTCTTCGAAGCGATCCATCGGCTTCGAGATCGTCATCAAACAGCTTCACTTACACTCGGAGTGATGCTCAAGGTGACACGGTTTTCTTTTTCATGAGACCCAGGTCGGAGATAGGTCGGAGATTTCATATGTATGAAAGTGTATGGGGGCCCCCCGTCAAGATCCTTGGGACCCAAGGCATTGCAGACCTGATAACTTGATAACTCCACACGTTCTTGAGAAAAAGGTGAGAATAGACAGACGGACAACAAAGTGATTATACAAGAATCCGTTTTCTCCTTGTGAAGTACGGAACCGTAAAAACGGTGTGTGAGTGAAATCCCGCCATTTTCTTGCTTTCATTCTATACTCTTATAAAAATTTAATACTTTAGTTTAACCTAGTGACCCCTAGGAATAGTCGAAATTCGATATTTTTTGAGGTTTTCAGAAAGTTAAACTTCATTGTATTTTTTTATAATTTTGTTAATTCATACACATTCATTACACAAATACAGTGAACATTACACAAATATCTCAATACGTTTGACAGTGGCGGTAAAAACTTACGAAAGTAACATGGGTGTGGGTGTTCATAAATGCATTTTATTTATTGATTTAATGTATTTTTATGCATATTTTTTGTAAATATGGCTTGGAATAGCGCACTCTGCAGATTCCTCTGCTTTATTTAGGGATCAAAATAATTTTGGGATGAAACTTAAGAAACCATCGGAGCTCTATAATAACCTTAGAGTTACCAAAGCCCACATATTAGGTCAATCCCAAGATGGCACAGTCAGGGCACTCCCGAAAGATAATAACGCGTCCGAGCTCAAGCTAGATTAGCTAGATTCAAATCTAGACTCCTATTCCATAAACGATTTATGATACCCAGTCGAACAGAGTGGGGTTGGGTGTACGAGATCCAGAAAGGGACTAGGATATACTTAAGTCCTTTCTAAAACAAGACGAAAATGATAAATATCGAGTGCACGCGATGAATTTGGAAAGCAAAATGAATGGTTGACAATGGGAGAGTTCTGCGTACCGATGGCCTTAAAGTGGCGCACCTTGATCTATGACTGGTCGCCGGCCCTGTTAAAATTCTATCTTAACGCCTTTCAGATGACCCTCCCAGACCAGAGTAATCTGGTAAGGTGGGGGAAGGCCACAGAAAATCAATGTTATACTTGTGGTGAGGCAATAGGGCTAGACACATATTAGTAGGATGTAGGGTGCATTTCGATAGAGGCCAATACTCACGCCGCCACGATAAGGTGCTTATCATCATACGTGAAGCAATGAATCTGGCAGTAGCTAGAGCTCAAAAAGGATTGACTACTAACAGACGTCACATCAACTTTGTGTCTGAATGTTCATCCATAACATCCAGGAACAAACCTTATTCAATCTTAGATACTGCCCCAGATTGGACTCTCCTAATCGACACGTATGAAAAGCACTATGGAATTCCGGAGGATGTTGGGGTTTCGTCATCTAGACCTGACATATTCCTTTATTCTAAGAGGTAAAAACATGTGGTTCTTGTGGCACTTACTGTACCGTGGGAAACAAATATACCGAAGGACCACACAATAAACAAAAATAAATACTATGATCTCACAAACGAATTAATCAAAAACGGTTACGTGGTTAATTTGTATGCAGTGGAAGTGGGAGCGAGAGGTATACCAGCAAAATCTCTCTATAACCTACTAAAAGATCTAGGTCTATCGAGAGCTACAATAAGATCTTTACTAGGACGAATGTCTAAAGCGGCACTAGTAGGTTCGTATCAAATTTGGTTAGGCAGGGAGGGGTACTTGGGTAGTGAAGGTGAGTGTTGATGTACATCAACAAAAGGGGCCCCTTCTAAACCTACACTTGGGTCCGCAAGTCCCAGGCACTGTCCCGAGTTCCCAACTCAGCAACGCGATGGACCCGGCACCCGCACGGAGAATCCATGGATTGCTAAGAATATCTCATTTTTGCCCTTCTCCTCCATATAAGCTATATCGATGCCAAATCCACACTCCTCCGTCCGTGCAATTTTCGTAAAAGGGGATGTAAAATTTTTATAAATAAATATTAATCGCCGAAATGTATGTACGCGCATAATTTCCAAACGACTGCACCGAATTTGCAATTTACGCTGTGGATTACATCAGTTACATGCGAACTCATGAACGCCCACTATCTTCATTTCCAATGCAATTCCACGGCAATCTTCAAAAAATGGACGAGCAGAGAAGCGGGTCATTTTCAAATGTGTGCCGAGTAAGGGCCCGGAATGCCTGATAGAGTGCATATGCGAAGGATGTGGTATTATCTTGCTGCAATTAATTTCGACGAGATATAGCTACATTAAATTAATATAGCCCACGTTTTGTATCCCATCACACATCACAATAAGTGTTGGCGTGTCCCTTTGTATATAGCATATAAAAGAGGGTACAGAACTACGGGCAGAGCTCACAAATTAAACGACGCTGAATTTTATTGATCAAGACAAAAATTATTATTCTTTTTATTTATTTACATGTTCACAAACAAGAATCATCCTGGCGTATAATGTATAAAGTTGTCAAAAAACCTTTACAAGTTTGTCCAGACAACCGAAGTTTGCCTTCTTTGTCTTGAAGCAATAATCAATTAATAATAGGTAGGTAAAATATCAGTGGGCCACTTTTTAGATAAAAAAAACGTTGAGCGTGTACTGTGATGCATAGAGGTGATTCAAAGAGGAAGAGGGATGGAAAAGAATTCGCTACGATTTGAAATGTATCTGCTTCTTCTTTTCCTTGGCCTCTTCCTAATATTTGGGGTCGGCTCTTGTTGTTACTTGGCGCCAGGATGCTCTATCCTGGGTTGTCTGGTCATTAACATGAAGGGTCTTCAAGTCACGGGTCACAGTAGAGAGCCATGTGGCTGGTGGTCGACCTCGGCGAGGTTTTTTTCAGCTACCTATAGCTAATACTCGGTTTACAGTATGGTCGGATTCTAATTCGAAATGTATATTAATATTAATAAATGTATCTAAATAAGAGGGCGCGTAGGCGGTTGTATTCTACTATAGAATAGGTAACACTTTCATAATGCCTTGATTTGATTGGATCGAGATTTGAGACGTACTCCGTGTAAGGTTTTAATTCTGTCCACATCACGGGTACACACATCAAAAAAAATCCGTTCCCGCAGGGGGAACGCACAGGTAGATTTCGTGAAGCAATTAATATTATTTTATATAGAGAACTACGGACGGATTTTTTTTCTCTCGAAAACGGTAACTTTTAGCGAAAAACTTTTCAGACCTTAATTTTAGACTTAAAAATGGCCTATCGATTAAAAATGTTTCCGACAGCAAGAATGCTCACCGGTTAGTAGTTATGATTTTTTTCCCGAAAAATTTTGGTTTTTCCCCCCTCCACTTTTAGTTAAAGTTTTAATCTTATAGGTTTATAATTAAAAGTTGTTGGTATTCATGTATACTATGGGATAAAATTAGAACGGTTTGAATATCTTTCATGGAACGTGAAATTTTGAGGAAAAACTGATTTCACAAAAGTGAGGCCCTACCGTCCCCTTAGGCCGGATTCCACCCGTTCACGAACTTAAACTAAGTTTACACCTAAGCAATTTTTGACCGCAGTTTGAAAGCGATCGGGGCAAAAATGCGACCGTGAGAGTGCCGCAAATTTTGGGAAGTGGAACCATACATACATATATACATACATATATACATACATATATATAAACTTCTTGACCAGTGGCCATTTCGGACTCAGGGGGTCATAACTAGACCTCCTATGAAGAATTTTTTTTAAAATTCGACAGTAGTCAAGAAACCAATAGGTAGATCGATTTCATCGAAATCTACCTAAAAGGTTGCGATTACTTTGAAAAATCAAAATCTTATTTGTTACATACAAGTACATTACAAGTATAACTTTTTTTTTTTTTTTATCGTGCGGAAATCCCTTCGGATACCCCCCCGCGTGCCAGCGGGGGCGAAAAATATAAAATTAGAATAGATTCGAATGTAAAACAATAAAACAATTTCTTCATAAAGTTCAATTTAAAAAATTATATCGGCTTATGCTAGTGATCACAAACTTTTTTTGATGTGTGGATGTGGATAGTACGTATTTCACGTACTTTCATACTTAAATTTGTTACTACTTTGTTAATATTAATCTTGTTTAATATAATATAAATATGAAAGTTTGTGAAGATATTCGGATGTTTGTTACTCAATCACGCTCAAACGCTGAACAAATGCTGGCTATGGGCTGAAATTTGGTACAGGGATACATTATAGTCTAGAATAACACATTGGCTTTTATCCCTAGAATAGGTTCCCACGGGTTACGGGAACGGGATCAATATACACGCGGGCGGAGCGGCAGGCAATAGCTAGTTATCAATAATTATCAGTTTTATGATTTTTTCCTCATAGTCTACCTTGATGCCAAATATCAAGTTCCTATCTCCTCTGGCAGTGGATTAGGTTTTCGACTTATACCAGTCATAAAAATGCCGGTTTTTAAACGTTGATATATCCTAACTTTTACTAACTTTAAACTTTCGCGTTCCATGATATACAATAATGTTAACGGGAATAAACGCGATCGTGTATATACATATAGATGGTCGCATTACTCCCCGTTAACATTATTGTCAATATATCAATAACTATTTTAGCAACATTTATGAAATTATGGATTCTGGATAAGCTAAGGGGCTTCAATAGGTTTCCATGGGTTACGAAAACGGGGTCAAAATTAGACGCGGACGGAGCCCCGGGTAATAGCTGGTTATTAATAAAAAAAAATTAAATTTTTTCCTTTGTATATACCTCAAAGTCTACCTTGATGCCAAATATTAAGTTTCTAGGTCACCGAGAAGTGGGTTAGGTTTTAAATCTATAAGTTAGCGGTCAGTAATGCCGGGTTTTAAACTTTAATATCTCAACAACTATTTGAGTAATATTTAAGAAATTTTGGATTCTAGAGAGATTAGGATTAGAGAGAGGGCTTTAATAAATGTGCCAAATTTCATATATGTTAATTAAATAATTTTCGAATTGTGAAGAGGTCAGAAGTGGTTCGAAATGGTTCGTGTAAATATACACATGGCTGCTGCGTCATTCTTTTTCCTTGAACTCGGCTGGTCACGCTGCCGCATGTCTAGATCCTTATTACCTTATAATGTTACTTCTGTAACCATTCAGTTCTATGATTTTTTCAAGTAGGGTAAAGCAATTACAATAACGTAAGTACCCAGGCTTTCGTATTAACGATAAACTACGGTCGGCAGCATAAATTTCATGGGCCATGGTTGAGACTTTCTTTGACATGAATGAGTACCGTCATAGAGCTCGTAAACCTAGATAATGTACGTATTTAACATAATATATTAAACTCTTCGAGAACAGCATCTCAATATAACACAATTGACAAACTTGTCACGGTTCAGCCATTCGGTAACCCGAACCGGCAACAGACAGGAACGGGGCTTTTCAGGGCTGTGAGGAAGAAAAACTGTGTTAATTTCTCAAGTAGTCTAATTTATGGCGGGAAAGGCAGTCTATCATCCGACTTACGAGACAGAGTAAACGCTGCGCTCGTGTCGTGGTCGCGTCGTCCTAATAGTCCAGGATCCCTGGCTATTTTTTGCACTTGATTACTATCAACATCAAAAAAACAGCTGGTTAGTAATCATTTCTGATGACCTCGTTATAGATACATGTTGGAAGGAGGGGGACTCTTTGACCAAACCATACATTTTGTAGGACAAATATTTTTTCGAATAATTTAGATAATTATCATAAAATTTAACATAATAAAGTCCAGTTAGTAATAAATTTTTTAGAATCATCAAATCAACATATTTTATCTCAGCTACCTCTGTTACCTACCACAATCGAAAATTATCGCACAGGAAAAAGTTAGGCGTCTCATGGAAACGAAGCTACTCATGGAAAATCAGCTTGATAGTAATCAAGTGCAAAAAATAGCTAGGGATCCTGGACTATAATACAAACCGATTACGCGATCGTCGTGAGATGTTATTAAGTATGTAACATAACATACTGATATGTAATAGGTGCTCGTTCACGTTCCCGCGATACGATCGCGATACATTGCTGATTCGGGCTCCAATAGGAGGGGTAGACCCAAGAAGTGCTGGGTTGACGTCGTAGAAGATGACATGCGTGCCAATGGTCTCACTACCATATATGCCCAAAACCGTGCAAGTGGAGAAGTAAATGTCGGAATGCGGACCTTGAACTTCGAGGAGAGAACCTTGGATGCGTAGTCACTAACGCAAAGATAATGCTGATTTTACAGTCGCTTTGTATTAGGACGCCTACGGCCTAACCCTCCTTCAACTAAACTGATTTGCCAAAATGGTGGCCAGAATGTTCTATGCTGGAAGATAGTTATCTAAGCTACAGATAGTTTACCTGTCCCGGAAAATAGCCTTAATTTGTAGAGGGGGACTCGGGTAAGAAATAACTTAAGTGAGTTCTAGGATTCTCGCGAAAAAGAAATAGTTTACCTAATCTTACTGATGGCATTACCCTAATGTATGTATACGTCCAACATCAGTATGTCGACTTGCGTTACTGATCCCTCAAAAACGAGTAGGATCTCGCTATAGGTAATCTAATACCAATTTTTTTTTCGTGCGGAAATCTCCTCGGATTCTCCCCCGCCGGCCAGAGGTTATGTCGGGTTTGAACCGACTAAAACCACACACCGTATAGGGTCTTCAGACGCCGGGGTATAAGGTTGCCCATAAAGCATTTCCCTCGCACCCCGACTGACCGTAGACCATATCCGGTTTCGAGATGTCCCCCTCGCGTTTGGGAACCACGGTGCCTCCGTCTTGCCCCGGTTGGGGGGGGGGGGGCTAGTCGCCCCGCCTGCTTCTGCTGGGGTGACAGGCGGCCTCACCTGCCACCCCCAGGCTTGCGCTCATGAAGGACGGAGGTCGCGTAACGGTCGCTGAGTCGCCTGCGACGCGCGGCGATCATGTTGCAGGCTCGGCGGGCCGGAAGAGTTCTAAATTTCTCTTGGGCGCGCTCCGCCACCTCCTTCTCGAGCATTACATGCTCGCAAAAGGACTCGTCCAGCTACTAAACCTTAATTGGTTCATCAAGGCTACGTATGTACGGTAAAAAGCCAGCATCCTGACTAGCATATTATGTGTAAACCAGTACTGTGTACAATCAATCAAAACCATGTTTGTATTGTTACATCCATAGTCCATATTTGTAACAATACAAACATGTATAACAATTAAATGCATGGATTCCATACATTTGACTACTAAGATGCACGCAGTAGTTGTAGGTTATTGATTCGCGACTACGTGACCAATTTCATTATATAAACAACAAGCTGGTACTAAGTAAGTAGGTACTCAAGCATGAGACAAATTGCCTCTTCTTCGTTATCTAATCTTATAAAGTTACAGACTGAATTTAGACAGTACAATATTTCGACATGTAGCGAACTTCGAAAACACATATATCGACAAGTCATTACTTCGACAGACAACTATTAGACAATACACACCTTCGAATTACCACTACTTCGACAGACGATTATTCGACAGACAATACTTAGACAAGACACATCTTCGAATGACCGCTAGCTAGTTTGACAGATTTTTAAATTATTGTCTAAATTCAGTCCGTAAATGAATTTTATAGTAGTATTTTAGTATTAGTCACACTCTGAGTTCATCTATAGCAAAATAAGAATTATCTGCTCTAGATGGAACCTGCAGCAAAACAAAACAAATCGAGGCACTTTCCAATAGTACATAATGTACGCAGTTCGAAGTATTTATGTATCACGATTGCTTATCACTGATTACGAACGTACATATAAGTTTGTGACTTCTTTTGTTATAACCTAAATTAATAAATCCATCTAAATGTTAGTACTCACTAAACTGAATTTAGATATTACATTGGGACCTATGGCGCTCATTAGGGGAGACCTATGTCCAGCAGTGGACTAGAATAGGTTGATGATGATGATGATGATGATGAAGATGATGATTGGGACCTAAACATAACTGGCGAATCGTGGGTGTGTAATACACCTCTGCCTACCCCTTCGGGGATACAGGCGTGAAGTTATGTGATGTGATATTACCCAGTATGTGGGTGCTAATTATTAACTAAGTATCGATGTCACACTATCTTACTAGAAGTACGGCCACAGATTACCTAACAGTTAGTACAGATGAATCACTACCTGGAAAATCAATCTACTTATGAGTTAGATGCCTACTTGTCCACGTGGTCGACCGCTGCATGCAAATATGTATCTTAACGCTCGACCTTACGGTTGTTATTACGTTGCAGCCGCTTGGCCTTGGACTTACATACTAGTAAACGTTGTGATTGTTGTGATGCTAGGGCTGCTTCTCAATAAAAATTGAAATTAAATTTTTCATTAACATTATAGGAAGGGACATGTCTATTCGGATAACAAAACATAAACACGAACATAAATTACGATACCGTTACCTCGCGTGAAGGCGCCTACGAGTACATTCGTCATCTTATGATGCTAATTAATAAAAAAAAACAAAATCACTGACACAAATTTATTTATAGGTCAGATCATATCGGCTTTCGACCAAAGGAACCCGCATTACAATAGGTTTATCCGTTTGAGAGCTATGATGCAACAGACACTCACATATACACGTCAAACGTATAATACCCCGTCGTTTTTGCGTCGGGGGTTAAAAAGAAGTAGATATATAGTTATGGTACTGGAACTTAAAACAGTCACTTAAAACTAGGCTAATTAGGCTACCTAAGCGCCTGTTCATTTATGGGTAGTACACAAAATGTCCGACTTTAGCCTCCTAGCGTACTTAGTGCTCAGTTATAATATAATTAATAAGGTAGACTGCTTTTATTATTAAATATCCTAACCTAAGTAATGAAGCCGACATTATTTTGTAAGTCTTCAATACAGTATCAAACAATAAAAGAATACGTAGTAAAAGGTAAAAGAGTGCGAAGTTTGTACGTAGGTAACATTTGATAACGAACGAACTCTAGTTGTGTACCCTTCTCAACTGTAAATCTTCTCTAAAGAACGCTAGCTGACCTTTCTTAATCTGTTTCAATTTAGATGGTGACCCTATTGGTTACCAATGTTGGGCGATAGGAAAGAAATCACGTCGATCATATGTTACAACTTCCCTCACAATATAATTTCAATCAAAACACCCTATGCTCGTAAATATCTCATTAATGGAATATCAGATTCCTTTTGGAACTAGCGAAGAGAAACAGACAAAGGATGTTTAATATAATATTGGCATATTAATGAAGAACTTTCCCACAAATCTCAACACATTCATTTAACAAAGCAAATGTTAAAATAAATATATCATTAATTATCTTTAGGACTTACGACGTATTCATTGCAATAAAAGCTAACACTTAACATAGTTATACATACATTATACAACGTGAGGTTATAGTCGTTTTGGAACGAAATATTTTGGGCACAGTTTCGATAACATTGAAGCCTGGAAGTATTTATTTGAAAAACAAAAATATATATTTTTATAAAAAGGTCACAATTTATGTCGTATGCACAAATCAATTAATGAGAACTCGTGGTAACTCCTTTCAATTGTACGTAATACGCTTACTACGTTTTACTACGATTATCTTCATTCAACATTTCCGCATCCGCATATCCGTCAAATCAGAAGCCGATTCTCAGCGCCAGTGGAAACATGTCAGGACTCGAACGGCGACGTACGCGCCATCCCTCCCACAAGAAGGAGCCTTCTTCTCGCTCGAGTGTGCGGTATCATTAACGATCAATTATTAGGGCCCGTCTGTTGAGGTCATCTCACTGGTATTTCGTACCTTTTTTTTTTCGTGCGGAAATCCCTTCGGATACCCCCCCCTCCCCCGCCGGCCAGTGGGGGCAGGTATGTCGGGCTTGAACCGACTAAAACCGCACGCCGTCTCCATAGTGTAAATAAAAAAAAACGTATTTTATTTAAAAAAAGCGTGGGGTGCATGGGTCCATACATATAAATATTTTTGAGTAGAGTGATTATCACTTTGATAATATCTTAAAAAGCACCCCACGCTTTTTTATAAATAAAATACATTTTTAGGTAGATTTCGATGAAATCGATCTACCTATTGGTTTCTTGACTACTGTCGAATTTAAAAAAAAAATCTTCATAGGAGGTCTAGTTATGACCCCCTGAGTCCGAAATGACCACTGGTCAAAAAGTTTATATATATATATATATATATATATATATGTATGTATGGTTCCACTTCCCAAAATTTGCGGCACTCTCACGGTCGCATTTTTGCCCCGATCGCTTTCAAACTGCGGTCAAAAATTGCTTGGGTGTAAACTTAGTTTAAGTTCGTGAACGGGTGGAATCCGGCCTAAGGGGACGGAAGGGCCTCACTTTTTGTGAAATCAGTTTTTCCTCAAAATTTCACGTTCCATGAAAGATATTCGAACCGTTCTAATTTTATCCCATAGTATACATTAATACCAACAACTTTTAATTATAAACCTATAAGATTAAAACTTTAACTAAAAGTGGAAAGGGGAAAAACCAATTTTTTTCGGGAAAAAAATCATAAATTCTAACCGGTGAACATTCTTGGTGTCGGAAACATTTTTAATCGATAGGCCATTTTTATGTCTAAAATAAATGTCTGAAAAGTTTTTCGCTAAAAGTTACCGTTTTCGAGAAAAAAAATTAAACATGTTAAAAATGCGCTCGGCGTGGGTCATCATCATCATCATCATCATCATCAACCTATTCTAGTCCACTGCTGGACATAGATCTCCCCTAATGAGCGCCATAGCGCCCTGTCTTCAGCTTGCCGCATCCAGCATCTGCCCGCAGTCTTTCGCAGATCGTGGGTCATAAAGAAGCTTAAGTCATAGAGGGGCAAAAAATATTTCTAACCGATAGGTTATTTTTTGCTCTAAAATAAATGTCCGCCGTATACCGTACTTCACGAAATATTGTTTAAAGTCCGTATGTAGTTCTCTATATAAAATACTATTAATTGCTTCACGAAATCTACCTGTGCGTTCCCCCTGCGGGAACGGTTTTTTTTTATTTACACTATTATTAATTTATAATATTGAAATTTTTACTACACAATTTTTTATTTAAATTAATTAAAACTTATTTTCTATTTTTTTAGTTCGGTTTTCTATAAAAAACCTGTTTTTTAGTTTTTTTTAACTATTATTTATTTCCTACTTTTTAGTTTTGTTTATTCATAAATAAATTAACACGCTGCTGTTACTACCTATTTCAGAGTTTTTAATGTGACATTATTCGCTACTACGTGATACAAAATTGACGGGATAGATGGCGCTGTTATTCAAATATTTACAGAGCTGTCAGTAAATATTTCGCGAATTCATTAGTTTAAAACTAGTGGGGCGGAAATCACACAGTGATTGTCAAACTTCGGGCCAAACTTAGATATTTTTGTTGCAGTATTTTTATTCAAAATTGTTTTGAATAATAAGCAGTCGTATCCCCCCCACATATCCACTAATCCTATCTCTAAAAGAAATGAAATCTAACGTCTTAGACGTCAAAAACACAAAAATATGATATTTTAGGGACAATTTGTATGGTAGGTACCCGAAACCTTGAACGTACAAACCCCAAAATCTAATCAGTTCTTCCCATTAACCAAACAAGATGATTGGCGAAAGAATTTTTTAAATCGGATAAGTGGTTCTTGAGTTATTGCGTAAACAGACATCCAGACCAACAGACAGACCGACACAAAAATTTTTTTTGCTTAATTAGACTTGGAATCATGTGAAACGTCGAGAGAAGTGATAAAAAGTGGGTGTAAGATTTTGTTTTTGCGTGATTTTAAGACTTCGGTGTCCACTTGGTTGGTGGCCCGAAGTAATTATTTAGCAAATTGAAAAATGGAATAATTTGATCAAATTAGTGTATTGTCATCGGTCCTCGATAAATCTACAAAGTTTGAACGAAATCTGGCCGTTTAAAGTGGGTCAAAATCGCGCCTAAAGGAGTCGGTTACAAACAAACATACAGGTGAAGCTAATAAAAAGCGTATAAAAAGTGCCCATTGTGAATCGAACGTGGAGGACCCGCTTGATTTCGAGTAGTTACTTTGTTCAGAGAAGTGTAAACTAAGAAGGTACCTATATAAGTTGATTATTTTGTAAACAGCTATAATTATTTTTGTTGTTGTGTTTATTTTATTATCACTACATAGACCATAAAGTCATTTATCATTAAATCATATCCTAATAAAGTATTTCTGACGGTCCTATGTCCCTTGTCATAAAGTATGAGCGAAAAGTGGAGTAGTTATCTAAAGTTGTCAATGTGTCGCGGCCTGTTTCGCCTACAAGTACCTACGCAGATATGAACACGGACGAACATTCATTCATTAAAACTGTCAATGAATTACCGAAGCACTAATAATGTTTCTACTCGAACGAGTGAAAAAGATTACAGAAAAGACAACTTTTTTATCATAACCGGTATAGCAATTTGGAAATCTCAAAATGCTACCATAGATTATTCCGAGTTTTGGACCCTTTCGGGTCCAAAACGACTATAAAGTCAGCGTGTATAACCTAGCAATAACAGTTTTCTGCAATAAATAATATGTTATTGGATACGGGATAGCAAAAACTTCAAAAATGTTGTTGAAATCAGAAGTCTGAGAAGTATACCTGGTGTGACCCTGATGGACCGAGTGAGGAACAGCGTGATAAGGGAACGTTGTAGTATGGCAGAAGATGTAGTGACCAAGATAAAGAAAGGGATGTTTAGATGGTTCGGTCATGTAGAGAGGATGGATGAAAGGAGATTAACGAAACAGATTTATGAGGCGAGGGCTGCTGGGCAACCCGGTAAAGGTCGACCTAGGCGTACGTATGCCAATCAGATCGAGGACGTTTTGACGAAAGGCCAGGTCAGAAGTACCCATATCCAGCGCGCATGTATGAAAACAATTATGAAAGTAGAAGAAGGGAAAGGCGTATGCCAAGATCGTAGCAAGCGGAAAGATTTTGTCTCTGCCTACCCCAATGGTAAAGAGGAGTGACTATATGTATATATGTACTAAACCTCTCTTATGAATATAAATCTGATAAGAACGGACTTCCTTAAAGCACACCAGCAGATGGTCGGTCTAAAATAGCACAATTTAACCTCATTTAATTTAATTGCCAATGCACAATTGTGATCGTCTCAAGCACCTCGGGACTGGGGTCATGGTGAATCAGACATGGACGCGTGGATTATACTCCCGCACGCTGACGAATATGCTTGCACTGCATACAAACTAAATTATGGATAAATGCTTGATACTAGTTTGACATGGTTGTTAACTGCTTATATTGAGATACTCTTCTTGTTCCTAGGTTTACGAATAATGCTAAATCGATCATGGAAAGAGCCTCAACTAAGGCCCATTAAATTTATTTTGAGGACTCGCAGAACAAAATTGGCACCGATACTATATCACAACTTATTTAATAAAATACGTAGTAGTTTAATAAAGTATCGGAGAGCACATTAAGCTTTCGCTCCCGGTTGCCATAGAAACATCTATGGCAGCCGTTACGGGTAGTTGGAGCCCTAAAAACTCCGACAACTGGGTGCTAACCATGACCGCTTTTTTTTTTTTTTTAACGTGCGGAAATCCCTTCGGATACCCCCCGCCGGCCAGCGGGGTTGGTTATGTCGTGTCTCGACTAAAACCGCACGGTGTCCTCCCCAAGTGTCCGTTGCCGGGCGACCCGGGGGTAAGCCCTCGAAAGGATAACCCCAGGGTTGCCGGCGGACTTTGGCCGCCACCGCGGCCTCGCCTAGTGGGGTCGGGTTTTATCCCGCTTTGGTGAGTTGGCAGGCGTGTGTAGGGCACACACGACACGCCTCCGCCACGGCCTGCTTCTGTAAGGACGGCGAGTCGGCCAACTGCCGTCCTCAGGCCCCGATCATGGAGGTCGGTAGTCCCGGGCGTAGATGAGTCTGCAGCGTCCTCGCCGCAGACTGAGAAACTCGGGGGGGCAGGGTTCTCTCCCGCTCCCTAACCATGACCGCTTAATAGCAATTCAATTGCAGACCTAAACTGAATAGTTTCGTGCACATACCATAACGTCGTATTAAGTTGTTCAGTTACACATTCCAAATGTCAACAAACGAACCAAACGCGAACGTTTTTCAGTTTAAGCATGTCATAGTACTGATCATAGCAATTCAGTTTACAAACTTTACTAACTGTTTATAAGTTATCATGCTGGCCTAGCTAGCTAGGCCCCTGGTCTAGCTACAGATCTTCGATATCGCCAATGGGTTGTAGAGGTCAGATGGCAGTCGCTTCAAGGAAAATATCGAATTCGGCGTCTTCGCAGTTACACGGAAAAAGCCAACCGCAACTTTCCAAACAATTGGGAAAAGGGTCGGAGGATGATGATTTATCAAAGCACATTGCTATTTATAAACCGAGGCTAGTAGAATTTTTGAAATTAAAAGAACGTATAACTGGAGTGGCTAATCTGTTTTCCTTTTTGCAGCCTTTCGAAAAAGGTTTAAACATGATGTATCGCGAGTACACTGGCCGCCTCCCGATGCAAACTCATACAAGATTACGTGGAGCTCTGGCAATAAACAGGAGAAAGGGATTCTCTGGGCGCATTGGTACGCCCCTAGGGTTAATAGAATAGCAAATGGCAGATTACGATTCCTGTTTTTTTTACAACTGTACATAAGAACATAAACTAGCGCGTGTGTGACGTCCAAAGGCCGCGGTACTTTGACTTACTGAGTACTTTACTGGACTTTGAGGTCGATATTGACCAAAAAGATGGTATCTTGTTACTGAACTTTACGGGTCCTGAATCACATTTCTTACTCGAGCTCATATCCGAAAATCTGGTCGAGTTCAGTGCCAAGACATTGGCATTTGCGTTTACAGCCTCCTTACTTTCCTTTTCTGTACTTTTCGGAATACATCAATACCACTGCAGGACAGTTTACTGAAAACTGAACAATATTAAATAACTACATCAAACTATCATCAAAATGACTTCACATAAACAGGAGTTCTGAACAAGTTAACAATTTGTAACCTCCATTGCCAGTTTATGAACTGCTAACAAATTTCGTATTCCTAATAAACACTCAAAGATGAAACCATGAGATAAATCTAAATATGACAGGTTTATAATGATAAAGTCTTTATCAATGTAGAGTTAGACAATAGATTAAGATTACAAAAGAGATCCTAGACACCAAGAGATAAATAAGAAGAAAAATACTGTATTTTAATAATTAAGGTCATAGACACAGATAGACTGCTCAAAATAGTTATTTTATTATTATTGATTTTTAGACAAAACGACTATCTAGTTTGTTTGAATAACAAGAACATTTTTAATAATTTTTCTAATAATCTTGTCAAACAGTGCCTTTGTGGTTTTTTGGCATTTTGTTAATGGTTTGTTTTATTCTATGCAGTAAATACATAAACAAACAATATTATCAAGTTTAAAATTAGTTCCACAATACAAAAACAACCCCCGTTAATATTGACTAGTCTGTAGGGATAAATATGAAATACTGTGGGTAATAGTAGTAAGTCACAAAATGATTATTGATCATCATCATCATCATCATCATCAACCTATTCTAGTCCACTGCTGGGCATAGGTCTCCCCTAATGCCTGATGATACCCCTAATTGATACCTGTTGTTATTTCCATAACATAGTTACATGTTTATGTCATTTGCAAGAACAAAGTATGCAAATCATAAAACAATATTAAGAAACAGTAAATCTAGATTAAGTCAGCAACAAATATGTAGATAATTTTATGAAAATTTTACCCATATTTTTAAAATTCATAGATTCAAATCCAAGACGGAAGGAACAAAATCAAGGATAGAAAAACATAATCAGCAATCAACATGTAATATAAAAAATTACCATCATTTAGTTTTATGAAATTGGTTGCCAACAGCATACATATGACAAATCTTAGAAAACTTTAAAATCATTTCTAGAAATTAATAGGTGAAGCCATTTGTTATGTAGTACATTTTTATAGCAAACTCAACACCATTTATGAATTATTTCTAATCACAATCTGTGTTTCTTAATTATTTTAGATACACACACCTGTTTATACCAACAGGGTAGCCTGGAGTGTATTAACTATTGCTGCCCTACATAGGCACATAGGTTTTGGTTTTCAATTAGTTCTTATGATCAATAGTAATTTTGGCAATGTTTCATTAGCATACTAACAGAAACAGTAGGAACCATGCAGTAATACTTACAACAGCGTAAATATCATTTGATTAAAATTGGTAGTTAATATCTATTGATAGTCTATCAAAATAAAAAAACATGTCTCTGAAGAAAGGCTTCAGATAGCTTTAAATAAATGGTGTAAGTTAAAAGCTCAAATAATGTGGCAATAATGTGTATGAATGTGAATTTTGCAGGCAGATTTGATACAAACTATAAGCTATATTTTTGGTTACTTTCATCCAGTTAGGCTCAAATTTAGGTTTCATTCTTATACAATCTGTGCGATTGAAATGGGTTATAGTATGGACATAACTTGTAAATCAAATCTGTATTTAATCAAAAATAGTAGTCACTTATTCATATAAATAAGTGTAAGTAGGTAATGTCTAGTTGGTTGAAGTGTGGTAAAGTTTTCTGTTTTAGGCATACAACCAGTAAACAATAGTAAACCTCATATTGCTTATCTAATTTACGCATCAGGCGTAGTCGCATGTCAGATAGAGTACATTACAATCAGGTATGAGGGTCACTTCAAGATGATTCTGTCAGCTTTCTTTTAATGTACATAAAATAAGAATAATTTACCTTAACTGGTTGCTCCAAAGTTACACGTCTTTCGTCGAATGCCAACGAATTCGAGTGAGGAATAAAGATCGCCTTAGGAACACCGCTTTCCTGGTTGTCTGGTACGTCTGGACCAGGTGTCCAGTTGTAGTCCATATTTTTCATCGTATTATTCATTATTGGCTTAATTTTCTTGCTCTTTGCTATCACCATCGCACACACTGCTCCTCAGAGTCAGCATCCGTGCCTCGTACGCGTTTTAACGAGTAACACATCGATGATCGAAACCAGAATCTATTCACTTGCTGCAAGGTGAAAGGTGAACACTGATCACTGCCATTTTGGAAACCAAGCACTAATTCAATGTAAATGGAGTCAAAACGTGATAAACTAACTATATGTTCTGAATATCGCGGTAATTATGCAAACACCAATATTTATGAAACTTGATTCCTTTCGTCTACGTAGGTTTTGGTGATGTACAAAAATTCAATCTTGGAATAATATTCTTATTAAATGCTAAATATTGCTTGTTCTTTTACAGTAAAAAAAATTGTTCACGTATGGTTACTTCTAGTAGAAATATAACATTTCCAAGGCGTCGATCAAAAATTATCATTTGAGGAACTTACGAAATGGGCGCACGATTCGGACATTTGTTTTGTTAAAATAGAGGCGATTAAACTAAACTAGTAAGATAAGTCTAGAAATCGACTATTGATGGACAGTAAAATGTAATGAATCGATTGTAATTTGATTCAATTTATGAAATTAAGACTTGTTGGGGCCCGTAAAGTTTGCCGCCCCTATGAAAAGTATATATTTTTTAATATTCTTTATATAATGTGGAAACTCCCACACCTACCTTTCCATCGGGGTCAGCAATGGAGTTGTTAGAAACACACGGTGTCCCGTGTACCTACCGTTACGGCAGCCTTGTGTCAATTATCATGATAACGGCGTTTCATTTTGAGTGTGGCGTGAGTTGCGTCCAAAGATTCCACATTGCAACCCGACCCCATACGAGGTCAACCTAGTACTTTTAAAGCCCACCACCTACCACTTCTACCAACCAGCGGCACCCGGGAAGCAAAATTACCAGGATTATACGCTCGAAGTCTTTCTGTATGCCCAGAAAGGGGTCGTCCTATATTTCTCCGCGACAATTCTTAGGACAAAGACGGAACAGGTCTGTTGCCGGTAATCACATCCCCCGTTCTATAGCTTGATTGTCATATTCATCTATCAGTTTCTGATATTATTTGAGTTGCATCTTCGTATTTATTAAATTCCACTCTTGCACTCAATAATCAGTTGTAATAATTCCGCATTTCTTTCTTTCTTGGGTCCTGTAGCAGAGCAGCCTATTCATAGCTTGCAAATCATGCAATCCAATGCAATCACTTCCAAAAACGTCAAAAGTTCTCAGATATTCCATGTTGACAATTGTACAATGTTACACGCTATGATTAAAGTAAGCCTACATTAACATCGAGAGAAGATTCAAATTAAATATTTTTAGATTATAGCAATCCTTGTAGTGTTTACCTTGCTCTGTTCCACGCACTGAATTATATATTTCTATCTCTATTACGTTTGTTTAGGTCGGTGTGAGGATAGATGGCGTTAAAATTGTAACTGTCGAAAGAAGAAAGAAAATCGAAACTTTATGTTGTATTGGAATGGTGGGTGAGTTTGAGCCATTGCAACGAAAACGGTTTTCTGCCTTGGGTCTTGTGTGAAGTGTGATTGTAGAGTGCGTGATATTTATCTCAGACAAAAGTGGAATTTTAAGTGTTTTTGTGTTCTGTAAGTATTATTTGTTTATCTCCGTAGATAAATAGAAAGTATTTAAGTAGAACTATCTACTAGTTTGTTCCCTACAAACGTTCAATATGGCCGTTCTATTATATATTATTCTTTACTAAATTCATCTGCTATCAGCTGCGTGTCGTTCACACGTCGAATTTACAGCGACACTTTATCCTCTCAATATCAGATTTTATCAAGTATTACTAATTTCGTTGATGTGGCAAAATGACAGTAACCCTATTGGTTTTGACGTTTAATTTCTGAGTCATTTACTGCATTCACATTTTTAAGCTATTTTTTATCATAAACCGACAATAAAATAGCTTTACTCGTAAATGCATATGATATACTACATCTTTCATTATTTGATAGGTGTATACAAGTTGACTTCTTGAATGAAACAACAATGCTGCCTAATTACATAAATACTCTACTAAGTAGTCCAAAACACATCTATTTTTTTCAGTATAAAGTTATGATATAAACCCTCGTTTTTGTTACAATTAGAACAAAAATATGTAAAGAAGGCTTATTAATGATTAATATTATTGTAACAAACAAGTAGGATTTCAATTTGAAAAGTTAAATTACATTTTCTCCACTTTTGTAAGTTTATATTTGACATGTATCAGACAAGACAATGTATATAGATAGATAGATAAATTACTACACTTGGCCACACTGCAAAGTTCATTAAGTAAATAGCACACTATGGCTTCTTTATAATATGCCAAAATTAAAGGCACATTTACCCTTGACATGAAGCCATAGCAAATTTTGATTAGGCTCAAGTTACTTTTACTCATATGAAGTAACTATTTCTAAACTTAGCAATTATATAAAACACATATAGCCAATTTGATGTACTTTTGAAAATATTACCTTCAGGGAGGTTTTGTCACTACCTCAAAAATTTTGGAACTTCCTTAATAAATGCTATGTCTTAAAAGCTAGGACATTTTCTGTCACATAGTTTAAATCTTCTCTTATACACAGGTTAACAGCTTACAATCGTCATAACAACAATCTAGGGGCATTTTTTGAGACCATAAAATTAAAAAATCCGCCATACCTTTGAGACATTATCACCGAAAAACAAATTTACCATTGAAACTAAAGGAAAAAGTTCGCACACGCAAAAATGGAATTTTTCAGATTTTGTAATAAAAAAATAAATGCTCGCTCAGCTCAATTTTCTTGCGATCGGCTAACTGCATCGCATTCTAGTATATTATATACCCGGTTCTATATAAGATCTTATTATTATTCTGTGACCTATTGGTATCTATAAATCCAACATGTAGCTTGGATTGCATTACGTCTAGATAAAACTTATTGACTACAAGTTAGATAACAGCAGTAAAGGGTTCATTTAATACTATACCTACTGACTTCTCATTTGACTATACAATCATAACAACTTGTATATTCGGGCCATGTTGGCTTTTATGGACCCCGGGTGTCTGAATACTCGAGATGGCGTGGAGTTTCAGTTGGTTTAAGCTTGACATAACCACCCCGCTGGCCAGCGGGACCCAAGGGGATTTCTCCCCAAAAAAAGGTCATGTTGACTTATCTTTTCAATTCATGCTTATCAGTTCATGTGTCATATATATTATAAAACAAAGTTCTCTGCCATATGTGCCTGTTTGCGATAAACTCCAAAACTACTGCAGCGATTTTCATGCTTTTTTCACCAATGAATAGATTGGTTCTCGAAAAAGGTCTTAGTATATAATCAGTCCAGTTTTTGTATACATTAGCTAGAATAAAATGGTATTTATTGAAGATGTCTGTGAAAAAAATAGCTCTGACAGCTTTCAATGAAACATAACATAACTTCACGTCTGTATCCCCGAAGGGGTAGGCAGAGGTGTATTACACACCCACGATTCGCCAGTTATGTTAAGGTTCAATGAAAACGCTGTCTAAACCCTTTGAGATATAACAAAATGATGTATGGTGGAATTATATATCTTATTTAGGTTGTAGTGGTGGAATAGGGTCCCATGAGTAGCGGGAGCTGGATCAGAATTCCACACAGGTGAAACTAGAGGCAACAGCTAGTTATTATTAAATAAATAAATGTTGTTAATTAAAACTAATACATTTATTAATGGAACTGCAGATATTAATCTATCAGAGTATATTAACAAAACGGTAATTGATCATTCTTAAATTATCTTATTACCTGCTTAATACAATCACCCACTGTGGTCATTAACATGATGATAAGAGTTATGTTTGCTTTTGACTATATTAGGTACTTATAGCTGGTATTATGCAACTTGATGTTTCATGCTGGATATATGGATATAAACTTGGATATCTCATTAATATTTATCATTAAAAATCTGATGCATTTGCATTATAAACTTGCATAGAAATTCTTTTTTTAAACTTGTAAATATCTAGAAGATAATTCTTGAATACATACCAATTACCTTTTAAATATACCTTTTTTATTCTGTAGTCTTTTCTAAGCAAGGATACAATTATTTACATACAAATAATTACAAGACATAAGATAGGTCCATAGGTCTAAAATGGTCTAACAATTCTCCGTAGCACTCAAGTACTAGCTGTCAGGGTTAAATAAATATAAGAACAACAATACTCTTGCCAAATGAATACTTGAATATATATTTTTATAGATGACTCACAAAATTTATGGTAATGTTTCAACTGGAAACATTATATAGTAGTGATGTAATACAACCTTTAAACCAAGACCTGACAATCTTTAGACAGGGTGCAAAAAGTTGAAGGAGAAACATGTATTTTACTCAAATCCTATTTATGTATGAGTTGTAAGTTTAAGTGCCTGTATCTAGATCCTCTGCATGCACGGCTGCTAAAATACTCCTAGTATTAAAGCAATAATAGGTTTAGGAAGTTATGAATCAGCATAGTGACAGATTGAGTGGGTCATACAGTATTGCATTTTATCTATGTTTAAACTAGATCTTTGCTGCAAACTGTCTTCCTTATGTTTTAATTTATTGCATCATTTTAAAATCTGTTGCAAAAATGCCTGCATTAGAATGCAATACTCAAAAGATCAAAAGGACTCAAAACCAGTGAGGCTTACATGAAAGGTTTAATGACAGTAGAGGATGCTCATGAAGTATGTAAGGACAGAATCTGTTGGGTCTGCCTACCGCAGAGGGAATGCAATCATTAATGCCAGAAACTTAAATTATCTCATCCATAATATTACCTTAAACAGGTATTTGTTTTGTATCATTCTTCCACATACATAATAAGTATTCAAATTTTCTTTTAAGCATTAGACTTCCAACCTACCCATAAATATGAATTAAATATAATGTTGTTTACAAACTATGCATTTTGGGACTACAAGCTGTTGCCCGCAAATTTCACTGCATGAAATTCTGATCCGGTAACCCATGGAAACGTATTTCAGGGATAAAAAGTAGGCTATGTATTATTCAAGATTTTATACCCTGTACCAAATTTCAGTGAGATCTGTTCACCCGTTTGAGCATGATTGAGTTGTAGGATAGGATTTGATGCAATGAAAGAATGGGTTGACTTTAAGTCATTGTAATAATTTATTCCATAGCTCCATTGAAGAAAACACTAAGAATTAACTATAGAACTTACAAATGCAACAATTAATGTAACAATATCAAAATAAAACGAGTTACAATAAAATTTTCTGTCCGTGAAGTTCCTTCAAAGGAACTAAGAGAATCCTAAATAAAGTCAGGGCATGGACTTTATTTAGGATTCTCTTAGAACTTTGGACTTATAATAAGGATAGGTTTTCTTTTATAAAAAGGATTATTATGTTCTCTGAATTGTTCACATTTAGCAGCATTGATCTTCAAAATATGTAGTTATTCATATTTTGTAATAAAAAGGCATTGTTTCGCTTTTATATTCAAATGCTATTTTACCCATAAGTTTAAGACACCAAGTAATCTCATGCAATCTTGTCAGATTGGTCCGCAGGTCAGAACAATCATGTCTATCTAGGGAACACAAGATTAATCTCACTCTAATATATTGAAATTGACATCTATTGTAACTAACTAAACACACATGTAAGTAAAGGCACTTTTTTGTCCTAATAGATTATTTGGAGGAACTAAAGGACTACTTGTACTAAAAAATTTAGCTCCTTCAACCTCCGTCCTCCATGAGCGCAGGCCTGGGGGTGGCAGGTAAGGCCGCCTGTCACCCCAGCAGAAGCAGGCCGGTACGGTGGGGCGACTAGCGCCCCTCCCCCAAACCGGGGCAAGACGTGGACACCGTGGTTTCCAAACCCGAGGGGGCCATCTCGAAACCGGAGATGGCCCAGGGTCGGTCGGGGTGCGAGGGATATGCTCTATGGGCAACCTTACACCCCGGCGTCTGAAGACCCGAGATGGCGTGCGGTTTTAGTCGGTTCAAGCCCGACATAACCGCCCCCGCTGGCCGGCGGGGGGTATCCGAAGGGATTTCCGCACGAAAAAAAAAAGGTACTACAAAGAATAAATGAGTGTGATAAGATCAATTATTGTGTGTCCCTATGCACCCCATTAATAATATATTAGTTAGTAAAGGATTTTTTGTGATTGTACACAGGTGATATAATGGCAACGGTGCTCCTGCCGTCGCCCGCGTGAATTAGTGAGACTCTAGTGCAGTGAACCACACGGGCCCGCTGCCTCAAGCGTCACCCGACCACAATGAAAATGGTGTTGTCACAACGGCAACGAGAGGAGCTGTGAGTAATCAACTTTTGTTTATTTTATGTATATATATTTATTAATAGTGCGTTAGGTCAAACACTTATATAACGGGTATTGATGGACTGTAGGAATTTGTGATGCGTTCCTATAACGCCATACTGAGTGAATGTCTGAGCAAGGATAATTATTAATTAAAAATAAATAATCGCTTTTTAGAGCCTTATTGCACTGAGGGCAGACAAGTGCTCTCTTAGGAGCATTTTTAGATGACGTTCTATTAGGCTCACTAAAAAATAGCAGTGGTAAACTTGAGCCTGCGGTTTAAGTGAACCCTTAGCAGTGGATAAGGGTCGGTAGCTTAGTGGTTTAGGAGTCGACCCTATGATCGAGAGGTCCCGGTTTCGAATCCTGGCCATTACACTACCGAGGTGAACCTACTCTGGAGGGGTTAGGGGGAATATTAGTAATTTCGGTTACTAACTAAAAAAAACAGCCCGCAGGCTGAGGTCCTAAAAAGTGGGTCAAAAACAGGCACTGGTCAACTGAGCACACGTGTTGAGTTAGCTGTGGGCTCAGTTGATCACGGCGCCGGAATATTTATTTCCAGCATGGTAACTCCAACTGATTACTTCAATACCATGTGGAGGTATTTAGATGACAATTATATCCTGTTACCGAGTTCATGACGCGTACAAACTTGTGAAATCACTAATATGATATGGATTGATGTAATAATTTTCCTACTAATAACTTGCTCCTTTTATTTGACACTCATGCTCTTACCACATTTTCTAACCACCTCTGAATTTTTTCCAGCTATTGGTAACGTAATACTTACTGCTATTTAACAAATATCCTTTAGGCAATGATCTCATGTTCAAATGAAGTATAATAATAATAAATGTTTATTTGACTCAAGTACACATTTTAGACAGATGGTTACAACTCTAAAATCAAACAGAAAGGACACAACATACTGCTTCGTTAATAGCTCTATCTACGGGACATTGGCGGAATTGCTGCTTAAGGCACAGGAGCCATAATAAAGAATTGAATTGAATTGAATTCACAACATACTGAAACTGTATTCCATACTAGGCTAATGTCTTTATTATGGAAGACAGCAGTATAGATATTTCATTTTAATATAAGATCATTGACATCTATACTATTCTAAACTTGTAAATAAGTTGTCTGCACATTGGAGATATTAAAAACCGCCCAAGTGCGAGTCCGACTCGCGGAAGCAGCAAGTAAATTTTCATATGTAAGTTGATTGAATGAAAGGTAAATTGAATGTATACTAGAAAAATCAAATTACTAACACAACTAACATTACAATAAGGTAAATAGTATCTTTATTTTGTAACTAATACTACTAAAAAATTATGGATTTTAATTATCTGAATTCAAAATAAATTATATTATATTAAATTGCGGTTTACGATTTATGACGTATTAAAAAAAAACTACTTACTTGATCTCGTTCAAACCAATTATCGTTGGACGTTTACATGCTAATGTCCATCATATATTTTTTTTTGTTTTATCATTCTCTTATTTTAGAAGTTACAGGGGGGGGGGGGGGCACACATTTTACCACTTTGGGAGTGTCTCCCGCGCAAACTATTGTAACACTAATTCCTGCTAGTGTTACTCACCGGCTAGTCCAGGTGAGCAACAGAGTATCTTAATCCCAGGGCGCCTTTTATCAGAGGTTCTAGGTGGTGCATAGGTCAGCAGATCTCCAATGAAACACAATACTCACCGTTGTACATACATATATTTGCATACACAGAAAACACAGAGTCACAGAGGGTTACACAGAAGTATTACACAAGAAATATAGACATATATAGAAATATAAGAAGTATACAGATAATGATTTTTAACACATACAACAATCTTCTCCACAAGGCAGCATCACCTTATTATTAGCACATTTCAACATATGCAATAATAATTATATGAATGGATACATGACCTTATTCAGTTCTAGTATTCGGGTGACCGTCAGTGGTGGGGTTCCGGCAAAGCTGATTCCGGAGCCTCTCTATTTATCAGCTTGCCCAAGGTCTAGGCCTCCACGACAGCACAATCGACACCTCAGAGTATCTGTTCTTGTTTTTTAAATTGTATACGGGGTTTCTCCCAAAACTAACGACCCTGTTTAAATATACACAGCATTTATCAATAACACATCTCCATTATGCGAATAGATTAACAGCAATTAAAAGACCAACTTACCAGATCAATTGAATATGATTTTTGAATCACAGCAAGTACTTCAAACAATAATTTCTGAGTAGAGGACTAATGACCTCTTAAACACAAATAAAAATATCTGTCACTGCGATCACTCTTATATACCCAAATATTTCTAGACCTTTTGAGAATAATACCGGTGATGAACTTCGAACTCGAATATTCCTTAACAAAAAAAATAACATTTAATGAAATTCGACCGCATAACATACGCCCTCTGACGGGGAACCACTACCGACCGCCACATCGATTGCAACCACTGTTGCGCTGCCGGGTCACACAGATGGCGCTAACCACAATTAATTCTAAATAACAATGAATTCCCTATATTTACGAATGTAATCGTTACACTATTCAGTTTAGAAAAAAATGATATTAGAAACCTCAATATCATTTTTGAAGAGCTATCCATAGATACCTCACACATATGGCTTCGATGAAAAAAAAATGCGGTTAATTATGCGGATTAATGCGGTTCACAGACCACGGTTACCAAGTTTCAACAGCATAGTTCTTATAGTTTCGGAAAAAAGTGGCTGTGACATACGGACGGACAGACAGACAGACATGACGAATCTATAAGGGTTCCGTTTTTTGCCATTTGGCAACGGAACCCTAAAAAACGAGGGACGCAAAAACTACTGAAAAGATTTCTATCATCGAACCGATTCGAGCATCTATTAGAAAGGTCCTGGTCAGACTTAAAATCTGCTGTATATGTTTGATTGCAATTGTTTAAGTAGAACCGGAGAAATGACCAAAAAACGAAAACCACCCTCCACGCTGGCGGAGCCGCGGGCATCGGCTAGTGCAATAATATAGACATAACTTTCTAAACTATCGCGATGTCAAAAGTGTACCGTGTTGTTTGACGGAAGTAAAATTTTGTTCTCGTTCACACACACTGATTAGTGATGTTCTGTTCCACTCGTGCTTGCGTTAAGATAGACGTAGTAGCCTCATTTTGAGTGGCTATATTATTTTGTTACTGGCCCACCTAATAATGGTAGTAACCGCCGTTCATGGACTTCAGCAATGCCAGGGGCACAGCCAAGCCGCTGCCTACCGTGTTTAATCTGATTATATTATAAATGCGAAAGTTTATATGGATCGATGGATGTATGTTTGTTTCACAATCAGCTCTAACTGCTGAACTGATCTGGCTGAATTTGGACACATTGACAAATTATAGATTAAAACAGCATATGGGCTAAATTTTACCCTGGAAAATGAATGGTCCCCTGGGATAATTGATAATTTTCACATGAATGAAATCGCAGATGACAGCTTTTTTTTTTTACGTGCGGAAATCCCTTTGGATACCCCCCCGCCGGCCAGCGGGGGTGGTTATGTCGTGTATCGACTAAAACCGCACGGTGTCCTCCCAATGCTCGCGAAGGTGATGGCGGAGCGCGCCCGGGAGAGATTTAGAACTCTCCCGGCCCGCCGAGCCCGCAACTTGCTCGCCGCGCGTCGCAGGCGACTCAGGCGCCGTAGGTCGCTTAACGACCTCCGTCCTCCATGAGCGCAGGCCTGGGGGTGGCAGGTAAGGCCGCCTGTCACCCCAGCAGAAGCAGGCCGGGACGGTGGGGCGACTAGCGCCCCTCCCCCAAACCGGGGCAAGACGGGGACACCGTGGTTCCCAAACCCAAGGGGGCCATCTCGAAACCGGAGATGGCCCAGGGTCAGTCGGGGTGCGAGGGATATGCTCTATGGGCAACCTTACACCCCGGCGTCTGTAGATCCGAGACGGCGTGCGGTTTTAGTCGGTTCAAGCCCGACATAACCGCCCCCGCTTGCCGGCGGGGGGGTATCCGAAGGGATTACCGCACGAAAAAAAAAAGGTGGGTTACAAGGAAGTAATTTAGCATGCGCCATTTTTTTCACAGTTCGAACTGCGCATGCGGGCGCCTTATTTTTCATATTCAGCCTAAAACCTTAGGCTAGTTTAATGAATAAAAAAAGATAGCGGTGCTATAATGAGTTTTATGATACAGTTGGCGGTACTATAATAAGTTTAATTTTTAATTTTATGTATATGCGTTTATAAAGTGCGTATGTATAGAATCGTCTTTGAATTCGTAATTCGAATTTTTCGATTTGAGTATAGATAAAGACATTTCAATTTTATTATGATAGCAAATGGTGCACACGCTAGTGTTTCAATTGAATATAACCTTATAGCCTTGTCATCGTAGTTTTATTATATTTCATTACATTGCTTGATTCTATTTTTAGGTAGATTTCGATGAAATCGATCTACTTTTTTTTTTTTTTTTTTTTTTTTCGTGCGGAAATCCCTTCGGATACCCCCCCGCGTGCCAGCGGGGGCGGTTATGTCGGGCTTGAACCGACTAAAACCGCACGCCGTCTCGGGTCTACAGACGCCGGGGTGTAAGGTTGCCCATAGAGCATATCCCTCGCACCCCGCCTGACCCTGGGCCATCTCCGGTTTCGAGATGGCCCCCTCGGGGAAATCGATCTACCTATTGGTTTCTTGACTACTGTCGAATTTAAAAAAAAATTCTTCATAGGAGGTCTAGTTATGACCCCCTGAGTCCGAAATGACCACTGGTCAAAAAGTTTATATATATATATATATATATATATATATATATATATATGTATGTATGGTTCCACTTCCCAAAATTTGCGGCACTCTCACGGTCGCATTTTTGCCCCGATCGCTTTCAAACTGCGGTCAAAAATTGCTTGGGTGTAAACTTAGTTTAAGTTCGTGAACGGGTGGAATCCGGCCTAAGGGGACGGTAGGGCCTCACTTTTTGTGAAATCAGTTTTTCCTCAAAACTTCACGTTCCATGAAAGATATTCGAACCGTTCTAATTTTTTCCCATAGTATACATGAATACCAACAACTTTTAAGTATAAACCTATAAGATTAAAGCTTTAACTAAAAGTGGAGGGGGGAAAAACCAAAATTTTTCGGGAAAAAAAATTATAACTTCTAACCGGTGAACATTCTTGATGTCGGAAACATTTTTAATCGATAGGCCATTTTTAAGTCTAAAATAAATGTCTGAAAATTTTTTCGCTAAAAGTTACCGTTTTCGAGAAAAAAAAATTAAACTGTTTAAAGTCCGTAGTTCTCTATATAAAATAATATTAATTGCTTCACGAAATCTACCTGTGCGTTCCCCCTGCGGGAACGGATTTTTTTTTCTTAGAGATAGAGAATAGAAATTTTAATTACATAATACCTAGTCACTTATTGCTCATTAAGAATATTTACACAAATATTTATTTTGTTGATTATTATTTATTTCATTCATATGCTACTTGTGCGCGTCTGTTGCATTGTATTAAATATTTTAAATATATGGAATATTGCGAGCTAATCGCTACATCATTTTTAGGGTTCCGTTGCCGAGTGGCAAAAAACGGAATCCTTATAGATTCGTCATGTCTGTCTGTCTGTCCGTCCGTATTTCACAGTCACTTTTCTCCGAAACTATAAGAGCTATGCTGTTGAAACTTGGTAAGTAGATATATTCTGTGAACCGCATTAAGATTTTCACACTAAAATAGAAAAAAAAACAATAAATTTTGGGGGTCCCCATACTTAGAACTGAAAATATTTTAGGTAGATTTCGATGAACTGGTCCTCATCCGAAAGGAGGGGCGCCCGGCGGACTCGCCGTCCGCCTACCGGCCCATAGTGTTGCTCGACGAGGTGTGCAAGCTCTTTGAAAGAGTAATTGCGAAGCGCCACGTCGAGCACCTCTCAAGAGTGGGGCCGGACCTGGCGGATGGCCAATATGGCTTCCGCCAGAGGCGCTCCACCGTGGATGCCATCATGCGCGTGAGGGCTCTGGCGGAGGATGCAGTAGCCCGGGGTGAGGTGATGTTGGCGGTGTCCCTGGACATCGCCAACGCGTTCAACACCTTGCCCTGGAGTTGCATTAGGGAGGCGCTCGTGTATCACGAAGTGCCTCTCTACCTCCGCCGCATAGTCGGGGCGTATTTGACGGAGAGAGCCGTCATCTACCCAACCGTGACCGGTCTCGGTCGGCGTGAAATGTTGTGCGGTGTTCCACAGGGATCGGTCCTGGGGCCGCTCCTGTGGAACATCGGATACGACTGGGTGCTTCGCGGTGAGCTCGTAGGCGGTGCCGCCGTCACGTGCTACGCGGACGACACGCTCGTGACGGCGTGCGGGGCGACGTACCGCGAAGCGACCCGAAAGGCCACGACCGCGGTTGCCCAAGTCGTTGGCGGATCCGGCGGCTGGGTCTCGAGGTGGCCCTGCATAAAACCGAGGCCCTGTTCTTCCATGGGCCTCGGAGCAAGCCACCCGAGGGATCCAGTCTCATCGTGGGAGGAAATCGCATCGGCATCAAGCCCCAAATGAAATATTTGAGGCTCGTGCTCGACGGCCGATGGGACTTCGGAGAGCACATCCGAAGTCTGGCCCCCAAATTGAAGGGCACAGCTCTTGCTCTGGCTCGGCTGTTGCCCAACATGAGGGGGCCCGATGACTCCTGTAGGAGACTCTACGCGGGGATCGTGCGGTCCATGGCCCTGTATGGGTGCCCAATATGGGCGGAGGCCCTGAGAACCAGAACTGTGCAGATGCTGCGCGCTCCGCAGCGAGTTCTGGCCATCAGGGTCATCCGAGGGTACCGCACGATCTCCTTCGAGGCGGCGAGTCTCCTTGCCGGAACTCCGCCATGGGACCTGGAAGCGAGAGCCCTTTCGCAACTGTACCAGTGGCGAAAGGAGGCGCGGGAGCAGGGATGGAACCCCGAGCCTCAAGAAATCGAGGCCGTGCAGTCCCAGCTCCGCCAGGCCATCGTGGTGGAGTGGAAGGAACGACTTGGGCGACCAAGCGCAGGGCACGCCGCAATAGCGGCGGTAAGGCCCATCATGGAGGAATGGCTGGAGAGGCGACACGGAAGCCTCTCCTACCGACTGACGCAGGTGATCTCCGGGAAGGGGTGCTTCGGGGACCACCTGCATCGGATCATAAAGGAGCCAACGCCTGAGTGTCATCACTGCGACGCGAGCGAGGACTCAGGGCTGCACACGCTGGCGGACTGCCCGGCGTGGGAGGCGCCGAGGCGTGACCTCGAGGCAGCCGTCGGGGTGGGAGTCCTCTCGCTCGGCAGCATGATTGCGGCAATGATGCGGAGCGCGAGCGCGTGGGCCGCCGCCGCCTCCTTCTGCGAGCATGTAATGCTCGCGAAGGAGGTGGCGGAGCGCGCCCGGGAGAGACTTAGAACTCTCCCGGTCCGCCGAGCCCGCTACTTGCTCGCCGCGCGTCGCAGGCAACTCAGGCGCCGGAGGTCGCTTAACGACCTCCGTCCTCCATGAGCGCAGGCCTGGGGGTGGCGGGTGAGGCCACCTGTTACCCCCCCAGCAGAAGCAGGCCGGGACGGTGGGGCGACTAGCGCCCCTCCCCCAAACCGGGGCAAGACGGGGACACCGTGGTTCCCAAACCCGAGGGGGCCATCTCGAAACCGGAGATGGCCCAGGGTCAGTCGGGGTGCGAGGGATATGCTCTATGGGCAACCTTACACCCCGGCGTCTGTAGACCCGAGGCGGCGTGCGGTTTTAGTCGGTTCAAGCCCGACATAACCGCCCCCGCTGGCACGCGGGGGGGTATCCGAAGGGATTTCCGCACGATAAAAAAAAAAAAAGGTAGATTTCGATGAAATCGATCTACCTATTGGTTTCTTGACTACTGTCGAATTTAAAAAAAAATTCTTCATAGGAGGTCTAGTTATGACCCCCTGAGTCCGAAATGACCACTGGTCAAAAAGTTTATATATATATATGGTTCCACTTCCCAAAATTTGCGGCACTCTCACGGTCGCATTTTTGCCCCGATCGCTTTCAAACTGCGGTCAAAAATTGCTTGGGTGTAAACTTAGTTTAAGTTCGTGAACGGGTGGAACCCGGCCTAAGGGGACGGTACGGCCTCACTTTTTGTGAAATCAGTTTTTCCTCAAAATTTCGTTCCCTGAAAGATATTCGAACCGTTCTAATTTTATACCATAGTATACATGAATACCAACAACTTTTAATTATGAACCTATAAGATTAAAACTTTAAGTAAAAGTGGAGGGGGGAAAAACCAAAATTTTTCGGGAAAAAAATCATAACTTCTAACCGGTGAACATTCTTGCCGTCGGAAACATTTTTAATCGATAGGCCATTTTTAAGTCTAAAATAAATGTCTGAAAAGTTTTTCGCTAAAAGTTACCGTTTTGGAGAAAAAAAAATTAAACATGTTAAAAAATAATATTAACTGCTTCACGAAATCTACCTGTGCGTTCCCCCTGCGGGAACGGATTTTTTTTTCATCAAACCCATACGTGTGTGGTTCTATGGATAGGTCGTCAAAAATGATATTGAGGTTTCTACTATCATTTTTTTCTAAACTGAATAGTTTGCGCCAGAGTCACTTCCAAAGTGGTAAAATGTGTGCCCCCCCCCCCCCGTACCAATAGGAGAATGATAAAACTAAAATAAATATATGATGTACATTACCATGTAAACTTCCAACGAAAATTGGTTTGAACGATATCTAGTAAGTAAATCTTAAACCGCAATTTACCTTTTTTTTTTGTGCTGAAATCCCTTCGTATACCCCCCCGCCGGTCAGCGGTGCGGTTATGTCGGGCTTGAACCGACTAAAACCGCACGCCGTCTCGGGTCTACAAACGCCGGGGTGTAAGGTTACCCATAGAGCATATCCCTCGCACTCCGACTGACCCTGGGCCACTCGCAGTGTCCCCTCTGATAACAGCAGAGGGGTACCTGGAGCGACCACTCCCGCGGGCCTTGCAGGCCCGCCATACTCCGAACCCCTCGTGCAATGGGGTCAGCTGGCCCTGAAAAGGGCCGGTTGGTCAGACTCTTGGCCGTTGACGTTGACGCCAGCTACTCCAGACGAGCAATCAATGATGCGTCATCGCCCACGTTGCCCAGGGTGCACCAAACTTGGAGGTGATCCAACCAGTCGCACCCCAAACCGCAATTTACCTTTCATTCAATCAACTCAAACATAATTGCTGCTATGGAACCCTTAATGGGCGAGTCCGACTCGCACTTGGCCGCTTTTTTTTCTAGACGTGTCGATTCGCACGTTAATGAACTCAGCACGTGCAAATTGGCCAATAAAGAAATAATTATTTTAAAAAGGGTCGTTTCGCACGAGAAATCCGAACATTTTAGTGAGAATCGACTACTTTTAGCTTTTCCTCCATTACCTTTAGGAATATAATTTAAACAAACGTAATTTTTTGTTATTCATTTTCTGTGGCAGAAAATGAATAACAAAAAATATGTCTATTTTTATGCCATAATTTATCTTGCATTTTCAATTGACTGCTACAATAAATCACTAACATGATGCAATAATAAAATAACATTGCATTTGTGGTCAAGTTACGTGATGGCTTGTATAACGAGTACCCTGTTTCCTTTCTATAGGTCTCTTGCCTCATGTATTATCTGAATCTTAAATATATAAAGTGTTCTATTAAATGTAATAACACAAACCAGACATCTTTATCCAGTTTTAATTTTATTCGTGAAGACCCGTTTTGGTACATTTTGACGGTAATGTCACTATTAAAAAGAAAACTAGAAGATGCACAAAAATGTCCTTCATATAAAAATGTGTATTTAAAAAAAACACAAATCGAATGAGCTTCAGTGGACTTCAATCGGCTTAGTAGAACTCCGGTAAATTATAAAAAATTGTGTAAGCGCGAAATTTTGAAAGTCTATTACTTCCGTTTTAATTAATACTAGCTGTTGCTCGCGACTTCATCCGCGTTAAGTTGGGAATAGATCAAGGTATGTTTACATCTGCGGTTCCGATCCCAACACATAATTATTAAGTTATTTCATAGCTATATTTTTCAATTATTTACTGTGAAGAAGTAAGCCTTTTTCGAGTGACTGACTCATCAACGCAGAGCCGAACAGTAAGTTCCTTATATGGCCTAGGCTAAATACGTGTATCACCGTTTATCACAGTTTAATATTGTTGAACATATGCCGTTAAGAATACCATGCAAATTCGGGGCGGAAAGCTAGTAAATACAAAACTTTTGAACAGAAGACCAAGTTCTGAAACGTTAACAACCGATCACGTGAAGAAACAGCAAATAAAATACTTGTGATCGAAAAAAATAGTAAGAATTCAAATAGGTAAAAATGTTTCCTAGACTCGTAGGATAGTTGCTTGTGACCAAGGAGTAAGGAAAGATATTCCTTACTTCGTGCTTCCTTACGCCGTAAGTAGCTAGGATGGTACTGGATACCCTATATATTTTGATTATCTTGCAAGCGTCTAAATATGCGACAGAAATGACCATATCTTATTAATGGCATTGACATAGAAGTTTAATTTTTTCACAGTCAAGTGGTTGCAGACTTGTGTATTTGGGTGCTTCCGCATTGTCCCACCACGACCAAACTATTAAAATACGTAGAATAACAAAAAACAAAAAAAATATCAATAAAACTACAGGCTGTCAAAGTAAAAAAATATGAGATATTGAAACTCGAAGGTAAACAAAATTCATTTTCAATTATTTCGAATTAAATGTGATGGAAAATCTTTTGCCAACCCCTTTTATCATTTGAGGGGTTAAATATTAAAAAACGATGAAACACGTATAATTGTATTTTTTAAGGAATATAAATGTCAAGTTTGAAGTTGATCAGACCAAGAAAACATGTTGTTCCACACAAACTTTGCAGCCCCTTTTCACCCAGTTTGGGGTTGATTTTTCAAAAATCCTGTCTTAGAGCACACCTTCGTCACTTAAGGAATATTTGTGCAATGCAAAATATATATATGTAAACGAAGGGTTGAAACTTGTAGGTATATGTTGTAGTTTATGTGGACGTAAAAGTTTTCTGTAACTTTTAATAAAATCGATTCAAGCTTTCGCGTAACGCAGGTGAAGCTAAAGAAAAGGAAATGGCCAAATAAAAATCTACGATGATTTTTCACACGGTTTCACATTTGTAACAAAAATATTTACAACTTGGTATATTGTACACCAATCACAAGAATTTGAAAAGGAGAAAAGAATAAAATAGACAGTAGGTACCATCACACCTCCCCAAACCGGGGCAAGACGGGGACACCGTGGTTCCCAAACCCGAGGGGGCCATCTCGAAACCGGAGATGGCCCAGGGTCAGTCGGGGTGCGAGGGATATGCTCTATGGGCAACCTTACACCCCGGCGTCTGTAGACCCGAGACGGCGTGCGTTTTTAGTCGGTTCAAGCCCGACATAACCGCCCCCGCTGGCCGGCGGGGGGTATCCGAAGGGATTTCCGCACGAAAAAAAAAAAAAGGTACCATCACACCTAGCGACAAGATGTGTTTTGTAGTTATTTGGGATCCCAGGAATGGGAATCCGGTCATAGTTGCCGTTCCTCGGATTTTGCAAATTCAAAACCTATAGCGCCCGGTCTAGTACTACACTTCGGTTATTTGTATACACGCGAGGTACATTATCAATAGAAATACAGTTATGGAAGTTTTTAGTGGCCTGGTTCCCTTTCATAAGCATTCCAAACTGGACTTCAAATGTAAACTTTGCTATTCATATAATATTATTATGTAGAATTATTGTAAGAAATGACATGGTTTTAAGTAATCCTTATATCTACTATAAAACTGTAAATGTGGTTGTCTTAGGTTCATACAAAAACTACCGGATTGTTTTTAGGGTTCCGTACCCAAAGGATAAAACTGGACCTACCTATTACTAAGACTCCGCTGTCCGTCCTCTGTCTGCAGACTTTCCTGTCGGGGTTGGGGGGTCAAACTGCAGTCTTTCCCGTAGAAACAAAAACAAATTATGGAAAGTCTCCTCCTTCCTATAATTTGGTTTTGCTTTGACTTCTACGTGGACCTCAGGCTACAAAGTTCAAACTTTAGATGTACCCGGAATTAGCGCTCTGATGAGGTAAACAACTTGTTGAACAATAAGTTGTTTAATAAATTAAATATCGAGCATTACTTAAAAGCGTCGTGATCTTAAGAATGTAGTGATCATACATAAACGCCGTTTCATCAAATGACAGGTTTCTATTCATTTTACTAATTCAACACTAATTCTGTGGTTCAGGTTGAGGTCAGAATAGCTACAAATTGCTCACTGAATAAGAGTTTGAAGTTCGTCAGAAATCCGAATTAGAAAGCAAATTACTGTTTACCTTCTGCATTGTTTAATTACCACATTTCAAGGTAAATTTAACAATAACTATCCCTTTACATTAATTCTCTGTGTTGAACATATCACCGTCTCGGCAGATAATTGCAAAATTGATACATTATTATGTTCAGTACAGTTATACTGTACGAGGAGCATTGTCTTCAAAATATACGATTGCGTTTTTTAAACAGCAGAATTGAGTTTCAATGAATTCGGTCAAGCAAATAGTTGCGGCGGCAACAAGGTCGCAGTACTAACGCAATGTTACCAATACTTCACTAGAAACTTTCTGAATTTAGTATTAATTACAATATTCTATCTAAATATCAAGACTATAGAAAAAGAAATAGGATGCAGGGAGGATAGTCATAATTAGGAGCCTTTGAGGAAGTACTAAAGAAGTGCCCCCCCTATAATATATATTCATATACCAATATTTGTTGGTATTCAACCACATTTCTCCAGCTACTTTATTTGGTCTCACGTAATAGAGGACAAGTCTATTGTCGTCAATTGGGTACTTAAGGGATTAAATTAAAAGTACCTATCAAAACAAACAGAAACTGAGAGTATGTTGAAAGGAAAAGGTAAAAACCGGCCAAGTGCGAGTCGGACTCGCCCATGAAGTCCGTAGCAGCAAGTAATTTTTTTTATATTTGAGTTGATTGAATGAAAGGTAAATTGCGGTTTACGATTTATGACGTATTAAAAAAAACTACTTACTAGATCTCGTTCAAAACCAATTTTTGGAGGAAGTTTACGTGGTAGGTAATGTACATCATATATTTTTTTTAGTTTTATCATTCTCTTATTTTAGATTTTACAGGGGGGGGAACGACGACGACGACGACACATTTTACCACTTTGGAAGTGTCTCTCACGCAAACTATTCAGTTTAGAAACAAAGATGATATTAGAAACCTCAATATAATTTTTGAAGACCTATCCAAAGAACCCCACACGTATGGGTTTGATGAAAACAATTTTTTTGAGTTTCAGTTCTAAGCATAGTGAACCCCCAAATTTATTGTTTTTTTTTTTCTATTTTTGTGTGAAAATCTTAATGCGGTTCACAGAATACATCTACTTACCAAGTTTCAACAGCATAGTTCTTATAGTTTCGGAAAAAAGTGGCTGTGACATACAGACAGACAGACAGACATGACGAATCTATAAGGATTCCGGTTTTTGACAACGGAACCCTAAAAAGGGGTATCGCGTTTGTTGAAGGATTTGGGAGTATAAAAACAATAAAATTACGGTTACATTGCTATAACTCATGCGTGTTTACAAAAGGTTCTTTAGCCCAGCACTTAGTGGTGTTGGGCTAAAGAAACTTTCGGGCGGATAAATTGTGGAAACGATCTAAGTGGCCCAGCAAATACACACCATGTTGAGCGAGCGAAGCGGGATCCAGGACACTGCGCACCCTGAAATAGATAGAAATAGGTAGTAGAAAACTGGTAGGCCTGTAGATTTCTAGATTATAAGAACTAATAATAATAAGATTATTATTTATTCAGATAACAAAGATCCATTAGTTGTTAGTAAGCAATTGCAAGTTTAAATTATGTTAGTATTCATACATTAAATCCCTACATTTAAATTAAATAAAAAATAAAAATTAAATCAAATGAATAAATTATGATCATAATTAATTAAATTGTGGACTAATCAATTATTAAAATTACAAATTAATCCATTATGTCGAATATTAAATTATATATTAATGGAATACTTTATAAATAGGCTTGATGAATCAAAACATATTAACTTTAGACCAGTTATTACTACCAACAGACCTACCGAGTTAGTACTGTTCATAGACTTGATCAATTAAAACCTTTACATGCTTTTTTGTTTTACGTGCGGAAATCCCTTCGGATAACCCCCCGCCGGCCAGCGGGGGTGGTTATGTCGTGTATCGACTAAAACCGCACGGTGTCCGTTGCCGGGCACCCCGGGTAAGCCCTCGAAAGGATAACCCCAGGGTTACATGCTTTGACCAAACGAAACTTAATTAGCATTTGACTAATATAAACAAAAATGGATGTTAAAAACCCGCTTGACGAGTCGAAATTTTTTCAAAATTATACCCATAATCTAACAAATAGACAGCGTACCAAATATAACAACCTTGTCCTCTAATGATTACAAAAACACGTACACATCAGTTATTTATTGATGTACTGGTACTAATGCCTGATTTATTAGTTGCCCACGGCACCCACGCATACTGATCCCATTACAAATTTCATTCATACCTGTTCAGTCGTTTTTCTAGTATGAATGAGTAACACAATCGAACCAACATTCATCCTAACTTACACATTTTATAAATAGTAGCAAATAAGATTTCATATATGTTCATTAGTAAATTTGTTTGCGTTCAGCAACTTTTGACGCTGAAGTCACCATGCCCAATTACACTGCTTACACTTATATTTCGGGTAGTTATTAGGGGTACAAGAGCCTATCGGAAGTGATATGGTCATTAACGGTTTAGTGAGACCGTTAGTACCAGTAACCACTTAACAGCAAGAGGGTACTTGTTTTCTGCTTTAGTAGATGAGAAGAAAAACAGCAACACATAAATGTTAATTTATACATATTCTCATTGTAAAATTATCATGCTTGATGGTAGCGTATTTTTTAGTTAATTATTTAAAATCATAAAATCATCATTTATACCTTGCGTACCATTTTTTTTTGTTGCGGCAATCCCTTCGGATACCCCCCGCCGGCCAGCAGGGGCGGTTATGTCGGGTTATGTTGAATCGACTAAATCTGGGCAACCTTACACCACGGCGTCTGAAGACCCGCAGACGCCGTGGTGTAAGGTTGCCCATAGAGCATATCCCTCGCACCCCGACTGACCCTGGGCCATCTCCGGTTTCGAGATGGCCCCCTCGGGTTTGGGAAGCACGGTGTCCCCGTCTTGCCCCGGTTTGGGGGAGGGGCGTTAGTCGCCCCACCGTCCCGGCCTGCTTCTGCTGGGGTGACAAGCGGCCTCACCTGCCACCCCCAGGCCTGCGCTGATGGAGGACGGAGGTCGTTAAGCGACCTCCGACGCCTGGGTCGCCTGCGACGCGCGGCGAGCATGTTACGGGCTCGGCGGGCCGGGATAGTTCTAAATCTCTCCCGGGCGCACTCCGCCATCTCCTTCGCGAGCATTACATACTCGCAGAAGGAGGTGGCGGTGGCCCACGCGCTCGCGCTCCGCACCATTGCCGCAATCATGCTGCCGAGCGAGAGGACTCCCACCCCGATGGCTGCCACGAGGTCACGTAGTCTACGCGCCTCCCACGCCGGGCAGTCCGCCAGCGTGTGCAACCCTGAGCCCTCGCTCGCGTCACAGTGATGACACTCAGGCGTTGTCTCTTTACTGATCCGATGCAGGTGGTCCCCGAAGCTCCCCTTACCGGAGATCACCTGCGTCAGTCGGTACGAAAGGCTTCCGTGTCGCCTCTCTAGCCGATCCTCCATGATGGGCCTTTTTTTTTTTTTTTTTTCGTGCGGAAATCCCCTCGGATACCCCCCCGCCGGCCAGCGGGGGCGGTTATGTCGGGCTCGAACCGACTAAAACTGCACGCCGTCTTGGGTCTGCAGACGCCGGGGTGTAAGGTTGCCCATAGAGCATATCCCTCGCACCCCGACTGACCCTGGGCCATCTCCGGTTTCGAGATGGCCCCCTCGGGTTTGGGAACCACGGTGTCCCCGTCTTGCCCCGGTTTGGGGGAGGGGCGCTAGTCGCCCCACCGTCCCGGCCTGCTTCTGCTGGGGTGCCAGGCGGCCTCACCTGCCACCCCCAGGCCTGCGCTCATGGAGGACGGAGGTCGTTAAGCGCCCTCCGGCGCCTGAGTCGCCTGCGACGCGAGGCGAGCGTGTTGCGGGCTCGGCGGGCCGGGAGGGTTCTGAACCTCTCCCGGGCGCGCTCCGCCATCTCCTTCGCGAGCATCACATGCTCGCAGAAGGAGGCGGCGGCGGCCCACGCGCTCGCGCTCCGCACCATTGCCGCAATCATGCTGCCGAGCGAGAGGACTCCCACCCCGATGGCTGCCACGAGGTCACGTAGTCTACGCGCCTCCCACGCCGGGCTGTCCGCCAGCGTGTGCAGCCCTGAGCCCTCGCTCGCGTCACAGTGATGACACTCAGGCGTTGTCTCTTTACTGATCCGATGCAGGTGGTCCCCGAAGCTCCCCTTACCGGAGATCACCTGCGTCAGTCGGTACGAGAGGCTTCCGTGTCGCCTCTCTAGCCGATCCTCCATGATGGGCCTTACCGCTACCTTGCGTACCTATATCAATTTCAACAAACTTATGAGAATATTCAAACAATCTGAAACAGCGTTTACACTATAGAATGTATAACTAGTAAGGAATGCGTACTACTTCGCTTCGATTACTTAATCATTTTCAATTCATTGAAATCCCAATCGTTTTAGTGTAACTATATTTCTAACGACAGTCTTCCTTCCGTGTTAACGGTTTTGTGCTGCCATTATAGAGTCCCTATCTTGATAATCGCATAAGACGTTATACCATTAGTATTCGTATAATCACCGTATCTTTTTATGCAAATTTACTGTTACAAACACACCGAAAACTGTAACCGTTCTAAGAGGTCACTTGTTACTTTTAATCTAAGTGGAACATTACCTGGTGCTTAATTTATTTAAATATAAAGACTGCCAGTATTTTATACGCGGGTACCATCACAACAGTAATCGACCTGCGTGCCTGACGGATGACCTTTGAAAGTGACAGTTGTTCTCATAACACAGTCGTTGACCCCGCGTTGCCGTTGGCGCCTTCCTCAATCCAATGCTGGTGTACAGCATTCATCGTGAACCTAGAAATCCCATCATTATTATTCGATTATTGATGTTGATGACTATTGCAAATAACGGTTCACCTGCACTGCCGATGATTGCAGTCTTCAAAGAAATTTTATCTAACTGTTATTATACAGAAGATTATGTTGGCTATTTGTTTGTGTTGTACTTATGCACTGCAAGGTGAATCTCTTAATTTAAGAGAGTTAGATATTTGAGGAGCTGGCAACCAAAGTAGATTTGTTCAGATTGATACCCGGTTACATTGTTTCCTAAACTATATTAGTTTATAAACACATAAAGCGGCCGAGAACTCGTAACCTAAAATGTTCTGCCGCACCTTATACCCTTTAACTCCTCGAAGTGAAAGGCGGCCTGAGATCTAATTCGCGATACTTACAAAGATGTGGTCATGCTGTTCACACGCTATTGTTATACAAGTACAAACAACACGTTCAAAATAAAAATGTCCATATTATGTAAGTTCATTATACAAATCGCAAAACTTATTTAATAAGCTTACAAATATTAGCACCGCTTTCCGATAGCGGTCTTAAGACTCGCAAACATAATTTGTATTTACACTTTTTTTTTTCAATGACAAACTTAATTTGAGTAAGTAGCAAAGTAGTATTTCTTTGCCAATGGTAATGTTAATGGTCCATGCTGTGTTTGGTTCGGATCTACTGCGTCGAATCGGGGTCATCGAACGTGCTTGTTGATTAAAAATAACGATCACAAATTAAAACACCAACCGACATTTTTCACTAAATGAACGAGCATGTTCTTAACTCCTACTGTTGAAGATTATACATTCTCTGGAATTTGTTCTACTTCGGTAATAAAATTAACTGTTACTGTTTGTTCCTATTCCACGTAACTAACAGAAGTCCAATGTTCAATTATGCCTTGTCGAGAGTACTCACAAGACTTCGATATTCTTCTTCTTAATCCGAGCGTCAATCCCGGTATGCAACCGAATGACGCAGAAGAACGAAAGCTTGCACTCCAGAGTGGTTTGGAATCTTGGAGTTCGGATTTCGTTCTTTTTCTACTTTCTATAATTTCGTTTGTTATGGTTTTTACGGGTGTGATTCCCGTTTGACCCTATCGCCAACCTCGAAAAGGAATGCCTGCGCCAAAGCCTTATCTGTCAATCAGCAGATGAGGTTGACTTGCGTCCCGAAAATCTTTGGGGTTCTATCTTCGGGATTAAACGTTAAAAAAAACCCACATGATATTTTATACTATACTATGTGATATACTTGTATGGCCGAGGGCGCGTCTATATCCACAGAATAGTTATGTGCTTTCGATAAACGAAGCCTGACGAATCTTAGCAACCCTTCGACTTCCAACTCTCCATTCACTGTGCTTATTCAAAAGCACGCAGCTAAATCTTCATTTAATTGACCCTGAATAACAGATTAGCCATTTCCGCATCGCTTTTAAAAACTGAAATTCGTTATTTGGCAGTCAAAAAATTAGTTTCGAGATGGCCCCCTCGGGTTTGGGAACCACGGTATCCCCGGTTTGGGGGAAGGGCGCTAGTCGCCCCACCGTCCCGGCCTGCTTCTGCTGGGGTGACTGGCGGCCTCACCTGCCACCCTCAGGCCTGCGCTCATGGAGGACGGAGATCGTTAAGCGACCTCCGGTGCCTGAGTCGCCTGCGACGCGCGGCGAGCATGTTGCGGGCTCGGCGGGCCGGGAGAGTTCTAAATCTCTCCCGGGCGCGCTCCGCCATCTCCTTCGCGAGCATTACATGCTCGCAGAAGGAGGTGGCGGCGGCCCACGCGATCGCGCTCCGCACCATTGCCGCAATCATGCTGCCGAGCGAGAGGACTCCCATCCCGATGGCTGCCTCGAGGTCACGCCTCGGCGCCTCCCACGCTGGGCAGTCCGCCAGCGTGTGCAGCCCTGAGTCCTCGCTCGCGTCGCAGTGATGACACTCAGGCGTTGGCTCCTTCCTGATCCGATGCAGGTGGTCCCCGAAGCTCCCCTTACCGGAGATCACCTGCGTCAGTCGGTACGAGAGGCTTCCGTGTCGCCTCTCTAGCTGTCACAGTTGCCTATAAAATCTTGTTACATCAGAAGTGTCACTCAGTATTTCACCGACTATAAGATAACCTCTGCGGCTACGCTAGAAACAAGTTGTGTTGTTTAACTACTGTTTCCTGTATGATAGAGACTCCCAACTTAACAGAATAGTCCATTGAAAAGTTACATTTGGGGTTGCGTTTTTTAGAGGACGCAATTTTATTTTTTTGATGTGCAGTGTAAAGCTAAAACCAAGTTTGTGGGGTCGCCACACTTGTCCCACGGCTGCCATCTTGAAAATTGAAAATAGGGGTTGAAATGGTTTTTACGATATATATCTTAAACTATTTATCTGATAAAAAAAAATTGTTAACATTTTTTGTTGCAAATTAAATTCTCTACAACTTTGGTCCAGTAACTTTTTGTCGTAGAACTATAAATAAAAAAGTTATAAGCGAAAATGTTCAGAAACGTTTTTTTATCTCTTTATACGGTGGTAATAAAGATGATAATTCTCTTGATAGCCTAAGATACAAACAATTTGCCAAGGCAGTGACAAAAAGCACATTTAACTTATCTTCACTTCCTCCAATACAATAATTCACAGGTCGCTTTCATACTTTCCGAGTCTACCATCAAGTCCAGTCGTGGCTTGGTAATAATAATGATCCTGAAGACGGGCTGGAAAAAAATGTGGAAAAATATTGATGCCAGTGGAGAGCTCTAAACCGCACCCCATGAGCTTCTAAAATTGATCTTTTGCAAATGCAAAGGAAACTGTGCGATGTGTGGATGTCAAAAAGCAGGGCTGAAATGTTTTGCAGTGTGCTTCCATTGTTCTGGAGAGACTTGCAGCAACGTAATGGGGCTCTCAGAATCAATAAATGAAAATGACTTTGATGATGATGAACCGCCAACATTAACACCCCTTCCTTCTCCAGTTCTCCCACTGATATTTAATTCAGAAAGCCGATGAGATGCTGAGCCGCAGCCTGGTCCATCGAAAAGACCTACGACGGAGCAGTTCATATTTAGAGAAAAAATCACCGTGGATTATGCCTATTGGGGATACCACGTAAAAAAAAATGCGCCTCCAGACTCTTCCTGGTGGGTGGTGGGGAAAAGAGTCAATAATTAATTATTAATAATATTGCAAAATTAAAAAATTAAAAAAATTATAATAACAAAATAAAAAAAATAAAAAAAGGTACTGGACCAAAGTTGTAGAGAATTTAATTTGCAACAAAAAATGTTACTAATTTTTTTTTATCAGATAAATAGTTAAAGAGATATATCGTAAAAACCATTTCAACCCCTATTTTCAAGATGGCGGCCGTGGGACAAGGGTGGCGACCCCACAAACTTGGTTTTAGCTTTACACTGATCCCCCCTACACATCAAAAGAATAAAATTGCGTCCTCTAACAAACGCAAGGTTAGGCCTAAAAAATTTAACATTTCAATGGACTAGAAATATACCTGTGTAACTAGTCTGGCCATTAATATTGATACAATTTAAAAACTTCATTTTATTTTTCTTCTGAATTCAAAGGAACATGTTTATTATGTTTAAAATTTTAATCGCTTTCCTGCATTTTTAGGGTTCCGTTGCCAAATGACAAAAAACGGAACCCTTATAGATTCGTCATGTCTGTCTGTCTGTCCGTCCGTATGTCACAGCCACTTTTTTCCGAAACTATAAGAACTATACTGTTAAACTTGGTAAGTAGTAGTATTCTGTGAACCGCATTAAGATTTTCACATAGATATAGAAAAAAAACAATAAATTTTGGGGGTCCCCATACTTAGAACTGAAATTCAACATTTTTTTTTTCATCGAAGCCATATGTGTGACGTATCTATGGATAGGTCTTCAAAAATGATATTGAGGTTTCTAATATCTTTTTTTTCTGCACTGAATAGTTTGCGCGGGAGACACTCCCAAAGTGAAAAATTATTTTTGTGTTAGATAGCCTATTTATTGAGGAAGGTTATAGGCTATATATCACACGCTACTACCCAAGAGAGCGGAGCAGTAATCATAAAGGTCAACAAATCGGACCAATTGCCTTTCAGTATTGTTGAACTAATCATTTATGTTTGGGGTATTCAGCCCACACATGGGGTGCAACGGGGGCGAAGTATGCCACGGGCGAAGCCGCAGGGGCTAAGCTAGTCGTAGATATACAAGACATGCCCTAAATCAATCCCTACAGTTAAAAAGAGTGGATCGATCAAAACGTCTTGTGGCCCGTTATGCAGGTGAAAAGCACAGATTTTCCTTTTTACTGTTGAAAAAAATTCACGATTGAAAAGCACTACAAAATGCAAAATGATGTTAAGACTTCAGCCAAAGTCTATCAAGACAAGACACCACTCCACCAAACCTGAACCCCTTGCACTACAAATTATGGTCAGTTTAATATATATTTTTCTCAGGGCTGCACACACTGGCGGACTGCCCGGCGTGGGAGGCGCCGAGGCTGACCTCGTGGTAGCCATCGGGGTGCGAGTCCTCTCGCTCGGCAGCATGATTGCGGAAATGGTACGGAGCGCGAGCGCGTGGGCCGCCGCCACCTCCTTCTGCGAGCATGTAATGCTCGCGAAGGAGATGGTATGGTTTCGCGAGCTGGTATTTTTGCGTGAGGGTGGGCATTTCACTCGATCCACCCCAACTCGCGAAGGAGATGGCGGAGCGCGCCCGGGAGAGATTTAGAACTCTCCCGGCCCGCCGAGCCCGCAACTTGCTCGCCGCGCGTCGCAGGCGACTCAGGCGCCGGAGGTCGCTTAACGACCTCCGTCCTCCATGAGCGCAGGCCTGGGGGTGGCGGGTGAGGCCACCTGTTACCCCCCCAGCAGAAGCAGGCCGGGACGGTGGGGCGACTAGTGCCCCTCCCCCAAACCGGGGCAAGACGGGGACACCGTGGTTCCCAAACCCGAGGGGGCCATCTCGAAACCGGAGATGGCCCAGGGTCAGTCGGGGTGCGAGGGATATGCTCTATGGGCAACCTTACACCCCGGCGTCTGAAGTTCAAGCCCGACATAACCGCCCCCGCTGGCCGGCGAGGGGGTATCCGAAGGGATTTCCGCACGAAAAAATAAAAATACAATGGCATTTTGACTATATTTAAAATATTGTACGAATTGTTGTCATCCTAATACAATGTACCGTAAAAACATATTTTATTAATTTTCAATATAAAATAAGTTTTTTTTTGTTGAAAAATCAAGATTAAAATCTTACTTTTTTTGAGATTTGATCACGTGCTTATAAACGCTCTGTGACGTCACACATAAGTAAACAGAGTTTTTCAATACAGGCTGTCTGCATTTCCTAGGGTTCAATTATTAATTAGGTACTAATAATGTGGGGTGTGTGTTGGGTAACCTCCTCGAGTGTCGCTCCGATTCCGATCCCGCTGCAGTCCGGGGGGAACGGAATCGGAGCGGCCGGTACACCCTGGGCGGCGGTCAATGGCTTCCCCTTCACCCCTTCATAGGGTTGGCATTGATCGTCGGCCAATACCCAACGTGGCGGGAACACATCGCTCTCCGTACTCCTCTGCTTTCAGAGGAGACAGGATGAGCGATGCTGTTAGTGGTGAGATGGCCCAGGGTCAGCCGGGGTGCGAGGGATATGCTCTATGGGTAACCTTACACCCCGGCGTCTGAAGACCCGAGACGGCGTGCGGTTTTAGTCGGTGCAAGCCCGACATAACCGCCCCCGCTGGCCGGCGGGGGGGTATCCGAAGGGATTTCCGCACGATAAAAAAAAAAAAAAAAAAAAGGTACTAATAATGTTTCACTTTTATCTTATATATCTCCAAATAAACCATTATTTTTGCAACTAATTTCAATAACCGTGCTTTAAGTCGCTTACTGTTTAGTTTGGTGTGACGTCACATGTCACGGGATCCGTTATGGCGCTTACTTTTTAAAATCAATCTTTAATATCGATTTTTATTGTAAATAAAACAGTTCTCAAAAAAATATTGATGCCATCTGCATTTTTATGTTGTAATACATAAATACAGAACTATTTTTTAGCAGTAGTCAAATACCCTATTTACCTTTCATTCAATCAAGTCAAATATAAACATTTTACTTGCTGCTACGGAACCCTTCATGGGCGAGTTCGACTCGCACTTGGCCACTTTTTATTTTTATTTTTGTGTCTGTCTGTCTATCTATATGGAGACCGCGCATCACGCCGAAACTACTGAATGAATTCAAACAAAACTTGGCATGTTTTGAGTTCATATAGTGAGGAACGTTCTAGATAGGTTTTAACGGGAAATTTTGCCCGGTTCCCTTGGGGGAGGGGATGAAAGGTAAAATGTGAAATTTGCTATAATTCATTAACACGTGGTCCGATTTCATTAATATTCTTTTAAAGGAAAAAGTATGTCCCATCAGAAATTCAGAAATTACAAACGTCACAATCCTCAGTCGGTGAAATAACTTGAAACCCGGATTATATAGGATCTTTTGAAAATACGGGTCATCCTAAATTGGGAACATTTTATATATACCACTAAGGCGGCAAACAAGTATATGGGCCCACCTGATGGTAAGTGATCACCTTACTTAATGGATGTTTATTGCACCAGAAACTTTCCAATCCATCCCACACCCCTTTAGGAGTACATAAACCCCACACGTGTATATTAGAATCGTGATATTTCACTTAAAAATGAAATCCAAGATTGGAACCCTTAGTCCTTTTTCCGGGGTTAAGACGTGGACACCGCGGTTCCCAAACCAAACATAAAATTTCGAAGCCGGAAATGGCCCTAGGTCAGTCAAATGCGATTGAAATGCCATAGGACCACCTTACATACCTGAAGACCCAAGACGACGTGCGGCTTTAGTCGGTTCGAGTCCGAAATAACCTTCCGCGTTTGCTGGCGCGGTGGGGGCTATCCGTGAGGATTTCCGCACCAAAAAAGTACTCAACCTGGTTCGAGTCCGAAATAACCGTCCGCGCTTGCTGGCGCGGTGGGGGCTATCCGTGAGGATTTCCGCACCAAAAAAGTACTCAACCTGGTCCGTGCGCTGGATCAAGTCGTCGCCTATTTGGACGGGTCTGGGATTCAACGCCATGTACTCGGTCACCGCCATATTTAGCTTCAGAACGCCGCTTCCCAAGCGCCTCCTACGGCTTCACGGGACGCACCAATCTGTTTCTGACCGCGTCCGCCAGCGCAATATCATCAGCATACATGAGCAACCATGGAGGTTGCGTGTGAGTTTCTTATACTGTCCGACAACACGCCTAATATCATGCTGAACAGAAACGGACTAAGGACAGATCTTTGGTTTACCCCGAGTGTGGTGGGGAAGGGCTTCTTCTCGCTAACGGCGCAGCGGTATGAATCACGGAATCATGGTATATGTCTCGGATGATGTCACCATAAGATTCTGGGATTCCTATTTGGATCGCAGTGCCCACTAGATCATTGCGCGAGCAACACAGTCGAAGGCCTTTAGCGTGTCTAGAAATAGGCAATGCAGACGTGTATTCTTCGTTCTGTATGTCTCCGCGATGCTCTTCTTCGTACGTACATGGACTATAATGTACCTACCATATTTTATAAAATTAAGACTTATACCTTTACCGCCTCTGTATATTTATGAAGTCAATATGTCCGTAAAAACTAATATGCACTTATTTAATACTATAGAGGGTCAATGTCGCTCCGATAAACTTCATCTATTAAGCACTAGGACCACGTTTTTACTTCGGGCCACCAACCAGGTGGACACCGAAGTCTTAAAATCACGCAAAAAAAAATCAAAATCTTACACCCCCTTTTTATCACTTTTCTCGACGTTTCACATGATTCTAAGTCTAATAAAGCAAAAAAAAATTTTGTGTCGGTCTGTCTGTTGGTCTGGATGTCTGGATGTCTGTTTACGCAATAACTCAAGAACCACTTATCCGATTTAAAAAAAATCTTTCGCCAATCATCTTGTTTGGTTAATGGGAAGAACTGATTAGATTTTGGAGTTTGTACGTTCAAGGTTTCGGGTACCTACCATACAAATTGTCCCTAAAAAACTTTTACAAGTGAGTTTCTTACGAGTTATCAGAGTAACGCGTATTTGACTTTGACATTTGAGTGACAATGACAATACATATTTACATAAAACAACCAGACTCTGAAAGAAACTGAAATATTAAAACTAGTGGGGCGGAAATCACACAGTGATTGTCAAACTTCGGGCCAAACTTAGATATTTTTTTTGCTTAATTAGACTTAGAATCATGTAAAACGTCGAGAAAAGTGATAAAAAGTGGGTGTAAGATTTTGTTTTTTTTTTGCGTGATTTTAAGACTTCGGTGTCCACCTGGTTGGTGGCCCGAAGTAATCATTTTTTTTTGTGTTTTTGACGTCGCAGACGTTTGATTTCATTTTCTTCATATTTATTGCTCAATATATAAAGACGCGTCGAATAATATGCATAAAGCCTAAGGTCTGTAATTTTGAATAAAAATACTGCAACAAAAATATCTAAGTTTGGCCCGAAGTTTGACAATCACTGTGTGATTTCCGCCCCACTAGATTTTCATAAAAGCATTTATGCAATGGTGCCAAATTCACACGAATTCGGACTCAAACCGACCAAAACCTCACGCCGTCTCGTGTCTTTAATGCCGGGGTGCATGGAGAAATTCACAAAATAAAATGCTCTTTTTTGTGTAAATGCATAAATTATCTCCTTTTTTAATTTTATTAGGGTTGTGATATCAGAACAGTGAAAAGTGGTTCAGCGGAACACAAACGCAGCTGAATTATAATATTGCTACATAAATTATAGACAAACTATCATGATAAGAATCTTTCATTCCCCGCCTTAACACACCTCCTGTTGGCTTCACTGAACGAGGTCGATCATATCGAGAGTTGTCTTACATTACGATACCACCCAAATAGAAAAAAAAACTGCTTGCGTCATAACTTGTTATTACCATAATCAATCAAGATCATAACTTGTTACATAAACTTCTAGATGAGTTAGAAAGCTCTTATTTAGGATGTAGATCACTTAAATTGATTTGGTTCAATTATTTCGCATGTTCGCCCGTGAGGGTAAATAAACATAAACGTGTTAACATCACGAAACCGTTGTTACTAAAATAATCTACTTCCCTCGAACTAGTATTGTTGTCCTTGAGTGTACGTTGACTCTCTATAGTATTAAATAAGTGCATATTAGTTTTTACGAATATATTGGCTTCATAAATATAGAGAGACGGTAAACGCAGAAGTCTAAATTTTATAAATTATGTAGGCAGGTATCTGTGCATTGTAGTCCATGTACGTACGTAGTAGATCATTGCGCAGAAATGCAGAACGACGAATACACGTCTGCATTGCCTATTTCTGGACATGCAGAAGGCCTTCGACTGTGCTACTCGCGCGATGACCTAGTGGGCACTGCGATCCAAAGGGATCCCAGAATCTTATGCTGTCATCATCCGATTTACCATGATTCCATGGTTCATACCGCCGCGCCGTTGGCGAATAGAAGCCCTTCCCCACCACACTCGGGGTACATCAAAGATCTGTCCTTAGTCCGTTTCTGTTCAGCATGGTATTAGGCGTGTTGTCGGACAGTCAGAAACTCACATTAGCAACCTCCATGGTTGCTCATGTATGCTGATGATATTGCGCTGGCGGACGCGGACAGAGGCAGATTGGTACGTCCTGTGAAGTCGTAGAAGGAGGCGCTTGAAAAGCGGCGTTCTGAAGCTAAATGTGGGGAGACCGAGTACAGGGCGTTGAATCCCACACCCGTCCGCATAGGCGATGACTTGATCGTGCACACGGACCAGGTTAAGAACCCTTTTTTTTGGTGCGGAATTCCCCACGAATAACCCCCACCGTGCCGGCCAGCGGGGGCGGTTATGTCGGACTCGAGCTGACTAAAACCGCACGTCGTCTCGGGTCTATAGATGCGGGGATGTAAGGTGACCCTAAGGCATATCCCTTGCACCCCGACTGACCCAGGGCCATCTCCGGTTTGGAAATGTTTGCTTTGGTTTAGAACCGCGGTGTCCACGTCTTACTCCCGGAAAAAGGACTAAAGATTCCAACTGGTCGTACCATGTTAAGTATCTATGATCTATACTTCACGCAACTGGTGACATCGATTGCGACGTTAAGGCATGCATTGCAGCGTGGGCCAAGTGGCCTCAGGCGACTGTTGGCATTTGTGACACCGAAATGGCTGTTAGGTTAAAAGGGCAGGTCTATAAAACCATCATTAGGCCTATCCTTTTACACGGTTGTGAAGCGTGGCCATTGCTGGAGCGACACAAACAGGAGCTACGTGTCACGGAGATGAATATGCTGCGATGGATGCGCGGAGTCGCGTGAGGAACTCCCGCTTCCGTGGCAGCCCTCATGTCCGAGACATCGCAGATAAAATGCAGGAGTGTTGCTTTCGCTGGTTTCCATGTCTTGCGGCAACCGCAAGCTTACGGGGTAACAAATGGCTGGCCATGCCACTTTCCGCCAGGCCGCGGTAGGAGGGCAATGCCCAAGTAGTGCTGGTCTGACGTCGTAAAGGATGTAATGCGTGACAATTGTGCGAAGTGGAGAACAAAAAGCAGGAAAGCGGACCTATTTTTTTTTCGTACTGAAATCCCCCCGGATACATCCCTCCGGTCAGGGGTTCCGAGGTGTAGCCTCGGATGCAATCGGGACACAACGCTAAGATGATGACAATGAGCTTTATCATTTTTATGATTGTTTTGATTAGGCTCTGAGATCATTACAGCACATGTCGGAAGTCAGAATGCAGCACTAGGCTGCTGATTCGTAGGTGCCCTTCATGGACAAAAATGCAAAAATAATTTTGAATTGACGAAGAGCACCTGCCAATAATATTGATATGCATGTGCTATTCGGACTTGTGGTCTAGGTGGACTCTACCTCTACCTCTGGCGTTTGCCAGGTGTAGCTAGTGTATCTTATTAATTTCAACACCTCTAGCCCTCGCCTCCGTAGTTAATTTATGATTCTGGGCGATTAACAAGGGATCAACTATGAATGCAAATTTTATTTATATTGAGGTTCCCAAAGATGTGTTATTTATCGACTAATTGTTCGGGAACAAACAAAACCATCAAACTTCAGAAAAATTCAGGGTAAGCAGACTTTGTGTAGGCGATGCATAATAATGTTACGCGGGGTCTAAGGTCAAGATCAATGGTTTTTCACCAAAATCTCTTCAATATAGGTATATGGTAGCAGGGGTGCTTGGTTGGGGACCTCCATGCGGTGCACCCTGGGCAACGGAGACGGCAGCGCCTCTCTCCTAGGGCGGGAGAGACGCTGCCGCCTACGGCCAACTCCAACCGAGGCGAGGACGGCCCTGTCGAGGGCTGTTCGGAAGCTTTCCACGTGTCCCTCTGACTAGCAGATGGCACAGTGGAGAGCAAGTAAGGGGGCCATCTTGAAACCGGAGATGGCTCAGGGTCAGTCGGGGTGCGAGGGATATGCTCTATGGGTAACCTTACACCCCGGCGTCTTAAGACCCGAGGCGGCGTGCGGTTTTAGTCGGTGCAAGCCCGACATAACCGCCCCCGCTGGAGACCCCCCGCTCTCCAGCGGGAGCGGTATCCGAAGGGATTTCCGCACGAAAAAAAAAAAAAAAAAAGGTATATGGTAGCAAATCAAATGCGATTCCTGCTACCGCATGTCTAGGCATATTTTACGCATTTACACAACATCCCATTTTTTTTTATAAGCTTGAGATACCTAACTGATCCAAGACACTCTGAACTGGACTTGACTTGAACTCTGAAGGCAGACAATGGAACTATTGAACGACAAACACTATGAATGTCTTCTTTAAGTTATTAAAGGAATTATGTTTAATAATGCTCGCGAAGGAGATGGTGGAGCGCGCCCGGGAGAGATTTAGAACTCTCCCGGCCCGTCGAGTCCCCAACATGCTCGCCGCGCGTCGCAGGCGACTCAGGCGCTGGAGGTCGCTTAACGACCTCAGTATTCCATGAGCGCAGGCCTGGGAGTGGCAGGTGAGGCCGCCTGTCACCCCAGCAGAAGCAGCCCGGGACGGTGGGGCGACTAGCGCCCCTCCCCCAAACCGGGGCAAGACGGGGACACCGTGGTTGCTAAACCCGAGGGGGCCATCTCGAAACTGGAGATGGCCCAGGGTCAGTCGGGGTGCGAGGGATATCTATGGGCAACCTTACACCCCTCATCCAGGTGTCTGTAGACCCGAGATGGCGTGCGGTTTTAGTCGGTTCAAACCCGACATAACCGCTCCCGCTGGCCGGCGGGGGGTATCCGAAGGGATTTCCGCACGAAAAAAAAAAAAGGTACTAAGCATAATTTTAGCAATTTTTAGTCTAGCTTAGAGTTTTGTAACAGCAGCAAACGACACCTATAAACTTATCGCTGGCTCCGGGCAATAAAGTGGTAGTATAAAAATCAAATTTTATAAGTGAAATAAAAGAAGCTAGCAGAAATAATTTGTTCACAGTTCAACGTACACTGGTCCAAAACAAGAGTTAATAATTTTTGACGTGACAACGTCTTATAATTCGATAGAGCCGGCTGCATGCACGAAAAAATGTGGTGTTCCATTTAAGGCTTGAAGTGCAAGCGAGAGCGCGGAACGAGCGACAAAGAGGCACAATCGGTCTCCGCGTTCGGCAGTGTTCGACATCTGTCGCAGGCTTGAAGTGCAAGCGAGAGCGCGGTACGAGCGACAAAGAGGCACAATCGGCCTCCGCGTTCGGCAGCGTTTGACATATATAAAATTAAAATTTTCTTTTGAAAGATGCAACCATTCCATCAGTATTTTCTTATGACGTTGTCACGTTCAACTATCGTCAGTATACCGACTTTACAGACAACCAATTTTTTTTCAGCAATTTAATCTTTTAAAAATAATTGTAATGATATCAATATTTAATGAAATAATTGAAAAAATGTATAGGTAATACAAATTACAAAGGATACCGACTTTTTTAAATACACTAACCAGTGAGATTCAGGAATTCCACTTGAAATCTTATTCGTACCAGCCGATTACCACCTTCTTCAGGGAAATTTGAATAGTTATACAGAATAAAGTTCCTGGTGATTACAGCGTATTAAGTGTTTACAGTTCATTGATTTGTGATATGATAAGATTAATTTACAAACGCGGTTAAATATATTACTGTTCTTCTACCGGTTTTTTTGTTAGGTTTCTTAGAGAAATGTAAGCTGTTATTATTATTTTTATTTAAATGCAATATTAATAAAAAAAATGAAAAAAATAGCAGTGATAGATTGATAATAAGAGAAGACAAAAATCAAATACAATAAAAATGGCGTAACCGGCGCTTACCGGTTTACAGGGTTAGCGTTATATCTCATCACCTTTATAATAATAAACTTGCAAATGTATTCAATCATAGAGACGGGCCAAGAGGCTCATTAACAACGATGCACTCGTCGAGAAAAGGCTTCAGAGCCTTGAACATCGACGCAAAGTTCTGGCCCATAGATCTTTTATCGGATGCATTTCGGAGAGTATGCGCTGGAATTTGCACAACTTGACACCTCCAAGCCCTTTCCACCAATGAACGATCAGACGCACAGCGTCACGCTACCGCTACATGGTGGATATTCCACTTATACTTACGAAACGTTTCGGCGACACATTTATTATGCGTACAGCTAAGGAGTGGAATTGCCTGCCTGAGTCTGTGTTTCCGGAAAGCTATAACCTCGGAATCTTCTCGAAAAGGTTCCTTCTAGGCAAACTTGATCCGTCATAGACCACATCGTCACTCACGACCAGGTGAGATGGAGGCCTATAATTCAAATATAATATAAGACTATAATTAAAAAATAGATACAAAACAGTATAAACCTATTTTTTAAACCTTTTGAAATCGTTCCCTATGACTGGGTCGAGATTCATAAGTTTTAAAATTGTGAAATAGGAAACGTAACATAATCAGTAACGTAATATCATTGCGCATTCGCCTAATAAATCACATTTTCAATTCAAATTTACCCTAAAATAAATAATAATAGCAAAATTTTGGTACATGGTGAATTTACGTAATAAGTTCGCAATTACGCAATGATTATTTACGAATGGATATATAGTAGATAGTAAGTAACATGTTAAACTTGCCCATTAAATAAGTAAGACATCACAACATCAATCAGTGTGACACAGACCTGCAACCGGCCAAGTCGTCTGGCACTGGCAACAGAAAGGGACGGTAGCTCTCTGGGGCTGTGAGGTAATGACCTTCTTACAATGACACTATCATCTGCGAATTCGTTCAAAGGCGCCAGATTCGATGACACTGACTACTATCCTGAAAAAGCCGTCGACCTTCGGAACCGCAAGTAGGAAACTTTGATTGCGCAAGTTATACTATGTTAAGTTGTATATTTATCTTAGGTATAAAATAAGAATGCGCGCTAAAGAGACGGCGGAGAGGGAGCGGAAGAGAAACCTGCCCCCCGAGTTCCGCAGTCTGCGGCAAGGACGCCGCAGACTCTTCCACGCCCGGGACTACCAACCTCCATGATCGGGGCCTCAGCACGGCAGTTGGCCGACTCGCCGTCCTTACAGAAACAAGCCGTGGCGGAGGCGTGTCGTGTGTGTCCTACACACGACTGCCAACTCACCGACGCGGGATAAAACCCGACCCCACCATTCGAGGCCACGGTGGCGGCCAAAGTCCGCTGGTAACCCTGGGGTTATCTTTCGAGGGCTTACCCGGGGTGCCCGGCAATGAACACTTGGGGAGGACACTGTGTGGTTTTAGTCGGTCCGATTCCGACACGCCCACCCCATCGTTGGCACCGATGGAGTGAAGCCCGTTGGGATTTTCACACGCTAAAAAAAAGGTATAAAATAAGAGCCAGTAGCATATTTTGGAATAAAATTTACATTGCCATTAAGGCGAGGGTGTTTGGGGAGTTTAGGTCTTTTAAGCATAGCAATGTTGCAACTATACACCCCGCAGCGACGCGCTGGCCGTCCGCAGCCAGTTTCGCGCGCCAAAGTATAGAAAAATAAGAACGTTTACATAAGGTGAAACATACGGGCTGTTCCCGGCCATCTTCTCGCTAGATGGCGCTGAATTTCAAAAATTACAGTTTATTTTGTTTCTTTCGTAATTTCAGCATTATTAAGTCGAAGAAGAGGTATCGGGGACACTAGGATATCACACTTTATTTAACTTAATCGAATTATTGCCTTAAAATCCAACCAAGTTTCGAAATTGATGTATTTTTTGATTACAGGGTCGTTTACACAAACATAGACGTGAGCGTTTACTTTCTATAGCCCTAATTCAGCTCAATAATGACCAATAGATGGCGTGAATTTAAAAACAAACCGTCTGGTTATTTATTATGTATTCATTAAAATTGTGTCTGAGGGGATAGGCAGAACTAAAGAAATATCAAGAATATTAAAATAATAAAAGTTCTTTCGGGTGTAAACTATTAAATTTTGTAAAAAAAAATGATGTGTATACAAACTATATTACACTTTAAAATGATTTTATATCATTACCTTGCAAATTGATAATATAACATAACTTCACGCCTGTATCCCCGAAGGGGTAGGCAGAGGTGTATTACACACCCACGATTCGCCAGTTATGTTTTAGGTCCCAATGGACGAGCCTATTGCCATCTACTGGGCACATTACTTAGCGAGCGATAATTAACATTTTTAATTACTCACATAACTACGAAAGTCAGAGGTGTGCGCCCGGGGCGACTGGGGATCGAACTCGAGACCTCGTCTCAGTATCTTAGTTACTAGGGCGGGCGATTTTTTGTCGAATTTGGCAAATTCCTCAGACAGTACGAGTCCCAGAGGGACGGTTGAGGCGTCGGGAGACGCGCGTCGTCAGCGCGCTCACAATGGTGTTATTCACTATATGGACCTCGATACGGAAAACTGTTAAAAACTAAATTTTGAATTCAACAAACTGACTTTAACGTAGCTACTGTCGCGACTATGCGTTCCAGCTCGACGGGGACGGTAGCGTACGGCGCGGGGCCCCCGTCCGCTCCTAAAAAAGCCAGAAGAACGATAGCCGCCTATAGAATATTTTTGAAAAATTTATAAAAACTAAATTTTTTGGTAATCCGCGTGGAAATGTGTGAAAATCCGGGATAACTGGAGTCAGGTGGTGACAGCCGCGAAGGGCTGGTTCGTACCAGTTTCCACAAGTGTCACAAACCACGGGAACCTTTTTTTTTTTTACGGCTGGAAATCCCTTCGGATACCCCCCCGCCGGCCAGCGGGGGTGGTTATATCGTGTATCAACTAAAACCGCACGGTGTCTTCCCCAAGTGTCCGTTGCCGGGCACCCCGGGTAAGCCCTCGAAAGGATAACCCCAGGGAACCACGGGCACCTTGCGTAAGTTCGGATTTACAAACAAAAATTTAACTAGCCAAATACGTGGGACACTCAGAAAGTTTTGCGAAAATAAAAAAAAGTGTTCTATAGGTAAATATTTTTTTATTAAATCTTTTCAAAGTACTCTCCACCAGCCTCTATACAAAGTTTCATGCGTTTGAACCAGTTTTCAAAACACTTTTTCCAATCCGCCGCAGATACCTGGTTTACAGCCTGCTCAAACGTTGACAGCGCATCTTCCGGCGACGAAAATTGTATCCCTTTGAGCTGATTTTTTATTTTCGGGAATAAAAAAAAGTCGCACGGTGCAAGGTCAGGGCTGTAAGGAGGGTGACCTAGGAGTTTAACCGGAGTGCTATAGCACTCCGGTTAAACTCCTAGGACTTCCTGGATATATCCAGGAAGTCCCTCGTTTTAAGCGCGGTGTGTGCGGGCGCGTTGTCATGGTGGAGTAGTATCCCGCGGAACCCTGTGTTTGGTCGCTTGTAGCTCACTACAGAGAAAACTTCTGCCAAGCATTTGGTAGTGTACCATTCAGCGTTGTTGCTTCTTTGATTTCGTAAAGGGATTGATAACAAGTAGCCAGACAAATTGAAAAAACTCGCGATCAAAATCTTCCCTCCGCTTCTAGATCGCTTCACTTTGGTAGGTGTTGATTCGTTTTGAAACAACCAAACCGTCGACTGGCGTTTTGTTTCTGGATCATACTGATAAATCCACGACTCATCACCTGTAATGATGTCATAAACACGCCGAGACGCGCCTGCTTCAAACTTGTTTATCATATCACGACACCATTCCACCCGGGCCTGCTTCTGAGCATCGGTGAGATTGTGCGGCACCCAGCGTGAAACTATCCTTCTCACACGAAGATGCACGTGTAGAATCTCGTGAAGGCTTCCCGATCCAATCTGAAGAATGGGCTGAATCTCTTGATATGTGACTCGTCTATTATCTTGGATTAAATTTTTCACTGCTAGTACGTTTTCTTCCGTAACAGCCGTCGGCGACCACTTCTTTCTTCATCCTCCAAAGTCAGTCGACCGCGCTTGAATTCGTTATACCAACGATACACGGTCGCCTTGGAAGGGCCTTCATCCATGAATGCCATTTGAAGTCTATCGTACGATTCGTCTGGTTTCAGGCGACACTTGAAATCGTAGAAAATCATAGCGCGAAAATGTTCCCGACGCAGATCCATTTTTCAATGAGACACAATAATTGAAATTATCTTGTAAAAAATGCAGAGAGAAATTTTGAAATTGGAACGTACTTATTTTTACTCATAAATAATCGTATTTTAGAAATAGATTATAACTGACCAGTCTCTCATATATAAAAACTTTTTTTCGCAATACTTTCTGAGTGGCCTGGTAAGTGAAAATCAGGGGAAGTACCCTGAAAACTGCCGAAAACCCGGTCCTACGAGTATATACGCGTGTGTGGTGTCAAACGACGCGGGGCGTTCTTGTGAACACTGCTGTGAAGTTACACTCTGGTACCTTTTTTTTTGTTTTTTTTTTTCGTGCGGAAATCCCTTCGGATACCCCCCCGCCGGCCAGCGGGGGCGGTTATGTCGGGCTTGAACCGACTAAAACCGCACGCCGTCTCGGGTCTTCAGACGCCGGGGTGTTTGTTTTTGTTTTTAAAAAGTCTTTATTTCCATAAAAATATACATCGTTACTTACATGCAACAGTAAACATGGGTACTTTATAAATTTTATCAGGCTGAGGCGCCTACAAAAATTATTACTACTTCTAACACTTAAATACATTGTAACTGAATTTGAGACACTAATAACAAATAATAATAATGCAAAGTTTTGTGTTAACATTTGCTTTTAGCATCAAAAACTATTCACAATACTGTGAAAAAAAAACTGCTACCTACATTATACATAATATTAAAATATGACGCTTGCGCATACAAGACTGTTGACCAGTGTAAAGAGGAGCGACGCGAGCTACCCCGCCCCGCGCTGTCCTACATAGTAGGATGAGCGCGGGGACAGTGCGCAGACGCCGAGGTGTAAGGTTACCCGTAGAGCATATCCCTCGCACCCCGACTGACCCCTTGGCCATCTCCGGTTTCGAGATGGCCCCCTCAGGTTAGGGAACCACGGTGTCCCCGTCTTGCCCCGGTTTAGTGGAGGGGCGCTAGTCGCCGTCCCGGCCTGCTTCTGCTGGGGTGACAGGCGGCCTCACCTGCCACCCCCACTATAAAAACACACAAAATTCAGATACTTACTAGATGTCAAAACAAAAAAACGAAAAACGATGAAAAAATAGTTCTTTATTATGTATTACAACATAAAAATGCAGATTGCATCAATATTTTTTTGAGAACTGTTTTACTTACGATAAAAATCGATATTAAAGTTTGATTTAAAAAAATACGCGCCATAACGGATCCCGTGACATGTGACGTCACACCAAAGTAAACAGTAAGCGACTTAAAGCACGTTTATATAATTATTGAAATTAGTTGCAAAAATAATGGTTTATTTTGAGATATATAAGGTAAAAGTGAAACATTATTAGTAATTAATAATTGAACCAGCCGATTAACACTAGGAAATGCAGACAGCCTGTATTGAAAAACTCTGTTTACTTATGTGTGACGTCACAGAGCGTTTAAAAGCACGTGATCAAATCTCAAAAAAAGTGAGATTTTAATCTTGATGTTTTAACAAAAAATAAACTTATTTTATTTTGAAAATTAATTAAACATGTTTTTTACGGTACATTTTATTAGGATGACAACAATTCGTACAATATTTTACATATAGTCAAAATGCCTATTGTATTGGCTAAGACTTTAATAAATATGTAGGTATAAATTCTAATAATATTACATTACTTTAATTAAAAAAAAATCCGTTCCCGCAGGGGGAACGCACAGGTAGATTTCGTGAAGCATGGTTAGAAATATTTTTTGCCCCTCTATGACCTATGCTTCTTCTATGACCCACGCCGAGCGCATTTTTAACATGTTTATTTTTTTTTTCTCGAAAACGGTAACTTTTAGCGAAAAACTTCTCAGACATTTATTTTAGACTTAAAAACGGCCTATCGATTAAAAATGTTTCCGACACCAAGAATGTTCACCGGTTAGAAGTTATGATTTTTTTCCCGAAAAATTTTGGTTTTTCCCCCCTCCACTTTTAGTTAAAGTTTTAATCTTATAGGTTTATAATTAAAAGTTGTTGGTATTCATGTATACTATGGGATAAAATTAGAACGGTTCGAATATCTTTCATGGAACGTGAAGTTTTGAGGAAAAACTGATTTCACAAAAAGTGAGGCCCTACCGTCCCCTTAGGCCGGATTCCACCCGTTCACGAACTTAAACTAAGTTTACACCCAAGCAATTTTTGACCGCAGTTTGAAAGCGATCGGGGCAAAAATGCGACCGTGAGAGTGCCGCAAATTTTGGGAAATGGAACCATACATACATATATATATAAATATAAACTTTTTGACCAGTGGTCATTTCGGACTCAGGGGGTCATAACTAGACCTCCTATGAAGATTTTTTTTTAAATTCGACAGTAGTCAAGAAACCAATAGGTAGATCGATTTCATCGAAATCTACCTAAAAAATGTATTTTCATTTGTAACAAAACTTATGGCTGGACTAAATAAAAATGTATTTTATTCGAAATGGCCACCTGTTTGGCCACGAATCTATGGATTTACGCACTGTTTCCAAGGGAAATTTTGCCACTGCTTGCTCCAAAGATTTTTTAAGAGACTCAATGTCGCCGTGTCGTTTAGAGCAGGCCATTTCCTCTAAAACTGACCATAATTTGTAGTCTAAAGGGTTGAGGTCTGGGCTAGATGAGGGCCAGTCTTCAGCTCTTATAAAGTCCGGAACGTTGGTTTCTAGCCAGGCTTGGGTAGTTCGTGCCTTGTGACCAGTAGCAGAGGCCTGCTGGAAAGTCCACGGTATATTTTTAAAAAGTGTATTGCTGAGAGGTTTCACAACATGATCCAAGACAGTATCTTGATACACTTTGGCTGAAGTTTTCACTCCTTTTTCATAAAAATGTAGCTTTGTGACTCCCCGATAAGACACGCCCCACCAAACTATCACTGACGCAGGATGATGACCACGTTGTACCTTTCCGACCACTTGAGCATCTTCCTTAGAATTGTGAGCGTACACTTTATTATTTTGCTTATTGTAGAGTTCTTCAATCGTGAAATTTTTTTCATCGGTAAAGAGGATATTTCTGTGCCTTTCATCTGCGTATCGCGACAGAAGGCGCTTTGATCGATCCACTCTCTTTAATCGTAAAGATTGATTTAGGGCATGTCCTGTATATCGACGATAAGCACCGAGCTGCAGGTCTTGTTTTATAATACGTGACAGAGTCCTAGCGGGAATCTTCATTTCTCGCGATAAGATTTTTTGCTTCCATAAGGAAGCAAAAAATCTACGGGTTTCTACGAATTCTGGCTTTAACAGCATTTGCCTTTGTAGTTCTAACAGCACGCGGCCGCCCCAATCTTTTCTGGTCTTCGACAGACGAAGTGTTGTTGTATCTATTGATAGTACGATATACGAACATACGGCTGATACCAAGTTTTTGAAGTGTCTGGAATATGACCGACGGCTCCATACCCACTTTGTGCAAGGCGATCACTGCGATCCTATTTTCTTTAACACCCCATTCCATATTGTAATTCGATAATGAACACGAAAAAATACGTGTTCCAAATTCAAAATAATTAAAACGTTGAAAAAGAAAGAAAAGTTTTGATGTAACAGTATTTACGGCCAGACTAGTTATAATTTTTATACCATACCTACTCTAAAAAGCTTATTTTATTCACGCAAAACAGTGAATAAAAAGGCCTTTTATTCACTGTTTTGTTTTTATTCACTATTTTGGTGTTTGAATTTGGAACACAATAGTATATTATGCAACTAGTGAATAAAGGTCGGATTTAAAGCGAGGGCCGTAGATGAGTCACGAGCAAGTGAAGGATTCTAATGATTGAATCACGAGCGCAGCGAGTGATTCAACTGTTAGAATCCTGAAGGACGCGAGTGATTCATGGCCCTCGATATAAATTCGTACTTTATTCAGGAGTTGCATACTATACTTTATACCATGACTACGAGAAAAGACATAATTTAAGCGAAAATAGAAATTTAATCAAGAAATAAGAATTGTTACATTAATTGAAATGGACATTAAAATTAGAGCAATGACTGAAATTAAGCGTAATTTTCTTATTATTATCATTAGAGTGGGCAACTTGTGAAACAATATTTATTTCTTATAAAGGCAGCAAAGAACACAAAACAGTTTTTAATCTAATGCCAAACTCCTTGTCGCAAATATCGACCAATCAAATCTCGAGAATTTATTTGCACCAAAGAGTTTTGAATTTCGAATCTTAGCGCAAGGAGTTTATGTAAGCATTGAAATGGAGACCGGATATATTTTTGTGTTCCAAATTCAAACACCAAAATAGTGAATAAAAACAAAACAGTGAATAAAAGGCCTTTTTATTCACTGTTTTGCGTGAATAAAATAAGCTTTTTAGAGTAGGTATGGTATAAAAATATATCCGGTCTCCATTTCAATGCTTACATAAACTCCTTGCGCTAAGATTCGAAATTCAAAACTCTTTGGTGCAAATAAATTCTCGAGATTTGATTGGTCGATATTTGCGACAAGGAGTTTGGCATTAGATTAAAAACTGTTTTGTGTTCTTTGCTGCCTTTATAAGAAATAAATATTGTTTCACAAGTTGCCCACTCTAATGATAATAATAAGAAAATTACGCTTAATTTCAGTCATTGCTCTAATTTTAATGTCCATTTCAATTAATGTAACAATTCTTATTTCTTGATTAAATTTCTATTTTCGCTTAAATTATGTCTTTTCTCGTAGTCATGGTATAAAGTATAGTATGCAACTCCTGAATAAAGTACGAATTTATATCGAGGGCCATGAATCACTCGCGTCCTTCAGGATTCTAACAGTTGAATCACTCGCTGCGCTCGTGATTCAATCATTAGAATCCTTCACTTGCTCGTGACTCATCTACGGCCCTCGCTTTAAATCCGTCCTTTATTCACTAGTTGCATAATATACTATTATCAACGGAATTGTAGAACTGACAAATTTCCTGCGACGCGATGTGGCATTTATGCTACGTAACTACATTTAGAAAACGCATAACTCGACTGTGCGCCTAGCACAAAGTGACACACGTCCTGCTTCGAACGCCTTCATATAGGTAGAAAACGTAGGTATTTTGAATTTTCATGGTATAATGCTTAACATTTCAAACATTCACAAAAATATATGTACTGTACAGCTAATTTAGCAAAAAAATAATACATTTTTCCGCTCTCCTGAAAAGAGTGGCTTTGTCCCTTGCGCCATTGAAATTGCGGGTACATATCAGTATACCTATATATATTATCAATACATGTTAAATATTAAATCAGTGTTTAATACCTAATTGTCATGTACAAATATATTACATAACAGTTTAAGAAATAATCACAATATACAGGGCTTCCCACGCCTATGCCACATAGAGGGAAAGTGTTTTAAATAATGTAAATAGGCAAATATATATATTTTATCTAAACCTATAGTAACATTTAAGGCACTAAGCACCTATTGTTCATTATTTCTCAGAGTAATTTACTAGTTTTTATCATCACATTTTATCATTGCATATATACCTCATTAATTATTATCACTAAAAATCTTTGTACAGGCTATTAGGGAACGGTCATTTTATCATTATTAACTAGCTGATGCCCGCGGCTCCACCCGTGTGGAGGTAGGTTATCGTTTTTTGGTCATATCTCCGGTTCTACTAAACCAATTGCAATCGGACATACGGCGGATTTATATTGTGCTCAAGACCTTTCTAATAGAAAAAACAGTATGAAAATCCGTTCAGTCGTTTTTTTGCCCATCGCGAAGAAACAGACAAAAATTCCAAGACAAATATTTTTGTGTTCGAATCGTTCATTTAACATAACACAAGTATTTTTTTAATGTCTTCTATGTGCAGACACAACTAATTTATACACCATTAATTTTCAATTTCATAATAGAAGGTATAGATATAATATAATGTGATTACAACCTCTGAGGTTTAAGACCCGTTGTTCCTCCGCTAAACTGCCTTTACCTGAGTTGCGAATCCCCAGGAATGCAGTCCTCGCCCGGTCGAGCGATGCTGCATACCTACTCAGACAGTGTTGCCTTACTTATGTTATAATATAGACCTACGTTTTTAATGCAAACCCCCGTTAGATTGAATACTTTGAACATTTGCATTGTAATATTTTTAGTCTGCCTATGAGAGTTGTAGATTAATTGAGCGTTAAGTTTTGCAAAGTCTACGTAAATTTAAAAAATATGAAGACTAACTATTTTATATAACACATACGCATCAACTATCCAGGAAGAGGCTCATAAAATGTAAAATTTTATCTTTACCTCCGTAAAATTAGGGAAAAGTTTTGGAGTGGAAACCCTGAGGTCCAACTATCAGTATTCCAAGTAATGAATAAACTACATAATATTGGTAACAGGCAACTTATAGCTTTCTATAGTTTTCGATTCACATCATTGTATTGTTAGTCGAAACCAAAGATAACAATGGGAAAGTTATATGAGAATACCCTTCGCAATTAGCACAAAAACGATTTATTGTTTGGATTAAGAAAAGGCATACAAATGTCTTACAAAGTCTATTAATTAATTCAGATCGTGCACTAGTGATTGTTCTTAACTCAAATACAACACATAGAGAAAGAAATCTAATAAAATTTCACCTGCTTGTCCAAAGGATTTGAACGTACGGTCACGTTCGTGATTAAATTACTATGTAGAAAATTTCTTGTTTACGTAAACTTTAGTATGCCAACGTTATTCGGTTAAATTACTTTTTCTTGTATAGTTTCCCCACCACTGATTCACTGTTAAGAAAAAACCTTTTATATTCACAAACATTCACCCCATGGTAAAATATCACATTGATGGCATTTTCGCCCCTGTTATTATGTTTAGGTTTTCCCCGTATTGCATTTGCCATTTAACCCCTGTTTACTGCTGACGTTACCCCTGCTAAAATGAAAGTGATATTGAGCTATTAAATAAGCCTACCTAAGAGGGGTTCTTAGTAAACTAGCGATTTTACACTGGTATGCTAACATCCATTTTATAAATCTTAAGGCTTTCACGGCCGGCGTTGCATGTACAATATACTGCTTCCGGGCTGTTTGGCCGTGGTCCTTCAAAAAAAGGAGAATTCCATAATACAAGTTTCCGATGAACCCCGGCCAAACAGCCCGGAAGCAGTATATCCTACATAACATCCATTTTATCCATATCTCACTGAGTAATTTACTGATAACGTCGTAAGACACATTTTAATTAATGCTATTCTTATTATTACTTACATTCGTTTAGATACTTATGCCTTAGTGAGTACACATTGTAGGTTTTGATATTATGTGCATCTAAAACCTAATCTTACAAATATCCGTAGTGGCAGAAATCTCGTGGGAGGTTAATTCCCAAAGTTTCTAGAAGAGAGATTCGCTATGACGCAGTGTCGCTCTGACGTAGCCGGTGCCAGTGGGGGCGATCTGGCGATCGATATGCCTAGTCGAGTGGGCGGCCTCCCCTTCATCCTCACAGTGAGTAAAACGATTTTCAACTTTAGCCCCACATTGTAACGTTCCCAATTCATTGGCGACAAGATATTAACAACTCCGAAAAATATTTTTGGGTAGCTCATTTGTTTTTATTCATTTAAGATTTTTTACGCTACCTGTAACATCTACACCGAAACAGTATGTTTCGGACGAAACATGTTTTCTGAATACAATACCTAAATATTTCAAAACCGTTTAAGAAATTGACCGTCTTGAGCATTGACAAAAATGTATTTATTCCAGTAAAAGCGTTAAAGTTTGACCGAACTTCTATTGAACGATTTGACAGTGTTCTTGCTTAGACTAGCCTGACACTTAAATTTCAAATCACGAATATATATATGCAAATCATTGGTTGTTACGTGCTGCTCATGCGGATATGGTGTATCGCCGTTGATTGTACACTTGAAACATCGTTCCGATTCGTTACATCCATCCCGTTGCTTTTAACATTTGTAATCCCGTTATCACGCATATACAATTTAAACATAATTTAGGGTTAGAAACATTTGGTATTAGTATCGATGGCTTCGCAAAATTATGGAATTTGTCAAACTGAACTTCTGAGCGCAATTAATTTTCAGAATAATCGGTTTTTGTCCATTTGAAATAGTGTATTTTATATTTATTCTTCAGGAACTGACGTTTCAGCCTAACTTTTATTTAAAGGATATTTAATTAGAGTAACATCTCCGATATGATTCATAAATTATTGTATTGATTAAATAAACCACTAACTAATTTGCAATAGCATTATAATATCAGTGTAGCAGACCGACAGAACCTAAAAGTTTTTAACTAAGCGCTTGAAAACTGTTACCAACGCAATAAGTTATAGTACTTGTCTTATGACCTATTGAAAAATCTACAATGGGTGTTGGTTTCAATTCCAATCTGACAACTTTTGGTAGTCATAGCTGTGCGTTCCTTATAACGTCGTCGATCTGATTGACAATATGTACGTCTAGTTTCCTTTCCCGGGTTGCCAATTTGATTCACCCTCGCCTCATAAATCTGGTCCATCAATCTTCTTTGGTCCATCCTCTCTACGCGTCCGAACCATTTAAGCATCCCTTTTCTATCTTGTTCACTACCTACGAGTATATATTCTACCATACCACAACGTCTAATGAATAAAAAATATTTGAGCTTTAAGGTTTATTTTACACTAGTAGTCCAGTCAACTATTGGTCTAAAAAGGGTTAGGAGTGCATGAGCATGAATTGTGTAGGTGTAGTAAGCAATCGCTTAGGGTTCCTAAGCGATTTCTTCTGAAACTTGTTAAGGGTGCATAGGAAGTGAACATGTTCAAAAGTCTTGACGTCTCGTGAGCCGGATTGAGGAAGGGGGGGGGGGGAGTTACCCCAGAAACAGTGCATCCTAGGGAAAAATAAAAAATAAAAAAATTATCCATACACTTTCTCCGAATTCCCAACCGTTTTCAAATGCACGCCAAGAAAAATGAAGATAGAAGTTATTCGATGGGCCACTTTAAAGACAATTAGCTAAAGTATCCATAATTTTTGACGGCCTCTGTGGCGTAGCGGTAGTGCATTCGACTGCCACGATAGGGGGCGCGGATTCGATTCCCGCTCAGTACAAATATTTGTATGCATGAATATGTCTATTTGCATTGGTCTGGCTGTTTTTATGTATAATATGTATGTATTGACAACAAAAAAAAGTATATAAGTATCCGCATTCTGGAACCCATAATACAAGCTAGTTAAACTATGCTTACTTTGGGTCTAGAGAGCGCTGTGTAGAATGTTGTAGAATATTTATTATTATTTATTAATTCATGTCATTAAGGCGAGCGACCCTGCGGAAGGGTGTTTTAGGTAACGAATTTTCGAAAATGAGAAGTCCCTGTATTCTGAAAATCATATATGTTATTCTAGGATATTCAAACTAGTATTTTCGGTTATCCGATACACGATGACTTTTACTTTCCTCGATAGAATTTGCTCTCAAAGATTGGTCTAACCCAAAACGGATTCCAGTTTTATTTGAGTTGTGTTCAGGTTAGAAAAATAAAAATAATACCAAAAAGAAGGTCATTGATAAGAGAATGAAAAACGGTTACCATGAAATTCCAAAATACTTACCATTTTCTACCTATATGACGCGTTCGGAGAGAATCAGTCCCGAGCGGAACGTGTTAGAGGCAGGACGTGTGTCAGTTTGCGGCAGATGCACACCGGAATCGTACGTATTTTAAATGGACGTACTTAGCGTAAATGCTACATCGTAGAGAATGTGCCAGATGTACAAATCCAATGATAAACAGTTGAGACTCCAACTTTTGCGAATACAATGCTAGTATTACTACACTGTTTTCTGTAAAGTATAAGTTGTGTAAATAAGTAAGTAGTTATGTACTCATTGCACAAATATTAAAACTAAGTTATGTATCGGCATTATAATAGCATTAAATGTCTTATGAAATTAGTCGATTCAATACAAGAATTTGTAAAGATTGACATTGGTACTTATAGACGTATATCGAATGGTCGTACTAAATATTGGGAACAGTACCTACCAGCGACATAATTTAAACTGTCATGAGCCCTCAGCACTACCAAAAACTACTAGTACCTGCCTCTGAATATCTATATAATGTTTTCATTGCTGATGAAGCTTTTGCTTTGGGGCCTAATCTCAAGAATCTGAGCTCCAATTCCGTTGCATTCAAAGCTTATAACTCGGAGCCCAGGGTACGCTCTTCTACTTCTCCTTTCCATAATCTGGTTCATTGTGGCTTGGGGCCAAAGGATTATGGGACCCATCGGTATATGGGTAACGTATACGTGACCTCCACGCGGTGCACCCTGGGCAACGGAGACGGCAGCGCCTCTCTCCTAGGGTGGGAGAGACGCTGCCGCCTACGGCCAACTCCGACCGAGGCGAGGACGGCCCTGTTGAGGGCTGTTCGGAAGCTTTCCACGTGTCCCTCTGATTAGCAGAGGGCACAGTGGAGAGCAAGTAAGGGGGCCATCTCGAAACCGGAGATGGCCCAGGGTCAGTCGGGGTGCGAGGGATATGCTCTATGGGTAACCTTACACCCCGGCGTCTTAAGACCCGAGACGGCGTGCGGTTTTAGTCGGTGCAAGCCCGACATAACCGCCCCCGCTGGAGACCCCCCGCTCTCCAGCGGTGTGGTATCCGAAGGGATTTCCGCACGAAAAAAAAAAAAAAAAAAAAAAAGGGTAACGTATACGTATGGGGTGCCATGGGTCTGTCACCCCATGGATGTATGGGCCCCATAAGTGATGTATATGTATGGGGCCTCGTGGGTGTACGTGCCAATTAGTGTTGGGGTCCATTAGTGTATGGGTCTAGGGGTCATCCACTCTTCTCCACTCTTCTATTGCCCTTCGTCAAAATTGGGTTCATATAAGCTTTTACGGGAGCGACTTTTTGATAGCTATATTACAATGTTATAAGCTTTATTCCCTTTATCTAAAGTGCAACTAGAAGATCTTCTATGTAAATAACAGTTGCGTCATTATTTGTGTTGATACTACAACACCACCTTAAGTTAACCTTCGTTGTTTTTCTGTATAATGACTCGAAATACTAGACGCGGACCGCCAGCGCATCGCTGTGGCGTAAAGTGGCAACTTTACTATGCCAAGAATACCTAAAGTCGTCAAATATCCTCGCCTTAAGAACACTAACTGGGCCAAGCAGCTTCACCCGCATACTTCGCTGCCACCGTGGCACCCATTGAATCCATAAATGCCCGTAATTTGATACTGCAATGAACATCGCAACTCTACCTTTGGCTGTTGACGGAGGGGGGCATGAAACAGTTTCCCAGGATATAGAGCAGATTAGGATTATTCTGGAGGTGCGTGAAATACCTCTTGAAAGGAGGTCTCGGATTCCCGGAATTGCTCAGAGCCACTGAAATCCGGCTGTCGTTGAGGCCGTTAAATCGAGGCAGCTTCCATGTCTGGAGAACAGCAGCAGCCTCAGCGATACAAATTCAAATCTGTTTGTCATATATAATAGCAGTATATTCCAGTTTATCGGTGCCGGGCTTCATACAAATCGGCAGCTGCTGATGCTAAGACTAGCGTAACCCGGGGATTGGCTTCTTACCATTCTTTTTATTACTGAAGCAACCACCTTAGCAGATAATCTGTTGTTAATATCGCCGGGACGACCGTCCACCGCGAGCATCTGTAAAGAAGGCCCGAGAGGTGATGATACACTAAAGTGATTCTGAAGGCACAAGCTATATCATGTGGGTCGTGTATCTACACCACCCACACTCACAGGAGACCTCGACTTAGGTTTCAACTTACGCATGTTTATCCAAAAATTAACAAAGTTTCTAATTCTGTAATATCCACCTTAATTTGAATTTCATTGTTCTGGCAGTGCTTTAATTTAGATTTAAATATAATTTAGTATCACACATATTTTCATATATATATCCAGATCTAACCTGCCGTAGTTCAACCATGTCTGAAACCAAAATCTTACCCTTCCGTGTGCGCCACTAACATATTCCACCCAATTATATATTTATGCTTCCATGCCACTGCCTTGCAGCTCATCTTGGCAGTAAGAATATTGACAAGCTCGCTATACATTTTAGTTAACAGTATTTTATGGTACTCATTATTACACACCTTATCAGTACAGTTATAAAATTCTGTTGGGAAGTCAAATAATTTTAATTTAATATTACAATAAGCGGTATATTTTTGTATTTCACAATTCACAATTTTATCTCTCGACCCCCATTTTACATGATTAAACTAGTTAGAACTTATTGAAACCTTACACAAAATAACATTTAAATTATTTTGTATTAATAAAGGATTGTGATCGAACCAGTATGTGCCGTACAATAGTCTCATTTACAACCATGCGCCGTTACAACTCAGTGACCGAGCCAGCGGCGGCGGCGCGTTTATGGAAACCCAACCAGTATTGATAACTCCAGTAGTTCTGAACTGCGGGAGGGTTTAATTGCTTGAAAACGCAGCTTGATACATTAAATGCTACCGAGCTTTTAGTATTGTAATTTATTTGGCTTTACAAACTTAATATTAGCGTTATGGAAATAAATTCCTACCGCTACTAAGCCTAAAAATTGGCTTTTAGGATTAACAGATATACTCGATAACATAAAAATAATATAACGATATTATTTCTGTGTATGGCAAGGACTTCCATCTAATCGAGTGGAGACCAGAGAAATGTCAAAAGTAGGTATAATATCTACTAAAGGGTGTCTCAGCGCCGATTTTAAACTTTAAAAAACTAGTGGGGCGGAAATCAAACAGTGATTGTCAAACTTCGGGCCAAACTTAGATATTTTTGTTGCAGTATTTTTATTCAAAAATACAGACCTTAGGCTTTATGCATATTATTCGACGCGTCTTTATATATTGAGCAATAAATATGAAGAAAATGAAATCAAATCAAACGTCTTCGACGTCAAAAACACAAAATTATTTTTTTTATATTTCAGTTTCTTTCAGAGTCTGGTTGTTTTATGTAAAATCAAATGGGAACTTTATAAGTAAATTCAAAAACTCGTCGCAATATACAATATACGTATTGTCATTGTCACTCGAATGTCAAAGTCAAATACGCGTTACTCTGATAACTCGAAAGAAACTCACTTGTAAAAGTTTTTTAGGGACAATTTGTATGGTAGGTACCCGAAACCTCGAACGTACAAACCCCAAAATCTAATCAGTTCTTCCCATTAACCAAACAAGATGATTGGCGAAAGAATTTTTTAAATCGGATAAGTGGTTCTTGAGTTATTGCGTAAACATACATCCAGACATCCAGACCAACAGACAGACCGACACAACATTTTTTTTTGCTTAATTAGACTTAGAATCATCTGAAACGTCGAGAAAAGTGATAAAAAGTGGGTGTAAGATTTTGATATTTTTTTTGCGTGATTTTAAGACTGCGGTGTCCATCTGGTTGGTGGCCCGAAGTAATTTATAAAAAAAACAAAGATTGTATTATTAATATTTTAATTACACTAAATTATAGTATATTGGTGCGGATATTACGTTCGCAATATAACACCTTCTTTTTTTGTTTTATATTTAGGACACGTCAATTTGACTTCACCTCGCCTGATGGTAAGCTGAAGGTAAAGTCTCAGGAAAGAGGGTCACCATTACATACACGTACCATGATAACAATGGTGGCACTCAGCTTGACGGCCTCATCTAAAGAGGATTGTTGTCGCAGCACCGCGTGACACCCACCGGTCCCACTAGTGCTGCGACCACAATCTCCCTGCCCGGCTATGCACTTGCTGACCCCTGAACGCAATCAAACCGAAATTGGATTACTATGGAGGGTTTTTCGCAATCGTGCACGGTGGTACCTTTTTTTTTTTTTCGTGCGGAAATCCCCTCGGATACCCCCCCCCGCCGGCCAGCGGGGGCGGTTATGACCCGGCCGAATTTTGTGACAAATTTGTCCCATCAAATTTCTACCACTAGTAGCTGCGGTACAAAAAAGTATTGATCATGTCAATATACCGCTCGCTGTTCACTGTAACCGCGCTGCACCTCGGTCATTCTCAAAGAAAAATGGCCCAATGATTTTCTCCGACGATATTGCGCACCATACAGTGACTTTGGGACTGTGTAATGCTTTTCTTTTGGATTGCTGGATAACCAGTAACGGCAATTTTGACGATTGACGTACCCTTCGAGGTGAAAGTGCGACTCATCGCTAAAATAAACGTTGTCCATCCCATTTTCATCTGAAAAAATCTCTAGCATCTTCTGAAAGTAAATTTTTCGCTTGTTATAGTCTTCTGGTTTGATTTTTTGAACAATTTGGATTTTGTACGGATGTAATTTTAGGTCTAAGGCCAAAATACGTTGTATACTGGAACGATGGAGGTTCAAAGAGGCAGCATGTTTTCTGACTGATCGACATGGGTGCTCCGCGACCGCAGCGGCGGCGACGCGGCTAATGTTTTCGATCGATCGCACAGGTCTATTTCGAGGGCCAATTGAATGATTAAGTAAACATCCTGTCGCTCTAAACTTTGCTACCCACGACGTATTTTAAAGTGATTGCAAAACTTGTGCTGTGCTTCACTTAACGAGAACTCGTTGCAAAAATACGCCTCCACTGCGTACGCGCGGTGCGCGCCAGACCACTGCGACATGGCGACTAAAAAATCCGCACTAATCACCTACCGAACGCTGCCGCTTCTCTCCTGCTGTCCCCGCTGATTGCCGAGACATTCGTGTTTAAAGATTAAAATCGCCGCTCAGATACCCTTTATTAGGGAAATCGTCGCGAGAGCGAGCAAAGCGAGCTCGTGGACACCGCATGCCTCCACACGGATAGATATAGGTTAGAAGGGTTGGAAGTGGTCAACCAAAACCCTTCGTGTTAGGTTACTTGTGAAAATGCACGTAGAAATAGGAGGACCGCAGAGCGGGGCTCCATCGACATCTCTCATTAATTATTATTTATAAGATAGAAAACTATCTTTACTAGAGATCTGATTAGAGGAAGCATTTAAATTATAAAATCTTGAATACTACACCGGAAACCATACCCGAATCCAGACCGTTTACAACTCTGAATAGTGGAATGGTTTAAAGCCCTCCAGCAGATCAGAAGTACTGGAGTTCAGAATACTGGTAGGGCTTTCCATATACGCAGCAGCGGCAGCCGTGTGACTCACTCACAAACTTATAGATATCACGCGGGGTTCAGGCGATAGATACCGCAAACGATTTATTGGGGGTCCTGTCCTAACAGTGAATCATAAAACTAACGCTACCTAGATTTACTAGATTACGCACTACCCACTACCAGACTACCGGACTATCCATCGAACTACTGCTACTAGAGGCATTGACTACTCATTCTATAATTACACTATCGACGCAACATTTCCAAAAACTAGGAAACTTTTATTGTGTGTTATTGTTGTTTCTTAGCTTACATACCTAATTGAATAACAACTGAATTTCCACATAATGCACCCAGGGTGGAAGGTGAGGAAAAAATAAACCATATAAAAATAGAGTTGTAAATATTTTACTGTTCATCAACTTTCGTCGTTGACTGTACCTTTGGCTACATTATTTTTAGACATTCTGGGACTAAGGCAAAATGCGTTCAAAACATATTGAGAAGTAATTGTAAGTATTATTCGTCATTATAATGACTGCGGCATTAAGAGTCTGCGGCATCTATCGCCCGATCCTCGCGCGGGATGCATTCAACATATACAATCGACCACGATCGCTCGGAACAAAAAGTTATTAGGACTAATGCCGTGAATTTTGTTCATATAAACCTTGTCTTGGCAATTAAGTATACAACAAATAAGAAATCATTCTATGCGACAAATTTAGCAATTAATTTTTATTAAAATAAATAGACACAGTACGACTATGATTAAACACGTTTAACTTATGGTTTTCAATAAAGATTCTATGACTAACTTTGGTTGCGTTCCCACATTTGATAACCTTATTTCTTATTAACGTAATCCGTGCAAAAACTCATTAACCAAATGAAAGCCAAGTTTGGAGCCAGGAATAACCTTGTAATAAAAGTTTTTTTTGTGTCAAACATAGATGAAGTTCATAAATAAAATAAGTAGATAATTTTCATCATCATAGATATCTCTACCTTTCGGACTTTGACATTGCCAGTATGCCCGGGGGGGTATCCGAAGGGACTGGAAAATTAACGACGTGTGTATAGGACAACGTCTGTCGGGTCTGCTAGTTATATATTATAATTATATATATTATATGTTGGTAATTTCCAAGTTGACAGTATTTTAATTGTTTTGTTATAGGAACAAAGCTATTGCCGATTACTTAGGTAGCAATGGCTACACGGACGCGTTGGAAGCGTTTAAGAAGGAGGCCGACATGAGCGGCGAAATGGATCGCAAGTTCGGCGGCCTCCTAGAGAAGAAGTGGACCTCGGTCATCAGATTGCAGAAAAAGGTACTGTAGTCACCAAATATTATTATTACCAGCGAATATTTATGGAATATATTGGCAAATTACATACTATCAATAAATCTATTCTACTGCTATAAATGCGAAAGTAACACTGTTTGTCTGTCTTTCACGTTTTAACGCCTAAACCGCTGAACCGATTTAAATGAAAATTTGGTACAAACATATTCTAGACCTTGGAAAAGGACATAGGCTACGTTTGGTCGCGTTAACCGACATCCACGGGGGTGGAGCCGCGGGCAACAGCTAGTTATAAATAAAATTCATAATACGCATGCCCTGCCAAAAAACCAGTGAAACAAATAACTGATGTCAATCAGGAGGATTTTAACCAGACACCATACATCCAAATCTGCTATTGTTTGGGAAATCGTATAAGTACAATCATACTATACAGAACTAGCTGATGTTCGTGGCTCCGCCCGCGCGTATTTTTTAGTCATATCTCTGGTTCTACTTAATCAATTGCAGCCAATCATAGGGTAGATTTTAAATCTGACAAGACCTTTATAATAGGAAAATCCGCATTAAAATCCGTTCAGTAGTTTTTACGTCCATCGCAGAAACAGACAGACAAGAATTACTAGCAAAAATGTGTTCAGAATCACTCATTTAACATACATTTGTAAATTTTCTTTAAAATATCTTCAGTGTACAGACACAGCTTTTTTTTTTAACGTGCGGAAGTCCCTTCGGATACCCCCTCGCCGGCCAACCCCTTCGTCGACGTTGGTAACTAGATTTACCTAACCAGTTACGAGAGAAGATTTTTCTTTCGCGGTTTTGTAACTAGTTGTGGAAGCAGAATTATTTTTCAATTTTCGTAGATCTATATATTTCCATTTATGCAACCAACCAGTTACGAGATAATAATTTTCTTTCGTTGTTTGGTAACTAGTTGCGAAAGATGAAATACAAACACTTTTAAAACATTTTATATTTGAACATTTATTAAATAAGAATACAATAGCATTTATTGATACCTTTGGGTTCATTCTGTATTAATCAACATTTTACATATAACTAACATAACTTCACGCCTGTATCCCCGAAGGGGTAGGCAGAGGTGTATCACACAACCACGGTATTTTACAACAAGTATATATGTATAGTATAATAAACAAACAAATGATACCTTTTTTTTTCGTGCGGAAATCCCTTCGGATACCCCCTGCCAGCCAGCGGGGGCGGTTATGTCGGGCTTGAACCGACTAAAACCGCAAGCCGTCTCGGGTCTTCAGACGCCGGGGTGTAAGGTTGCCCATAGAGCATATCTTTCGCACCCCGACTGACCCTGGGCCATCTCCGGTTTCGAGATGGCCCCCTCGGGTTTAGGAACCACGGTGTCCCCGTCTTGCCCCGGTTTGGGGGAGGGGCGCTAGTCGCTTTCTCCATGTTCCATTTAAATAGTAACTAACGAAGTTCATACTTATGTATTTATTGTCCGTTTGACACACAACACCAATCATCTATCAACACAAATAGCCAGTGACTAACAAAGAGGTTTCAAGTACTTATGTACATTTGAGGAAATAGGAACTAGAGGTGTCCTCCTATTACCTGTAACTGGTTAGGTAAATCTATTTACCAACGTGGACGCAGGCTTTTATTATATTTTATTTCTGGTTAAGTTAAGTTAAGTTACAAATATGAAAAAATATTTCTGCTTCCACATCTAGTTACAAAACAGCGAAAGAAAAATCTTCTCTCGTAACTGGTTAAGTAAATCTAGTTAACAACGTGGACGAAGGGCGGCCAGCGGGGGATGCTTATGTCGTGTACCGACTAAAACCGCACGGTGTCCTCCCTAAGTGTCCGTTGCCGGGCACCCCGGGTAAGCCCTCGAAAGGATAACCCCAGGGTTACCGGCGGACTTTGGCCGCCACCGCGGCCTCGCCTGGTGGGGTCGGGTTTTATCCCGCGTCGGTGAGTTGGCAGGCGTGTGTAGGATACACACGACACGCCTCCGCCACGGCCTGCTTCTGTAAGGACGGCGAGTCGCCGCAGACTCATCTATCCATTAGTTCCCGGCGGAGCTGGGACCGCTGAGCCCTGATTTCTCGGGGCTCCGGCTTAAGGGTACAGACACAGCTAATTTACAATTTTATAATAATATACATGAAAATCTCCGAAGTCTATTCGTATGAGATAGTGTAATGGCTATGAGAACTATAGTACGGCCGCTGAGTTATTACCGATTTGACAGATTATTCTTAAATTAATCGATATAACCTTGCACGAGCGATACATTTGCCGAATGATTTAGAATACCTCTTTAATATAAAACTTTATGTCAAAATGTCAGAATCAAGTAATTTTCCAATAAACTCTGTTTCAAAACTTAAAATAGTTTGTAAATAATATGAAAACATTTATTTTTTGTTCTTTGGCGCGCTTGTTCAAAGTTACATCGTGCGTCTAGTTTTCATAGTGATGTGCTTGATAGTATTCGGTCCGAATTCATTGGAATAGATATGATATTTATTTTATTTGGATATTTTTATTTTACTTATTCCTTCGAGCAACTAGACTAAATATAATGCTACCATTTTTTTGCGTCTCTTAATTGCACTGTGTTGCCAGTATCTTATGATTTTTAAGATTTATTTGTGATCCAAAGACAGAAATACTGTTTTCTATGATTTAAAAATAAATACAATTAAAATGATTATGTATAATTTTTAACATTTATAATATATAAAACAACATTTAATAAATATAATTTTCTCCCTCAATTAAGCAATGTTATAGGTGTATTTTTTTAAGTAATTGGCGATACTATTCTGGCAACATCCTTACCACCGCTATTTTAATCTGTTTAGTGGTCTTCCGTACTCTCGTGCGCACAGACTACGTTCTCTTGTGTAACCGTTGTTTTTTAACTCGGCTTTCTCCTGTTTATCGTATTTGTGTTCACTTGTGTCACCTGTTTGTGTTTGGTAATTTTGTTGAAAATGCCGAAACGAGGAAAAACATTGAATAGTCAATGTCGTGAGCTTGTACTAAAGCTACAGGATTACTTTGAGCGTGAGTCACAAAATGGCGGCCCTTTGATTCCTGTCACTCAAGTGAAAGATCGGGTTTCACAAGCTCTTGGAATTGGTGCAAAAACACTATATAATATAAATAAAGAAAAATTTGGTGCTTCTGGAACTGAAGATAATATTTTACGCACTCTTAAGAAAAAACGAAGACAAAAGCCCGTGACAGGTGTTGATGTTTTTGATGCAGATGCAATAAGAAACCACATATATGGTTATTATACTAGGAACGAGTTTCCAACTAGACGTTTGCTTTTGGTCTCTTTAAAAGAAGCTGGCTTGTTTAAAGGCGGTAAAACGGCGTTGTCAAAAGTATTGCACGAAATTGGGTTTGAATATAAAAAAACGAATAAAAGGAAAATATTAATGGAAAGATTTGATTTAATAATTAAAAGAAGTGACTTTTCAAGAGAAGCCAGAAAAATCGAGTCTTGGGACAACGTCGTTTTTGTTGACGAAACATGCTTAAATGCGAACCACACTGTGTCACGCTCTTGGACTGACGAAACAAAAGCATCAACCTCAAAGGTTCCAATTGGAAAAGGATCGCGACTGATAATTTGTCACGCCGGTTCTGCTGGAAATGGTTTCTTTGAAAATGGACTGCTGGCTTTCGCGTCAAAAAGTACTTCCGATTACCACGAGGAGATGGATACAGACACTTTTACGAATTGGTTCGAAAATCAATTATTACCCAGCCTGCCAGAGCCTTCTATCATAATAATGGACAACGCTTCATATCACTCGAAACAAGTGAATAAAGCGCCTACTCAGGCCTACAAGAAAGCTGATCTCCTAGCAATGGCTACACCAAAATGGTATTGAAACTACTGCCGAATTGCTAAAGTCTGACTTAGTAAAGTTGGTACGCGAAAATAAATCATCAAGAGTCCGTTATGAAGTAGATGAGATAGCTCTGGCACATGGACATCGGGTACTTCGAATTCCTCCTTATCACTGCCAGTACAATGCCATTGAGCTAATATGGGCACAAATCAAAGGTATTGTTTTTTATCGCATAAGTTATGAATATGAATAATTTGTACTATTATAACATCCAATATTCAGCATATAAGTAAAAAGATACATAACTAAGAAATAAACATCTCATGTCCCTTACATGTAGGTAATTGTGTAACATTGCATTTATTTAATGTAATAAATTAACGTTATTTAATGTTTACATTACAGGTTACGCAGCTCGTAATAATACGACTCCGCCATTCAGTACTAATAAAATGATGGGTCTATTAAAAGATGCTTGCAGCAAAATAACGAAAGAAGATTGGGTCAAGGTCGTCGAAAAGACTCGAAAACTAATAACAGAAGATTATGAACGCGATATAAGAGTGGACACCATTATAGACAATGAAATTGTCATACAACTGACTGATAGCGATGACAGCTCTGGCGAATCTGGTTCAGAGTCTGAATAGTTGTTTTAATAAATGATAGGTAGTCATTTATTAAAACAACTTGTACCTACTCTATTCATTAAAATGTGTAACAGTGTTTACAAATTTGTTTAATTTTGATATGTCCTCGACCAATTATCTACGCCCATCAAGGATACTCCACCTAATAAAGAACCTGTGTCTTTAACTATTATTTGTTTTGATTTTATTTAATTACACACTATACTAGAATATTTAAAAACAAACTGTTCCCAAATCCCAAATGATATTAGGGTTACTGGTTCAGTCACTTCACTAGTATTGTCAATTCGTCATGTGTCAAATCGGTAATAACTCAGCGGCCATACTTTAGCATATTAGGTATTGAAAGTATTCGTGTATTCGACAGTAAGTCCATTCAGAAAATAAATATGATAATTTATTGTGAAATGTGTACCATGTACAGTCAACATCAATAGCAGCGTAGTATCTGAATTGTCCAAAAGAAATGCATTGCAAGATATATCACAATAGTCTGACAAAATCGCGTCGCAAAAGTGTTTGGTACATTAATATTTTCATAATGCAAAAAAAACTATCCATCAAAAGTAAAGCAGTATCAGAAATTTTCAAAAGTTTTTCACACAATGGTTCTATAAAAAGTTTCAAAAGTACCTGAATTAAGAATAAAACTTTCATCGAACATAAACCTTTTTAGAATGCTGATGTATATTTTGATTTAAATATTGTGTTCTGCCTTTTGTTTTATGGCATTGTCAAGAATTGTCACTTGAAGTGGCTATATAAACCAAGAACTGAACTGAATATAATCTATTACTATTATTCCTAAGTAGGTTAGGTACCTATATTTCTAGGAAGTCATAATTTGATTAAATAGCACTACAAATTAGTAAATTTCCTTAATTCCTTTATCATCGATATGTCGCATTATCTATAAGATCATGAAAGACATCGTATAGTAACGCTTCATGAAGATGGCTTACCAATTGATGACATCGCAAGACGTGTTGGTGTTGCTCGAAATACCGTTACTCTTTGGATCAATAGATGGGAAAGCGAAGGACGTGTTAATCAAATTCGAAAAACAGGATGACCGACTGTTACGTCTGCTTCTACACGTAATGAAATTGTTAGAAGGACAAGATACAATGGGTTCACTCCAGTCGCAAACTTGGCTACTGAGTTTAATATATCACGGTCAACAGTCCGACGTGTATTGCATAAAGCAGGAGTACATCACCGCAAACCGGCCAGGAAGCTTGCTCTGACTGCAATACACAAGGAAGAACGATTGAGATTTGCACGAGACTGTCTAGACTTCAATTTCGAGAATGTCATATTCAGTGATGAAAAAACTTTTACATCAGATGAAAGTGGAAGGGTCACCTTGTGGCGAATTAATAACACAAGGTATTTTGAAAGAAATATTGTCAATGTTCATGCAAGCGGCAGAATAAACCTTGGATATTGGGGCTGGATGTCGTCTGCTGGGCCTGCAGAATTAATAGAAATTGGTGGACGATTGAATGCTCAAGGTTACGTTGATATTATGGAAGACGTTTTGATACCAACTGTTAGAAATTGTTATCCAGGCATCGATCCGTTTAATTTTGTTCACGACAATTCACCCGTACACACTACAAGATTTACCAGAGCATGGTTTAGAGAGCACAACGACGAAATTATTGCTTTGCCATTTCCACCTAAATCTCCGGACATAAATCCAATTGAAAACATGTGGGGATTGATGGTGCAAAACTGGGATCCGTCAACTCCTCGCACCGCAACCGCTATTTGTAATCATGTATTCGAGTTATGGGAACACTATAGAGGAATGTATACATGTCAGAACATGATCATGTCCATGCGGGAACGTCTCCAGTGTATTATAGATAATGCAGGAGGCCATACCCGATTCTAAAAACGCCATTGAAAACTTTAACTTTAATTATGCAAGTATGCAAGTGTAAATTTTTTTTAGCTACAATGTAAACGTTTTTTAGTAGATAAGTGGTATGTTAATTTTAAAGTTTATGTTTTTTTTTTACAATAAAGCATCGGTTGCGAAAATTAATTACTTTTTTTTAATTCTCAAATATGTGATTAATCCATTAAGGGCCCGTGGTCCCACTACATCGAACAGCAGTGCTATTCTCTAACTTTCACTCGTCGACGGACACAGCGCTGCTGGCTCGTCGTAGAGCAATCGACCAATCCCATCATAGAATCGTCGGCGAGCACAACCTTGTTTTAATAATAAATAATTGCAAAATTGAAAAAAATAATTGAATAATACCACTTCCCCTTTTGTCTGACTATTTTGATTCAATTAAATATCAGTCACTTTAAAAACACAATATAGTTATGAGTATTGAAAAAAAATTGAATCAGCTTATTTTGAAAATAGTTTTTTTGATTATTTTGAAACCTTAACGCGAGTGATTAATATTAAAAATAAGTAAGTCAGGTTATTAAAAAAAATTATAGAGTCAATACTTTTGGAACTCAGTTTTTGATCAGCTACTATTGACGCTGACTGTACGTACTCGTATTCGGAGTATAAAACATTATTACAATATTGTTCTTCTATGTTCTTTATATTGACCCAAATCACTGTTAACATGGCTAACTTGAACTTGTAATTGGTCATCAGTACCAACGTACTAGTTCTAATATCTATTCGGTTCGGTGCCATTATGAATAGTAAACTTATATAGGTACTATGCAGTATCGGGATCGGGTGCGAGGGATATGCTTACCTTACACTCCGGCGTCTAAAGACCCGAGACGTGTCTGTTATCGCTTTGAAAAATAGTTGATTCAATGAAATTTGAAAGCAATTAGTATGCTAACTTTTCCAATAGGTACTGAGATATTGAGATAGACTGGTCGTGAGTTCTGAATATTCACTTTTTGCGAACTAAATCTATGTCTAATCTAATATTTTTACTAAAGAAGACTCTTTTTCAATTAAGCACCAGTAAAAAAACAACTAATAATAATTATTCGCCCAATAGTTGTCGTGCCTTGGCAAATATAAGAATTAAAAGATTTTTGCATAAATGGTATAGTCAATAGATAGCTCTAACCAAATCGCTAGAAAGACTTTTGTAACAGAAAAAAATGATTTATCGCTGAGCATTAAGAAAAAAAGATATTTCGATGAATTGAGATATTTGAGATCCTTCTCATGCTTTTGTAATCGGTTTAAAATAAAATGAGAAATGGAAAGCAAGATTAAATGTAAGTTATTAAGCGTTTCTTGTGCTAAACACCATATTATTGTTATTTTTAGTGTATATTTTTTTGCAATCGAACTATTGTTGATTGATAGGTAGTAAAAATGTCGACACGGAAGCCTCTCGTACCGACTGACGCAGGTGATCGCCGGTAAGGGGAGCTTCGGGGACCACCTGCATCGGATCAGGAAGGAGCCAACGCTTGAGTGCCATCACAGCGACGCGAGCGAGGACTCAGGGCTGCACACGCTGGCGGACTGCCCGGCGTGGGAGGCGCCGAGAATCGTGACCTCGAAGCTGCCATCGGGGTGGGAGTCCTCTCGCTCGGCAGCATGATTGCGGCAAGCGGTAATGGTCCGGAGCGCGAGCGCGTGGGCCGCCGCAGCATGTAATGCTCGCGAAGGACATGACGGAGCGCGCCCGGGAGAGATTTAGAACTCCCGGCCCGCCGAGCCCGCAACATGCTCGCCGCGCGTTGCAGGCGACACAGGTGCCGGAGGTTTATTAACGACCTCCGTGCTCCATGGGCGTAGGCCTGGGGGTGGCAGGTCAGGCCGCCTGTCAGCAGAAGCAAGCCGGGACTGCGGGACGACTAGCGCCCCTCCCCAAAACCGGAGCAAGACCAAACCCGAGGGGGCCATCTCGAAACCGGAGATAGCCCGGTTCAAGCCCGACATAACCATCCCCGCTGGCCGGAGGGGGGGGGGGGTATCTAAGGCACCTACGCACGAAAAAAAGGCAGTAAAAATGGATAACCATTAAAATGGTTAAAGTTATCACTTTTAATATCAAACAAATTATGTATCGTGAAATATTTAATTTTGACTTCCACAGTATTTGGCTCAATTGCCAACAGCGCAACAACAGATTATAAAGTTAGTATTGCACTAAAACTCTCGTAACACTTTCTATAATTGATTACACGTAATCGATAGTGAATACAAAAGATGATGACGCCTATTAGTGTCCCCCTGTACGCAATACCTTATATAACTGAAAGAAGCCTCTCTTAGGTATTTCAATGGTCCCGAGGGGGCTATCTCGAAACCGGAGATGGCCCAGGGTCAGTTGGGGTTCGAGGGATATGCTCTATGGGCAACCTTACACCCCGGCGTCTGAAGACCCTATATATATTGCTAAACTGCTAGTAGTTAAACGCATTGATAACAAAAACGTGCATAGCAAGAATCTGTAACGGCGTCTGAACACGATCGAAGCTCTGTACGCCATCGATCTGTCCGGTTGACGTATCTAGGTCGTTATGAACGATTTTCTTGGGCGGGCGGTCGTAGCCAACTTGCCTGCCGCGACACTCTCACAAATTGACGTGACACGTTTTATATATTGACGATATTCTATCCTTGAATAATGCCAACTATCTAAAGTATCTAAACAAACGGAACTCAAGGTGATGGTAATCAGGTCGGTCGGTGATCAGTTTTCGTCTGGAAATTACATTGGGACCTTAACATAACTGGCGAATAGTGGGTGTGTAATACACTTCTGCCTACCCCTTCGGGGATACAGGCGTAAAGTTATGTTATGTTTTTTTTTTTACTTTTTTCCGTAAATATTGTGCATAACCTAGCATAATATATAATTGGACTTGATGATGAAGGAATCACATGTTCTGTGTCATCTCTTTTATGAAGGCATGTTACTTAATGGCTATTACTTCGGGCCACCAACCAGGTGGACACCGAAAGTCTTAAAATCACGCAAAAACAATACACCCACTTTTTATCACTTTTCTCGACGTTTCACATGATTCTAAGTCTAATTAAGCAAAAAAAATTTTTGTGTCGGTCTGTCTGTTGGTCTGGATGTCTGGATGTCTGTTTACGCAATAACTCAAGAACCACTTATCCGATATAAAAAATTCTTTCGCCAATCATCTTGTTTGGTTAATGGGAAGAACTGATTAGATTTTGGGGTTTGTACGTTCAAGGTTTCGGGTACCGACCATACAAATTGTCCCTAAAAAATCTAAGTTTGGCCCGAAGTTTGACAATCACTGTGTGATTTCCGCCCACTAGATTTTCTTTTGTAATACATAGATTTCGACTACGAGCCATAAATAAACAAATTTAAGCATCTGTTACGAGTCGAAAACCCCTTGGTTTCCAAACACAGATGATTACAACAGAATTGATAAAAAGACTTCTACTTTAGCAATAGAAAGGTATTTGGCGGGAAAGGGAAAGATTCATATACATCATTTATTTTTTGCTAAAAACACAAGACATTATTAACCGACAAAAAAACGGAGGAGGTTCTCAAGTCGACGCGTATATTTTTTTTATATATGACCACGCATAAATTTTTACAGAGTAGTCCGATTTTGATAATTCTTTTTTTATTGGAAAAAGTATACCCCGAAGTTGGTCCCATATAAATTTGAAAATAAAAATCCAACACTAAGGGTAGGAAAACAGGGGATGATTGATTGTTCAAGCACTGATTGTAAGGTATGACCACGCATAACTTTCTACAGAGTCCGATTTTGATAATTATTTTTTTAACATCAATGCAATATCTTTTCTCATTCGAGCAGCATTTTTGTAAGCCTACCCATGTTGGTATATAAAGCCTGTTTTTTTAAGTAAGTATTTATATTATACAACAAATAATGGTTAAAGTAGTATTATATGAAAGTTAATAGTTTAAGTAAGGTAGGTAGATATTTTAAAAGTAATCAAAAAATAAGTATGTAGTAATAAGAGGACCCCAGCACGAATCTATTACCGAAAACAGCAACTCCATAGCTCATCTCCTTCATACCCAAAACCGTGACAGAAAATTGGCAACGACGACGTCGACGACAACTCGATAGCAATAGGGCTTTTCTAAAGAAAATCCCTGTCGACGTCGTCGTTGCCAATTTTCTGTCACGGTTTTGGGAATGAAGGAGATGAGCTATCGAGTTGCTGTTTTCGGTAATAGATTCGTGCTGGGGTGAAACATTGCAAGATAAAGAAAAAGGATAAAAAAAGATAAAAGATAAAATAAAAGAAAATCCCTTGTATTCGGCTGAGCTCGTCTCAGGAATTTTTCTTTATCTTGCAATGGTTCACCCCAGCACGAATCTATTACCGAAAACAGCAACTCGATAGCTCATCTCCTTCATACCCAAAACCGTGGCAGAAAATTGGCAACGACGACGTCGACGACGACAACTCGATAGCAATAGGGCTTTTGTAAAGAAAATCCCTAATTAAACCGCCGAAAAAACTGAAAAGCAAAAAATTATAAACCTTTTTTATTTAACCTTAATAACTTACTTCTTAAAGTAATGAAACTATAAGTATATATTTTGTAAATAGTTGAGTTTTTAATTAACCTTAAGAACTAAGTTCTTAAACTAATGTAAGTATAGCTAAGTATCTGTTTCAATATTCCAAAATAGCACAACTGGCAGGTGGATAAGTAAAATAATAGTTTTCATTTTATAGTATTTAGATTAGAGATCAGACTTAACAGTATTTATTGATTTTATTTATCTTACCAGGCGAGGCCGCGGTGGCGGCCAAAGTCCGCCGGCAACCCTGGGGTTATCCTTTCGAGGGCTTACCCGGGGTGCCCGGCAACGGACACTTGGGGAGGACACCGTGCGGTTTTAGTCGAGACACGACATAACCACCCCCGCTAGCCAGCGGGGGGGTATCCGAAGGGATTTCCGCACGTAAAAAAAAAAAAACCCTATATTATAGCACCTAAGTACATTATTCATATATACCTACCTAATATATTATTATGTCTGATGATAGTGACACAGTGAAATTTTTGTCTCTATCAGTAGCCGTAATAGCAGCTTTGTTAGTCTCCCGCCGCCATTATCGGAAAGTCTAGAAGCGCAGTTTTCCGATGTTCCTAAGAATTTTAACGTAATTCACTTAAATGCTCAGAGTATTCCGGCACACTTCCCAGATATGCTGGCCAGCTTCGATTCCAGGAACTTACATGCAATCCTCGTCTCTGAATCTTGGCTGAATTCTCATCCCTACTCTACATATGACCTTCCTGGTTTCGAGCTCATAAGGAATGATCGCGAGGGCCGTGTTGGTGGAGGAGTTGCAATATATATTAGGACATATATTCCTTACAGCGTGGTTAGCATTTCACCGCAGCCCCCACCATCGAACGCCGGTGACCACATTTTTCTAGAAGTGGAGCTTAATCACACAAAGATCCTCCTAGGTGTTTACTATTGCCCTTCTATGCGTATTAACTATTTTTCTTCCTTCGAAAGTCTGCTAGAAAACTTAATTCCATCCTATACGCACACCATAGTTATGGGCGACTTCAACACGTGTCTTCTAAAATAAGACTCTCGATCTTCCTCTCTTACCGCTGTATCTCAATCTATTAACCTTTCTATTCTTCATCTTAATGCAACTCATCATTTTCCTAATTGTGTCCTTTCTCTTCTTGATCTTATTTTGGTGTCTTCTAAAGATCATGTTGCTAAGCATGGTCAGCTCGCAGCGAGAGCGTTTTCATATCATGATTTACTTTTCCTTTCATACAAAATTCGCCCTCCTAAGGCAAAGTCTAAAATTCTTTTGCAGCGCAGTTTTGGGAGCATTAAGAGGGACGCCTTACGCGAGGATGCCGATAGCCTTGATTGGTCGGTACTCTTAGCTTCTGACTCCATAGATGATAAAGTTGACCTCTTCAACACTTCCATCATACAACTTTTTGACAAACACGCACCTATACGACCGATCAAAGTAAAACATGCTCCTTCTCCATGGTTGACAGACACGATCAAGGCACTACTGCAGAAGAAAGTTTCAGCTAAATATAAGTTAAAGATCAAGCCTAATCAAATAAACCAGGAAAAGTATATCTCAATTCGAAATCACTGCAATAAGGTGTGTAGGGATGTACAACGCCAACATATTCACAATTCAGTTCAAAACGGAGATCCAGCTAAGGTCTGGAAATTTCTTAAAACACTGAGAGTTGGAAAAACGCGCCACAATACTAATCCGAAATCTTTAAATATTGATCTACTCAATCAACATTTCACTGCCTCGTCCAACTTTGATAGGACCGCAAAGGCAAATACACTAAACTATCTTTCATCTATTCCAACAGCCAACTATTCCCCATTTATTCTTAATCCATTTCCGGTTTGTGATGTTAAGAAGAGCATTCTAGAAATCACATCCAATGTAGTGGGAAGTGATTGTATCAGCAGAAACATGATTCTTCCGATACTTGATCTAATTCTCCCTGTTATATGTCATATTCTTAACTTTTCTATATCCTGTGGTATATTTCCGTCCATTTGGAAAGATAGCCAAATCACTCCTCTGCCAAAAAAGTCTTACCCTATACTTCCTTCTGACTATCGGCCTATTTCCATCCTACCTTTCCTCTCCAAAGTTCTTGAACGCCTTGTTCATAAGCAACTCTCTTCATTTCTAACCAAAAATTCTCTTCTTAATTCTTATCAATCTGGTTTCCGTCCTGGCCACAGTACCGTCACAGCTCTGGTGAATATAACAGATGACATTAGACTCGGAATGGAAAAGGGTTATCTAACTGTTTTAGCACTCCTCGATTTCTCTAATGTCTTCAACACAGTAGATTTCGACGTTCTGCTCGGTACAGTAAGCTCACTTAACATATCTCCAACGGTAATTGATTGGCTTCGTAGTTACCTGTGTGGACGCCGACAGCGTATATGCATTGAGAACACTCTCTCGTCTTGGTGTAATACGTCTGCTGGTGTACCCCAGGGTGACGTTTTATCTCCATTACTTTTCGCAATTTTCATAAACTCAATCTCAAACCAACTTTCCTCTCACTACCTACCACCTTTATGCAGATGATCTTCAAATATACTCACAAGCGCCCTTGGAGCGGTTATCGGAAGCATTTAACAAGACAAATAAAGATTTAGTTCATGTCATTGAGTGGAGTAGCTCGCACGGACTGAAGATAAACCCATCAAAGACCCAAGTGATTGTTATCGGCAGCTCTTGGAAAGTCTCCAGGGTCGAGTGGTCAAAATTGCCTCAAATTATATTTGATGACAATCCAATTCCCATTAGTGCGAAGGTGAAGAAGAACCTGGGAATTCTCTTCGATTCAGAATTTTCCTGGGGGCCACAAATTCAAGAAGTGAGCCGTAGAATGTTTGCTTCAGGTGGTTCGCTACGACGTTTGCGTAATTTTTTACCAACTGCAACCAAGATTGCTCTTGCAAGTTCTATATTACTTCCAGTCCTTGATTATGCTGACGCCAGCTATCCAGATCTCACCGAGAATCAACTTGATAAACTTAAGCGACTTCAGAATGTTTGCATAAGATTCATATTTGGTTCACGCAAGTATGATCATGCTTCACATTTTCGTCGAAAACTCAAATGGTTACCAATTCGCCTTCGCCGGAATGCTCATATCCTTTCATTGTTATACAATGTCTTGTTTAATCCATCAGCACCGTCCTATCTGAAGGGACGATTTGAGTTCCTTCATGACACGCACAATAGATACTTAAGATCATCAGAAAATCTAAAATTAAAAATGCCTTTACACTCTACTACGTTTTATGATAAATCCTTCACCGTTTAAGCAACACGACGCCGGTAGACATAAGACGCGCACAATCTGTAACCACTTTTAAAACAATGGTTAAAAATTACTACCTGAATATTTAATTAACTACTATTTATTTGCTCTGCTGTGGGACTGTAGGTATATGTCTTTTATGTATTGTATTAATTGTATGTATTTATTATGTTTTTATTTTATTTATATATATATATATATAAATAAATAAATATAAATATTCTACGACATTCTACACAGCGCTTTTTATATATATATATATATATATATATATATATATATATATATATATATATAAATGTGTGTTTGTACGTAGAATTATATGATATGTAGTATATAATTTATATCTATGATCAATTTATGACGTAGTACGCCATCAACTGCCATTCTACTCTTATTGATAAATCCATCCAAAGGTTGTCTGGTTTAATCGGCGCGGCGCGCGGTTTAATTTTTTGTTAAAAAGTTTTTACTTCATATTTTCTTAGTTCCTATCGGAGTATATTATATAACAGCCCCGTAATTAGCATTATAAAGCCAAGACTACTACTTACTGAAGTATTACACATTTCTACATTTGCAACAATTTATTATAGTTACTTAATTTTGTGCTTATATATTTACCAGGTGATGGAATTGGAATCGAAGCTGTCGGAGGCTCAGAAGGAATTCATCGAAGGTGCACCGACGCGCGCCAAACGCACACCCGCCGAGTGGATACCACGACCACCCGAGAAGTTCTGCCTTACCGGACACCGGGCCACAATTACTAAGGTAAACAGTTTCCTCCTTAAGTATCGATGGCAATAGGGATGTTGACTATTTTTTTTACTGTCGTAAAATTTACATTTTATAACCATATAATGATTTGCTAAAGTGAAATATTCTTTTGACAAGTAGATTTAAAAAAATCTGATTTTGAAAATTCAATTATCGAGCCGCTCAAAAACTCTCCATAAAAATCGTGCGTAGAAGTGCCGTCACAACTACGTAACGCGTAGTGCCAGATAATATCAAATTTATCTCAGGCTACGTTACGTTTACAGGTAAATTTAGCCTATTAAAATAATTCTAAAGTTATTAATTTTGACTGAATTTGACTGTTAATATTTTCACCTATTTTGGAAACAAAAAATAATGAAAGTACTCCCACTTATTAAAAAACCGGCCAAGTGCGAGTCGGACTCGCCCATGAAGGGTTCCGTAGCAGCAAGTAAAATTTTCATATAAAAAAAACTACTTCCACCATCTCTTATTTTAGAAGTTACAGGGGGCGGGGGCACATTTTACCACTTTGGAAATGTCTAGAAACCTCAATATCATTTTTGAAGACCTATCCATAAATATCCCACACTTATGGGTGTGATGAAAAAAAAAGTTTTGAGGTTCTAAGTTCTAAGTATGGAGAACTCCAAAATGTATTGTTTTTTTTTCTATTTTTGTGTGAAAATCTTATTGCGGTTCACAGAATACATCTACTTACCAAGTTTCAATAGCATAGTTCTTATAGTTTCGGAAAAAAGTGGCTGTGACATACGGACGGACAGACATGATGAATCTATAAGGGTTTAGTTTTTTGCCATTTGGCAACCTAAAAAGAACGTTTCGTGTTCCTCAATTACACACATTTCAAATCCTTGACGTCGTCGGAGTCATTGGAATTAGCAGTACCTTTTTTGTTTCTTTTTTTTTTTTTTCGTGCGGAAATCCCTTCGGATACCCCCCCGCGTGCCAGCGGGGGTGGTTATGTCGGGCTTGAACCGACTAAAACCGCACGCCGTCTCGGGTCTACAGACGCCGGGGTGTAAGGTTGCCCATAGAGCATATCCCTCGCACCCCGACTGACCCTGGGCCGTCTCCGGTTTCGAGATGGCCCCCTCGGGTTTAGTACCTAGGCATTCTTCGAATTTTTATGATAAATTGTTCACTGTACAGGCGGTACAGTTAAGCAGTACCTTTTCTTTTTTTTTTTTTATCGTGCGGAAATCCCTTCGGATACCCCCCCGCCGGCCAGCGGGGGCGGTTATGTCGGGCTTGCACCGACTAAAACCGCACGCCGTCTCGGATCTTCAGACGCCGGGGTGCAAGGTTACCCATAGAGCATATCCCTCGCACCCCGGCTGACCCTGGGCCATCTCACCACTAACAGCATCGCTCATCCTGTCTCCTCTGAAAGCAGAGGAGTACGGAGAGCGATGTGTTCCCGCCACGTTGGGTATTGGCCGACGATCAATGCCAACCCTATGAAGGGGTGAAGGGGAAGCCATTGACCGCCACCCAGGGTGTACCGGCCGCTCCGATTCCGTTCCCCCCGGACTGCAGCGGGATCGGAATCGGAGCGATACTCGAGGAGGTTACCCAACACACACCCCAGTTAAGCAGTCCCTTTTTTTTCCTTTTTTTTTTTTTTTTTTCGTGCGGAAATCCCTTCGGATACCCCCCCGCCGGCCAGCGGGGGTGGTTATGTCGGGCTAGCACCGACTAAAACCGCACGCCATCTCGGGTCTTCAGACGCCGGGGTGTAAGGTTACCCATAGAGCATATCCCTCGCACCCCGGCTGACCCTGGGCCATCTCACCACTAACAGCATCGCTCATCCTGTCTCCTCTGAAAGCAGAGGAGTATGGAGAGCGATGTGTTCCCGCCACGTTGGGTATTGGCCGACGATCAATGCCAACCCTATGAAGGGGTGAAGGGGAAGCCATTGACCGCCGCCCAGGGTGTACCGGCCGCTCCGATTCCGTTCCCCCCGGACTGCAGCGGGATCGGAATCGGAGCGACACTCGAGGAGGTTACCCAACACACACCCCAGTTAAGCAGTACCTAGGCATTCTTCGAATTTTTATGATAAATTGTTCACTGTACAGGCGGTACAGTTATGGAATGCACTGCCATTATTGATTAGACGAACACAATCACTGGCCATCTTCAAAAGGATGGTGAAAGAGCACTACCTGGGCCCATAGCTTCCCCCATTGTTCTTTGTTTGCGTTATGCGCGGTCTAAATTTTGTGCAAGATATCAAAATAATATATATGAAGGTTTAGTATGTATGTAAATTTAGTATTAATATACATGAATGAATGAAGCGGCGATAGCCCAGTGGGGTACGGAACGGACTGCTGAGACGAGGTCTCGAGTTCGATCCCTAGTCGCCCCGGGCACACACCTCTGACTTTTCGTAGTTATGTGTACATTACATAAATGTTAATTATAGCTTGCTTATTAATGTGCCCGGTAGATGGCAATAGGCTCGCCCCCTATTACATTGGGATCTTAACATAACTGGCGAATCGTGGGTGTGTAATACACTTCTGCCTACCCCTTCGGGGATACAGGCCTGAAGTTATGTTATGTTATGTTATATATGAATGATTTGTATTATGTACGATTATAATATAGGTGTCGTATTTCAGTATCATTGTATGCTTATCTGTATGTATATGTACCTACTACATTGGATTAATATGTGTTTGTAATGTTATACGTATTCAGTTATATTATATGACTACGTTAATCCTCTTTTCTTTCCTATTACACCAATTTACTTTTTAGCTCATTCAGGATTCATGTCCATCCAAAGGTTGCCTGAAATTGGATTTAGCGATAAGACTACCATTTGTACATATTATGTTAATTGAGTTTTCCAAATATACATATTCTGATTGATGTACAATAAAGTTCTTATTTAACAATGACAATTATTTTTAAACTAAAATTAAAAAAATGTATATATAAATATTTAATTAAAATTAAAAATACAAGTTAATGAGCAATCTAAATATCTCATTTCACAATGCATTAAAAAAACTAAGACTTTCATGAAATCAAAACTTAACTGAAGTGAAATTAACACAAGGTTAAATAAAACCTCTCAGCTCTAATAAACGACAGGAGTTGTTTACTCCCAAGATGCAACAAAAGTACTCAATACTCACAATGGTCATAAATTTCAGTGTGTTGAAGTCACATCTATGAAGATGGGTGGTGGTGGCGGTGTCTCTCGACATCGCAACGCCTTCAACACCCTACCCTGGAGCTGCGTTAGGGAGGCGCTCGCGTATCACGGAGTGCCTCCTTACCTCCGCCGCATTGTCGAGGCATACCTATCCGAGAGGGCCATAGTTTACCCGAGCTGGCTAGGGCCAGGGCGGCGAGAAGTGTCGTGCGGTGTTCCGCAGGGGTCGGTCCTAGGGCCACTCCTGTGGAACATCGGATACGACTGGGTGCTGCGCGGTTCGTTGTTCGAGGGTGTCAGCATAACGTGTTATGCTGACGACACCCTCGTTATGGCGCGGGGAGCAACGCACCGAAGCGCGGCACTAAAGGCCACGGCAGGGGTTGCTCAAGTCGTAGGTCGAATACGGCGGCTGGGACTCGAGGTGGCTTTCCACAAAGCCGAGGCTATGTGTTTCCAAGGGCCTCGGAGGGGGCCACCTGCGGGAACCAGCATAGCCGTAGGGGGCGTAAGCATCGGCATCGAGTCCACGATGAAGTACCTTGGGCTCGTACTCGATAGCCGATGGGACTACGGACCTCATCTCCGAAGTCTGGTCCCGAAACTGAGGGGGGCTGCGGCCGCGCTATCGCGGCTGATGCCCAACGTTAAGGGACCCAACGCCCCCACTAGGAGACTGTACCTGGGGATCGTGCGAAGCATGGCCCTGTACGGGGCCCCAGTATGGGCGGAGACTCTGGCGGCCCGCAACGTGGCTGTATTAAACAGCCCGTTAAAAGCGATGGCCGTCAGAGTCATCAGGGGGTATCGCACGATCTCCGTCGAGGCGGCATGTCTCCTAGCCGGGACCCCTCCATGGGACCTGGAAGCGAGAGCCCTTGCGCTGCTGTACCAGTGGCGCAAGGAGGCGCTGGAGCGGGGCCATAGGCCATCGGAGCTCAGCGGTCCCTACTCCGCCAGGAACTCATGGAGACATGGAGGGTGCGACTTGAGCACCCAAGGTGGGGGGAATCCACCATTGCGGCGGTGAGACCGATCATGAAGGAGTGGTTGGAGAGGGACCATGGGGACCTCTCCTACCGGATGTGCCAGATGGTTACTGGACACGGGTGTTTCGGTAAGTATCTGTGGCGCATCCACCGGGAGATTCACCGAAGCGGGATAAAACCCGACCCCACCAGGCGAGGCCGCGGTGGCGGCCAAAGTCCGCCGGCAACCCTGGGGTTATCCTTTCGAGGGCTTACCCGGGGTGCCCGGCAACGGACACTTGGGGAGGACACCGTGCGGTTTTAGTCGAGACACGACATAACCACCCCCGCTGGCCAGCGAGGGGTATCCGAAGGGATTTCCGCACGTAAAAAAAAAAAACATCTATGAAGATGTAAACTCCAATCGTGTATCGGAGCTTAAACATATATCTACTTATTTTTATTTATATTTGCCATTACTGATACATGTATGGCCAAATTTTACTGAAATCTAACACCATCCATCATCATCATAAATAATCATCATCTTAGCGTTGTTCCCGGAAAGGAAAACCTGCGCAAAGCCTTACTTACCCCTCACGTATTAAAAGTAAGGTTGACTTGGCCTCAAAGGTTCGGTGGAGCCCACCCATATTGTTACTTATGGTAGCAATACCAATTTGAGAATCGCTATTACATTGCTTACCAATGTGCAATTGGCAACAATGCATTTGGTAACACCACAGTAGAGGAACCAAAACTTAGTTAAAAGTTAAATCTTCACAACTAGCTGTGCCCGCGACTTCGTTCGCGTAGATTTAAATTTTTTTGGGTTTTAGTTCTTAGAATAGAATAGAATATGCTTTATTGTACACCAGTGATACGTAGATAATAACATACATAACTAATGAAGTATCTTATCGCGGGCGGTCTTATCGCGGACTGCGATCTCTTACAGACAACCTTCTGATGGACTGGTAGTTTTGGAGTAACAGGCAACATGTGGTGTACTTACAATTTAATTACTTACCTCATACCTCATAATATATAACTTCTATTAGGTACATATAATGTGCATACAATATATAAATCATAATAGTACTTATCTAAAAAGTCTATACATACAAATGTGAAGACGTTAAATATTGACTTACCTACTTCAATGAATACACATACTTATACCTATATATACATATACGCATATAAATTAAAAACCATAACATATGAACATAGTTATCTTCAACATAATGAATGTTACAGTGACAAGTAGTGCTCCTTCACCAGTGTTTTAAATGTCTGAGGAGTTTGTGCAGAACCCGATTTTACCATAGTTATTTTTTATCCTAGATTTTGAGCGGAACCCTATCTAAAAAAATTTAAGTAGCCTATGTTACGTTTTATAATATTACCTGTCTGCCAGTGAAAATGCCGTCAAAATCGGCCAACCGTTTCAGAGTAAACTAGACTTTATTCACAATATTGTGGGTTTTAATGTTTTTGCGCGGATCCCTTATTATTTTTCTAAAATAAAAGTAGGCTATGTTAATCCTTGTGCCTATCGGCCAGTGAAAGTCCCGTCAAAATCGGCCCAGCCGTTCCAGAGATAACCTCTTTCAAACAGACAGAAAGACAGACATACAGACAGACAAAATAAAAAAAATTGTATTTTTGTTATAAGTATCGTGTTACATACATGTGCAATCATTAAAAATCTGTTATTTTAATATTGCAAACAGACACTTAAATTTTATTTATTTGTATAGATTAATTGAACGCTCAATTAAAGTAGTTTGCTAATAATATACCTCAGACTAATTAACTAATTTACCACAAATTTTGATTCGTATGACCTCACGATATTTGAAGACCCTTCCGTAAAATGCTTGTATATTTTCTATGCGAAGCAAACGCTTTTGTTGTTGTCGAAGCTATGGCATGGCTCCTTCCTTTCACGCTTGAAGGCCAGCATGCTGTTGAGGTCCTTTTCACACAATATCTACACATTTGTTTCGTCGAGAATGATGGATCATAGTTACTCTAGAATCAGATAGGTGGCGCAATAGTCAAGGTATTATTCAGAATATGTTTATTGATGAACTGGCTCTCATAAACAATAATAAATATAGATTTAGCGCTAAAACGGCTGTACACTCTACAACGCTTACCTACATGTGTAGTACAATCCTAAATCAACGCTAGTGGATCCACGGAGAGCAGCAAATAGTACTAGAGAGCGTAAAAACCAGTGAAGTAGAGGTCATAATTAACGTTTTTTTAGGGTTCCGTACCTGAAAAGTTAAAAAGGAACCTTTATAAGATCACTCTTTTGTACGTCTGATTGTGTGTCACCACCGATTTTCTCAGAAACGGGTGGACCTAGCAAAATGAAATTTATACCAGTTACTGAAGTCTATAGTCCCTATTGGGTGTATAAAAATCATGTTCCTGAGTCAACACGATAAAAAGATTTGGGCAAATTTAGATTTTCACGAAAACTTGTAAGTACCAAAATTTACCTTAATTATATATTTTTCTTTTTGGGAATTTTCCCTTTACTTGTACTGTAACACCTTGCTTTTAAACAAAATTGACTATTCTAGGTCAACCGGAAGTGCCCTGTAAGTTGTGGGTCGAAAACCTGTATCTTCCCGTTGACCTAGAATCGCGAAATTTGGCAAAAAGAAAGGTATTATAGCACAAATAAAAGATAAATTTGAAAAAATTGCAACAGTTCAATATTTAAGGGTAATACATACATAGTAGACTCCAATTAAGATAGACCTCTGAGCTGTATGGGCGCTCATACAATTTAGAGGTTTAGCTTAATTGGCCCCCTCAAATAAGGTACCCAGTTTTTTACGGAACCCTCAATGCGCGAGTCCGACTCGCACTTGACAAGTTTTTTTATTAATATGGTACCATTTGTTCAAACACTTTTATGGATTTCAAAATTAACTACAATTGTTAAAAAACATATTACGTACAATTTAATAATTCAAATACGTAGAATGTGGTAAATGATGCCAAGTTATGTCATAGAAATTCTGATTTGTATTCTAATCATTTCACGACTAGAACAAAATACCATTACCTTATCTTTAATTTTTTTCGTGATGTAATCCCCCCCTATTCCCTCCCGCCGGCCAGCGTGGCTGGTTATGTCGGATTCGAACCGACTAAAACAGCACTCTCAGGTCTTCAGACGCCAGGGTGTAAGGCATTTCCCACGCATCCCATTTGACCCAGGGCCATCTAAGGTTTCGAGATGGCCCCCTCGGGTTTGGAAATCACGGTGTCCCCGTCTTGCCCCGGAAAGAGTGGGGGGCCTGCACCGCGCCGCCGCTCCGGCCTGCTTCTGCTAGGGTGACAAGCGGTCCCACCTGTCACCCCCAGGCCTGCGCTCATGGAGGACGTAGGTCCTTCAGCGACCTCCGACGCCGGGCACTCCGTCAGCGTGCGCAGCCCCGAGTCCTCGCTTGAATCACAGTGAAGTCACTCAGACGTTGGCTCTTCCTGATCTGACACAGGTGGTCCCCGAAGCACCCCTTCCCAGGGAACACCCGCGTCAGCCGGTACGAGAGGCTCGGGAGCCTCGCCCACGCCGTCTCGGGTCTACAGACGCCGGGGTGTAAGGTTACCCATAGAGCATATCCCTCGCACTCCGACTGACCCTGGGCCATTCGCAGTGTCCCCTCTGATAAGAGCAGAGGGGTACCTGGAGCGACCGCCCCCCCCATGCCCCGACCCCCTCGTGCAATGGGGTCAGCTGGCCCTGAAAAGGGCCGATTGGTCAGACTCTTGGCCGTTGACGTTGACGCCCGCTACTCCAGAGGAGAAATCAATGATGCGTCATCGCCCACGTTGCCCAGGGTGCACCAAACTTGGAGGTGATCCAACCAGTCGCACCCCACACAAGTTCCCACCTATTTTTAGGTAGATTTCGATGAAATCGATCTACCTATTGGTTTCTTGACTACTGTCGAATTTTAAAAAAAAATCTTCATAGGAGGTCTAGTTATGACCCCCTGAGTCCGAAATGACCACTGGTCAAAAAGTTTATATTTATATATATATGTATGTATGGTTCCACTGCCCAAAATTTGCGGCACTCTCACGGTCGCATTTTTGCCCCGATCGCTTTCAAACTGCGGTCAAAAATTGCTTGGGTGTAAACATAGTTTAAGTTCGTGAACGGGTGGAATCCGGCCTAAGGGGACGGTAGGGCCCCACTTTTTGTGAAATCAGTTTTTCCTCAAAATTTCACGTTCCATGAAAGATATTCGAACCGTTCTAATTTTATCCCATAGTATACATGAATACCAACAACTTTTAATTATGAACCTATAAGATTAAAACTTTAACTAAAAGTGGAGGGGGGAAAAACCAAAATTTTTCGGAAAAAAAATCATAACTTCTAATCGGTGAACATTCTTGGTGTCGGAAACATTTTTAATCGATAGGCCATTTTTAAGTCAAAAATAAATGTCTGAAAAGTTTTTCGCTAAAAGTTACCGTTTTCGAGAAAAAAAAATTAAACTGTTTAAAGCCCGTAGTTCTCTATATAAAATAATATTAATTGCTTCACGAAATCTACCTGTGCGTTCCCCCTGCGGGAACGGATTTTTTTTAATTGTGTGAAGTAATTTCATTTCAACAATAATAATAATAAATATTCTAGGACAAATTACACAACGCCATCTGTTATGAAGAAGCTTAATATAGAATATGTATCGATACTTTGACCCTTATGTGCGTAACAAGGTTTATTAGACTTTTTAAATCGGGCTCTTGATTACATTGATGCCAGAGAAACTCAGGGGTAGACGTAAAATTAATTATATACTTACTAGATACCCACGGCTCCGTCCTCGTGAAATTATGATCCCGTTCCTGCGACCCACAGGGACCTATTCACGGGATAACTTTTTAGTCCACATTTACGCTGAGTCAGCTCTACTTTGACTTTACCTTTCGTAGTTTTTCTTGTTAACATTATTATATAGGCTAGGTTGGAGCCTGACTCCCTGAACTATCTATCACACAACCTCCAAACTATGCTATCAGGTCTTTTCGGTTTGTTTGATTGAGATATTTTGAATGGTGTTAGTATATGAGATAAGATTGATACAACAGTATTATGACGCAATGATGTATGGGCAACTCAATAGGGGTCGACTTAAGTCTACGTATATCGATCAGATGGAGGACGTTCTAAAGAAAAGTCAAGATTACCCGCTGCTATATAAATGCTGGCCGATTGGCCAGCATTTATGAAAACAATTATGAAAGTAGAACTGAAAACATGTGTTCTTTGCCTACTTCAATGGAAAAGAGGCGTTACTGCCTGTAAGTTCCTAAATTATATAAGTATACTTACGCATTTACATTTCGTGACATAATCCCAAATGTTATAATATAGTTTTACTTTCTACACAAAATATTGGTGAGGTAATGTTAATAACACATTTTTTTAAATGATTAGTAATCATCGTTTTTACAACATTCACTCTCTATAACAAATTTACAAATAAATGTCGTAACTTTCATATTTAATGAAAGCCGATGTATACAGAACGGTATTGTTTCTTTCTTATTATTTTCACAGTGTCTCAGACTATATGAACCAAACTACGCAGTACGCACAATTGTATTACAGCTATGAATGGTGTGAGATTGTTGTAGATTTCCGCAGATTTTAGGGTTCCGCAACACGGAACCCTTATAAATTCGTCATGTCTGGCCATCCGTATGTCATTACCCATACCGCAGCAGTCCATTACCCATACCACTAGGCTATTGCGGCTATTTAATTTTTTTCTAAACTGAATATTTTGCGCGACAGACACTTCCAAAGTGGTAAAATGTGCCCCCCCCCCCCTGTAACTTCTAAAATAAGCGAATAATAAACCTAAAAAAAATATATGATGTACATTACCATGTCAACTTCCACCGAAAATTGGTTTGAACGAGATCTAGTAAGTGGTTTTTTTGATACGTCATAAATCGTAAACCGCTATTTACCTTTTATTCAGTCAACTCAAATATAAAAATATTACTTGCTGCTACGGAACCCTTCATGGGCGAGTTCAACTCGCACTTAGCCGATTTTTAATCCTTTGTGTTAATACGACGATGCTTCATACGAACAGCTACGCAATTAACATTTTAGAGTTTTCATTTTTTGTACTGGCAACCGTTTATCAATGACTACTCATGTGATAGTCTGCAACTAAAGTCGAAACTAGGCTACTCGTAGTACTAGTGGCATTCGTACAATACAATATTAAAAGTATATTTTTAATAAATTTTAGGTAATATTTCACCCAGTCTTCAGTTTGATGGTGTCCTCGAGTGAGGATGCAACCATTAAAGTATGGGACTTCGAGACTGCCGAGTACGAACGAACCCTGAAGGGTCATACCGACTCAGTACAGGACATAGCCTTCGACCATCATGGAAAACTACTTGGTGAGTACCTACTCTGAAAACCATCCATGTAATAACGATTTCAAATCGAGTTTCAATATTTTTGTGCATTTATTTTATGGAGGTCTTCTTTTTTCATACCCCATTGGCTGATATAATCACATTAGCAAAAAGTATATATATGCGTGTTAGTTGAATCTGTTGTTTCTTGACTATTTATTTATATTACTTGAATTATGTGGCTGCCTCTGTGGCGTAGCGGTAGTGCAATCAACTGCTACGACAGAGGGGCGCGGGTTCGATTCCCGCTCAGTGCAAATATTTGTATGCATGAATATGTCTATTTTCTATGACCTGGGTGTTTCTATATATAATACGTATGCATTTACAGAAAAAAAGTATATAAGTATGTGTCTATTCTGGAACCCATACAACAAGCTAGTTAAACTATGATTACTTTGGGTCTAGAAAGTGCTATGTCGTAGAATATTAGAATATTTATTATTATTATGTAGCACAAGTAACAAGTAAAGTTTTATTTCAATGAATAAATAGTACATGAAAACGAACAAAATAAGCTTAGATTATGTTAATAATCTAAGGAAATAAGTTTGTGTGTGTCATCAAACCTAAATTCATCACTGGTTCGATTGAAACTCACTAAATAGATTAAGTTTCACTTTGGGTAGAAAGAAAGAAATCGACATCGGTTAGGTTTTACTTTGAAGCTTTATTTATTCTGAAAAGAGTATACCTTTCATGGGTTAGGTTCATATCGACTGGGTAGTAAATGGTCTTTACTAGTAAATTGTCTGGATTGTAGAATGACTTGGGTAGCAAAACGTCTTGATTGCTTAAATGCGGGATAACTGATAGTCCTAGATTAATATTGACTAGATTGCAAATGGTCTTAACTAGTAAATCGTCAAGATTGTAGTATGACTTGGGTAGCAGAACGTCCTGATTGTATAAAGACGGGATGGCTGACAGTCTGAATTACGAATTCCTGGTTATGCTGGCCAGTCCCTCAGGCGAGAGCAAACCCATCCGCCTAACTAAACGGCTGCATTTTGACGCCATAAAAAGATTCGCATTTATTCGGTAAGGCATACTTTCATACTCCTTTGTTATGAAACTTTGTAGGATACTTATTGATGAAGATAATAACTGGCCACTTAGAAGTCTGCAACTTGACATCTGTATGATGGTTGTCATCACTGATTATTCAAGTATTATTGTATTCTCTTTGATATTGATATTGATAACAATCAGCTACATAGTTCATCTATATTAATCTATTTGCTTTATTGAATCAACCATGGAAGAATTTGTGTTTTTCGAAAATCATAAAGGCAAGCCTGTTCTTTTGTACAAAAACCATCGCTATAATTTGGCTACCAACAATAAAAGTGGTACTTCACTTTGGCGATGTTCAAAACGTGACGAGTGTAGTGCTTCCATAAGAATGGATAAAACGAAAACTAAAATAATAAGGCAAAGTGTACATGCTTGCATGGATTATGATTGGCAACATAGCAGTGATTTTCTTTTACAGTATGCTAAGAAGCGTGTCTGTGAAAATATGAAATCTATAAAGTATAATTACGAAAAAAGTATTATTGAATGCGACCTAAAACTCACACATTTGCATGCACCACCTTTTGAATCAATAAAGTATACGTTGTTCCGGGCTAGAAGAACATTTTTAAAGGTTGAAAACCAAGTTTTTATAAGATCCGAAGATGTGAAGATTCCGCTTCTTATCGCAGAAAATTTTTTGATAGCCGAGTTTGAAGCAAGCTCTTCCAAAATATTTCTTTACGGGAGCAAATTTTGTTTGAATTATTTAAAAAAACATAGTAAAAATTTAATTTTGGGTGACGGTACCTTTAAGCGCGTTCCAAAACCTTTCTTCCAACTTTTTACTTGTCATCTGGACTTAAACAGCAGCAACAATTCCACAAATATAGTACCGGTGTTGTACTGCTTGCTCCCAAACAAGCAAGAACAAACGTATATTAGAATGTTTACTGTAATTCGTGATGCCTTGGGTGTTAATATATCACAGTTTAGGTAAATGTGATTATGAACTGTCGTTACACAATGCATTTAAAGAAATATTTCCTGTAGGTAATATATCAGGCTGTTATTACCATTATAACAGGGCAATTTGGAAACACGCAAAGGATATCGATCTCACTAATACCAATAAAGGGTTAGAAATTACAAAAATGACCTCAAATATTCCGTATTTACCATCAGACTACATACATGACGCTTGGCTGGCCATCAAGTCTTATGGTTCGAAATCAGAAGAAATGACAAATTTTATAGCTTATTTTGAACGTCAGTGGATGAGATTGCCTCCGAATACTATTTCTTGTTGCACGCAACGCCACCGTACAAACAACGCTCCAGAAGCATGGCACAGGAGGCTGAACGCACGCATGCCACATAAAGCTTCATTATTTTTATTTCTTTATAAAATTAAAAGAGACAACCAATTACAAGAAATTAAAATAAAAAACAAATTATTCTCCTATGGCTACAGAAAGAAAAACGACCAAATGTTTGACATTAAATGTAAGGTTGAAACATCAAATTTAATTAATAAGGAAATCACTAGCCTACAATTTCTTAAAAATATATATTATTTAAAAAAACGGTACATACACGAAGTAAGTCTAAGGAATATTTTTTTAACATAAGTTTCAAGGAAGATTTAATTTACGTTTATTATTTAAAAATAAGAAAATGCTGATATAATTTTGCATGTATAACTAAAAAATGTGCAATTTATAATACCTACATTTAATTAAATGATTGAAATTAAATAGCCATTTCTATTTTTTTCTGTTTTTTCTTTTCCCTCTGAAGGCCTAAAAAGATCATTCCATGAAACGAATCGGATTTCAGTTCGTCTTCCAATTCGTCCGGCGAAACGCTATCCAATTCGTCGAGCGTCATAAAATCGAACACATGAAAGGCGATTCGTACACAATGCGGGATGATAATGTAGTTTCCTGTCTACATCCACTATCAAGATTTTAGCACACTGATTCACCTCTCTACTGTGTTTCGAGCACAGACGAGCATGTGTGAATCTGGGGGGTTTCAGGTTCAGTTGACGCGATGGGTGTCAACAGTGTTGTTGTTGTTGCTGCGTACTTCAATGCGGATACGATTCGTCGAATGTGGCCATTTTAGACCTGCTGGTCTACGGTACTAAACACTTTTCGGAAACCAGCTTGTTCGGGAGGCTGGAAGGCGTTAAACGTGCTTGTGAGACGATTCGTAGTGGCAATTAACAATCAGGACGTTTTGCTACTCAAGTCATTCTACAATTTAGACAATGTACTGTTTAAGACCATTTACAATTAAGTCCATATGAATCTAAACCGTTTTGCTATTCAGAGTCAGGCAATTAGCAATCAAGACGTTTTGCTACCCGAGTCATTCTACAATCCAGACAATTTACTAGTAAAGACCATTTACTACCCAGTCGATATGAACCTAACCCCCTTTCATGTGTGTTAATAATGTTCAGCATGAGTTAACTTCGGACCCTTTCGGGTAAAAGCCTCCTCCATTTTTTCCCACCTATCTCTATCCTGACTTATCTCCATCCATCCATTTCCTACGATCTCCACAATATCCTGAGCCCACCGTTTCTTTGGTCTCCCGACGTGTCTTTTTCCTAGCGGTCCCTTCCACTTTGTGGAAGGCAGCTTTGTGTGCAGCATCCATCTCTTGTCCTTCACTCTCCAGATATGTTCAGCCCACTGCCATTTTTGTTTCAAAGCGTATTCCAGAGCATCTGTTAACTGAGTGTTCTTCCTTTTATTTTCGCTTTGAATGTTTTGAATTTTCTTTATTTTTGCTTCTTTCCATGGCTCTTTGTGTAATTATTACTTTGTTTTTTATGTAATTTGTATATTGGTAATATGCACGTATCTATTATTCCTTTTTTGGTCTATGCTGTAGTCTCCTTTAAAATTTCTCTAAAAAAAGAAGATATCTGACACTGCCATAAACAGTTTAGGCAATATAGGGTCTCCCTGTGTTACTCCTCGACTTATTACGAATTCTTCACCTCTACTTTCTAAGCTCAACGATAAACTGATACCGGGCGAGATGCCAAGGTATACCCAGTTATGAAAAAAAAAGAAAAAAAAAACCATGTTACTTAGTCAAGTGACAATAGACATTTTTTTTTAAAGTTGAAAATTTTACACCCTTGGTCGCATTTTTAATAACAGTGATATTTATTAATCGCAACTACAAATCAAACTAATAAACATTGTTAACTAAGTAAAATAAATACGACGTTATGGTTTACAAAATCATTGTCAGTTAACTTTAACACTCCATGTTGGAAAAAAAATGTATCACACAACCCTTAGCAAGTAATTTGAAAAGGTGGCCCATTTAATCTAGATTTCAAAATGGTACACACTTGCCACGTCACTGAAAACTCAATCGAAATAAAACAATCAATTATCGTAACACTAATATCATCCTAAAACTAAAGAAGATGCTCAAATTGTTTCCCTCCGGTACGAATACAAGCTCTGCATCGCCTCAGAAATGACCTCTTCACCCAGTCGTGCACATCTACTCGCATTTTCATTTCTTCTGATGCTGCATAAATTTTTTGGCGCAAAGCTAATAGATTTCGTATTGGTTTTGAAATGTAATGTTGTGTAATGTTTGGTAAATGGCACCACCTACTTGCATTTTCTCCTAAATGATTTGGCGACATTGTTAGAAGATGTACCACAGGGAAATGTGGTATCAACAAGATGGCTGCCCAGCTCATTATGCCCGGCCTGTTCGACGTTTTTTTTCTACTCTTGTCTTCTTTTTGTTTGATCTTTAAGCTTTTCCTTAGAATTTCTTCAATCTTATAGTAAAAACTGTATATCTTGTATTTGGTTTAGAGTATTAGGTTGTTAATATTGAGTTTCAGGTTCTTAATATAACATTTGGATTCTTCATCATTTTTAAGGGACTTAGGATTAGAGTTGAAGATCGTTACGCTCCTTTTAGCTGTACCCAATTTAAAAGGAGCTCTTACCAATCTCAATCATTCTCTACATTTATTATTCTACTTGCTGTGTTGCTCATTAAAAAATCGATTTCATTTTTAGGGTTCCGTTGCCAAATGGCAAAAAACGGAACCCTTATAGATTCGTCATGTCTGTCTCTCTGTCCGTCCGTATATCACAGCCACTTTTTTCCGAAACTATAAGAACTATGCTATTGAAACTTGGTAAGTAGATGTATTCTGTGAACCGCATTAAGATTTTCATACAAAAAAAGAAAAAAAAAAACAATAAATTTTGGGGGCCCCATACTTAGAACTGAAACTCAAAAATTTTTTTTTCATCTAACCCATACGTGTGTGGTCTCTATGGATAGGTCTTCAAAAATGAGATTGAGGTTACTAATATCATTTTGTTTTAAGCTGAATAGTTTGCACGAGAGTCACTTCCAAAGTGGTAAAATATGTGTCCCCTCCTGTAACTTCTAAAATAAGAGAATGATAAAGCAAAAAAAAATATATGATGTACATTACCATGTAAACTGTCAACGAAAATTGGTTTGAGCGAGATCTAATAAGTAGTTTTTTTAATACGTCATAAATCATAAACCGCAATTTATCTTTCATTCAATAAACTCAAATATAAAAATTGAAAAAAAAAAATCATGTTACTTGCTGCTACGGAACCCTTAATGGGCGAGTCCGACTCGCACTTGGAAATCCCTTCGGATACCCCCCCGCGTGCCAGCGGGGGTGGTTATGTCGGGCTTGAACCGACTAAAACCCGCACGCCGTCTCGGGTCTACAGACGCCGGGGTGTAAGGTTGCCCGTAGAGCATATCCCTCGCACCCCGACTGACCCTGGGCCATCTCCGGTTTCGAGATGGCCCCCTCGGATTTGGGAACCACGGTGTTCCCGTCTTGCCCCGGTTTGGGGGAGGGGCACTAGTCGCCCCACCGTCCCGGCCTGCTTCTGTTGGGGTGACAGGTGGCCTCACCCGCCACCCCCAGGCCTGCGCTCATGGAGGACGGAGGTCGTTAAGCGACCTCCGGCGCCTGAGTCGCCTACGACGCGCGGCGAGCAAGTTGCGGGCTCGGCGGTCCGGGAGAGTTCTAAATCTCTCCCGGGCGCGCCCACGCGCTCGCGCTCCGCACCATTGCCGCAATCATGCTGCCGAGCGAGAGGACTCCCACCCCGATGGCTGCCACGAGGTCACGCCTCGGTGCCTACCACGCCGGGCAGTCCGTCAGCGTGTGCAGCCCTGAGTCCTCGCTCGCGTCGCAGTGGTGACACTCAGGATATGGCTCCTTCCTGATCCGATGCAGGTGGTCCCCGAAGCACCCCTTCCCGGAGATCACCTGCGTCAGTCGGTACGAGAGGCTTCCGTGTCGCCTCTCCAGCCAATCCTCCATGATGGGCCTTACCGCCGCTATTGCGGCGTGCCCTGCGCTTGGTCGCCCAAGTCGTTCCTTCCACTCCACCACGATGGCCTGGCGGAGCTGGGTCTGCACGGCCTCGATTTCTCGAGGCTCGGGGTTCCATCCCTGCTCCCGCGCCTCCTTTCGCCACTGGTACAGTTGCGAAAGGGCTCTCGCTTCCAGGTCCCATGGCGGAGTTCCGGCAAGGAGACTCGCCGCCTCGAAGGAGATCGTGCGGTACCCGCGGATGACCCTGATGGCCATAACTCGCTGCGGAGCGCGCAGCGTCCGTACAGTTCAGGTCCTCAGGGCCTCCGCCCATATTGGGCACCCATACAGGGCCATGGACCGCACGATCCCCGCGTAGAGTCTCCTGCCGGAGTCATCGGGCCCCCTCATGTTGGGCAACAGCCGAGCCAGAGCAAGAGCTGTGCCCTTAAATTTGGGGGCCAGACTTCGGATGTGCTCTCCGAAGTCCCATCGGCCGTCGAGCACGAGCCCCAAATATTTCATTTGGGGCTTGATGCCGATGCGATTTCCTCCCACGATGAGACTGGATCCCTCGGGTGGCTTGCTCCGAGGCCCATGAAAGAACAGGGCCTCGGTTTTATGCAGACCCACCTCGAGACCCAGCCGCCGGATCCGCTCAACGACTTGGGCAACCGCGGTCGTGGCCTTTAGGGTCGCTTCGCGGTAGGTCGCCCCGCACGCCGTCACGAGCGTGTCGTCCGCGTTGCACGTGACGGCGGCACCGCCTACGAGCTTATTTTCAGAGCCCTATATATTGAACCATTTGCGTTCCTCTTTCATATCTATTTCCGCTTTCATATTCTCCCATTATCCGTGTCTCATAATTTTTTAGGTCTTCCAATCTTTGCATTGAAATCTCCGATTACGAGGACTATTTTGTCAGCTAATTCATGAGCTTTACTTAAATCTTTATAAAATTTATACAATTCCTCTTCACTTGACTTTCCTGTAGGTTTGAATTATTGATAAAGTAGTTTTATCAAATTTTAATATTGTAACAAGGCTGCTCGTTCTGATATTCCATCAAAGTTTGATTTGAGATTTTTCTTAATTATAAATCGTGCTCCGTATAGCAAAATATGTGATCTCGGTGTTCTTTAATTTAGCACCAACTTCTTACTTCTGCTAGTCTTATTATGCCGTAGTTTACTTTTTCTAAAGCATGGCACAATGCAATGTTTCATTCGGCTGATGCTATAGACATATAGGCATTGTAGGTGCATGCATACTTTTGATAGTTGTAAGTTTTTATCATTAGTGTTTAGAGGGTGGTGGTCATTTTCTCCACGATGACCCAATCGGTTTGGACATGTCATAAAATGTCATTGAAATCAAAACCAGTATTAATAAAGTAAACATTATTTTATGTTGCATCTAAATCATTAGTTTACGATATCAGCACAACAGCAGTACTTATTAAAGTTTACAAATCTACCTTCATCACGTCATCAGTGAACGTTAATATGTCAAAAATGATCTCGATAGATTGGAAATTGTAAATCTGAATTATCTAGTGGAATAACCTCATTAAAAAAACGTAATCTGACTGAACAATTTTGTATTCAGTATCTTGCAGCGCTGACATGTCAATCAAGCTCTGGGAATTCAGCCAAAACTTCGAGTGTGTGAAGACGATGCACGGACACGACCACAACGTGTCCTCTGTTGCCTTTTCGCCGAGTGGCGACATTGTGTACTCTGCCAGTCGAGACAAGACTATCAAGGCTTGGGAAGTTGCGACTGGGTAAGATATTAGATATTTTCTTTTTATACCATTATCCCATTGGCCGTAATTATAGATGTAAGACAACGGTTGAAAATCGGTTGTTTATCCGACTGCGAGCTAAAAAGTGGCCATGTTTTCTTATATTTTTTAGTTTAAATTTGTTTTGGCTTGTTTTTTGTTTGATTATGTATTTGATTTCCACAACAGTTGAATTCTTTATGTATACAAGATGATGATGATTATAATGGCTCGGATGGGGCTTATCTTCTTTAGTTTAGGCGTTTCTATGGCCACCTTCCTACTCCATCATCAGACCAGCTCCAGGGAACCATATTAATACATTGTCATCGAAACTAAACGTGTCTGCAAATTTCATCTCCATCGGTTGACCATTTCATCTTCATTTGACCCGCACTTACATACATACATACATACATACAGAGCAAGTTAAATAAAAGCTTGTAAAAACTTGGGTTATGTTAAAGGAACGATTCTGAACACAATTTTTTTTTTTAAATAGGTACCTACTTGTTTTATTGTTCGCAATGGACGCAAAAACTACTGATCCAATTTTGATGCGATTTTTTCTGTTCTTGGTTAGACATAAAATCGACTAGATTTTTAATTGCAATTGGTTTAGTAGAACCGGAGATATGACCTAAAAACGATAACTGACCTTCTCGCGGGCGGAGCCGTGCTAGTATTTCATAAAAAAATATCGATTAGGTAAATAATATCTATCTATCCTATAAATAATATTCCCATTACATACGAGAAAACACTATCTAATGAAATAAAAAATGTTTTTTATCATTTCTGGCCATTTCAAATGGTTGACAATCCCGATAAACAACCGTCAACGGTTGTCAACCGATTGGTTGAAATCGATGTCAACCGCCTTACATATATAGCTGTAATACATATCACCCACTTAATACTTAATGGCCTGTGTAACATGTGATTATGTTACATGCCGTTTAGGAGGTATTAAGTTGTTATAACTCGTTTATTGTACACATTTAAACATCGGTAGCTTAGTGGTTAAGGAGTCGACCCTACGATCGAGAGGTCCCGGGTTCGAATCCTGGCCATTACACTACCGAGGTCAACCCACTCCTAACACAAGCAATTAAGCTTAGCTGGAGAGGTAAGGGGGCCGGGGAATATTAGTTATTTCCGTTACTAATACTTATTCTTATAAAAAAAATATATAAATAATCTTTTATTTAAAAAAGGCGGGTTCGATTCCCGCTCACTGCAAATAAGTGTATTTGCATTGGTCTGGGTGTTTCTATGTATAATATGTATTTATTTACAAAAAAAAAGTAACTAAGTATGTTTATCCGCATTCTAGAACCCATATGACAAGCTCTGCTTAGTTTGGGTCTAGAAGGCGATGTGTAATATGTTCTAGAATATTTATTATTTATTATAATATGGCACTAGCGCTAAAATGATCACTCAAAACTAATTAGCCTACCACAATGCAAGTACGAGTGCACGTCCTCTTGGATATACCTATTCAATGAGTGCAAACGAGAACAAATTATGACTTGTCATACAAACGTGGTACACATCTGCCTCATTATACGCTTTTTATTAGCTTCACCTGTATGTTTGTTTGTAACCGACTCCTTTAGGCGCGATTTTGACCCACTTTAAGCGGCCAGATTTCGTTCAAACTTTGTAGATTTATCGAGGACCGATGACAATACACTAATTTGATAAAATTGTTCCATTTTTAAATTTGCAAAATAATTTAAACTAATGAATTCGCGAAATATTTACTGACAGCTCTGTAAATATTTGATAACAGCGCCATCTATCCCGTCAACTTTGTATCACGTAGTGGCGAATAATGTCACATTATGAACTCTGAAATAGGTGACAACAGCTACTGCAGCGTGTTAATTTATTTATGAATAAACAAAACTAAAAAGTAGGAAACTAAAAAACACGCTTTTTATAGAAAACCGAACTAAAAAAATAGAAAATAAGTTTTAATAAATTTAAATTAAGAATAGTGTTAAAAATTTCAATAAATATAAATTAATAATAGTGTAAATAAAAAAAATGCATTTTATTTTTAAAAAAGCGTGGGGTGCTTTTTAAGATATTATCAAAATGATAATCAATCTACTCATGTCTGTCAATAAAATATTTATATCTATTGATGCATGCACCCCACGCATAAAACATAAATATAAAACATTTTTTTTTTTATTTACACTATTATTAATTTATAGTTATTGAAATTTTTAACACTATTCTTAATTTAAATTATTAAAACTTATTTTCTATTTTTTTAGTTCGGGTTTCTATAAAAAGCGTGTTTTTTAGTTTTTTTAAACTATTATTTATTTTATATTTTAAGATCATGATGTGCCGACGTTTTGAATTTAAGAAAGATTAAGAAATCGTAGTTTGAAAAAATAATGGATCACTTGTAAATGAACACCTTTCTTTACGTAAAGGATAATCAGAATCTCCCCTTAGAAACCCTTCCCTCCTCCACCTCCTCAACGCCCGCGTAACAATTTTCCGCTACAATGACACCGGGCTATAATAGAAAATCGTAAAGAAACAAAAAAATATAAATAAAAGAAATACAATTCAATCATTTCAGCTAGAATGTACTTTCTTTTAGCAAAGGGCGTGGCGTTATACTATGACTAAACCCTAGTGGGTTTCTATTATGACTAGTTAAACTATGCTTACTTTGGGTCTAGAAAGCGCTGTGTAGAATGTTGTAGAATATTTATTATTATTATTGTGTCTCCAGCAAATCGACAGCTCCGTCTGTAATAATATTTACTGATAATTCCTTTGCCTCAGGTACTGTGTCAAAACATACAAGGGTCATCGCGAGTGGGTGCGCATGGTCCGTGTGTCGCCGGACGGCACATTACTGGCATCCTGCTCCAATGATCAAACAGTTCGCATCTGGAACGCTGATACTAATGAATGCAAGGTGCGAATTGTTACACCGCTATTGCTGAAGCAAAGTAAACACATATACACACACACATACACACACACACACAGACACAGACACACATACACACACACATACACACACACACACACACAAATACAGACGGAAATATATATCCTCATTCCTCATTGCTTTACATAACTATACCAACCTAGTTTGGTATGTGATCCTTAGAGGTAGATATGCATATAGGCCTTCGCTTCAGTGAGGCATCGTCAATTGCACACTGCACCGCAATGTAAGATAATTGTTTCCCAAAACCCCACAAAAACTTTTTCAACAAGCACGTATGGGGTCTCATTATCATTTAATTTAAACTGAATGTACTAGAATGTCTTATCGTATTTGCAGTTTTCAATTCATAATCGATACCTACATATCAGAGACTAATTAAATGGAAAAACAATATATTTGTGAATGAACACATCGATTCAAATAAACGACCTTCACAATTTACCTACGTGCAGGTGTATACGCGACTAAGGAGTCACGTGGGCAAGGCCAATAACATATTAACCTGCACATTTCTTTGGCCGTGCATACTATCAGACAAAGCTTTTTATATCGGCCTTTTACCTATAGTTCTATAATAACCGTTGGTGCGTCTATCAAGTCTGTCTTCTGCGAGTCTACCACGACGCGACGGTTCAAAGGGAGTATTCTGAATCACAGCTCAATGCTGAATTGCTTATGCGCCTCGTGGTAGGCCCGGTTAGCAAAATAGCTATTCAAATCAAGCAAACAATGCCGATATCGACATTCTACCAATGTCGTCTACAAGTCCTATTCATAGAAAACAAAACCATTTATCAGACGGGATTACAGTTCGATATTTTCTTTTACTATGTATAGTTTTCATTTGTATATGGTTTACCAGATGGAGTTACGCGAACACGAGCATGTGGTGGAGTGTGTGTCGTGGGCACCGGAGGCGGCGGCCACCGCGATCAACGAGGCTGCCGGCGCCGACAACCGCCGCGCCAACCACGCCGGGCCCTTCCTCGCCAGTGGCTCACGGGACAAATCCGTCAAGGTACGTGCTCTTAAAGAGACTTACTCTATCTTTTAAAGTATTTACTGTTCCTGACAAGGTTCAAATTAAGCTGAATTTCAACAAATGGGAATCAAGAATAATTAGTAAATATTAAACTGCGTGATGGTGAATAAATTAAGCCGTTTACTATTCCGTAAGCGAATAAAACTATAATTTTAACATAATGCTCATTACGCATAACATTTTTATATGGTTATTTAATTTTTATCTGTATTTCTCGGGATTTTCGAAATTCGGGCACGATTTTGATGAAAACTAAAACTACATCAATGGTTTTTGGTAAATGAATAAATCCTATCCGGAATCGTTGACTTAAAAAAAAAATCCGTTCCCGCAGGGGGAACGCACAGGTAGATTTCGTGAAGCAATTAATATTATTTTATTAACATGTTTAAATTTTTTTTCTCGAATACGGTAACTTTTAGCGAAAAACTTTTCAAACATTTATTTTAGACTTAAAAATGGCCTATCGATTAAAAATATTTCCGACGACAAGAATGTTCACCGGTTAGAAGTTATGATTTTTTTCCCGAAAAATTTTGGTTTTTCCCCCCTCCACTTTTAGTTAAAGTTTTAATCTTATAGGTTTATAATTAAAAGTTGTTGGTATTCATGTATACTATGGGATAAAATTAGAACGGTTCGAATATCTTTCATGGAACGTGAAATTTTGAGGAAAAACTGATTTCACAAAAGTGAGGCCCTACCGTCCCCTTAGGCCGGATTCCACCCGTTCACGAACTTAAACTAAGTTTACACCCAAGCAATTTTTGACCGCAGTTTAAACTTTTTAACCAGTGGTCATTTCGGACTCAGGGGGTCATAACTAGACCTCCTATGAAGAATTTTTTTTTAAATTCGACAGTAGTCCAGAAACCAATAGGTAGATCGATTTCATCGAAATCTACCTAAAACCTGGGAATTGAGACTCCTTCAAATACTTTTCGATATTCCTCATGGTTTCGGATTCGGCTATCCACGCCCACTTGAAAAATCGGCCTGTATATAGATATTGATGTGTGTGTTCTGTTCAGATCTGGGACGTGAGCACGGGCCAGTGCCTGGCGACGCTGGTGGGGCACGACAACTGGGTGCGCGGTGCGGCTTGGCACCCGGGCGGCCGCTACCTGCTCACGGCGTCCGACGACAAGACGCTGCGCGTGTGGGACGTGGCGCACACGCGCTGCCTCAAGACGCTCTACGCGCACCAGCACTTCGCCACCAGCCTCGGTCATACACACACTCCTACTCCTAACGCATTTGTCCCATTGCATGCGGGAAAACTACCGAATATCGACTATTTTCTCGTTCAAGAAACGTACAAGCCTGTAGACAAAGCGACATTTTATTTGAGACATTGCTTCGAAGCGAATTGGCTTCTATTCGTTATTAATGGATTACGTGACTCTTGGATGATTATAATAATAATCCTATCGGAGAATTTCCAATGTCTAGGACGTGTCCAGGTAGCTCAATTAGTCAGAGTATTCTCTCTTGTAAGGTACTGGTCGTGGGTTCAAGTTCCGTCCAGGATGTTCACTTTTTCCGAAATAAATCTATTGAAAAAATAATCCTTCCTACTAATATTATAAATGTGAAAGTTTGTGAAGATGTTTGAATGTTTGGTACAGGGATAGATTATAGTCTGGAATAACACATAGGTTTTTAACCCTGGAATAAGTTTACTGGAACGGGATAAGAATTCGCGCTGGCAATAACTTGTATTATATATTCAAAGTGCAAGCTTTGGATGCGACGGGGTTGGCGCTTGGATGAAGAGAAAGACATACATGGCTGTATAAAGTTTCTTGGGCTTTTAACGTAGCAAACACGTGCATATCCACTCAATAGTAAGCGGTTATCGTTGACCTATCCACTCAACACGAGGTGCTATAAACCAATTGTGAAAAGTTAGAGACACATCATTATGTTGAATATTATTCTTTTTCATGTATGTTAAAGCCGATCTGAGGAAATTTTCAGTCGAACTACGGTCCGTATAAACAGTGGAGTATAAAGTATGAGAGTGTTTATATCTTGAATGTGTGTTAATAACAGACAAGCTCGTCTCATACTCACTCTAATGTAATTAGAGGTGAGTATTTACGGGTCGTAATAGTTCCAGGAACTATGTCCTCTACTGGAACGATATAATTGCAATCCGACCACACAACCAAAACAGTTCCGCATATCCTACCATGTGCATGCATGTCCGAGTACTTAAAACGAAAGTCGCTTCCCGCTGTCTGTTTGCAGAGATCTTCTAAACTACACAACGGATTTTGATGCGGTTTTCATCAATAGATATTTAAGAGGAAGAATACTTAGTTTGATACTGTTTTATGTTAATTTGTTAAAATATAAACCATAACTATACAAGATGACGAAAAAAAACCGACTGAGACCTTCAATCGAATACGCTGCCTAATCCCGATGTAACAAAAAAATGTATGGTGGGCCTGTTCCTCATTAATAGGTCTTTCAAAAAAAACTGTGATGGCTATCTATCTATCTCTTAAGAATAGCTTGCTATAGCCATTTTAACTTCTGAAAAATATACACAGTTTATGTAGTAACTGGAATGCTATTTCGACAAATACACTTTAGTATTTCATATAGATAATAATTGCCTTATACAGCACATAATTTCATTGAATATCTTCGGTAACATCGTAATATTAAAATGTCAGGCCACGAAACTAAGGTTCCGTGCCGCGCTTCAATCGGATGACACTCATAAGACTGGAACGATAAACATAGTTCCAATCAATCCAACCACCCGGCTGAACCAATTCCACACATCTCGACCTATCATGTGCAGGTGCAGGACCGAGTAAGTGAATGTGATTGGCCGATTGGGTGATTGAATTATTGGGTGAATGGATGATTAAGTGATTGGGTGATTGGATGATTGGATGATGATAATGCTCATGATGATGATTTTGTTCAAGTTTTCCCTTCTGTCGGCACTCCCGGACTGCCATTCATTTTTTATTTAGTTGCGAATGTATGCGTGTTCCGATGGCGAATACTGGTAGTGGAAGTTTGAATGGATAAATGGTGGAATGGATGAATGTGAAAGTTTGTGAAGATGTTTTGTTGTTAGTTATTCAATCACGCTCTTACTACTGAACGGATCTGGCTATAATTTGGTACAGGGATAGATCATGGTCTGGAATAGGACATAGGCTTTTTATCCTGGGACTAGATTCCTATGGGAAGCAGGAACGGGATCAGAATTCCACGCGGGCGGAGCTGCTGGCAGCAGCAATTTTTCTGTTAATTCGTGATAGATATCAATTGTAAATTACCTATAACCCTTTGCGCGGAAGAGATTGAAAAAGCGAAAGGAGTGTTATTATGAAATTTCATACAACATTATAACACCCGTTCGGATGATATTATGGTTATTATGACATTGGATGTATTAATGTTGGCAATAAGCTAACTGTTTCAGAATCTTTTATAGAGGATTTATAGGATGGGTGTAGATAAAATATATAATATCGTCGTTCATATTGCAATTTGTTCAATGTCAAAAATTTCTATTTTATTTTTATTTTTGAGGTATGCTTTAATTTTAATTCTGAACGCGACCGCAAAAGGTGCAATGTCATCTACCAATAAGAAAGCGGCGTTTGACACTTGCAATATGTCACGTGATTGACTCGGTAGTAAATCTTATACGGCAAACTTCTATGTCAATGTTTGAGCGGCAACGAATTTTTGCTCGGAGAAAAAACAACTGAAAATTATTAATTAGTTATAAATTGTGCTTTGTTTCTGAGGTAAGTTGATAACTATAATAAAATACGTATCATTGTGTGGTTCGTATTAGTTGCTTTTCATTAATTTTCTGGTTTTAATAACACTCATGAGAAATCTTAAGCCAACTTTTAATAAAAAGCGCCGTGAGTACGCTTTGTTGCTGCTTTTTTTGCTGTTAAGCGCTTAAAACCTATAGTGATGCGAATCATTTAACAGATAACGTTTATTAAAAACAAAAAAATTTGTTTATCATGATCTTTTTAGTAAATAATGCCAATAAAACAATAAGACCTATGTTGCATATCGTAGTTACAAACGCGACATAGAACCTTTTGAATTTTGCTTTGGTTTTGTATGCATGGCATGGTCGTTGATTGTTGCAGATGAATAACACACGAGTAAGGCGGTTAATACAGTTAGCTACAAGCTCCCCTCAACATCCTTGCCAGCAGCGACTTAGCGAAGCTACTGGCCAATTGTTGCAGATGACTAACACAAGAGGAAGGCAGTTAATACAGTTAGCTACAAGTTCCTCTCAACATCCTCGCCAGCAGCGACTGAACGAAGCTACCGGCCAGCTGTATGAAGATGAAACTCTCCAGCAGTGTGATACGTCTAGTGAAGAGGTCTTGTTCCAAGAAGGGTCGTCTTCTGACTCAGACTACGTGCCAGAAGAAAGTAGTGTTGGTTTTCTCTCTAATGCATTAGAAGAAAGTACGAGCTCCAACGAAGAGGTCCTTGATGAGGAGACAGGAGTGCTTACTCGTAAGGATACTAAAAGGAAACGCAGTCGTAAGGGTCAAGCAGATCAAAGAAAATGGAAGAGATTAAGAAACTCTAAGGCTAGTTTACAAGGTAAACAGTATGAAGGTTTTGAGAAGGATATCAATGGAAAGTACCAACAAACCCTGTTAAGACCAGCTAAAGGTTTACAGGAAAGATGTGGATACCGAAGTGAAACATGGGGGACCGAAACAAAGATTTGAATGTGAAATGTTAACCGAAGAAGACCGAAAACTGATTTTTGATTCTTATTGGGCACTGAGTTCTTGGGAAGCTCGTAAAGTATACGTCCGAAGTTTAGTAAGTGTATATTCACCACAACATCGACGTTCTTCAAGCGTAGATTCTAGGAAAGACAAAGCATTTAAATATTTCCTATCTTTGAAAGATAATAGTAAGAGAGTTCATGTTTGTAAGCAAATGTTTATGAAAACTTTGTGCATTGGCCAAAGACAACTGAGGGATTGGGTGGTTCCTAATAAAGCTGTGACAGAAAATTCTATTATCTCTCAAATTGGTAATACAAAAACTCAAAATAATGCATCCGATTCAATTCGAGAATTTTTCGACAGTCTGCCGAAAGTAGAGTCCCATTATTGCAGATTGTCTTCCTCAAAATTATATTTAGAACCAATCTGGAATAGTGTTCATGGGGATTTGTATGCTGAATATAAAAAGTTTTGTTCAAATAACAGAGACAATATTGTGTTGACACGTTCGAGAGGAAGTACCGCGAGCTTAATTTGTCAATTTTTAAACCCAGGAAAGACCAGTGTAACAAGTGTTTAGCCTACAAGAATGGTAATATTAATGAAGATGAGTACAGGTGTCACTTGAAGAAAAAACATAATGCAAGACAAAGTAAGGATAATGACAAAAACAATACAGAAGATGATGTACTAGTATATACTATGGATGTCCAAGCGGTACTTCTATGCCCAAGAATCCAGGCCTCAGCTGTTTACTATAAAACAAAACTTAAAGTTCACAATTACACACACTTTAATTTAAAAACAAAAGAAGTGATTTGCTTACGAGGGAAGCGGTGGCTTAGACAGTGATGTATTTGCGTCTATTATGATGAAACACCTAAAGGCAGAACTAGAAAAGGCACCAAATACCAAAAAAATAATTCTCTGGAGTGACGGATGTGGTTACCAAAACCGGTCCTTGAATTTGTCCAATGCTCTAATTGAATTATCGCTCTAAAAGAATATAATTATCGATCAAAAATACCTCGAAGTTGGGCACACCCTGATGGAGGTCGACGCGATACATAGCAGCATCGAAAGAAAATTGCCACCTCACCGAGATATTTTCATACCTGGAGACTACATCAATATAATAAAAAGCGCAAGAACCAAGCCTGAACCCTATAAAGTAGTTTTTCTAAGCTACAGTGATTTCAGCAGGTGTGAAGGTGGTAGATACTCCAGCAGTCGACCAGGAAACAAAAAAGGCGATCCACTTGTAGTTGACATTGTAAGCCTGCAATATAATCCAAATGGAATCATACGGTATAAGTTGGACTTTAATGACGACTTCAAAGAATTACCACGACGCTCTAACAAAAACTACACACGACCTCATAATACTGCCCTTTATCAATCACATCTCCCTATTGACACCACAAAATTTATACATCTACAAGAGTTAAAACCATTGATTCCTAAAGATCCTTTTTATGACTCCTTAGAACATAATTGTTCAGATCCTGATGCCTGTCCTCATAAACGAAATAATAAATAAATAAATAAACCTTTTTCATTTAATTTCATAATTTTGTTACACATTTAAATTTGTTAAGAAAACGTCATTTTTGTATTTATTTTTCTTAATTTTGATTGTTCCTACTTTAATTATAAATAACTTGAATAAATATTATACCAGCTGTTATTTGAAATTATCTGTGTATTATTTCTTACAAATAAACCATCACTATGTTATATGTCACAAATTTTACGTCAGTTGTAGTTGCAATAGGTTCTATGTCTAATTTCTAACAAAATATAATTAAATCTGGAAGTTTTAAAATGCACATTTATTAGAACACAATAGTGAAACATTAGTTAGAAAACATTTTGGTGTCATGAAGGTTTTTTTTCCAGTACACTATTTTTTTACTCTCCTGTAAACTTGTCATTTTTGACATAGAACTAATTGCAATATGAACGACGATATGTAGTTATATTATTAATACTAATATTATAAAGAGGTAAAGTTTGTGAGTTTGTAGGGTTAATCTCTGGATCTACTGAACTGATTTTGAAATATTTTTTTTTGCCAAATAGGAAGCGACATTTTTGTAGGTGTCATAGATTATATATCATCACGCTACTACCCAAGGCAGTGGAGTAGTAAACAAAAATGTCAACAAATCCGACAGATTCCCATCCATTAAACGAAAAGTAATAAATTAAGGGCATATATCTTCTTTATTTTTTCAGAACTAGGTTAGGTCCCCGAATATGTTTCCTGTACATAGTTCCGACAAAAATAAAGAATCGTTTCATATCCGATCCGCTCCCGGACATGTTATGCACATGCCTTTTTTTTCATACGGAAATCCCCTCGGATACCCCCCCACCGGCGAGCGGGAGCGGTTATGTCGGGCTTGAACCGACTAAAACCGCACGCCGTCTCGGGTCTACAGACGCCTGGGTGTAGGGTTGCCCATAGAGCATATCCCTCGCACCCCGACTGACCCTGGGCCATCTCCGGTTTCAGGATGGCCCCCAATGTATAGTAGTTTCTTTTTTCTGATACCATAAGGATGATGAAATAAAAATACTGATCACTTGCATTACCAACAATGTCTTCCCTGGGTATTTATCGCTATGTATATTCTTTTAATATTTGCAAGTCAAGTGTTATAACGATGTGAATTTCGTTTTCAGATTTCCACAGGAGCTTGCCATACGTCATATCCGGCAGCGTCGATCAGACCGTCAAAGTTTGGGAGTGTCGCTAGAAGCGTTGCCATTTTAGTAACTTAAACTCACCGATGATATCCTTATCATTATTTTTTCGCGTTGTAGCTACAATGAGAGCGATTTAAGCTGCTGTATGGTCAATCAGTTGTGAGGGACTTGGCCATCTCGTTTTGCTCATTGTAGTTTTTCGTACACCTGACGATGCTATGTCTCTTTTTATCTTAATTGGCGAAATCTTTTGCCCCGATTCTCGTTACGTGTTCAACTTCTTCGGTTTAGATTCACACATTCCATTTAAATGTAATGGCACATATAGTTTCTGTATATTTTTAGTTGAACGGTTGTTTCCGAATGTTGGATATATTTGGAAGCTACATTAGTTAAGCAGCGACGTAGCATTCGTCATGTACCCCCTCGAAACGATGGAGTGAGCCGTGCGTTATTATTAACTGTCAATGTCCTGTTTTATTTTATAGTTATTCTTTATTCGTAAAACGTTTAGATTAAATTTTATTTGTTATAAATAAATAATTCGATTTATTACCCAGCCAATCAGATTTTGTACCTTGATTTCTTTATTAATAATTTTAGTTTTATTAAATTTGATATTATAGCTAGTTATTCATGACAACCATTCAATAATGATTAGTGAACAGCACTTGGACTCATCGTAAATGCTTCATCAAGTAATGTACATAAGGCTTTTGATGTTTGTCTCAGCTCGATACGATGTTCATTATGTCGGTTAGCAAGCGCGCCAACCACATGGATGAAGATCTATGGAGACAACGAAACCATGGATATGAATATGTAGCAACGTTTGTAGAATTTTGTATCAATCGGTTTCATAGGGACTTATTTTAAGTTTTGGCAATTCAAAACTTTAACTATAAGTTAGAAAGTTATATATCAAAATTTTATTTATTAGTATTGCCAGTGTTTATTTCCTTCGTCTCCAACATTTTCGTTAAGTGTTGAGCATTGAATTGCTAAATGGTTAATTGTAATACAATTCATATTTTACATAATTACATATAATCTGATTTTAAAGTTAAATCCATTTCTTGTATGTCATCATAATTATGTAAGTAAATTAATGTGTGATATAAACTTAATACTTTGAATTACAGGCCTGTTTAAGGTAGCTAGTTTGAGAGATTAATCTTAATTGAAGCTTTTTTACTCGACTATGGTAACACCAAAAGAAATTTACTATTTGGATAGAAGAAAATGTATCGTATCCTCGCAGTGACGTCTTTGTAATAGTACTTGTTTTCCATAGTCGGGGTTTAGTTTTTTAAATAATATATATTAATACTATCAATAGTTATTTATTACAATACGGAATAATTTTGTTGCCTGGTGTGTAGAGGTTAGTTCGTAGCGTAGTTTACGTAGGTACGCTCATACGTTATAAACGCCATGTTCAATGCATGACATTATGCAAGTGTACATTGCTTACAAAGTTTGTGACGGTTGGTAACACCATGCTAATATTAATAACAAATAATATTTAGGGAGTTATCGCTCTTACAATATGTCATTATTGCTTTTGTATTTTTAATCGAGATGTATGCATCGTGCGCCGCAGCTGTCTGGATAGAACTAGAAACTTAAAGGATTATATTCGCTTTGTCGGTGTAAATTCGTAAATATACAGATACCAAGGATTTTTTTACAATAGTGTTGTGGCGTATCTGTAGAGAGCGCTCAACTAAATATCTTTAAAAGATGTATACGCAACAGTGTCATGTTGAATAAATAGCAGCTTTGTTTACAGCAGATATTTACGTTTTATATTCTGAATGTATCATCACAACAGAATTTTCTAGTCATTCTTGTTATTTGCAATTATTGTCCTTTACATTCGTCTCTTATTAATTGTAACACTTATCAATATTTTTATGAGGCGATCCATTTTTATTTGAGGTAAAGATTTATTCTACAGGGATTTTATATGAATGCAAAAATATTTTATTGTAATTGTTAAATAACTATAATTCTTTAATAAGTACTTATTTTTATTTTGTTGTTCTTTAAAAGACAAAGTTATTAGTAGTTCTTATCGGCAAATGTATTTTGTCTGCTATTTTTAGTAAGAATAAAATCATCTGGGCCTAAAATAAAGAAGAAAAATAACTAGATTATTCAAAGAGCGCTCTCTATGACTACGCGTGCTGTATTGTCTTGGCATAGTAATATAATCTCTTTGAAATAAGGCAATCGCCTATTATGGTAAGTTATCTGCTGAACATGTGATTGTTCTTCATAAATCGTTTGTATTACAATTTTAAAATAAGTATCTTGCACTTTTAAAATATAATTACCATAAGAATAATATCAACATTAGTTTTATACTTCCTAAATTCTCTGGATACGTAACTGCAAAATGATGATATTATAAGTTCGTTGTCTTGGAGTACCTGGTATCTATATAAATGTAGTTTTCTTTGTCATTATATCTAATTTTTTTAAAGAACGGAATTGTGAAAATAGTTATTTCAAAAAGCACAGTTTATCTTATATAACCTACTCATTGTATACGGATCTTAATCTTTGATTAGAATAGATAAAATGATGTATAAAGCTATTTGGAATAAAAAAATAGAAATCCATTTTTTGAGCGCTGATTATTAAATAGTACCTGGGTGACCGAGTTCACGGGGTTTTTTTTCACATTTTCTAAAAATGAAACCAAGCTAGATCGTTTTATCGCCCCCGAAACCCAATCTTTACTAAATTTCATGAAATTCGCTGGAGCCATTTTCGAGATTCAGATTATATATATATATATACAAGAATTGGTCAAAAATAATATTATTATTTAGCCTAAATTTAAATTAAATTGAATAAAATTAAAAGTAAATCTATGTTTGTGTGGCAACCCGAGGCTCCAAGCAAGGTTATGATGTATTTGGACGGTTTACAGGAGAATTTTGCAGTTACTCTTAATAACTGCTGTAACTCGTCAAAATTATTACATACTGAAATCCAAATAGATTTGGTTCGCGTTTCATGTAAATAAAAAAGTATTTAATTTATTTTATAGTTTGTTTTTATTTACCCTGTTTTCCCCCCATCATTTATGTTAATAACTTTACTAAACGGGGACCCATGTGGAATTTATGATTTAAGTATATAAGATGGTTGTGGAATAGCAAGTGTTTTTCGATCCCCTGGGGGTTGAAATAGGTAATACTAGTGGAATACGGGATTTATCTACAGGGCCGTCCTTATCCGGGGGTGCAAGGGTGCACGCGGTGCTCCCAGGCGCAATATTCATTATACCTATAAAAATATATTATACAACAATAGGACAATATTGTTTACAAAATGAAGCGTCGGTAGCTAATTTATCTTCTAGATTCCATGGAATTGGAGTTTGAAATTTACGTAGTGCACTGGAAGTATAATGAGAATAAGTATAAATAACTTTTTGAGAAAAATGAAAAAAACAAAAGTGTATTAAATCTGTATCTAATAAAATGTGGACTTTCATTAGGCTCTCCCAAGCGGCGAGCAAGTTGCGGGCTCGGCGGGCCGGGAGAGTTCTAAATCTCTCCTGGGCGCGCTCCGCCATCTCCTTCGCGAGCATTACATGCTCGCAGAAGGAGGTGGCGGCGGCCCACGCGCTCGCGCTCCGCACCATTGCCGCAAGCGTCGGTAGCTTAGTGGTTAAGGAGTCAACCCTACGATCGAGAGGTCCCGGGTTCGAATCCTGGCCATTACACTACTGACGTGAACCCACTCCTAACACAAGCATTTAGCTTAGCTGGAGGGGTTAGGGGGAATATTAGTAATTTCGGTTACTAATATTCTTTTTAAAAAAAAAAAAAAAAAAAAAAAAAAAAAAAAAAAAAAAAAAAAAAAAAAAATCATGCTGCCGAGCGAGAGGACTCCCACCCCGATGGCTGCCACGAGGTCACGCCTCAGCGTCTCCCACGCCGGGCAGTCCGCCAGCGTGTGCAGCCCTGAGTCCTCGCTCGCGTCGCAGTGATGACACTCAGGCGTTGGCTCCTTCCTGATCCGATGCAGGTGGTCCCCGAAGCACCCCTTCCCGGAGATCACCTGCGTTAGTCGGTAGGAGAGGCTTCCGTGTCGCCTCTCTAGCCAATCCTCCATGATGGGCCTTACCGCCGCTATTGCGGCGTACCCTAGGTAAAAAGTACCTGTGTTAATCCAGTAACTGGTCTTCAAATCTGGTGGTGTGCCAATTTTCATTCAAATCTGTGCAACAGTTTACGCGTCATTGCGTAACAGACATATGGCGAGCTCCTGTTTGTCAAGTCTTCTATGTGAGATGGCAGTCGGCCTGCATCCTTGTACCTACCAAAACTATATAACTACCACAAGAACCAATATTTTCTAAGTCAAATGAAAAGTATCCTTCTGATGCAACAAATATCCTGGTGTTATTCTTCCCTAAAGATATATTCACAAACTTTCACATTTGTAGAATAGAATGGCTGTTTCTTTCTTGGAATAAGGTACAGACAACAGCGACTCAGGCGCCGGAGGTCGCTTAACGACCTCCGTCCTCCATGAGCGCTGGCCTGGGGGTGGCAGGTGAGGCCGCCTGTCACCCCAGCAGAAGCAGGCCGGGACGGTGGGGCGACTAGCGCCCCTCCCCCAAACCGGGGCAAGACGGGGACACCGTGGTTCCCAAACCCGAGGGGGCCATCTCGAAACCGGAGATGGCCCAGGGTCAGTCGGGGTGCGAGGGATATGCTCTATGGGCAACCTTACACCCCGGCGTCTGCAGACCCGAGACGGCGTGCGGTTTTAGTCGGTTCGAGCCCGACATAACCGCCCCCGCTGGCCGGCGGGGGGGTATCCGAGGGGATTTCCGCACGAAAAAAAAAAAAAAAAGGTACAGACAACAAAGGAGATACGATACGTTTACATACAATAAATATGAATAACCTAAGCTGTATGTACATTATTGGTCTCACATATTCTACCGCAGTTTGGTGTAAAAAAAATACATAACAGCTCTTATTTCTACATTCATTCAGTGTCTACTCGTTATCATTGCATTAATATTTGTATGATAATTGAATTGAATTGAATGTAATTAACAAATGTAATATTATTACCTATTTAACATTAGGATATCCCGGCCACCCCTTTCTACTTCTTAATGTCTAACTAATGATTCATTCTTTTTTCCAGGAAAGCAACCACTTCCAGATGAGTGCTATGATACAACCGATATTTCATTATTGTTTGATCTACGCTTGACTAGTTCATAGGATATATATATATACCAATACATGAACTAAGTGAAAGTTAACTAGACAAAGTTTATCCCACGAAATGAAACTTATACGAACACCGATTAACCGAAAAACTGCATAACGGAAGTACAATCTCCATCCGCGCTTTAATCTTTCTACTGTAATTGAAAATTTGTGATAAGAAGTCATTTTTAGGGTTCCGTACTTGAAAATGAAAAAAAACGGAACATACAACAATACATACATACAGTCACGCCTCTTTCCCATTGGGGTAGGCAGAGACCACATACTTCCGCTTGCTACGATCCTGGCCTATTATTTCGCTTCTTTTTTTTTACTATTCTATTCTTTTTAAGTTATGACTCATTTATTTGATTGCCATATCCTATAAAAATTTTGTAGCATACTTGCCCTTGCAATTATTTTGATGATCATACTGTAATGGTGTTGCGTTTCTTTACAATTACTTATTGACTTCAGATGAATCTGAGTTTATAAATTGTATCCGTGAAATGTTGCAATTTACACTTCACTCCCAGCAGTTTTCTTAGATCAATGACTATATGAATAGATGAAAAGAATAGAATAGAATGAAATAGTAAATTCTTTATGAACATAACATAACATAACATAAACTCACGCCTATATCCCTGAAGGGGTAGGCAGAGGTGCTAGCACCCACATTTCGCCAGTTTATGTTTAGGTCCCAATGTAATAGGTGGCGAGCCTATTGCCATTAACCGGGCACTTATAAACCTGCGATAAATACACACATAACTTCGAAAAGCATCGAAAAGTCATTGGTGTGTGCCATGGTAAAACCTGGGATCGAACCCGAGACCTCGTCTCAGCAGTCCATTACCCATACCACTAGGCTACCGCGGTTGTTTCAAAATTCTTTATTGTACTGATACTACACATATTATCTATATTCTGATACAGAAAGCAAACTGGAATGTAAACAGATATTGTAATTTTATTTTGATTTGAAAAGAGTAACCGTGAGTTTCTTGCCAAGTTTTTGTCTCATAAGCACTGTTTGCTATTTAATCTGCCCTGAGAATCTGGCAATAAATGTAGAAGCAGTTGATTTAATTTATTCCGATGTCTATACAAGTATTTCTTTATGACCTATGTGAATTTGATGTGAATAAAGACATTGAATTGATATTATTTGTAATTGCTAGTTTTATATATTATATTTAATATTTGTTATAAATATAAAAATAAAAATTACAATGAATGTTTGAAATGTCTTAAATTGGTCCATGAAGATTGTTTAAAACAATCTGCTTACTTATTCTTCAATTTTATTTTTATTCAAATATTACTTTCAGCAGATGTTTATATTAGATTAATTAATTAATAGTGCACTACTAACTGAAAATATTGTTTATATTATGAAGTTATTGTTGTGTACTCTGTGAATCGTGCAGTAAAAATGTAAAAACAGTAGATTTAACTTATATTTGACGTTCTTATGTGTGTTACTTTGTGACCTATGTGAATTAAGAATGTTATATCTTCTTCTTCTTCTTCTTCTTATATATAAAAATGAATTGCTGTTCGTTAGTCTCGCTAAAACTCGAGAACGGCTGGATCGATTTGGCTGATTTTGGTCTTGAATTATTTGTGGAGGTCCAGAGAAGGTTTAAAAGGTTTGTCATCGATTGAGGCAGTACGAAGTCTGCCGGGTCAGCTAGTTTTTATATAAAATTAACAATAATTACAATCAATGAAATATTCTAACGTGGTTCATTGTGATAAATTTACAAAATTTCTGCTTGCTTATTTTTAGTTGAGTTTTTATTTGATATTAATCCATTACATTAAGTAATAAATAGTGCATTACTGGTGAATATATAGTGATAACTGAAAATATAATTATGTTTTTTTATTTTGAAGTTATTGATATACCTAATACACATTATTTTTAATTATTACACTGGTATTTTTAAGGCCACCACCATTCCTCTGAGAATGCCATGATGTATGATTGCTATTTTGTAACTGTCAAGATATTTTTTTAGGAATATGGTGCAACTGTTTTCCTTGTGGCAGGAAATTGTAATTATTCTTTTAAAAAAAATCTGACATGACCCGCAGTTACCAAAGTAGTGATCTATATCAGAATGCTTAGTAATCTTTAAATAAATAAAATATTAAATACTATATATATATATATAAAACTCCAAAAAAAAAATGCACTGAGTGGGATCGAACCCGCGCCTCCCGTGTAGCAGTCGAATGCACTACCGCTACGCCACGGGGCGGAGAAACAGCGCCATCTTGTTTGGAGGTTCCGTATTAATGAAATCAAATGACACTAATGACAGATGGAATGAAATTGAAAAAAAAAACTTGAGTTGCGCATCTATTTCTAGTATATATATAATAATCTATGGGCTCTCCAAAGGAGCTGTTTGGGATGTGCTTTCGATGAACGAGTCCCATTGTTAGTTTACAATTAATATGTATTGGCTAATATGTACCTACGTAATTTGAAGTTTTACTGTAATATAAAAAAGTAGTATAACTCGGACAGCTCTAGTTCGGAAATAAATACATTACATGGTGTGTAAAAATCAGTAGTGTGTGACAAACGAGAAAAAAATTACCGTTTGTCATACTCGTGTGATAATGTGGTGTGACTACGAGTCGGTAGGGGATTTTTATTAATATCCGGACAAAACGACCGATTTAAAAAGAAACTCAAGAACTAGATGCGCTGGCGAAGTGGGGATAAGAAATCTTGTATTATGATAATCTATAAGGTTTTCCAATAAAAATGCGATGTCCTAAAAATCGCCTTCGTAAAACACTGCGCCGCAACGAGTGTGGAGGAGCACACTCCGCCCCAAGCGCCCAACGTAGATGACGACGTCTCGCCCGAAGTCACTTTGAACTATGTAGAGATAGCGCTGTTACGGCTCAAAGCCAAAAACACCAATTCCGTACCTGACGGCATTCTAGGCTGAGCGTTGGTCCTGTCTCTAGAGGCATCTGAAAATATGGAAGAAAGGAAAATTATCCTCATCCGCAAAGACGCCTTGCGAACTCACCGTACTCCTACCAACCCATTGTATTGCTAGACTATATAAACTCTTTGAGCATCTCTCGGGCATCATAGCTAAGTGATTTGTCGAGCCCCTTACGAAAGTAAGACTGAGTTCGGGACAAGCAGTTCGGTTTTCGTCAGGGCGCTTCAGATTATCGGGGCTTCCCTTTCGGAGAGAGCTGTTATCTACCCAAAGCAGGACAGGTCTCGATCGGCAAATATGTCGTGCGGTGGAATACTTGGTGACTCGGTGATGGGCCGCTCCTGTAGGACCGCGTGTCGGTGTAGGCAGTGGTTCACATAACCGAACGTGTGTTGAGAGCCAGCTGATAATATATAGTGGTCAGCTCCACACTACGACTCTATGCCAGCTGGCTGAGTTCCTTGGACCAACCAGGTCTGCTCTCAGACCTTCGTACCGTCGCCATTGATCTGCTCTGAACTATTGGACTGGAATGGGTAACGGTAGCCAAGTAAAAGACAAAGCAAGGGTGAATTTTATTTATTGATCAAAATTGGCAATAAATACAATATTCAGTTACAAGTAGTTACTATTTACACGAGCAATAATTTCCTTTACACCAATCAACTGTATATACAATCGTTATCTTACATCTAATAGGTACAGTTACTAACTAGTCGGGGTGCGAGGGATATGCTCTATGGGCAACCTTACACTCCAGCGTCTGCAGACCCGAGACGGCGTGCGGTTTTAGTCGGTTCAAGCCCGACATAACCGCCCCCGCTGGCCGGTGGGGGGGTATCCGAGGGGATTTCCGCACGAAAAAAAAAAAAAAAAAAAAAGGTACAGTTACTAACTAATTAGTTCATCATTGAATCGCGCGGCGCTGCGCGGTGTTGCTACGTAAATAGTACTATATAGTATAGGCTAGTATAAAAAACGGCGGACTCAATTCTGCCGGTTCATTCCACTAATTCCTTACTGGCTCGCTGACGTGCGCTGGAGCGTGCTGGCCCACGGCTAAAATGTTTCGTGATCTGGATGCTCTGTGTCCTGTGTCACTACTTAACATTGCCAATGCCTTCGACACCTTGTCCTGGAGCTGTATCAGAGAGGCCTCTTCCAGATTGTTGAGGCTTCCCTTTCAGAGAGAGCTGTACTCTACCCAAGCAGGGCAGGGCTCAATCAGCAAACTATGTAGTGCGGTGACTAGGTAACTCGGTGATGGGCCGCTCCTGTAGGACAGCGGATTCGATTGGGTACTTGGTGGTGCTCTTTGAGCGGGTCTTGTCGTGACTTGCGGACGGTTACTTTTTCAAATCAGGCATAGATCCATCAGGGCTGGGCGATCGCTACCAGACAAAAGGGCATACCAATCATAAACAATAAGCGGACCTCAGGTTCTAAGAGCAAACTTTTGAAAGCTGGGAAGTCGCTATGAGGATGATGTTGAATTATTATTTGTTGTGTATAACAAGTGAGTAACAGTATTTTTGGCCCTTTACTGCGCGTTCTGGCTATAAATCACAAACTAGGGAATTAGCCTAGAATTAAATCACGAGCGAAGCGAGTGATTCTTACATAGACTACTGAGCACAGTAAGTGATTTAAAGGCACGAGACACCTAAAAAATTTGCTTGCGTATGAAACATACAACTTTTCACATCAACCAATAAGAAAAGTGTTTCAGGATTTTAGGTGAGGACAATAAAATGATATGTTTAATAGTTCCCAAACAACGCGCCGCGGCAGGCGCGCTTCACTTTTCCTCACGTTTTTACGCAGCAAAGGTACCCCTTTTGTGCCTGACAGGTGAAATAGTTATTTGTTCAATAATTGAGCAAAGTTATTTTTTGCTGCGAGTGTCGGCTTTAAATTACAAATTAATGAACGTTTAGTCGCCGAATACCTTTTTTTTTTTCGTGCGGAAATCCCTTCGGATACCCCCCCGCCAGTCTATCAATTTCGCGTAATGCCAAAATGTCATTTAAAATTGGCGTTTCAACTAAGTTTTTGCTCTCTATAATCCAACCATACGTCCGGGTCGAACACCTGACCCACGTGGAGAGCGGACACGCGGTCTAGCAATCACTGGCGCGGCCTACATGGCTCTGGAAACTGGTGCAACAATTATGGTCCGGGTTGGTACCACCATGCAGCTGTGGAAAGCCCTCCAAATAGCCCAACATTGGGTGGGTTGTGTTCAGGGTTCAGCAGTTGCACAGCCGGGGATGAGGACCCAGCCGACACAGCAGTTGTGGGACCAGTGGGGTATTGGCAGAGTCTAGTGTGGATGGCGTGGGTCGACCCGCCTGACAGGGAGACCCGTATAAACGGTGGTGCCGCTGGCCGCCCGCGGCATAGTACAGGGGCCCAACCGGGACTAACCAACCCGGGAGGCTGCCCCACCAGGTCGCGCATAATCCCGATGTGATTCGTCGTACCGGTTGGTGACCGGATGGTGGGTCCGGCGATCTTACTCGAGAGGGTACGGGGGCCCTTCCATTCGGCGGGTCGGCTACCACCATGCCATGCATCCATAGGCGATACCAAACCCTGCGCTTTGTCAAACTCTGCTGTGGCGTCTGTCTCCTCTTTTTTTTCACGCCTTCACTTCCAATTAAGATAATTATGGCAGCGCAAATGAGAAATTAAGTGCATAACACAGCGGCATACTCTTCTCCCACCAACACATCACTTTTTGAGGTGGAGTTCACGAATATTCGTGGACTCCATACAAACCTCCAAGCCGTCCACCATCACCTTGAGACGGTACGGCCGGCACTGTTTTTTCTCACCGAGACGCAAATACGCCGCCCTGAAGATACGTCTTACTTACTCTACCCCGGTTATGTGGTAGAGGAAAATTTCCTTGCAAAAGCCGGGGTGTGCGTGTAAATCAGGGCGGATGTTTGTTGTCGCCGCTTGCGCTGCCTAGAGGACCCATCCTTTTTTGTCCTCTGACACGTGGACCATGGCTCTTCTAGCCGGGTTTACGTGTGCCTATACCGCTCCCATCACGGGGATACCGAGACAACATGACTCTTCGACCACCTGAGTCAGGCGGCAGATGTTGCGCAGGAGCGGTTTCCGACCGCCGAAATGGTATTTTTGGGAGACTTCAACGCCCACCACGAGACCTGGCTGGGCTCTCTCAAAACTGACCATGCGGGACGGGCCGCCCACGCATTCGCACTGACGCATGACTTGACTCAACTGGTACAACAGACCACCCGGATACAAGACATATCAATTCATGAGCCCTCTTTGCTAGACCTTCTACTGACGACCCACCCAGCCCAGTACAGAGTTTCGGTACGAGCTCCACTGGGTTCCTCCGACCACTGTCTGGTCTGCGCCGACGTGCCAGTTACTGCACCTCCACAACCTATGGTGATAAAGCGACGACTATGGCATTACTCGTCAGCGGATTGGGATGGCATGCGAGACTATTTCGCATCCGTTCCGTGGTCTGAGCGCTGCTTTGATGGAAAGGGCCCATCGGATTGTGCTTCTGCCGTCGCTGGTGAAATCAGCTTAGGTATGGAATATTATATTGCACACACTGAGGTCACCAGCGCCCGCAGAACTCGGCGCGAGTGCGCTGATGCTGTTCAACGGAAACGGTCGGCGTACCGCGCGTGGACTAGGGCACGAGTCGAGTGCGATCCGAATGCAAGGCACCTCGAGGCGGCGTATAACAGGGCCACTAAGGACTGCAAGATACGTCAGAGCGGATGCCCAGCGCATGGCACGGCTTGGTCAGCAACTCATGTCACATCCCGCGGGTAGCCGTGGGTACTGGCGACTGGCCAAAGCCGTGCAATCCAACTTCTTCCCCCAGCCTTCGCTGCCCCCGCTGCGTTACCCTGACGGTTCACTGGCTCACGAGCCGCAAGAGCAAGCAGATATGCTGGTTAACCTCTTTGCGGCTAACTCCCGAATCGACGACTTTGGCTTGCAGCCGCCAACACCTGTCACTTGTAACCACTCAATGCCTGATATTCGTATCAGGCAATGCGACATCCGCGCTGCACTACAGTCACTCGACGTCCGGAAAGCCAGTGGCCCTGATGGTATACCAGCGGTAGTTCTTAAAAAATGCGTAGCGGAGTAAGCTCCAACGCTGACGCGACTGTATCGCCTGTCTTATTCCTCGGGATTGGTCCCGGGGGCTTGGAAAGAGGCAAACGTACAACCGGTCCCCAAAAAAGGAGATCGGTCCGATCCGGGCAACTATCGACCCATAGCTGTCACCTCAGTTCTCAGCAAGGTGTTTGAACACATTATTCACGCACAGCTCATGCGTTACCTAGAAGATCACTCCATAATTAACGACCGGCAATATGGTTTTAGGCCAAAACGATCAACGGGTGATCTGGCGTACGTCACACATCTCTGGGGTGAGGCTATGGACAAGCATGGCGAGTCACTGGCTATCAGCCTTGACATCGCTAAAGCTTTCGATAGGGTCTGGCACAGTTCGCTTCTTGCCAAGCTCCCGGCCTACGGTCTGCCATCTCGACTGTGCAGCTGGGTTGCCAGTTTTCTGTATGAGCGCAGCATCCGAGTCCTTTGTGACGGCTGGGCATCTGAGTTCATGCAGGTTAATGCTGGTGTGCCTCAGAGGGTCCGTCTTATCGCCCACTCTCTTTCTTCTGCATATCAATGATATGCTGTCCGTGGGCAGCATACATTGCTATGCATATGACAGTACTTTGCATGGGCGTTATCTCGGACATTCAGCGGCCAAGCAGACTGACATCGAGGAGAGAAGACGGCAACTTGTCATTGAGCTCGATCAGGACCTAGACCACATTTCCCAATGGGGATCTGAGAACCTGGTCGAGTTCAATGCCAAGAAAACACAGGCATGCGCGTTTACAGCAAAGGTATCTCCTTTCCTCCCCCTCCCAACTCTTCGGAACACACCACTACCACTGCAGGACAGTATCAACATGCTCGGTATGGATGTTTGCTGCAAACTTAATAATAAAAATTACATTGAGAGCGTTATTAAAACAGCTTCTCGTAAACTCGGAGTGCTGAACAGGGTGAGGCGGTTTTTCACGCCGGGGCAGCGGTGTCTTTTATATAAGACTCAAATTCGTCCCTGCGTGGAATACTGTTCTCACCTGTGGGATGGCTCCGCTCAGTACTTACTAGACGCTCTTGATAGATTGCAGCGACGGGCAGTCCGGATCATTGATAGTCCTGAGGTCACCAGTTCTCTAGAATCTCTGCAGCTGCGTAGAGATATAGCCTCCTTGGCAGTATTCTATCGCATATACCATGGTGAATGTTCCGATGAGTTATTTCAATTGATTCCTCCTTCTGCCTTCTTGTCCCGAACAACACGTGCAGGACTTAGGTGTCATCCTCATACAGTGCAATCGATACCATCGCGAACCAAGCGGTTTGGTGACTCCTTTTTTTGCCGGACCATAAAGCACTGGAACGCTTTACCCACTAACGTGTTCCCTTCTACCTACAATCCTGGGCTCTTTAGGCGGGGCGTGAAAAAACATCTGTTGAGGCCGTCTAGGTAGGGGCCACCATTCTAGGGGCAATCTCTAGAAATGGTGGCCACTACTTTTTGGACTTTCCCTCAGCTTATCATCAGGCGGGGTGCAGTCAATTGGACGGACTAAATATTAAAAAAAAAAAGAAAAAGAAAAGTACGGCTTTGCATATGTCGCGATAGGTCTAATTCTCATATTGCCCATTTAGCGATACGTCTATGTCGCAATAGGTTACTAGCTTCCTAACGAAATCCAACTTTCCGGACTAGTGGTTCTACGGTCTAACTCGCCTTCTGCCTAACTCGTTTTCGGTCTAACTCGCCTTCTGCCTAACTCGTTTTCGGTCTTACTCGCGTTTGACCAAACTAGCGTTTGGTCTAGGCATAACGCGACTTAGGCTCAAAGCGAATTAGGCACACAAAGATAAACACTTAATGAAGTTGTCTAGATTTGAGTCACGAGCGCAGCGAGTGATTCTAACATAGTCTACTGAGCACAGTGAGTGATTAAGGAACAATCTATTTAAAAAATTACTTATGTGTGAAACGTAGATACAAGTGTTCACCTCGATCAGTGAGAAGTGTGGCGATACCACAAATACCCATCGCCATCTAGCGACAACAAGTTGAACTACTTCGATACTACTACGTCACTACCGATCCTGAATTGCGAAAGGGAAGTTCGCGCGCTGTTATAACTATACAACATCCCAACGACAACCGTTGGGCCGCGGCCCGCCAGGTGTGATCACCTTGCCTGGTCGGAGGATCCTCCCTTTGTGTTGGAGGAACATCACACTCTGTTCCTCCACAAGTGTTATGATTATAGATGAGGGAAACAAGACGATATTTAGAATAGTTCTCATAAAACGTGGCGCAGCAGGCGCCAAATTTTATGAGAACTATATATAAACCACGGGCCCAAGCGCGCCGCGCGGTATGCCATGGTACCGCGCAACTAGGCGCGGTACCATGGGCCAATCACCCAGCATGAGTTTTTAGAAAAACCATCGCTCATTGTGGTGTTCCGAAGTCGAACCACTTGTACCCACATCACGTTTCGAGTTTTTACACAACAAAATCTACATACCTACATAAAACACAGGCCGGTATATACTTACCCTCTTCATAAATCGGGAATGACTGGACCGATTTTCAAGATTTTAGATTTTTTTTTCGTGCGGAAATCCCCACGGATATCCCCCCCACCCTCTCCGGTCAGTGGGGGTGGTTATGTTGGATTGGAATCGACCAAAACCACAGACTGCGTCATCTCGGGTCTTATATTGGTGTAAGGTCGCCCGAAAAGGCAATTCACTCGCACCCCGACTGACCTTGCGGCATTTTCGGCTTTGAGATGGGCTATCTCAAACTCGGTATGGCACGGCATGGTAACCATGGTGTCCGCGTCTAACACAGCTGATAAGGTAACCAACATAACTTGAATCAAAGGCGGAAAGAAGTTTGCCGGGTCAGCTAGTGAGAAATAAATAAATAAATATTCTACGACATTCTAACACAGTGCTATACAGACCCAAAGTAAACATAGCTTAACTAGCTTGTGTTATGGGTTCTAGAATGTGGATAAACATTATGTACTTAGATACATTTTTTTTGTAAATACATACATATTAAACATAGAAAGTACCCTTTTTATGTTGGATAGGTCTTAATTCGCCTAAACTTCTATGGTACAAACAGCACTAACATCGACTAACATTGGGACTAACATCCCTATGAAATCATAAAAAAATAACCTGTGAATTCTATGACAACGCGTCAGCTGGGACTGGCTTAGGCCGACAAGTGACAGCAGAACAGAAGGAAAAGGTCATTTAAACGGAAATGAAAAATTGTATTTATTCGTCCATTATTCTAATGAATGCGTTGTGAAGAGCTAATAATTGAAATAAATAATACACTACAAAAATGGATGTTGACGAGTGTGTTAAAGAATGGGAAGATTTAGTTGCAGATTATAAACGTCTAGAGGTATACAGTCTACATTTTAGACCCTATTTACTTTATCTCCTGTTCCTTTGATGATTGACATAGTTATTTAAAGCATTTAAACTGTTATTTATTCTTGAGGCTAGTCTTATATTATTCTTCTATACTAATCATATAAACATAATTAACTATTTAAACATTTTAGCGCTTTAATGAATTTTATTATTCATAAGGTATGTTCAAACTAAACAAAACTTCATTAAACTTAAAGCATTTAAGAAATCGCATAACTTGTCCCTATAATCCTGTCGGGTTATTTTTCACAATACATTTTCTGCAGACTGTAAATAAGGAATATGCTACAAAACTGGAGGAAGTTGGTGAGCTGCAGGCGGCGTGCTTAAAAGAGATCAATCACCAGAAATATCGCATGTCCATTATAGCCTCTGCAGTCAAAAGGTCAGAACTATACATTTGTCGACATTGCTACATTTAATGTCATTCAATAACATATTTCTAAACACTGATTTGTTTAGGAATAGTACAATGTAATAACTGAATACTTTATCAGATAAGTTCTAATAACATGGTTGTTAAGGTCTAATGCTCTCAACATGTTTAAAGATGTGAGCAATTTACCAGTATTTATGTCAGACTAGTTCCTAGCTATTGTTAGATATTGTTTTACTATATCATTAGAATTGGACTCTGAACCTAATAGTTTGACCTTTGCAACTCTATATACCTATTTGTTAGCATTATAAACACTCTTAGTCAGGCAGTAATAGTGAATAAAACCTATTGTTTTATAAATAACAGTCAAATAATCATGACTGGCCTTATAAAAAAAAAATTCTCTATTCTATGGAATTTGTAACTTGCCACATTTTCTAGCAGTGGTTAAAACTGGTTACTTGTTTATAAGGCTTTAATCACATAATAACCATACTTTACTGAGCTAACGGATTCAACAGGACCTATGAGTGTGCGATAGCTGCGCCTCGATGAAATACAATGTGTTAACAAACTCGAAAAGTCTTCACCAAAAACTAAATGAGTCTGTATAACTGTCATTAGATATGGTGAAGTAAGTGAAATGTGTTAGAACAATATGACTGTTGGATCTTTTGTTTATAAACTAGCTAACTCCGAGAAAGACCTGAGATGGCTCGTGGTTTTGGTAGTTTCGAATTGGCTATAATAACCCCCAATCTGGCCGGCGGCGGAGGGGTAACCTTGGGATTACTGCAAAAAAAAGCCCACAAGAAGCACAGTATAGTCGGGGACAATTAAAAAAAATCATATTACTAAATTCTGTCCACCCATTCTCGACTTCATTGCAGTCATCGCTTACATTAATTTGTCTTTTAAATATAGATATACATATTTAAAGAGAATAAGTAGTGTAAAACATGTATTTCTTAATATATCCCTTTTTAGTCCATTCTTCTTCTTCTTCATTTCAACGGCCACAAGATTTTAAGTAGATACAATAGATTACATAAATACAAATTTATACGTAATCAATTAAAAAGTTTATTCCATTCTTATAACAGGTTTGATAAAAAAGGTGTGACAAAAGATGACCGTATTGCGAATTTGGAGAAGGAAATAATGAAAAGGAAAGCAATGCTCCATGAGATCAAAGCTACGTTGCCGAAACAGAACAGTTTGTATCTTCGCATCATACTCGGAAATGTTAATGTTTCTATCCTCAACAAAAACGACAAGTAAGTTTCTCATATTTAGTGTTAGCCGTAGGCATTATTTTAACTAATGTTGGTTTTATGGTTCTTATTAGATTTATAAACTTGACCACAAGTATTATTTTACAGTTATTACTTATAATAATATAAACGCGAAAGTTTGTGAGTATGTGTGTATGTATATATGTATCTTTGTTGCTCTCACGCAAACCACCTCTTTCTCTGCACCACCTTTGGTTGACTGGTAGAGAATGCCTGTGGCATTAAGTCCGCCTATGTACTTGTGCATAAAGTTTAATAAATAAAAAATTAAAAAAAAACAGCTGAACGGATCTGGCTGAAATTTGGTACAGGGATATTTTATAGTCTGAAATAACACATAGGCTACTTGTTATCCCTGGAATAGGTACCCATGGGAAGCGGGCACGGGATCAGAATTCCACGCGGGCGGAGCCGCGGGCAACAGCTAGTAATTAATACAATGTTCAACCATAAAAATTCTGATTAAAAATAGTAAGAAGCCCTTAACTACAGTACACAAAGAACAACAGTATTGTGTCTTAGCCCTGTCCGTGTCCACAGTTTACCCGAGCTGGCTAGCGCCAGGGCGGCGAGAAGTGTCGTGCGGTGTTCCGCAGGGGTCGGTCCTAGGGCGACTCCTGTGGAACATCGGATACGACTGGGTGCTGCGCGGCACGTTGCTCGAGGGTGTCAGCATAGTGTGCTATGCTGACGACACCCTCGTTATGGCGCGGGGAGCAACGTACCGAAGCGCGGCACTGAAGGCCACGGCAGGGGTTGCTCAAGTCGTGGGTCGAATACGGCGGCTGGGACTCGAAGTGGCTCTCCACAAATCCGAGTCTATGTGTTTTCACGGGCCTCGGAGGGGGCCAGCTGCGGGAACCAGCTTAACGGTGGGGATCGTAAGCATCGGCATCGAGCCCACGATGAAGTACCTTGGGCTCGTACTCGATAGCCGATGGGACTTCGGACCTCATCTCCGAAGTCTGGTCCCGAAACTGAGGGGGGCTGCGGCCGCGCTATGGCGGCTGATGCCCAACGTTAAGGGACCCAACGCCCCCACTAGGAGACTGTACCTGGGGATCGTGCGAAGCATGGCCCTATACGGGGCCCCCGTATGGGTGGAGACTTGCGGCCCGCAACGTGGCTGTTCTAAACAGCCCGTTAAAAGCGATGGCCGTCAGAGTCATCAGGGGGTATCGCACGATCTCCGTCGAGGCAGCATGTCTCCTAGCCGGGGCCCCTCCATGGGACCTGGAAGCGAGAGCCCTTGCGCTGCTGTACCAGTGGCGCAAGGAGGCGCTGGAGCGGCGCCATAGGCCGGAGCCCCGAGAAATCAGGGCTCAGTGGTACCTGCTCCGCCAGGAACTCATGGAGACATGGAGGGTGCGACTTGAGCACCCAAGGTGGGGGGAATTCACCATTGCGGCGGTGAGACCGATCATGAAGGAGTGGTTGGAGAGGGACCATGGGGACCTCTCCTACCGGATGTGCCAGATGGTTACCGGACACGGGTGTTTCGGTAAGTATCTGTGGCGCATCCACCGGGAGACAACGCCACAGTGCCAGCACTGCGAGGATCCTGGCGAAGACACGGCGCTCCACACGTTGGTGGAGTGCCCTGCGTGGGCGAGTCAACGCCGGGATCTCGTTGCGGTCCTGGGCGTGGACGTTCTCTCGTTGGAGACCATGGTGAGGGCCGTGGTCTCCGACGGGAGCAAGTGGCACGCCGCCGCCTCTTTCTGCGAGCAGGTCATGCGCGCGAAAGAGACGGCGGAGAGGGAGCGGGAGAGAACCCTGCCCCCCGAGTTTCGCAGTCTGCGGGGAGGACGCCGCAGAATCATCTACGCCCGGGACTACCGACCTCCATGATCGGGGTCTGAGGACGGCAGTTGGCCGACTCGCCGTCCTTACAGAAGCAGGCCGTGGCGGAGGCGTGTCGTGTTCCCTACACACGCCTGCCAATTCACCGAAGCGGGATAAAACCCGACCCCACCAGGCGAGGCCGCGGTGGCGGCCAAGGTCCGCCTGCAACCCTGGGGTTATCCTTTCGAGGGCTTACCCGGGGTGCCCGGCAACGGACACTTGGGGAGGACACCGTGCGGTTTTAGTCGAGACACGACATAACCACCCCCGCTGGCCAGCGGGGGGGGGGGGTATCCGAAGGGATTACCGCACGTAACAAAAAAAAAAAAAAAAAACTCTGTCCGTGTAGTAAGTAACTTTATTCTTTTTTTTTTTTACGTGAGGTAATCCCCTCAGACGCCGCGTCGGGGTGTAAGGTTGCCCATAAGGCATTTCGAGATGGCCCCCTCGGGTTTGGGAACCATGGTGTCCCCGTCTTGCCGCGTTTTGCCCGTCAGGAGGCCTCACCTGCCACCCCCAGGTCTGCGCTCATGGAGGACGGAGGTCGTTAAGCGACCTACGGCGCCTGCCGGACCGGCGCGCGGCGGCGCGGGAGAGTTCTAAATCTCTCCCGGGCGCGCTCCGCACCATCGCCGCAATCATGCTGCCGAGCGAGAGGACTCCCACACCGATAGCTGCCATGAGGTCACGCCTCGGCACCTCCTACGCCGGGCAGTCCACCAGCGTGTGCAGCCCCGAGTCCTCGCTCGCGTCGTAGTGATGGCACTCAGACGTTGGCTCCTTCCTAATCCGATGCAGGTTGTCCCCGAAGTTCTCGTTACCGGAGATCACCTGCGTCAGCCGGTACGAGAGGCTTCCGTGTCGCCTCTCTAGCCAGTCCTCCATGATGGGCCTTACCGCCGCTAATGCGGCGTGCGCTTGTTGTAAGTACCTACAGCCGTGCGGTACGTAAACACGAGGGAGGCCTGCCTACAGTTCTTTAATTGAATCTATCTACTTGAGTTTCTTTGTTGTTTAGTGATTGTAAATATTATATTTTTTACTATAGGTGCCCGCGACTTGTCGTAAATCTTACTAGGTAGGTAACTTCTAATATTTTTTTACTCTCATAATCATTTCACAATGATATTTCGTCTATAGTTTGGCCGTTCAGAGAATGCGTTCCTGACACCTATCAGTTAGTCACGACTAGTGATGGGCACAACATAACACTGAGTTCGTTACCGTTCCTCCAAAATGAACCGCCGCCGCCACGTTATTTTTAAGATTATTTTCGTTTTAAATTGGCGGAATCATTTAAAATTTATATTTTAGTTATTTAAGTGAAAACCAAAAAAAGGTAATATTAATATAATAAAATTGTTTTATTTATTCTTTGTTACAAAGTTACAATCTGTATTTCTATGCAATAAAGTACATTGAATTGAATGTGCGTACAGAATATTAATCAGACTCCGATTCGCTTGAGGAGATGGTGTCTTATATATTGTGGTGTATAATTATATTATTATCAATAACAGAATCAATCCTGATATCTCGGTCAAAATGTTCCACAATCAGGTTTTTAGTCTTCTCAACAACCTTTGCCCAGTCATCTCTTGTGACTTCCCCGCAGGCTTCTTTTAATAGGGTCATCATGTTTTTCGTGCTGAATGGCGGGGAAGTATTGTGGCGGGCGGCGTAACCTTTTATTTGAGCCCAGATTACCTCAATCGCGTTATATTGGCAATGATACGGTGGAATTATTTTAATAATAATAATAATAATTTCTTTTATTTCTCACCACAATATACATAATATCAGTAATATCTAGCGTGGGACATAATCTTCTTAAAATCTAGGTATACATATATATTGCAGGAGACTGATGCCTAAGCTAGGCTCAAGGCCTGTGTTTCAGGTCATCAGGTCCCCACTTCTATCTTATTTTATTATGCACAATTTCCTTTAAGCTGACATGTATATCATGCAGAAGGTTGGTTGCAAAACAATGACATTTAAAAATACAGATTATTAAGAAACATTAAAAATAAAAGATGAACAGGGTTAGTATATGTGTGTATAAGTGCGAATGTATTTGCGTTTGTGTGTACGTGGGTGTATGTGTGAGTATTTTAGTCTAGTAAATTTTCGGTGTCTGCATAGTTAAGTTTCTGTAGCCAATCGGTTAGCTGTTTTTTGCATTTAGCCTTTGTCAGCTTATAGATCGGTTGCATTCTGCTTGTTTTATTATAGAGGAAACCACCCAAATGACAGAAAAAGCCCTGTGCAAAGCTAGTGCGGCAGGTCGTGAGATGGTGCTCCACAGGGTTGTATCTCCTTCTCCCACTGGGCAGTGTCGGGTCAAAAGGCAGCAGTGTATGCTGTTTTAATATTGTGTGCAATATAAACAACTGACGCACCGTCAATACTCTACTCTCTCTGTATAACTGCTCAGTAGGATATCGATAGGGTCGGAAAGATGATACCTTTAAAATGGCTCTTTGAGTTCTTTCTAAGGTTAATAGGGAAGTCTTTGGAGCCCCACCCCACGAGGTGATACAGTAGCCTATAATTGACTGCGCGAGCGCGCAATAAACCGATTTCATGACACTAGTATCGACCACATGTCTCAGAGTCTTAAAGACATAAATCAATTTACGCAGCCTATTATTGAGGGTGTTTATGTGCTCCTGGAACCTCAAATTTTTGTCAATAATGACTCCAAGATACTTGACCTTCTCAGTCCTAGCGAGTGGTTTGCAAGTACAGTTTTGTGTGAGGGGGTCTGTACAAGAATGGGCTATTACAGCATCAGGTGCTTTGTTTCTTTTTTTGTTTTTCCTACGTGTGTTCCTAATACAAAATGTCATGTAGGTTGTTTTGTCAGCATTTAGGGTCAGTAGATTTGTCTGTAACCAGCCGGAGACCGTGTTCAAGCCGAGTTGAGCATACTTATAAACGTCCTTCCATGAACTTGCGCTGAATAAAATAACAGTGTCGTCAGCAAAACTGATGATTTTACCGTTGGGAAGGGGGTGCATAGCCAGATCGTTCATATAAATGAGAAATAGGGTCGGACCGATGACACTCCCGCTATTAGAACGCGATGACCGTAGTCCAGAGCCAGTTCATCGATTTCGTATCGCACATTTGCCGCTTTATTTTCTTTAACTAATTTAATTAGCTCTGGTTTTAGCATCTGCATATTTGCGTCAATGCCTTTTGCTTGTAACCAAGCCACCATTTCTTCTTTTTTATTAGCTTGGGTAGGTGGTTTCTGTATTTGAACCGAGTGATAGGAGGCATTATCCATGAATATTACAGAAGGCTCTGGTAGGCTGGGCAAAAGCACGTTCTGGAACCACTCTTGAAATGTAGTGGCATTCATTTCCTCGTGGTAGTCATTTGTGGTTTTTGATTGAAATGCCAGTAACGCGTTCTCCACAAAGCCGCATTTTGCAGAACCTGCGTGGCATATTATCAGACGGGCCCCCTTACCCATTTGTACTTTCGACGTCGACACTTGTGTATCATCCGTCCAAGAACGGGAAACCGTGTGATCGGCGTTTAGCCATGTCTCGTCAATGAACACGACATTATCCCAGTTATCAATTTTCTTTGCTTCTCTCAAAAAACTTATCCGTTTTAAAATTATGTCGTATCGTTCTAATAAAATTTTTCTTTTGTCTGTTTTTTTATACGAAAAACCAATATCTTTTAAGATTTTGGTTAAAGCAGTTTTAACCCCGCTAAACAGTCCAGCTTCTCTTAACGATGCCAAAAGCTTCTTCCTGTTGAAATATTCATTTCTGGAATAGTAACCATATATATGATTTCTGATTGCATCGGAGTCAAAGGTGTCAATATCTGTCACGGGTTAGTTCTACGTTTCTTCTTCGGAATACGTAAAATATTATCTTCCGTGCCAGTAGAGCCGAACTTTTCTTTATTAATATTTGTTATCGTTCGTTTGCTAACTCCAAGCGCCTGAGAGACGCGTTCTTGTACTTGTTCGACAGCTACCAGGGGTCCGCCATTTTGGCGCTCCCGCTCAAAGTAATCTTGCACCTTGATGATTAACTCACGGGCTCCACTTTTCAATGTTTGTCCACGTTTAGGCATTATTATGCACCAAAAGTAAAAAGAACGCAATACAAAACACAATCGAATCCGATTTAGCGCCGATGTCAGTTTGAAAAGCAGAAACAGTCCATTAAACGATAGCCGGGTAATCAAATAAAAACAGATCGAAAACACTTGAAGAACGTGGTCTATGCGCACGAAACGACAACAGACGACTGTTTTAGCGTCACAAAATGGCGGCCCATAACGCCATTTGGGGTTACCATTTTTAATCTAAGTATAAAAATGTTAGTAACGCTATTTGGGGTTACCATTTACCACCAAAACAAAACGTATTATTTTATAAAGTATAACTGTATAAGAACAGATTACGATACTATTATTGCCTGTTATTGTTAGCACAGCACTACAAATTTAAAGCGCTGACATAACCCTGTAATAGCGCAGTATAGATTTAGAAAAATATTGTTTACCAAGTTATTTGACACTCAGTTTGGCACAAAATTATAACATTCATTGATTATTGATATAATAATGTTGTTTTAATGCTCATAATTGTTAAAACGGTAAACAACCAGCAAAAATATTTTTATCGTAACTGCAACGCCATTACAAAGTTACGTCGTCAGTTCAATCGCGACTTGTCAGGAACGCATTCTCTAAACGGCCAAACTTTAATTCAAATGATATGTAAGTGATATACGTATGACAAGTACATTATAAGTAGATAACGCAGCCTTTTTTTTTTTTTTTTTACGTGCGGAAATCCCTTCGGATACCCCCCTGCTGGCCAGCGGGGGTGGTTATGTCGTGTCTCGACTAAAACCGCACGGTGTCCTCCCCAAGTGTCCGTTGCCGGGCACCCCGGGTAAGCCCTCGAAAGGATAACCCCAGGGTTGCCGGCGGACTTTGGCCGCCACCGCGGCCTCGCCTGGTGGGGTCGGGTTTTATCCCGCTTCGGTGAGTTGGCAGGCGTGTTTAGGGCACACACGACACGCCTCCGCCACGGCCTGCTTCTGTAAGGACGGCGAGTCGGCCAACTGCCGTCCTCAGGCTCCGATCATGGAGGTCGGTAGTCCCGGGCGTAGATGAGTCTGCGGCGTCCTCGCCGCAGACTGCGAAACTCGGGGGGCAGGGTTCTCTCCCGCTCCCTCTCCGCCGTCTCTTTCGCGCGCATTACCTGCTCGCAGAAAGAGGCGGCGGCGTGCCACTTGCTCCCGTCGGAGAGCACGGCCTTCACCATGGTCTCAAACGAGAGAACGTCCACGCCCAGGACCGCAACGAGATCCCGGCGTTGACTCGCCCACGCAGGGCACTCCACCAACGTGTGGAGCGCCGTGTCTTCGCCAGGATCCTCGCAGTGCTGGCACTGCGGCGTTGTCTCCCGGTGGATGCGCCACAGATACTTACCGAAACACCCGTGTCCGGTAACCATCTGGCACATCCGGTAGGAGAGGTCCCCATGGTCCCTCTCCAACCACTCCTTCATGATCGGTCTCACCGCCGCAATGGTGGATTCCCCCCACCTTGGGTGCTCAAGTCGCACCCTCCATGTCTCCATGAGTTCCTGGCGGAGCAGGGACCGCTGAGCCCTGATTTCTCGGGGCTCCGGCCTATGGCCCCGCTCCAGCGCCTCCTTGCGCCACTGGTACAGCAGCGCAAGGGCTCTCGCTTCCAGGTCCCATGGAGGGGTCCCGGCTAGGAGACATGCCGCCTCGACGGACATCGTGCGATACCCCCTGATGACTCTGACGGCCATCGCTTTTAACGGGCTGTATAATACAGCCACGTTGCGGGCCGCCACAGTCTCCGCCCATACTGGGGCCTCGTACAGGGCCATGCTTCGCACGATCCCCAGTAGTCTCCTAGTGGGGGCGTTGGGTCCCTTAACGTTGGGCATCAGCCGCCATAGAGCGGCCGCAGCCCCCCTCAGTTTCGGGACCAGACTTCGGAGATGAGGTCCGAAGTCCCATCGGCTATCGAGTACGAGCCCAAGGTACTTCTTTGTGGGCTCGATGCCGATGCTTACGCCCCCTACGGTTAAGCTGGTTCCCGCAGGTGGCCCCCTCCGAGGCCCGTGAAAACACATAGCCTCGGATTTGTGGAGAGCCACCTCGAGTCCCAGCCGCCGTATTCGACCCACGACTTGAGCAACCCCTGCCGTGGCCTTTAGTGCCGCGCTTCGGTGCGTTGCTCCCCGCGCCATAACGAGGGTGTCGTCAGCATAACACGTTATGCTGACGCCATCGAGCAACGAACCGCGCAGCACCCAGTCGTATCCGATGTTCCACAGGAGTTGCCCTAGGACCGACCCTGTGGAACACCGCACGACACTTCTCGCCGCCCTGGCCCTAGCCAGCTCGGGTAAACTATGGTCCTCTCGGATAGGTATGCCTCGACAATGCGGCGGAGGTAAGGAGGCACTCCGTGATACGCGAGCGCCTCTCTAACGCAGCTCCAGGGTAGGGTGTTAAAGGCGTTGGCGATGTCGAGTGACACCGCCACCACCGCCCCACCCCGCGAGACTACTTCCTCCGCCAGGCGCCTAACGCGCATGATCGCTTCCACGGTGGAGCGCCCCCGGCGGAAACCGAACTGGTTGTCCGCCAGATCTGGCCCCACGTTCGTGAGATGCTCGACGAGGCGCTCTGCAATAATCCGCTCAAAGAGCTTGCACACCTCGTCGAGCAACACGATCGGCCGGTAACCGGATGGCTGATCCGCCGGCCAGTTTCCCCGTCTTCCAAGCCTTTGGAAACTGGCCCCTAGATAACGCAGCCTAAGAAACTACCTACTAAGTTTTTTTGTCACTTTTTAGGGTCACCTATTCACTAATTTATTTATTAATTCAGGTATTTTACTCGGTGGAAAATGCGAAATACCTACCTATCAAAAAATAATCAAATAAGCGCTAGTAGGGAAATAAAAATTATTTTGTACCTATTGAGTTTCCAGGTAATCTAAAAAATGTTATCTCTGGATGTTATTGAAGAATTCAAGGAACCATTGACAGCACAATATTGTCTATAATTGCACTTTACCATAATTATTATGTAATTACATGTCCTTATTTCAATCAAATATTGATCAATTGCATACGTACTGTTTACAAAACCCTCACACCGTCCGTTCTTCGTTACACCGGTTATGTGGAGCGTTAGCCGAATTCGAGGCGCTTAGTTCCGCTTTCCCGCGAACCCGCGTTCTGACCGTTTTATTAAGTTCAAGTTTCCTATTACATACCATACAGTCTTAGTATTTAATGACATACCTATTTTGCAAAAAACCACATCCACTTAGCGTCAATAAAAACAACCATAATTTGACAATTTAAAGTGTCCGTCAGGCTGACCCGGCCCTACGGCATTTGGTAACTTTTTTTTTTCGTGCGGAAATCCCTTCGTCATACCCGCCCCCTGAAGGTGTAAGGTTGCCCATAGAGCATATCTATCGTACTCCTTCGTAAGCTTACGTACTTATTTCGTTATCAATGAACCTCTTTTGTAAAAAAAATCTTAGGGCCAGCCGGGCTAGTCTGACGTTTTAAGGAGAAATTAATTGTTCTTTTAAGGGCCGGGCAGAAATTATTTCGTACATACTTTGTTCATTTCTTAATAAATATAGATTTTCTTATATTCACTATAAAATATTGAATATAAGAAAATATCAACCATGTAAAATAGGGAAAATGCAATTTGTTTAATTCACTTATTACTTCATTATAAATATCACAGTAATAAATATAAATGCTGTTGAAAGTGTTCAAATTATTTTTTAATTAGCGTATAAAATATCGATTATATTATAACCTGTTTGAACGCCACCATAGTTCGAGCGCTTTCGATGACGTCGCGTACCAGCTTCAGGATTATTTATGGTCCAAGATACCACTAACGCCAGAACTCACTTATTTTTACAAGGATAAAATGTATGGGCGCCTTGAGCGTATTGCTAAGTGCGCGGGGTACAAATTAAATGCCGTTTATACAACAAAGAGATTTATTCGCTCACCACAACCAGGCCTCCTTCACTCCATATACTTGCGCGCTATAATTACCTACCGCCCGGCCGAGCGGCCTCGGGCCGTGTGCGGACCAAATTCAGTGCGGTTTTCGCTAGCAAAGCGCACGCACGCTGTTTAATTTTAATCGCTCCGTTCGTACGCGTACCTACGATGCCGTCTGGTGCCTTATGTGCTGTAGATGGGTGCAAATCAAGTAAAAGAAGGGATAAACACAATACTGGTGGTAGAAATTTGATGACACAAATTTGTCACAAAATTCGGCCGGGTAGGTACCACCGTGCACGATTGCGAAAAACCCTCCATAGTAATCCAATTTCGGTTTGATTGCGTTCAGGGATCAGCAAGTGCATAGCCGGGCAGGGGGATTGTGGTCGCAGCACTAGTGGGACCGGTGGGTGTTACGCGGTGCTGCGACGACAATCCTCTTCTGATGAGGCCGTCAAACTGAGTGCCACCATTGTTAACATGGTACATGTATGTAATGGTGACCCTCTTTCCTGAGACTTTACCTTCAGCTTACCATCAGGCGAGGTGAAGTCAAATTGACGTGTCCTAAATATAAAAAAAAAACATTTTTCCATTTACCTGTCAATGAAGAAAGGTAAGTGATAAACTATGACTGTTTTTTGTCGTTTCAAAATTATTTTTAATAGGTCTAGTCTAGATGATACATGATTAGCTTGCCTTTCACACACAGATTTACATATTTTTGTTACATAGAAACGTCATACTTACCTTAAACACTATTTTAACAACGTTTAAAACGCTATTATTATTAAAATAAAATTGTGATAATATTTGACGGACAGTCGCGCAAACCTACCTACGAAACTTCCAAGACAAGTCGCGCGGCGCGGCAACCTGTCTCAACTTGTCGCGCTGTTAGCGTAAACAAACAAACTAGGATGATTCGGTTTTATGCGATTTGTAAAAAATATATAAGTAAATGTTTATGTAAAGAAAAATTAATTTAAAGATGTTTGAAGTTATAAAAAATAATTATATTGCAAAGGGTTCATTTTCCATGATATCGTCAAATAATTCTTGAGCTCGCCCCGTGTTATAGTTATTAGTAAATTGATAAATGTTAATAACCATTCAATGTATTTATTAGTATTATTTATTCATAATATTAAATTTTAGGATTGCCTAGTTTGGGATCTATTATAAATTCGCCATGTCGGTGTGTCTATACGTCTGTCTTTTAAAGATTTTTTATTTATTTTACCTACACACTGACCTCTATAATTATGTTTTATCTAGATGTATTGCACAGAAGTTATGTTAATTTAATTTTATCAAAGAGGCAGCCCTGCGATTGCTGTGGGATCGCGCGGTGCGAAGCAATCTCAACTGTACGGTTAAGCATTTAGGCACATTTTAGCATGCAGTGGTTGATGACGCGACGGAGTAGTCAATTATAGCAGTAGGTATTGGATTTTTTCTACTGAGTAAAGTATCTGTTACGTAGTAACTATTTAGTAATCTGTGCCACAACCTAGACAGCTAAATAACTAGCACACACAATACTCTTCCACAGTTCAAGCCGCTCAGCAGTTCACAGTAGTCCACAGTCGTTGCTTAAGTCGCAGGTATAATTCTCTTGAATCGCTTTGGTAAGATGTGTTCGCTTTCGTTTCCGAAAATTAACTGACTGCGTGTCGATAGCCGGGCGCCTTTTATAGCTCTTAATAAGGAGGGTAGAATGTTCCGGCATCATCTAAAGATAAGGCACGTTAGGTATCTAAGTAGAGGGGTGTGTGTTGGGTAACCTCCTCGAGTGTCGCTCCGATTCCGATTCCGCTGCAGTCCGGGGGGAACGGAATCGGAGCGGCCGGTACACCCTGGGCGGCGGTCAATGGCTTCCCCTTCACCCCTTCATAGGGTTGGCATTGATCGTCGGCCAATACCCAACGTGGCGGGAACACATCGCTCTCCGTACTCTTCTGCTTTCAGAGGAGACAGGATGAGCGATGCTGTTAGTGGTGAGATGGCCCAGGGTCAGCCGGGGTGCGAGGGATATGCTCTATGGGTAACCTTACACCCCGGCGTCTGAAGACCCGAGACGGCGTGCGGTTTTAGTCGGTGCAAGCCCGACATAACCGCCCCCGCTGGCCGGCGGGGGGGTATCCGAAGGGATTTCCGCACGATAAAAAAAAAAAAAAAAAAAAGGTATCTAAGTAGAGCGTTCGAGAAAAGTACCTACACAGACGTCGCGCCGACGTTCGAGGTGAATAACCTGGTATTCAAGATTTATAGGTAAAGTAATATAATAATAACTGGCGAAATGTGGGTGCTAGCACCTCTGCCTACCCCTTCGGGGACATAGGCGTGAGTTTATGTTATGTTATGTTATAATAATAATTTATTGAATCAATTGGTTACACTGGCACAGAATAAATAATAGTACAAGTCCAGAAGACCCTCTGTTTTGATGTTCACGAATGCCGCCTTTTTACGTGCCTATTAATTATTATTAGCAACGGACCGCACGTCAGTCGCGCCGTAATTGAGTTCTATTGCCCTGCGCGAAGGTCGATATTACTCCGCACCTTGCCGAAGATAGGGTTGTCATTTTTTGAAACTTCGTCGGTGGCAAACGAGCGTACGGTCCGCCTGATCGTAAGCGGATACGGTAGCTTTGCACTATTGTCTATTCTGTGGCGCAAGCATCGACTATGTCAGAATAAGGTACCCGTCTAGCACAACTATGCTTATTGCTTGGCAACTCTCGTTGCAGGACATAACGACACCCGTCACTTTTTCACAGTAGTGCACAAAAAGAGATTGGTACCTTTTTTTTTATGTGCGGAAATCCCTTCGGATACCCCCCCGCCGGCCAGCGGGGGCGGTTATGTCGGGCTTGAACCGATTAAAACCGCATGCCGTCTTGGGTCTACAGACGCCGGGGTGTAAGGTTACCCATAGAGCATATCCCTCGCACCCCGACTGATCCTGTGCCATTCGCAGTGTCCCCTCTGATAACAGCAGAGGGGTACCTGGAGCGACCACCCCCGCGGGCCTTGAAGGCCCGCCATACCCCGACCCCCTCGTGCAATGGGGTCAGCTGGCCCTGAAGGGGGCCGGTTGGTCAGACTCTTGGCCGTTGACGTTGACGCCAGCTACTCCAGAGGAGCAATCAATGATGCGTCATCGCCCACGTTGCCCAGGGTGCACCAAACTTGGAGGTGATCCAACTAGTCACACCCCAAGAGATAGGTACCTTTTTTTTTTATCGTGCGGAAATCCCTTCGGATACCCCCCCACCGGCCAGCGGGGGCGGTTATGTCGGGCTTGAACCGACTAAAACCGCACGCCGTCTCAATATAATTTCTCGCTCGAGAAAGAGTCACGTGTCACAGTTGGTTTAGACCGGCTGATAAGCGTTTTATAGTCTAGGAGCTAGCAACCAAATTCATTGAAAAAAAAATAAGATATTTACTTACTGATTACTTTTTATTGGTTTACGTAAGTAAATACTAAAGGTAACGCGGGCGTGACCTGTATTTATTGCTTACTTAACTACAAATGCCTTACTTTTATATACTTTTTTTTACCATCTTTAAATTGCCGGTTGTTAAATTTAATTGTTGCATATATGCGAAACCTACAAAACAATTTTAATACATATTCCACTGGGAAACATGCACATGGTGATTGTGGAGGTATATTTCTAAAAAGTTCTATAAGTTTGCTGCCTGGATTACTTTGAACACAATTTTCAAAATTTTCTATGAAAGTGGTTTCAAAATTTTGTACATACTCTATAAAATCTTTTGGTGGCATTTTTAAGCTGCCATAAATACTAGATTGGTTGTTGAATGCTTTGTATCTAGTAAATCGATTAGTCTCGTCTAAGCCTGCAACTGATCTTGAAATTTCATCTATTAAATCATTTGAAATTTCATCTATTAAAAACGTATAATCCGAATTTTGATCATTGTTTCTGCAACCCGCAGCAATGCAATATTTCATTGCCCTTATTTTATACATCGTATACAATATGCGCTTGCGACGTTGGTATGCGGGAGACACGCGAGCGAGTGTCGCGGCCCACGGCGGGGCAACCACTGAATAAGCAACCCCGGGGATGCCGCCGGCATGTACTTATAATTTCTCGCAGATCGGCGGAGTGACACCCCCCTGACACTGGTAGGTATAGGTATTCGATGTACTTGTGGTTTTGTGTTGGCTTTTCGAGATTTTTCTACACTGTTCGGTAGAGCACTTCGACACTAACAATGCGTTTTAATTTCCAGGAGATTTCAATCAGTAGTTTTCGAGATATCGATGCTCGTTGTAACAGTTTACAAATGTGAGTTCTGGCGAAAGTAGGATCTTACTACTAATTAACTAACTTACTACTAAATAACTTAGTATGATAGTTGATAACACAGTTTAGTTTCAATTAAACTCGGTAAATATATAAATTATTGTTGATGAAATTTACTTTTAGGCTGAATTTCAAATCGTTCTAAAAAAATCGTTCAAAATTAATAATTGGGTTCTCAATGTCATCCATTGGGTAAAATTAATAACACAGTATGGGCTGCATTAAAGTCGGTTTATATAGTTAATGAATTAGGTGGAATATCGTCATGGAAATAATAATATTTTCTCTGAAACACGACTAGCACAGACCTAGACTATGAATATGAATCCCGTAAGCTGCTATGTGACGTCATTTTCAATTCGACCAATGGTGACTCATTTCGCAAATTCGAATGCCGCGCGCGTATGTTGCACTTTTTGATTTAAGTTTTATGCAATTCAATATAAAATAAACAAAAAAAGAATGACTTAGTTGTGATATTAAGCCCATTGCGTATCCGGGGGGGGGGGGGGGGAGGGATAACTTACATATTCCCCATTGTACATTTCAATATCTACATACATAATCTCTAGAACGAGATTAATAAATATTTCATTACAATATTTTGATAAGACTAAGTGCAAAGATATATTTATACGCTTAATCAGAACCTATCTAAATAACCAAGTCTTTTTTTGCTCTAATACTTTAAGGTCATAGTTATTTCGAGGATCATTTATCCCATGGCTCGAATAGACAGTGGCGTAGCTATCATGGGTGGCACCCGGGGCGGATATTGTAGGTCACACCCCTAAACTCAATCAAAACTGTTAAAATAAAGCAGAAAAGTAATAATAATTTATGTTTTATTAAAATAGAAGTATATTACAAATCATTGTTATATAGGCAGTTAGTTAATAAAAATGTCTTTTTTCTAGATTTAATACTTGCAAAAGTCCGAAATAACATCAAATTATATTTTGTGTTGTTTCATGTTTTATTCTTAAATATATATTATTATATATTTTATAGAGAAAGAAAAGGGAACTAAAGAAAAAACTTCGAGATGCCAAAGCCTTGGGCGATTATCATCTTAGTCACCAACTGTCTAGGGCATTAAGATCAAGGTATATCGCAACAAATAGCAAACAATTGCGATAGTTACGATAGGGCGAGGCATGAAGTAAATTTTGATAAAAACCCTTTTCAGTACTCAAAAAACATCTTTATAGGCCAAAATGGTAAACTTCTTTTGACCAAAGAACAAACTTACGAACATTACAAAAACACATACGAAATACTTAAATGCAGAACACCATACAATCAACCGGAAACCCAAAGACCCCACGACCCTCTAGTACAATTCCAAGGGAATGCACCTACCATAGAGGAAATAGAGATACAAATAAAAAAGAAATCATCTAAATCGGCTCCGGGCCAATGTCCAACAGTTCGTAAACATCTCACAAATATATTCAGTAAAATCTGGTCAAAAAAGAATGTAGGTACCAGTCGCATTTGGCGAAGCGGTTTTCGTTCTCATTCCAAAAAAACATGAAGTGACCCATCCTAAAGATATTAGACCGATAGCACTAACACAATTTCAAAAATATTTTTCTCAATTCTACAAACAAAAATGTGTCATTTTATGGTTAACAATAGGTATTTCGGACCTAACCACCAGAAAGGGTTTTTACCCGGCATTTCTGGTTGTCTGGAACACAATAGTCTGTTAGCGGAAAGTTTAAAAGATGCCAGAAAATACGAAAGACAGATAAAGGTATGTTGGATAGACCTAGAAAATGCATTTGGCTCAATTCCACATTACCTTATGGTATACGTGTTGCAATGGTATAACTTTCCACCCGTGGTCATAGAGATAATCGAGTCGTATTCCTCGCAGCTAAAATTGGCTATTAGCTTCCAAAAAGTACACACTGAACCATTACGGTATAATGTGGGACTGTTTCAGGGATGCTGCTTGTCGCCAATAGCATTTAACATAGTAATTAATATCTTAATTACCAAGTTAATACGTCACGAAAAGAAATGGGGTTATCGGTTTAAAGTAAATAACATATACTCAGAGTCCATCTTAGCTTTTGCTGACGATCTCGCAATACTGACGCGTAATCCAAAACAATGTCAGGAACTATTAAAGGAAGTCGATGAGTTCTGTTCGTGGACAAATGGACTGAGGACGAAGCTCAGTAAGTGTCACTGTCTGTGTCTGGGTAGACGGGACACCAAATTTACCTCCTACGACCCGGGACTCTTGATTGGGGGTAAACCAGTTTCCATAGTCGCTGAATCAGTGCCATTTAAATTTCTTGGGAGAAAGATAGACTATAAAGGACGCACACCATCCTTATATGAACTTGTCGATAAGTTTATAAATGACCTAAATAAGATAGATCAGCTACCACTGAACAATATCAAAAAAGCTTGGATATATGACAACTACTTAACATCACGTCTGACTTGGCCTTTTCTGGTGTATGAATTCGGTAAAACCTTACTGGCGAAAATAGATGCAACTGTCATAAAATCGCTAAAATCGTGGCTTGGACTAGCGCACTCTGCTGATTCCTCTGCTCTATTTAGGGATCAAAATAATTTTGGGATGAAACTTAAGAAACCATCGGAGCTCTATAAACACCTTAGAGTTACTAAAGCCCACATCTTAGGTAAATCCCAAGATGACACATTCAGGGCACTCCCGAAAGATAATAACGCGTCCGAGCTTGAATCTATACTCCTATTTCATGAACGATTTATGATAGGGGTCGAACAGAGTGGGGGGAGTACGAGAGCCAGAAAGGGACCAGGATATACTTAAGTCCTTTCTAAAACAAGACGAAAATGATATATATCGAGTGCACGCGATGAATTTGGAAATCCAAAATGAATGGTTGACAATGGGAGAGTTCTGCATACCTTGATCTATGACTGGTCGCCGGCCCTGTTAAAATTCTATCTTAACGCCTTTTAAGATGACCCTCCCAGACCAGAGTAATCTGGTAAGGTGGGGGAAGGCCACAGAAAAACAATGTTATACTTGTGGTGAGCAATAGGGACGGCTAGACACATATTAGTAGGATGTAGGGTGCTTCTCGATAGAGGCCAATACTCACGCCGCCACGATAAGGTGCTTATCATCATACGTGGTGGTAGAAATTTGATGACACAAAATTGTCACCATTTTCGGCCGGGTAGGTACCACCGTGCACGATTGCGAAAAACCCTCCATAGTAATCTAATTTCGGTTTGATTGCGTTCAGGGGTCAGCAAGTGCATAGCCGGGCAGGGGGATTGTGGTCGCAGCACTAGTGGGACCGGTGGGTGTCACCCGGTGCTGCGACGACAATCCTCTTCTGATGAGGCCGTCAAGCTGAGTGCCACCATTGTTAACATGGTACGTGTATGTAATGGTGACCCTCTTTCCTGAGACTTTACCTTCAGCTTACCATCAGGCGAGGTGAAGTCAAATTGACGTGTCCTAAATATATAAAAAAAAAAAAAAAAAAAAGAGTCTGGCAGTAGCTAGAGCCCAAAAAGGATTGACTACTAACAGACGTCATATCAACTTTGTGTCTGAAGGTTCATCCATAACATCCAGGAACAAACCTTATTCAATCTTAGATACTGCCCCAGATTGGACTCTCCTAATCGACACGTATGAAAAGCACTATAAAATTCCGGAGGATGTTGGGGTTTCGTCATCTAGACCTGACATATTCCTTTATTCTAAGAGGTTAAAACATGTGGTTCTTGTGGAACTTACTGTACCGTGGGAAACAAATATACCGAAGGACCATACAATAAAGAAAAATAAATACTATGGTCTCACAAACGAATTAATCAAAAACGGTTACGTGGTTAATTTGTATGCAGTGGAAGTGGGAGCGAGAGGTATACCAGCAAAATCTCTCTATAACCACTTAAAGATGTAGGCCTATCGAGAGCTACAATAAGCTCATTACTAGGACGAATGTCTAAAGCGGCACTAGTAGGTTCGTATCAAATTTGGTTAGGCAGAGAGGGGAACTTGGGTAGTGAAGGTGAGTGTTGATGTACATCAACAAAAGGGGCCCCTTCTAAACCTACACTTGGGTCGCAAGTACCAGGCACTGTCCCGAGTTCCCAACTCAGTAACGCGATGGACCCGGCACCCGCACGGAGAATCCATGGATTGCTAAGAATATCGGTCTCTTTATTGTTTAATCTGGTTTCAGTCATTGTAGACCGCAAAGTAATTTTTAATTAATTTTAATATGCAAAAAATCCTCTCACATGAAGCCAAACTGATGCACATATACTTTAGTACGACCGTTAGATTTGGCAGAGTTTCTGTTAAATCCCATTCCACAATGAATTTCAAATAGTCCAGATTCAACCAATTAGAAACTGTAATATTGGCCGCTTTTAAATGTCTTCTCAATCTTTGTATCTCTAAGAGGAGTTCTGTTCCTGATGCCTCATCGTAAAGGCCAGTAAATTTTGATATAGCAAATTTTAACTGATCAGTGTTTGCTAAAAGCAAAGTGTTTGACTGCACAACCTCAAACAATGAATCTACATGTTTAATGGCCTGTAATCAGGTTTCGAGTTCAGTATTGAATCTGTCAAGATACTCTAACATGGTTTTTTGAAGTTCCGCTCTAAGTGTAAGTCCAGCATCGGTGGACGATGCTAACTCACCGGCTATTCATTTCTTATGACGAATTCGTCGTTCCATCGAAATGTATTCTTCCGATTTTTGTACAGCAAAATCTATTGCCTCTTCTGCGAGATGCAACCGTTTCTCTCCAATGAAAAGACGAAGTGCTTCTAGTTTTTTGGCTATTTAATCAACACTTAAACCTTTACTTTGTAATGCAATGTGAGCATTGTTCACTTCCCTTAGCACATCCTTCCAAAAGTAAAGATAGCAAAGAAATGAGATATTGCACACAGCAGGAAAGAAGGAAATACCATTAGTATTAAATTTTATTATTAGATCGGAATAGATCCTAAATTTTAAGAAATATAATTTATAATAAAGGTACGATACACCTAAATATGACCAATTGACCAAAATTATTACCTAAAGGAATATCGTAATTCGTAATACGTGTAGAAACATAAATAAAATATGTTTACGTTAGCAAAACAAAAAAATACCTATTTTGATAAATAAATATATTTAGTTGTAAGACTTTTCCAGACTATACAAAAAAAATTTTTTTTTTGTGGGCTGAATCACCCGCGTCCTTAGGAGAACACCCTGTAATGAATCCCTACACGTGGCCCCTGGGTGATGCTAATCAGATGATACTCTGGTGGTAGGTTTCGACCGATGGCTTGTGACCACCCACCGAGCAAAGACGTACCGCCAAATAGCCTGGCTGTGTTCCGGTACGATGTTCGGTGCAGCCACTGGGGAGGATGGGTCGAAGTAGCTTTATGTATGTCCGGTAAATATCTGGCACATCCGGTAGGAGAGGTCACCGTGGTGCCTCTCCAACCACTCCTTCATGATCGGCCTCACCGCCGCATTGGTGGATTCCCTCCACCTTGGTTGCTCAAGTTGCACCCTCCATGTCTCCATGAGTTCCCGGTGGAGCTGGGACCGCTGAGCCTTGATTTCTCGGGGCTCCGGTCTATGGCCCCGCTCCAGCGCCTTCTTGCGCCACTGGTACAGCAACGCAAGGGCTCTCGCTTCCAGGTCCCATGGAGGGGTCCCGGTTAGGAGACATCCCACCTCGACGGAGATCCTGCGATACCCCCTGATGACTCTGACGGCCATCGCTTTTAGCGGGATGGTTGAGCGTTTGAATTTGTCCTTGAAAGCGGTATCCGATTGGGGTGATACTAACTTGGTCAAATTCAATGCTACTAAGACCCAGGCGTGTCTTTTCTCCGCCAAGCGAAGTCAATTTCAGCCAAACCCCACATTCCGAAATGCATCCGTGCCGGTAACCGACCGCCTCGAGCTTCTTCTGGTTTCTGACAACCACCCTCAATTTTGGGTCTTACATTGAGGATAAAGCGTGAAGTAGCAGCTAAATTGCTGGGCAGTATGTACTTCACACCTGATCAGTAGCTCAACTTGTACCAAGCGCAGGTTCGATCCTGTATGGAGTATCTGTGTGATGGCTCAGCTAAATACCACCTAGAAGCGCTGGAGACAATAGAGAGACGGGCCAAGAGGCTCATTAACAACGATGCACTCATCGAGAAAAGGCTTCAGAGCCTTGAACATCAACGCAAAGTTGCAGGCCTATCGGTCTTTTATCGGATGCATTTCGGAGAGTGCGCTGGAATTGCACAACTTGATACCTCCAAGCCCTTTCCACCTATATGCTCGGAATCTTCAAGTCTCGAGTGAATAGGTTAAAGTCTAGACAAACGTGATCCATCATAGACCACATCGTCACTTACGACCAGGTGAGATAGAGATCAAACGTGAGCTAAAAAAAATATTACTGAACTGCGTCTAAAACACCTTCTGTACTTGTCATTTAGTAAATCTCAAAAAACTAATTTTAAAATACCAGTTCTAAAAGGGGTTAAAATAATTGAAGGTTTTTCAAATACTCTAATCTAAGCTACTAAATACTAAGTGAATTAAAAAAGTATTACTCATAATAACAAAAACACTTCACTCACTTACCTCGTTTTTGTATGTTAATGTGAATATAAACGATATATATTAACGAACTATAATAACTGAGATAGAATAACTTGTGAAACCATTTTTATACTAAAATTTTGGTTCATTATAACTTAATAACAAATACTTTGCATTAAACACGTCCACGAAAGAAATGTTGAAATTAATGCGGTCGGAACCAAAAGAAATTATCCAAGCCCACAAATGACCTTCTGACTAGCGACAGTTACGCGCTAATGGGATATTACATTTTCAGCAGGGATTGAAAACCGGTACCAATTTCGGTTCTGGTTCTACATTTAGGTTCTTATAAAGGTTCCCCTTTTCGGTACGGTTCCGGTTCCAGTATCGGTTCCGGTTTGGGTTCCGATGTACCGGTTCCTAGAACCTTTAAATCGGATGATGTTATACCGGTTCCTTGTCATCCGTTTTAAAGGTTCCTTACGGAAGAGGGGATGTGTGTTCGGAGCAGGGAATGAATAACCGAAATTTATTGATGTTCGTGCCGCGGCCGAGCCAGACAATGCAAGTTGTTTTGTCATTTTGCCACCATTCATGTTTCTGCGTCTACCTTGTTTGTTAACATAATCACAAGTGTGTTGGAACTTTACAACTACATAGATTGTCGCCAAGATGGATAATAAAAGTAAGTAAGGTAAAGGCACCCAATACCGACCCCTTAAAATTGGCACCAACCTCCGATCCATTCATAAAATCGTAATTTTAAGCTGTTGTGTGTAAGACAAATGTTTTCTTTAGAGAAAATAAAGATGTATTTGTAATGCACACATTCATTACTTGCTTGTGTGCGTAAACCAGCGATTAATTTTTATTTTCAAAATTAATAGTTTCTCGTCGGACTCCGAAGATTGCGCACATTTCATATAGCTTTAATTTGCCTAAAATTCAATATTAAAAAGTGGCGGTGATAAGAGCCATATTCACAATTTTATTCCTAATGCAACCCATGGCACTGTTGGGTTTTTACAAAGTATGTTAATTTCCATTTTTTTTTCGTTATAAGGCGTCTATTAATAAATTAGCTATACCAATTTAATATCTTAGTATGTCAAGCTTTATTAGAGCTATTAGCGTCATATGTTTAGTTGTACCGATAGCTGTGAAAATCAATTTTATTCTTGTGCAAATGTTTTGATTTCCCTAGGATGTATAGTTGTCTATTGATGTATTTTACGGTTAAAATATGTTATCATATAACCATATAAATGTCCATAAAAGTAATAAAATTACTCATCATATAAAACATCAATTTTTTTAGCTTGTTAAAATTGATTTTCCGTATCACCACCAGGTTTTTAGCCTGGCAGCATAGCCATTTCGTGTTCTCCCACTGCAGACGCGACTAATAATATATAATAAATAAATAAATAATAAATAAATATTCTACGACATTCTACACAGCGCTTTCTAGACCCAAAGTAAGCATAGTTTAACTAGCTTGTGTTATGGGTTCCAGAATGCGGATAAATATACTTATATACTTTTTTTTTGTAAATACATACATATTATACATACGAGTAGAAACGCCCAGACCAATGCAAATAGACATATTCATGCATACAAATATTTGCACTGAGCGGGAATCGAACCCGCGCTCCCTAAGAGGGTGACACAGGGTGCACTCAACCCCCCCCCCTCCCGCCCTGCAAACGCCACTGCAAATAGATAGAATGGAAACGAATTTGCAAGCAGCATTATTTTATTATCTAACCATAATTATTTCAATTAAATTTTTAAGCATTTTGTATGCTTACCTTTTTCTTCTAAAGATTTAGATCGGAAAAAGAGAACATCTAGGACGGGACTTGAACCCGCGACCAGTCCCTTACAGGGGGAATGCTCTGACCAACTGAGCCACCTAGACACGTCCCAGATATTCGAAGTTCTCCGATACATTACTACGTCTTAAGGCGACGTTGGAGCCATCTACCGTAATTCTTGCGAACTACGGAAACAATGAATAACTTTACAGTCATTTTTAAACATTGTTTTTTGATGACTCCGCCTAATTAATTCAATTAAATTTTTAAGCATTTTGTATGCTTACCTTTTTCTTCTAAAGATTTAGATCGGAAAAAGAGAACATCTAGGACGGGACTTGAACCCGCGACCAGTCCCTTACAGGGGGATGCTCTCGTTCAAGTCCCGTCCTAGATGTTCTCTTTTTCCGATCTAAATCTTTAACCATAATTATATTACGAACCTTCATAATATTATCGTATACTAATAATAGTCAATGACAAGGAGAGGTCGTACACTCGTAGTTTATCTACTCGACGGACTTATGATTATAGTATTATAATTGATAACAGACGAAATACTCAATTTTTGTCTATGACGCACGATCTCTTTCTTTCTAGTTGCTTGGTAATATGCGCTATCTTTTACTTCTCCTTGTATAAACATAGATTTTATAGTCGTTTTGGAACGAAATATTTTGGGCACAGTTTCGATAACATTTTTTGATAAAACAAGCTTTTCTTTTTATAAAACTCAAATTGAAGTCGTTTGCACAAATGAAATGAGAACTCGTGGTAACTCCTTTCAATAATTTCACGTAATACGCTTACTACGTTTTACTACAATTATTTTCAGTCAACATTTCCGCATTCGGTAAATAATGCAGACCAACCGATCAGAGCCCATTCTCAGCGCCAGTGGCGACATGTGACGACCGCGTCGAACCGCTGCCGGCGGCGTACGAGCCATTATTATAGGATATGCCTCTATTAGTAGGTACCTACGAGGTCGTCCATCCGGTTTATTATGTATACGCAGTGCGTGAATATCAATGGATACGCCGCGGTAGGACCTAGTCATGGGGCATGACTAGGTCCTAGACATTTATTTGTGATAAAACGACTTGTTTATACTCGTGAATACGAAACTCGTGATGTGTTATACAGTGCCGTATAGTGTAGGTAGGTACGTCTTCGAATTCGTGAAAAATGATAGAGAAAGACACATTAAATACGCTAATAGACAATAGCATAAAACCATAAAAAGTGCCCGTTGTGTATCGAACGTGGAGGTCCCGCTCGATTTCGAGCAGTTACTTTATTCAGAGAAGTGTAAACTAACCTTTTTAGTTCGTCTATGTCTATGTAAGTTTATTATTTTGTAAACAGCTCTAATTATTTTAATACGTCTGAAATCCACTACTCGCAGTCCGTTGCAGTGTTTATTTTGTTATCACTACATAGACCATAAACTCATTAACGTTAAAATGATATCCTAATAAAGTATTTCTGACGGTCCTATGTCCTTTGTCATAAAGTATGAACAAACATGGAGTACTTGTTTCGCCGGCGGCGCGTTTTATACCTATTCCCGCGCACTTATGAACAAGGACGCACCTTCATTCATAAAAAATTGTCAATGAATTACCGAAGAGCTAATAATGGTTCTCGAACGAGTGAAAAATATTATAAAATGGTCAACTTTTTTATTAAACCTGTATAGCAATTTGGACATCTCAAAATGGTACCATAGATTCCGAGTAACCCCCTTTCGGGTCCAAAACGACTATAAAGTCAGCGTGTATACACATAACTCACAAAAGTATACATACCTATAGCGTTGAAGCAAATTTTCGACCCAGTCGTCACTCGTCGCCATGTATTAGTTGTTATGTTGTTATGTATTTAGTGTTAATATTAATTGGTTACTTGAAAAGAATAACATTATTTGAAATTAAATAAATAAACAATTCTACTCGTTTGTATTCTAATTCCAGTGACCTACCTTTTTTTTTTTTATCGTGCGGAAATCCCTTCGGATACCCCCCCGCCGGCCAGCGGGGGCGGTTATGTCGGGCTTGCACCGACTAAAACCGCACGCCTTCTCGGGTCTTCAGACGCCGGGGTGTAACGTTACCCATAGAGCATATCCCTCGCACCCCGGCTGACCCTGGGCCATCTCACCACTAACAGCATCGCTCATCCTGTCTCCTCTGAAAGCAGAGGAGTACGGAGAGCGATGTGTTCCCGCCACGTTGGGTATTGGCCGACGATCAATGCCAACCCTATGAAGGGGTGAAGGGGAAGCCATTGACCGCCGCCCAGGGTGTACCGGCCGCTCCGATTCCGTTCCCCCCGGACTGCAGCGGGATCGGAATCGGAGCGACACTCGAGGAGGTTACCCAACACACACCCCTCCAGTGACCTACCTAATATTTTGGATAATAAATCTCCGTCTGACCAACATTGCTTAAGTGATTTGGCATCAAACGAAATCGGAGAAATGTTCGGTCTGATCACATACTCCTCAGATCTGCTTTTAATGGGGTCCCTGCGGTTCCCTGGATGACAAAGTCAAGTTGGCATCTAAGAAACTTGGAGTGCTCAACAGGGTGAAGTAGTGCTTCACTGTGAAGCAGACTTCTTTATAAGTCTGACCCGTTCGACTCGGTGCAATGACGGGCGCTGAGGTTTGACGACAAGCCCATACTTACAAACTGTGTAGAGCCTCTCAGTCTTGGAGAGATTTTGCCTCTCTGTACGTGTTTTACCTCCTATACAATGGTGTATTCAGAAAAATTGTTTGATATGATGCCCCAGACAGGGAACCGACCGGAATCGGTGTCAAAGCCGCCACTAAAATCTGCCGCCCTAGACTCCAGCCTACTCAGCCTGCTGGTAAATCTGCCACTGCTCTCTGGTGTTACATGGTATTCAGAGTCTGATGATGGAGTCGGAAGGTGGCCATAAGAGGAATCGAAAGGATACGCCATCCGCTTATTATTTTCCAATACCACCGTGGGAAAGTGGCGGGACTGTGCATACTCCAACTTAACCGACATACACCCCAGGTGTTGCGAATATTTAACGGCGTTGGTAGCCGCTTATCATCAGATGGGTCCATATGCTATTCTATACTATTATAAAATTGTAATTTGTTTTGTACATAAGAGATACCTTTTTTTAAAAAGAACTTGGGTTTTGTTAAATAAACGATTCTGAACACAAAAATATTCTCTTTCTTTTGGAATTCACGGCTGTCTGTCTACTTTTCGCGATGGACGCAAAAACTACTGAACGGATTTTGATGCAGTTTCTATTAGAAAGGTCTTGATCAAACTTAAAATCAGCCGTATGTGTGATTGCAATTGATTAAGTAGAACCGGAGATATGACCAAAAAACAATAATCGATCTAGTTAAGTTGTATGTATATGGTGTACAATAAAGAATATTGTATCTATCTATCTACATACTAACTCGACTTCTTGCTTTTTCTCTAAACAAAATTCATCGAAGTTGGCCCATCGATTATTATCATTTATCCATTGAGAAATCGGTTGATAATTCATATTTTTTGACAGGTTCAAATATAAGGACGAATATGAGAAGTTCAAGTTGATCCTTAGCGCTATAGCATTCGTGTTAGCTGTTGCAAATCTATACATAAATTTCAGGTAATTTTTACTCCAACTATTTAAATATGTATGTGGTTTCGAAAGTCATCTCTCTCTCCCTGCGTTGAGTGCTATGGGTTCGATCCATACATGATATGATTCATGTGATTGAACGACCTAGGGATAAGTTCTTAGTGCAGGCAGTGTGGTTTAGGAAATAATATACTCTTATGAATATAAGTTTTGATTGAAGGACAATATTAATGAAAATAAAATATAAGGTAATGACAAACTTCATCAGTTTGGATGCTTAGTTTATTTTGTGATTGTATTTTACGATACATCTTAATATCAACAAAATATGGAAAGTTTATTTCCAGATAAAATAATAAAAAAGATGACACTGGCATGGGTCCCGTACGTAGTTTCGAATGACGTTGCAGCGATCACTCCGCTACTGAATGTCGAAGTTTAAAATGTCGACGTATGTTAGTTCTAAAGTACAGGATCTCGATGTACGCCAGTTCGAAAGTTCACTGCAGCGAAGTATGCAAGGCCGACGTATCTTTAGTTCGAAAGCATACCAACGTCATTATTGTTAACACCCCGACTCAGAGTACCCCGACTCGGATAGGTTAGGTTAGAAGGCTAAGGCGGGAGCGAAGCGGAGCGGAGCTCCCGCCTTAGCCTTCGTGGTTATTTTTTTTTTAACCACCTAGAAAATTAATTGTTGTGTGTCTCGTGATATTGTCTTATCAAATTTTCATACGTCGGCCTTGCATACTTCGCTGCAGTGAACTTTCGAACTGGCGTACATCGAGATCCTGTACTTTAGAACTAACATACGTCGACATTTTAAACTTCGACATTCAGTAGCGGAGTCTGCAGCGATAGGTCATTGTGGCGAAAAACTTTTAGCGTGGTACTCTGGAGCGAAAAGTCATTGAAGCGAATTCCACCAGGGCGAATGACACCGCAGCGACAAACAAACATTGTACTATACAGTACGACTGATTTACGGTTATGTTCATTACCTTTTTCGTTTTCGATTCGTTTCTGGCACTTCGCCGGCCGCTACCGCGGCACGCTCGCTCCGCTCGCTCGGCTCGTGCGTTGTGTGGTCACAATTCTAACCTAACCTAACCTAACCCTATTACACTGTATAGTACAATGTTTGTTTGTCGCTGCGGTGTCATTCGCCCTGGTGGAATTCGCTTCAATGACTTTTCGCTCCAGCGTACCACGCTAAAAGTTTTTCGCCACAATGACCTATCGCTGCAACGTCATTCGAAACTACGAACGGAACCACACTGGCATTGGTCTCGGGACTATAACTTTTAGCTGATATTTGATTGCGACTTCACTCCTAGGTTGGACTAATTAAGTTTAGTTTGTTTTTTTTTCTTAAGTATTATTTAGTGCCGCACAAGCTCTGCGAATGTGTAGAATTGCTCTATACCTAGACGGTAATAGGGCACGAATAGACAGTCAATATATACAGGGTAAAAACTTTAAGTGTGTCCAGCCGATTATTTACACCTTTTTATAGATATGTATTGCAAAACTTTATGCAATTCATTCACTTAACCTATAAAACAGCAAAAGAAAAAATATTAAAAGAAAAATCGGCTTGTGTTAAGAATTTGTATTTTTGCCGTTCCCATAAATTTATTATAGCACGGTTGCAAGTTTTGTAATAGCTTTAAAAATGACGTGGTAATCAACTAGAACCACTTAACGTTTCCATCCTGTCAATATATGTTGATGATATTGATAATATTGACATCAATATTGATGTGCAAATGCGATTCGTCCCTATATAATTGGATCACGATTCTGGATCGCGATATATATTGACTGTCTATGCGCGCCCATAGACTAGGCTTCTATTATTCTGTGTATAATACACAATATTTCGCCAATGCCCTGGGCATTGCAGATAAATAGAGTAAAAGTATGTTTACCAGTTTTGTTCTATTTTAAGGCCTTTACAATTAATACTGCTGTTCCTTCTGGTATGGTACTACTGTACATTGACGATCCGGGAGAGCATTTTGAAGGTCAATGGCTCTAGAATAAAGGGCTGGTGGAGGTTGCACCACTTTATATCCACGGTGGTTGCTGGAGTGCTTCTCATCTGGCCACAGAATGAACCTTGGAATATGTTTAGACATACCTTCATGTGGTTTATCGCGTATATCAGTAAGGACTATTTTTATTTATTACTTTTTATTTTTTCTTACTACGGATTTTTACTAGTTAAGAGTTTCAACTGCAACATATATTCTACACAACATTATTCTTTCACAGGTGTAGTCCAATACATGCAATTTAGATACCAAAGTGGAGTGTTATACAAGCTAAAGGCATTAGGTGCTCGACATAATATGGATATTACCATAGAAGGTTTCCATTCATGGATGTGGCGGGGCCTTTCGTACCTATTACCATTTTTGTTTGGTGGATACGTATTCCAGTTGTACATTGCATATACGTTATATAGTCTGAGTTATCATCCAGATGCCACCTGGCAGGTAAGAAATTCTTTATAAATTTTTGAGAAGCGGTTCAACTCCCTTTTCTTCCAATACCTAGCTGAATATACTAGAGATGTTCTTGGCTATGTTTACATTCCCTACAATTTGTCGGAAACTTCTTGATTAAAAACTATACAGATATAGGTATCTTTGTTTTTGTATAAAAACTTATATCAATTAATATACAGTGAGAGTAATTGCAATATGAAACAAATATATAAAATGCATGTCCTGTAACAAACGACAACAGGTTCCAGCATTAGGTATGTCATTCCTACTGATTGGCATCGGGAACTTCGCTACGACTCTCATCGTCATACCGCAGAAGCTCAACGAACAGGTACAGTGGAACTGAACGAGACATGAAATCCAACGCTGCACGCCTTTGTGATGTAGATATAGATGAAATGAAGAATTTGGCAGATTTCGTTCTCGCTTTAAACTTTAATTCCCCTCTAAAGATTAACTTTCCAATGTGCTATTATATTTTTTAAGTAGAATTGCTGGCCTGGATAAATTCAAATGTGTTAACATTTTTAGTAAAATTCCTCTCCTAGACAAACTCGATTTGTTTTGTATAATCTTCAGTATTATTCCTCTCGTAGATATATTTTCGAAAGTGTTGTTATAACTTTTAGGAGAATTTCCCTCCTAGACAAACTCGAATGTATTCTTATTATTTTTAGTAGAATTCCCGTCCTAGGTAAATGTCGAATGTGATGTGTTGGTTCATTTTTAGTTGAAACCCCGCCTGAATAGAATATACTCTAGAATTTATTGTCATTATTAGTAGAAAAGTGCTCACTCATGGTTTCAGCTTCTTTTAAAGTCTGCCAAATTCTCACGGTGCAGTGTAGCACATAGTCATATAGCTTTCGGATGACATCATAACGGCTATTATATTTGACGTAATCCGAACACGGTTTATATTTAGTAAAGTAGGTATCAAGAAACTTTCATCCAATCACTTCAAAAATAAAATCTGATTTGAGTGTGCTGACGTGTCAAGAATGAGAAATATGTGATCTTGTTAACGAGCTTTTGAATATGATCGATTAATCGCAAACTTACTACCTATACGTATATAATCATTTTCTTTTTTTTAGTCTCAAAAATACAGCTTCGAAAATTATTATGTACTCGTAACAAATACAGTTATTAAATTTGTACCTAGTTGAAATGGTATATGTTTAGCCACATGAGGCCAAGCACGGAATATGTTAGCATGATATCTTCTAATCCGTGGTTTGACAACACGACGCGATAACTAACATTAGTTAACAGTTAAAATCGAGATTTGACTTTTGTTTTAAAGCTCTGATGAATTACGACACTAGTTAATCAAAGTAATTACAAACAGCTTATACTGTGATCAGTGGATCGAATACAATTCTTTCTCACATACCTTTAATTTGATGTGCTCATGGCTCATTATCTTTTTTCAGTGCTGCATAAATATTGATTAAAACGATTACAATGCATTGATAGTATTGACATACTTTGCCATGGACCAATTTGTACAATAGAACTTAAAACTTAGATCATTATTTATTGATTTTTTAATCATTAGGTTATTAAGTTTCGGAATTGCATTTTACATTTTTTTACATCCAGCCGCACGCGATTATATTTACGATACAAATAAAAGTTAAATTTTTTAATGCAAGGTGTAAATTACATAATGGTAATATTATAAGTATTTATTATACGGTCGGGAATCACTTAGGATAATAATAAATATATTTTATGACATTCTATTTGAACATTTTACATCAATAAATATTTTATATTATTTTATGAGAATTTTCGCGTGCGCGGAGTGTTAGGATTTGTAACCATATTCGATAAACTTTTCTGGTAAATTTATTTATTGGTAATAATTTATTTTTATTAATAATAATTTATATTACCTAATTTTGTACCGCGTGGGCGCAATATTTTAATCAATTTACAGTAGGTTTTTTGCAACTGTACTTTATTAATCAAAGGTTTTTGTTAAGATACTAATGTAAATGATACAACGATTTTTTATGTCATGTAGACATTAAGAAGCTTGTATAAGAAGCTTCCTGATAGACATACATACAAGCGTATTTTTGGAGAAGTGAACAAGGTAGGTGCCAAAAAAAGATTTGTTTTTAAGTTCTTATTTAATTAAAGTATTGCAAAAAGACCTATTTATCTCTATCAGGAGATAAATTGCCCAAAAATAGTTTTAATTCCATGCTATCAATGGTATATGATTATTTAATTCTTTCCACGTAATCCTAACAATAATATAGGTTTAAGTCGGATAAACGATAAAAGAGCTGAAGTATGTAGATATTTATTACTCTTAAATTAAATTAGCGTTACGTGAAAAAATGATGATTCATTTTATGTCATCGTTATTTTAACAACCAATGTTTATCGTGAGTATCAATACAAACAACAATTGTACTTGTATAGTAAGGTAATATTCAGGGTTCGAAGTATAAATTATGACAGCTACTTGGGTTTTACTAATAAATAATTATATGAAATATAGATACACAACTATTTTAATCTAAACCAATTGTGATAGGTAGTAGAGTAGCGGTCCCGTACGTAGTTTCGAATGACGTTGCAGCGATAGGTCATTGTGGCGAAAAACTTTTAGCGTGGTACGCTGGAGCGAAAAGTCATTGAAGCGAATTCCACCAGGGTGAATGACGCCGCAGCGACAAACAAACATTGTACTATACAGTGTAATAGGGTTAGGTTAGGTTAGGTTAGGTTAGAATTGTGACCACACAACGCACGAGCCGAGCGAGCGTAGCGAGCGTGCCGCGGTAGCGGCCGGCGAAGTGCCAGAAACGAATCGAAAACGAAAAAGGTCATGAACATAACCGTAAATCAGTCGTACTGTATAGTACAATGTTTGTTTGTCGCTGCGGTGGAATTCGCTTCAATGACTTTTCGCTCCAGCGTACCACGCTAAAAGTTTTTCGCCACAATGACCTATCGCTGCAACGTCATTCGAAACTACGTACGGGACCCGTAGAGTAGCATAGGCGCTTCTTAGATAATTATCAAGATAAAGGATTATTAATGGTATATAATACATTACGTAGTTTGCTTGTAAAAAATTTACTATTCCATTTTTGAGTCCATTCAATCCATTTAATATTTTCTTACCAATAATATATTAAGTACTGTAATATTATATGATAAAAGAAAATAAAAAAAAATTCTCTATTTTTTAATTCTCTTGATTTATTAGTAAACTCCGTAGTGGTCATTACATAAATTGTTAGTTATTTAAGGATTATAAGACACTTATTATCATTAATGTTTTTATCTTGAAAATTATCAATATTTTTGTGTTAGAATGTTCAAAGCCTATTTATGTTGCATGAGTCTCTGATTATTATAGGTAGTAGATACGCATGTTTTGGTCTTTATTAGTTTTAAATAAATAATTTGTAAAATTGTCACTTAGCTTTCAAGTATTGCTCTATGATAGGTGATGCGAATTTTGCAACTTTAATATTTTTAAAACTACTGGACATAGCTTTGCTTTTAAACGTCAATTCAAATGCGTCCTTCAATTATAAATGGCGAGTAAAGGAATGGAAGAGCTGTTATGAGGCTATATACATTTGACTATATACATTATAATGACAGTACTATATAATTTATGTAAATATATACTTACATAATATTGCCACTTTGTAGTTTGTCACTTCATAGTAGGTGTTTTGTTACAATTATTTAATAGATCTGACAAGCATGATACAAATTTTGTCGGTTTTCAAAGTGTTTAAGACACGTTAAAAAAGTTGAAAGTAATCGTTAATTTTGGTTTAAGTACCTGCAAAGTGAACAAGGTGTATCAAGCCACGATATACATATACCGTATAACACAGGGCGCCCCACGGTGATGCTACATGGAGGGAAAGTATCTTAAATAATGTAGACAATTTTACTGAAAGGAGACTTCATTTTGATTTTATAAACAATTTAAACTGCATTCAAAGATGATTGAAAACTCGATTGCCACACTTGGTAATCTAACCGGCTAACATCTCAAAAATTAACATCCTGTACTTTTAAGGTATCAATTGATAAGTCAGACATCAGTCATAAGAATCAAATCTCTATAACAGACATGGTAAATTAAATAAAGGAAAATCCATGAGATTTAGATTAATAAAAATGTGTTCCCAAATTTTTATCTACTTTTTTTACTTACTTTGTTATCTTTGGTCCTGCGACTAAAAGGTAGAAACCGAAGCTGTAGAAAATTCAATTTCAACAAAACTGGTTTTACAAATTTTCTGTGTGATACATTAGTTTGCTCGATACAGCGCAGCGTAATAACTGTTAGGGAAATCTCCATTGGTTTTATATATTGAATAAAAGTCATTAACTTAGTTCACTTTGTATTATTCTTAGAACACACATTTCGACAATCTCTTTTTACACGCGAATCATAGACAAACTGAAGAAGATACCATAAACAATAATCCTTAACCTTTTTAAATCTATTGCTTTGAAAGATAGGGCATTGCTCCTCATTCATCACTCTCCCTCAATGTTCTATCTTTCAACTCCTACATTACACAAATACAAAACTAAATTACTTTACATCACTAATAACATAACTAAACTTTTACTTCTCAACAAAACAATTTCTATCATTAAAACCTGTGAAGGTTTCATATTTACCTTATAAAACCATAACACTTAACTTTATGTTGCTCACTACTTACTAAAACTTATAAACAAATTATATCCTAAACTCAATTAGTATTATAATAACACTCTTTTGTTAACTTGCTACCCATACTTAACATAATACTGAAAACTTCTAAATATTAACTCAGTATGTATACTCATACAGTTTCATATGGATATATAAATACCTTACTATTTTCCTACTAAATATACTCCCATACTTTTAACTAAGTTAATAAACTGAATCTTAGGCAACGGTTTAGTCAAAATATCTGCCATTTGTTGTTTAGTTGAAACATACTTTACAAATATACCTTCTTCCACTTTCTGCTTTATAAAGTTATACTTCACATCTAAGTGCTTTACACGTTTCTGATCTGTACTTTTAAGGTATCAATTGATAAGTCAGACATCAGTCATAAGAATCAAATCTCTATAACAGACATGGTAAATTAAATAAAGGAAAATCCATGAGATTTAGATTAATAAAAATGTGTTCCCAAATTTTTATCTACTTTTTTTACTTACTTTGTTATCTTTGGTCCTGCGACTAAAAGGTAGAAACCGAAGCTGTAGAAAATTCAATTTCAACAAAACTGGTTTTACAAATTTTCTGTGTGATACATTAGTTTGCTCGATACAGCGCAGCGTAATAACTGTTAGGGAAATCTCCATTGGTTTTATATATTGAATAAAAGTCATTAACTTAGTTCACTTTGTATTATTCTTAGAACACACATTTCGACAATCTCTTTTTACACGCGAATCATAGACAAACTGAAGAAGATACCATAAACAATAATCCTTAACCTTTTTAAATCTATTGCTTTGAAAGATAGGGCATTGCTCCTCATTCATCACTCTCCCTCAATGTTCTATCTTTCAACTCCTACATTACACAAATACAAAACTAAATTACTTTACATCACTAATAACATAACTAAACTTTTACTTCTCAACAAAACAATTTCTATCATTAAAACCTGTGAAGGTTTCATATTTACCTTATAAAACCATAACACTTAACTTTATGTTGCTCACTACTTACTAAAACTTATAAACAAATTATATCCTAAACTCAATTAGTATTATAATAACACTCTTTTGTTAACTTGCTACCCATACTTAACATAATACTGAAAACTTCTAAATATTAACTCAGTATGTATACTCATACAGTTTCATATGGATATATAAATACCTTACTATTTTCCTACTAAATATACTCCCATACTTTTAACTAAGTTAATAAACTGAATCTTAGGCAACGGTTTAGTCAAAATATCTGCCATTTGTTGTTTAGTTGAAACATACTTTACAAATATACCTTCTTCCACTTTCTGCTTTATAAAGTTATACTTCACATCTAAGTGCTTTACACGTTTCTGATCTGGATTTTTTTCAATTTTTATAGTACTAGTATTATCCTCAAAAATAGTAACGTTTTTAATATTAATATTCAAATCAACTAATAAATTGATAAGCCAACATGCTTCCATAGAAGCTTCACAAAGTGATACCAACTCTGCCTCAGTGGTACTAAGTGCAACAGTTGGATGCTTTCTAGATTTCCATATGATAGTATTATTAAATAATTTAAATAAATAACCTGAGGTTGACTTTCTATCTGTTGTGTCTCTTGCAAAATCTGCATCTGCATAACCAATTAAAACAGTATTTGAATCACAACTACTCTTACTAGAAACCAAATTATAATCCACAGTTTGTTTAATATATCTTAACAATCTTTTCAAAGCTTTAAGTAATTTTTCACATGGTTGAGACTGAAATCTACTAAGGTAACCTACAGCAGTGGCAATATCTGGTCTTGACCCTATCATTGCATACAATGAACCAATTAAAGATCTACAGTTATATTCCCAACTAAAATCTACCTCACTGCTATCAATATTTAAAATAAAATTTTGATCCATTGGTGTGTCGCAACCCTTACAATCTTGCATATTATATTTCTTTAAAACTTGCATAAAATATTTAGATTGATTAATATGAACTTCCCCTGGTGACTTATTTATAGAAATCCCCAAATATTTTAAATTATTACTTCCCATATCTTTCATCCGGAATTTAGTACATAAAAATTGTTTTACCATATTAATTTTTTTTAAATCTCTCCCTACAATAAGTAAATCGTCCACATACAAAAGTAAATACACATCCTTCTTCATATACAAACAATAATCATCCTGTGACCTTTTAAACCCATTCTCTATAATTGTTTGATTAAATTTTTCATATCAATATTTAGGCGACTTTTTTAATCCATATAATGACTTTAACAACTTTAGTACATGACCTTCAGGTACCACTAACCCCTCGGGTGGTTTTAAGTAAACATCTTCCTTAATGTCCCCATATAAAAATGCTCCTTTTACATCCATCTGGCTAATGTGTAAATCCTTGTGTGCAACTATTGACAGTAAAATTCTTAAAGTTTGGAGTTTCAATACAGGTGAATATGTATCTTCTATTTGATCATGTTGCTTAAATCCGCGAACTACAAGTCTTGCTTTATATATTTCTTGATCTACAAGCTACTTTTTAGTAAATATCCATTTACAATCAATCAATTTGTCATTTTTCCTTTTAGGTACTATTTGCCAAGTCTTACTCTCTTCTATCACTTTCAACTCTTCTTCAATAGCTTTATTCCATAATTTTTCACCTTCTCTTCCTTCATTATCTTTGTAGTTTATAGGTATATTTTCACCACTTGTCAATAATGCATATAATGTTTCTCCATCGTCATCGTCTAAATTCATTTTATAATCTTCTTGCCACTTCGGTTTCCTTCTCTGCCGATTTACTCTCCCTGATTTTATACTCTCTTCATTATTTATCTCTTTTTCCCTTTCAGATATCTTTTCTTCATTTATATTTTCCTTAATACTTTCTTCTTCTTCTGCACTATCAAATTCTTCATCAATAGTTTCACTTTTCCTTTCATTGTCATTATTCCCTTCTCTTGGTTTGTCATTGTTCGGTATGTGTATATTATTATAGTCATTATCCTTTTTCTTCCGTTCATCGAATATAACATTTCTAGCTACTACTGTTCTATTACTTTCTTCATCATACAATTTATAACCTGAAGTACAATAGCCTACCATTATCATTTTCTTACCATGACTATCTAATTTTTGCCTTAATTGATGAGGGATATGATTGTATGCAATACTTCCAAATATACGCATTGATGAAACATCCGGTCTTTTTCCTGTCCACAGTTCACTAGGTGTCTTATCTCTTCCTACTGTTGGACTTCTATTTGTTACATATGCCGAATATAATACAGCATCACCCCAGAACTCCTTTTCTAATCCTGAATCTAATAAAATTGTCCTAGCCTTATCCATTATAGTCCTATTCATTCTCTCAGCCACACCATTCATCTCAGGGTTATATGCAACTGTGTATTGAATCATTATACCATTCTCATCACAAAATTGTTTTAATTCTTTTGAAGTATACTCACCACCATTGTCTGATCTAAGTTTACGTAATTTTGTATTGAAATTATTTGTAACATAATAATAATAACTTTTAAATTTATTATACACTTCAGACTTTTCTTTTAAGAGATATATTATAGTAAAATGTGTATAATCGTCAATAAATGTTACGAAATATCTATAACCTTCCCTTGATACTGGAGATATTGGTCCACACACATCTGTGTGTACCAATTCCAACGGTGCTTTAGCTCTATATCCTAACCGATTAAATGGTTGTCTTGTCATTTTACCTAATACACATGGTTCACACAGTGAATTCTCATTTATTGACCCTAGTTTCTCACTTAATCCATCTACTAATTTTTTATTGAAAAGCATACTTAAACTCTTTAATCCTAAATGTCCAAACCGTCTATGCGACAGCTGTCTCCTCTTCATCTTTTTTATTTGAGACAAAATTACATGAATCAAAATTTGGTTCTGTTTCAATAGTGTACAATGAACCTTCACTATTTCCTATCATAACTAAATTGTTAAAATAATAAACTCTGACCTTACTTTTTGAAAAGTCTACATGCATATTATGATTTCCTAATTTAGATACAGACAGCAAGTTTTTTCTTAGTTCCGGTACATAGTATACATTTTCAATAGTTCAGTTGATTGACCTTTTGCCTACAAAACAAGTCAATCTTATATTACCAATGCCTACTGCATTTAATACTACACCGGCCTTTGCCGCAGCAATAACCTTAGGAACTGTCAAGTCTACATACTCTGTAAATAAGTATTTTCTATTAACTAAATGATCTGATGAACCTGAGTCTACATACCAAATTAATTTATCCTTATCTTTCATATAATTATTAGCTGAAAGCTCGACGTCGCTTCTACCTGCCATGAATGTCATATTATTATCCTTTTCTGCTGCAAATGTATAATTATTATTTCCTCGACCTTGTCCTCTCCATCCATGTCCTCGTCTGTTATTTGAACCTTGTCCTCTTTTGTTATTCCAACCTTGTCCTCGTACTTGTGAAAGTCCTATTCCTTGTCCTCTCGAAAATCCTTGACGTCCTTGTGAAAAACGAAAACCTCGTCCTCTTGTAAATCCTTGACCTAGTCCATGTCCTTCATTTGATCTGCACTGGTTTGTTTATGTCCTGGCTGATTACAATTGTAACATAAGAAGGCATTACTGTAGTTTTGTACTTTATTTATTTTATTATCTTTCTGCCTCTTTTCTTTTTCACCAAATAGTCGTTCTTTTACGAAATCCAGTTTTATATCGGTCATTGTTTCTAATGTTGTAACAACTACTTCGTACGACTTCGGCATTGACAGCAAAATGTAATTAATTTTTTCTTCGTCGGATAAGATGGCTCCCGCATCGGCCAATTCTAAGAACATGCCGTCCATTTGGCTAAAATGGTTAACTAAACACGTTTTTTCATTGAACTTAATATCACTTAATTTTCTTCTTAAAAATAATTTCTCTTGTATACTTTTCTTCATGAAATTAGCTTCCAGACGTTTAATCATATTGTACGCTGTATTTTCGTTCCGAATATATTCCAAATGTGTGTCCGCCATTCCACCAATGATAATATTTTGCGCCTTCGCTTCCAACTTTTTGTTTTCGGGCTTACTTGCAAACGCGGCACTTGTAATCGCTTCCTCGCATTCATGCTCCCTCAATAAACTTTTTATTCTGAATAACCACGTTGCAAACCCCGTTCCATCAAATGGTTTTATGTTATATGTTTTGAATTCCGTCATCTTGATCTGATCACTTTAACTTTTCGACGCAACTAACCAATATCCATCAACATTAAACGCTCCGTTTTTGTAACCACGCTCTGCTACCACTCTTAGGGAAATCTCCATTGGTTTTATATATTGAATAAAAGTCATTAACTTAGTTCATTTATTTATTTATTGATTAGGACAGCCATTGGTTAATACAACAATACTATGCTATAATTACACAAACGATCGATCTATTTGGTTGTTTAACCTTTTAAGGCAGCCACTGCATGCTCAATTTTGATCGAGTTCAAGGCTCAAATCGGGCCGGCACAAAAAAAAACAAACAACATAAAATACACAAACGTCACAAGAAAAGTTTTAAAATAGTAATAGATTAATTTGTCACAATGGTGCATAATGTCAAATTTAAATGTAAATTAATGTCAAGTAAGTAATTATAATGCAATCATGTCAATTAAACAGTTATTATGAGTTATATCTAAAAAAGGATAATAAAAAAAAAAAAAAAAAAAAAAATTGAATGAATACATATCAACTTCAAACAAATTAATGTCAAACGAATCAAATCAAGTTAAAATCAAAATCAAAATTGCAATCAAAATCAAAATCAAAATCAAAATTAAAATCATAAATTAAAATCACAATTAAAATAAAATATAAATCAAAATTAGTTTCAATGACCAATCAGGAATGCCTTGAGAATCGCTAACATTGTTCTAGGTCAACTTTAATTTGATCATTTTTTTGAAGGTGGTGAGTGAATCATGGTAGATATCCACTGACGAACTGCAACTATTAAGTAACCGACATAGGCGGGGAATGACTGAATTCCTACCAAACTCTGTTTTCCTGAGAGTGGCTGCAAGAGGTGCGATCGCTTTCCTCGGGTTTCTCGAAGGCACAGTCAGTCTAAATTTACTCAATAACTGTGGGCAGTCTATCAGCCCTCTCATAATTTTGAACAAAAAAGACATATCCAAAAAGTCTCTACGCTGGGCAAGAGATTGCACACCGAAGTGTAGCTGCCTCTCATTGTACGACGTCAAGGAATATTTCAGTCCTACACTGTGGCATAAATGCCATAAGAACCTCTTCTGTACTCTTTCCAGTCTTAAAGAGTGAACAGCGTAGTGCGGCCTCCATATTTGACTACAATACTCCAAAATGCTACGGACTAAGGTGTTATATAATAAAATCTTTGTATTTGGTCTTCGGAAAGCTTTTCCATTACGAATGACAAAACCCAGCATTTTCGAGGCTCTCTTGATAGTCTGCTCTATATGAGGCACAAAAGTTAACTTACTGTCAATGACAACACCCAGGTCCCTCACAGTTTCAACCTCCTCTATACTACTGCCCTGTATGCAGTAGGACGATGCTGTAGGTTTTAATTTCCTGGTGAACCTTATAAAGCAGCATTTTTTGGGATTCAGTTGCATGCCGTTCATAGTGCACCAGTTTATCACCTGATTTAGGTCATTCTGCAATTCAGTAACGTGATTAGATGTTGAAATTACTTTTGCAATTTTTAAATCATCAGCATACATATAGGGCACAGAGAAGTTCAGGTATGAGGGCAAATCATTGATGTAAATATTAAATAAAATCGGGCCCAAATGAGAACCCTGCGGTACACCCGATGTTATGTCATATGACTTGGATCGATAACCATTTACTACTACATAAAACCTCCGATGGCTCAGATACGATTCCAACCATGATAAGAGATGGCCAGTGAAACCGTACCTTGACAACTTATGTAAAAGTGATCCATGGGGCACTCTATCGAAGGCTTTACTGAAGTCAGTATAAATGACATCCATTTGCCCTCCACGGTCGAGGGTACAAGTTACATCATCGATAAAGGTCGCCAGGTTAGTGCATGTCGAACGGGAACTCACAAACCCATGCTGGCAATCAGCAAGGGAGGATTTGAAATGCCGCAGTACAACCGGACACACAAGTGACTCGAAGATTTTGGCCATGGTGGATAATAGCGAAATTGGCCGATAGTTTTCGACTAAACTGTCCTCATCGCCCTTGTGCACGGGAACCACCTTTGCCAGTTTCCATGTTGTGGGAAATAGTCCCACTTGTAGAGATTTGCTATAAATCATCCACAAGGGAAGTGTCAGTGCCTTGGCACAGTTTTTAATAAATATTGGCGGTATGTCATCCGGACCTGCTCCTTTATTAGAGTTTATATCGCAAAGCTTTCGGTACACTGCTGACGGTTGCAATTCTAAGATAGACATTACTTGGGAAGAGTCTGGGATGTTTTCCAAATATCCCGTAGGAGGATTTGGCTGTGTATCATAAACTGAGGCGAAGTAACCAGCGAACATTTCACAAATATCGGTACCGTCTGTGGAGGTTTGAGACCCATTCGTCATCGTCCCCGGATAGGAACCCACATTACCCCGTCTACTTTTCATGAAAGACCAGAAACATTTTGTATTCTGTGCAATTTTATCTTCGGCTGCTGCAATATAAGTATTATATGACTCAATAGCCAGCCGTTTGCACTGCTTATTAAGTATCTGCAAATCGAGACCATCCCGCGCATTGCCATACTTTTTAAATTTGCAAAACAGCTTTTTCTTCTCCCTTAATGCTGTTATGAGTTTTTTATTGAACCAAGGAGGGTTTTTAGACCTACCAACAATCTGTCTTGGTACAAATTGTTCTATGGTACTCTTCAAGATGGAATAGAGATTCGCCACCATGGCATCCACACCAGACTGTGAGTCCAAGGTTGTTTTCCAATTAATTGAGCTTAGGCTTTCGTTAATTTGTTCATAATTGGCCCTAGCAAAATTGTATCTCGTACGAGATGGATGTTGTGTGAGTTTTACAGGTGTGTTTAAGGAAATATTAAACAAGAGAGGGGGATGCAGCGGATCAACCCTAGTAAGTGCATCGTCAGATACATGCAGCGAACACTCAACAGATCCATCCAAAAGAACTAAGTCTAATATTTTGTGCTGACTATTGAGTACAGTATTACATTGTTGTAGGTTGTTAACATGTATAAAATCGAGCACTTTTTGTATTTTTTGGGATCCGGTAATAAGTGGAGATGACCTATTTATTATTGTCCAATCTATTTGTGAAAAGTTGAAGTCCCCTACGATACACGGCACACAGTTTGCCTGCTCAATAATGCTATTACAATTGTCAATAAACAATTCCAACAACGTTTTATTGACAGGTGGGCTCAGATATATAGAGCCAAAAGCCAGATTGATGGACTTACTACCATCAGTTTTTTCAATTGTTACCCATAAGTCCTCACATTTAGTTTCCCACTGTTTTCTACGCTGAGGGTTGTGTACTTTTAATACAGCCACCAAGACTCCTCCACCATCCTTTTTGTCCCACAAACCAAGATCCCTATCCCTCCTAAAGACCGTATATCGTGCATCAAAAAGTTCAGCATTCAGTATATGGTCCTGTAACCATGTTTCCGTTAAGATAATGACATCATAATCACAACAACATAGATTTCGGTAAAAGATTTGTGTTTTAGTTTTAAGACCCTTTACATTCTGATAATATACCTTTAAGGTAGTGAATTATAATATGTAACAATCACAGTAGCATTTGTTTGGTTTTTTCTTGTACAATCAGGTAAACGTACCCTAATGCAATTTAGATAAAGCTTCAATGTTCTTAATAAATAGTTGTTCAGTGCCCTCGACCTTACGCACGTACACACGACCATTTCGAACCCAGACAAATTTGTAACCGAGCTCTTTAGCTTTAAGTCTTGCTGCCGCGTGCAATGCCTTATTTGTTGGTGAAAGGTGTTCCATAACAAAAACGGGATCCCTGTTGCCTGTAAAGCCTAAATGACTATTGTTCAATTTTTCATTAGGCTTTGCGCGATTGAATTTCATAACTGATGCTAAAATGTTGTCTCGGAAAATCTGGGAGTTAAATTGTACAACGACTCCTCGAGGTCTTGATGATACGTTGTTTATTTTTGCAATTCGGGTGCAGTTTCTTATGTTCTCTGCGCCCACCGTGCATCCTATGAGTTCACTTTGTATTATTCTTAGAACACACATTTCTACAATCTCTTTTTACACGCAAATCATAGACAAGCTGAAGAAGATACCATAAACAATAATCCTTAACCTTTTTAAATCTATTGCTTTGAAAGATAGGGCATTGCTCCTCATTCATCAATAACCATTCACACCCGTTTATAAAGATGGCGGCCGCGGGACAAGGGTTGCTAACCCACGACTTTCGTACGCTAAGACTAAAAATACTTAAAATTTCAATGGATTAAAACAACGTCAAAGATTGTTAATAAGGTATTAATATTAGTAAGGTATTTGTCCCATTTATTTAAAAGTTTTAATTTCATGGATTTCCTTTTATTTAATTTACCATATTTGTTAGATGGATTTGATCCTTATGATCGATCCTATCGATTGACACCATAAAGGCACATGGTATTATTTTTCGGATTTTAGCCTGTTTGATTACCGAGTATGGCGGCATGGCAATCGAGTTTTCGAAAACCTTTAAATGCATTTTAAATTATTTTTAAAATCAAAATGAAGTTTCCTTTCAGTAAAATTGTCTATCTGCATTATTTAAGATACTTTCCCTATATGTGGCATCGCTGTGGGACGCCCTATATATATACAGCCTATAGATAGATACTAGACCCTTAAATTAGTAACAAATTAAAACTATCATTTTATTCATTTTATATTATGATCCAGCCATAGATAGTTTTTTGCGCACTGTTGCGCTAGATATAGACCAACAAAACGAACGCAAACAAGTGGGATTAGTCAATCATTTAGATAGGTACTTACATTAAATATTTATTTATCCACATACATTGATATTACAGGTTACAAAACCTAATACAGCAATGTATAAATAAGAGAAAAACAATCACAAAAAATAAAATAACTAAAACAACCATAACATCCTAAGCTAAATGTATGTACTTATTATATTTTTTCTTTTTTTTTGTTTAGTAGCAATTTTGTTTTAAATTAGTCGCGTCGCAGGCGACTCAGGCGCCGGAGGGCGCTTAACGACCTCCGTCCTCCATGAGCGCAGGCCTGGGGGTGGCAGGTGAGGCCGCCTGTCACCCCAGCAGAAGCAGGCCGGGACGGTGGGGCGACTAGCGCCCCTCCCCCAAACCGGGGCAAGACGGGGACACCGTGGTTCCCAAACCCGAGGGGGCCATCTCGAAACCGGAGATGGCCCAGGGTCAGTCGGGGTGCGAGGGATATGCTCTATGGGCAACCTTACACCCCGGCGTCTGCAGACCCAAGACGGCGTGCGGTTTTAGTCGGTTCGAGCCCGACATAACCGCCCCCGCTGGCCGGCGGGGGGGTATCCGAGGGGATTTCCGCACGAAAAAAAAAAAAAAAAAAAAAAAAAAAAAGGTACTTTATTCGCTCTATTCCACTTTAATCCACTAAACAAATCCATTGATGGATTTGGTTCCACTTTTTTTCCACTCTGATAAAAGGCGGTGAAAAATAATCCATCGCGGCGATGGGTTAGAACGGCATATAAAAGACAGTGGAATATAATCCCTCGCGGCGATGGGTTAGAACGGAATATAAAAGGCAGTGGAATATAATCCATCGCGGCAATGGATTAGAGTGGAACAAAATGTGGAAAAAAATCCATGACTGGACTTGTTTAGTGGATTAAAATGGAATAGAGACTTTATTCTGTAAAATATTTTTATATATTTAAATATTATTATTTTCATTTATTTCTGGTTTACTGTTAGATAATGGCTTACAGAAACTTACCTAGAAAGAGACTGACCTCCACGACATACACGGGTAGCATAGCGTGGGATTCCCACAATCATAGCATTACGTGCTTAAACAATGTTCATGTATGCTTAGGGATAACACCGTAAGAGACATGTTTATTTGATAGCAAGAAATTATTATTATTATCATTGACGAATTCCACTGACATGCGTGTAACGTTCATACATTTAACATGCGCGTTCGTTTGAGCCATCCTTCGCTTTCGGTCGCTTGGTGTTTACCCGTCATTAAATCTAAATTAAATCAACAACTGACACAAAGATACAGTTTATAAAATATTTTTCTGATTCAGCTGGACTGTTGCAGGTAATGAAATCAGTTTCATGTGTAGTATATTTAACATATATTTTGACTAAATTGTACTGTTTAATATTGATTTATGAAGAAGGAAAATATTTCTTCGTATATTTCCTTAGATCCATAATTTAGTAAATCTAAAGCTTTTTGCGTTCTATGCGGCACTTTGAAAGCGTAAAGTTAAGGCACAAGAAAGTATTTTTAATTTCTTGTTTTAATATGGGTAATTTTGTTTGTGCGTTTGTGTATGAATAATACCTGTTCATACACAAACACACACAAACGAAATTAGGTTTAGTGTTTTTACCACAATCACACTAGCATAGGAATGCATATTATTTCTAGATGCTAAATTATTTTAATATATGGGTTTAAAAATGATACGATTTTAAAAGTGGGATAAGTAATAGCTTAATACGATATAGTTAGATTGACCGTTTTAATTTATTGATTGAATTGTGGTTACTGTAATATTATCAAAGAATTCAACTTTTACTACGACTAGTCATATTTTTAATCACCGACTATTATTATCTGTCGCTATATACTTACTAATATAACAAATCAAGATATGATATCAGAGTAATAAATAAACGGGCACTATGTCCGAAATGTTATTAAAAGCTTTTTAATAATTTTAGAACAAAAATTATAATATTTAAATGACTTGATGAAAAATATAAAAAGTCTCTCGTGGTTTACCAAAACCAACGAATCGCAATTTAGTGATATTGTACTTATGCTTTGTATATTCGATTTAATCATAAGGTTGTTTTAACTCTTGTTCATAGCTGTGTTACTTATTTTAATGCATTGACGAATAAATTTGTTTGCAGCGACAATTGAGTTTTTACATTTACTTTATTTATTATTTGTTTGCACCCTTCAACAGATACCTTACCTGGCGGTTATGTTTCTTACGTTACACTGTTTCAACATGTACACAATACTGCAGACGTTGCGCAAGAAATTGCAGGGAGGTTTGAAGCTACGATACAAATTGCGAGCAATTGCTTACCGTCTATCCAATGAGATCGCGATATTGGTACGTGCATATTGCATAACTTAAGGTCTTTAAACTGTCCACTCTGCGGTAATCGGCCGTTAAGTCAGTGTTAACCTTCCATTGCATATTGTTGAATCAAATACTTGTGTACATATATTTACCGTATAAGGTATCTACAGGGTTTATAAGATTAATTGCGGTTACTTTTGTATTCAAGTTGAGTACAGTCAGCAACGAAAATAAATTAGAAAAGAATAAATTAACGAAATTCTAGCCAAAAGGAAAAACTTAAAGAAATTAAATAATTACTCGTTGAATTAACAAGAAACTAGCTTTTCTGTACATGGATTTTGTTTAGTTTTAGATTTTAATTACTTTCGTTGTCGACTATAGGTACTTAACATGTATTCAGAATACGTTTGCTAGTTACTATCTCAGAGTGGGAGTGGATGACTTTGGGGCTAAAGGTTGTCAGTGAGGCTTTTTTGTCAGTTTACGTCCTCGTGTTTGTTCTATTATTTTTATTTCAAACGACGATCAATAACAAAAAAAATTTGCACGTTTCCTGAAACACAAGATGAGTCGTGTTTTTTTTTTATTAAGTATTTACTTATGTGGTTTTTATAAAATAGATGTTTTGATGTTCACGATATTCCCTTCACCGTTAAAGCAAGTTATAATTTTATAATGTGCATATGAAGTTCGAAATGTAATCATCATCACCCTATGCTAGTCCACTGACGGACATAGGTCTCTCCTGATGAGCGCCATAGCGCCCTGTCTTCAGCTTGCCGCATCCAGCATCTGCCCGCAGTCTTTGGCAGATCGTCATCCCACCTCATCATACTTAATCCGCAGCGTGAATTGGCAATGATTGCCGATTGTCTTGGGAATGCAATGGTTATTATACTGCCGTCCTCAAGTCGGAAAGCAGCTAAGTGAAGAAGCAAAATTCGAGCTAGAGCTAAAAATGAGGGTATATTTTAAAACCTAAGCTCGTTTTTTTTCTATAAACCTGCAATAACTTGGTCATATAACAGTTGATGGTTATTTTTTGAGCATTTACGAGAATAACGTTGCTATTGATATACTCGTATATGAATATGTATAAAATTAAAATGAGAAAATTGACCAGTTGTCACTTAACCGCCTTTTAGATTAAGGACGGCGGTGGTATAGACTTCTCGGCTATCAGTACAATACAAGTTTACACGTAGATATTGCTAGAACGTTTAAATTTATATATTTATCGGGAAATTGGCCTTATCAATTATATACCTACAACACATTTATACAACATTTAAAAAAATACAATTCATACCGAAATGATAGCCTTCCACAATGGTGCGGCGAATGATGATTTGCAAAAACATTTAAAACTTTATTTTTCATTAGCTATCATACATAATAGAGAATATACAAGTCCCGGCGCTAAGGTTGGCACATCGGGAAGAAGAGAGAGAGTCCGGCTAAGATCGAATTACTTCGGTTAGCGTACCTTTTTTTTTTTTTTTTTTTTTTTATCGTGCGGAAATCCCTTCGGATACCCCCCCGCCGGCCAGCGGGGGCGGTTATGTCGGGCTTGCACCGACTAAAACCGCACGCCGTCTCGGGTCTTCAGACGCCGGGGTGTAAGGTTACCCATAGAGCATATCCCTCGCAACCCGGCTGACCCTGGGCCATCTCACCACCAACAGCATCGCTCATCCCGTCTCCTCTGAAAGCAGAGGAGTACGGAGAGCGATGTGTTCCCGCCACGTTGGGTATTGGCCGACGATCAATGCCAACCCTATGAAGGGGTGAAGGGGAAGCCATTGACCGCCGCCCAGGGTGTACCGGCCGCTCCGATTCCGTTCCCCCCGGACTGCAGCGGGATCGGAATCGGAGCGACACTCGAGGAGGTTACCCAACACACACCCCCGGTTAGCGTACCTAATCACTGTTGTACATCGAACTGACAGTAAACGTAGACCGATCATGAACTATAGACTGGCTATCAGCGTTTACGAGGGAGGATTAGCAATAGTTTTTTTTTATTGCCAAGCTATGAATTTTATCTGTTGCCCGCGGCTCCGCCCGCTTAGATGTCGGTTATCGCGACCAACGAACTATTTCGTATTTTTAATATCGTAATATCTTTTGAATGGATTATTTCGATTTCAATAGTTCAAAAGTAATCAACAGATATTGAAACAGTCTTGAATACGAAACCGTTTATTTGGATAACAATTAGTACAAAAGTATGGATAACATGGTCTGATTTTGATTGGCATTTCAATCAACTTCAAAAAAAATTTAGAGTAGTTATAGTGTCATAGCTACAAAAATTGGACACATGGTGTCGCGAAGTTTTTTTCTAGATATTGATATGTTCTATAATATTATAGAACATTTTTTTGTTCTATCATCTATTCTTTCCGCAGCGCATGCGGCGAAAGACATTTTGTGACTAATTTTTTAACACCATGGGTTGGTTTTCGTAGGGATTTTTAAGGATCTCTATTTTTAATAAATATAGCCTATGTTACTCAGTGATAATGTAGCTAACGGTAAAAGAATTTTTGAAATCGGTTCAGTTTTTTTTAAGTTTATTCGTTACATACAAAAACACAGATTTTTACATATCATTTTTTCCCTTTATAATATTAGGGTAGACAATTTAGAATTTTTCGTAATGTTTTCGTTGATCCTCTAAAGTCAATAGCTTCGTGTAATTATGATTTGAGAGATTTGATTGTAGGTAAAAACCACCGCGTCAAAATAAAACAAAGCGAATGACAAGTGTGGTGTGTTGCTATGTTTCCAAAAATAATTATATTAGTCGGTATCGACAATGGAGTACCTAGGTACCTATCGAATTTTTCAAGTTATCAATAATTAATATTCACACAATCTGCCCATGCCTCATTTATAAGTAAATTTACATTCAGGTGTTTTAGTATATTGTTAAATTTATACGCACTGCATTTACACTAAGTATACAACTTAATAGCTGTATAATTTTGAAAGAATATGTGGGAACTTTGGATTTACATGGCTCAACTGGGAAATCTAGCTCTATGATTATGAGAATAATTTATGACGAACCATCAAAAATGGCCGTCATCTACTGAATAGTGAGTGTCAGTTTTTTATTTTACTACAACTGTCAAAATAATGTCCGACTTAGAGAATGCTCTACAAAACCGAAGCACACCTAACCTATAGTCGGACACTCTCTGCTACCCGAAGTGCAAACCAAAACGCCGTTTACTGTACCTATGTAGCTTATGAAGAATAAAGTCCCTATGCAGATCTTAGCTGTATTCGCTGTGGGTAGAGGTCCATACCTCGCGGGTTTTGCTCAAAAGTTTCGCGGCTAGACCGGAATAGGTGGTACATAGGTAGTGAACAGTAGTATTACTGCATATCCATTCGGTTTTCTCTATCGCAGACGAAAGCGAATACCGCTTCGGTGTGAATAGGCCTTAAGTGTCCTTTTCGCCTCGTACGAAATAAAATCGTTCTGTATTTATTGAATTCTAAAGTTACTGTATTATTTTTAAAAAGTGCTTGCTTTTGTGTATACCGTACCGTGGCTGGCATGGGTAGGTAAGTGAAATTTTGTTGAGTGTTATCACGTCGTCCATATACATTATTATTATAAGTATTTTGTGTTTTTTTTGTATGTATGGATAGGTAGATGCAATGTAGTGTATAGAGAAATTTTACTTTGTTTTTGGTGGAAGTTGTGTCTGTTCGAGGTTCATGCCTTTTGGTAGTGTAGTTCCTGTTAATTGTTACCAATTACATATGTAATGATCTCGCGGATTATTTGCTTTAAAAAACACTACCTATATTTATTCTCGTTTGACAGAAAACCTGGTAATACCTACTGTGTAGGTACTTTTTGCTAATGATCTTTGTGGTAAGCGGTCATCGAAACGTATGTATAGTCGTACCAACGTTTCTGTGAACTGCAGGGTGACATCACCATCGTTTCAGCGTTGCTTCAATATGCAATAAAATTGGGAAAGTTAGGGAATAAAATTATTAGTAGAAAGCCATTTTTCACATTACATAAAGTTTGTTGTCACACCTAGTTATCTCACCAATCTCAAAAAAGGCACCTACCCTATTGTTATATGCAACTACTGATTCGATTTTTTGGCCAAAGGCTAGGTTTTAGTTTGGACTGTGACCCATACTTCCACATTTGACTTAAGACCTATCTAACATTAGGTTAAAAAATAAAAATAAATTTATACTTGGAAAATAAGACACTTAAAGCGTCTGCCCGGAGATTATATTGGGTAATTAATTTAATGAAATCCGACAAAACTAATCTGTAGTTTAACGTAATTGAAATGACATTTCACAGTGAAAACCGTAGTTCCGATTTTCACCATTTCACTTTCTCAATAACGCAAAAAATAGACTTCCATCTAGAAATAGCTTATAGGTAAGGTTTAATAGTTTTTGTTTTGTTTTGAGTTGGTACTGAAGTTCTAATTAGATTTTTAGAAACGCATCGGTGATCTCATCATCACTAATTTGATAGGTAGGGTATATGCATGGGTATTCATAAGGTACTTAGGTATTTTTCTAGTCATGTAATGTGTTGCATGCCATTAAAGTATTTTGCATTGCGGTTTCGTGGTTGGTAAACGAATTTGGTTATATACTTGTCTAGATTTAATTATAATCTACTTTTGATAAAAAATATAATAAAAAGCTCTTCCCTAAAATGAACATTTTGTATCAGTAACTCGCTACCTGGTCGGACTTAGCTGCTGTATTTGTGAATAGCATTATGTACAGGTTTACAAGTTTATTTTTTAGTAGTTCTGACAAGGTATTTCTATACATTTAACATAAAAACTTGCCACTCGGTATCGCATGCAATAGCTAAGTCTGACAAGTGAGACGTAAAACACGGCTACAGATCTTTAGTAGACAAGCATATAATCATGGTGTTTAAGATTATTAAGTACAGTCTTAACTTCAGAATACACGTTTGTCAATTACAGGATCAAAAATGGAGACAGAATAAAGTGGAAACGAAAAGCGAATAACTACTAAATAAGGCCTAAGATTGTGCTTATTGTGATTATCATGTAATTTAATAATGTCTAACAGATTAATGGACGATTTATATTTTCGTAAATCATGGTGTTTAGTACTGTATATGCAATGGCGTTGATTCTCTAATGTAAATATAGTTATTTAAAAACTTCACTGGCTTTTTATTAACTGCCCGCGTTTTGGTAATAAACTAACCTGCATATATTTCATTATGTCTCATCGTGATGATTATCTATTTTCTTGTCATTTCTGATCGCAAATTTATGAATTTCGAATTATTATCTTTATTTTACTATACGTAAGTATTATCTACTAGTAAAACATAACTCTCCTTTTTGCTTCGCCGTAGTTGGTGAAAATAGCAATTCAAGAAAGTAATAACGCAATGTATTCAGTCAGTCTCATTTGAGTAGTTATAAATATCACACAACTCAGTGTGAAAATATTATTATTGCTAGTTGTGAAAGTACGTGACACTTTCCTTTGAATTTATATTCTGTAAACGTACTCTTGGGGTTGTCTAGGTGCCGAGTTACGGACTGAATTTAGACAGTACAATATTTCGACATGTAGCAAACTTCGAAAACACATATTCCCACACACATATATCCTCACACATACATTCGAAGTAATGACTTGTCGATCTCTGTGTTTTCGAAGTTCACTACATGTGGAAGTATTGTAATGTCTAAATTCAGTCCGTAAATGCTAGGTGTCACATCTAAAGTAAAATGACTCATAAACACACGCAAGTAGGTACTCTCTTGTTTGAATTAGTTGTCTTTCAAGTGCCACTTGGGTGTTGCTGACTCTGCACTGAAGATTTTTAGAAGCACCCCTACGTCTGTCTAATTCTCGGAAGAAATATAAATTACATTTTGGCGTCACAGGTGAAACATTATTATAATCAAATAACAGTGAATATTCTTATATACTTTATATTATATTCATAATTATTTACAACAAACCTCACTCTTATTATACTTAAGAAAATATGTCCATATACAATATTGTATGTAATTTTATAAATCTTTAGGCTTTCACGGCCGGCGTTGCATGTAGAATATACTGAATTTTTGCCATACATTCGTGGCACAACGGATCGTAAGACTGCTAGAAGCTTACAACATCAAGCCCACGACGCTGTTACGTAATCTTCGCCGTTCGGTCAAGGACCCTCATGACCCACTATCTTTAGCTGGAGTTTACCGAATCCCCTGCTCATTTGGCTCTGTCCGCCTCAGCCACTTCGACAAGTCAGCGGTTGCAGAACACACCCAGGAGGATAGGAATAATACCATTAAATTTCAGAACACGAAGGTTCTAGCAACCACATCACATTACTACCCACGGCTACTTCGAGAAGCCATTGAAATACTCAAGCCTCCCAACAATTTTAACAGAAAATCGAAGGTTTTCATCTCCAAAAAGATTGGTACCCAGCACTGAGAGCCGCTCGTCATTACAGTTCAAACATGACGGAGCCAACACCATCCCCGGTATCGGGAGGCTACACCCCCTGCTTAGCCTCGACCAATAAGAATCGAGCGCGTCGGTTCCACAGCTCTCGACCAATCAGGATCGATCACATTGTTTCCCCCCTCCAAATGCGCCTATAAATACGCCAGTGACTCGGGCCTAGTAGCAGAGAAGTCGCTGCCGTGGAGAGTTCTACGCAATCGACGGTGCCCGAACCTGTAACACTGAAGATGTCGACCGCAATGATCGACGAAACGTTTGGAACACAAGTTTCCTATGGACCACGGCCAAGCAGCCCAGAAGTAGTATATTCTACATGCATATAATTTTAATGTTGTGATGAAATAAATGCTAGAAATGTACAAAATTAAGATTACTAGGACTTGGCATTTTGTGCTGCAGTTTAAATTTAACCGAATCAGTCAACATTTACTCTATTATTTACATTAAATAATTACAACGGCTGTTACTCATCCTGTTCATCAGCTGAACTGTAACCTATACCTATATTATCATCAGGTTCATCATCATTTTCTTCTATTCGAGGTTTTTTCACTAACAATCCCTGCTTTTGTAACTTTTCTATTGCTTCTAAAGTAGTCCGTTTCTTAGAACTCGTATCACTTTCTTGCACTTGACTCTGTTTAACTTGAGCACTTTTCACTTTTATTCCGAGTGTATTACTGCGCCTACTCATCTGTTGCATCGATGAGGAAACTTCGGATTTCATTTGCGTCGCTGTAAGTACGGAATTACTTTTGACTACCTTAGAAGTGCTCATGTAATTAGTACTGGTGTGTGAGGCCGCCTTCATTTGAACCATTGTGTCACCGCCGCTCGCAAAATCTGTTACTTCTGATACCGGTATTAACGACTCCTTTGGTTTTTTAAAACAACTGAATGGTCCACTCATATCTTCAATGTTTTGCCTTTTGGCTGATGCAGACGCTATAGCCGAAGGCGAAAATTTTAAAGGCTTTCCTATTACTTGTTTGTTTGGACTAGATCTTTGCAAGTTAGTTTTTGCGCTCGGCATTCTTGGAGTGCTAGGTCTTGTTATACTTAAGCCCGGTCTCATGGGAACGACTTGTTTGGAAGCTCTGACGGCAGTATGCGCAGGCCTGATTTGAGTTACAGTGTTATTTGATCTGACTGCTGCAGGTGCAGCTTGCCGAATAACCACGCCTTGTAAGTTTTTCGATGTGCTTGGTCTCATACCTTGTACTTTTTGTGGCATTACTGGTATGCTCATTTGGTTCGAGTTTCTCATTTCCTGTTTTACAGTTTGGTTGACTGTTTTTATGGTTTTCGTCACAGTTGTCGTGATTTCCTGTATCACAGTCTTTGTTTGAAATGTTTTTACTGTTACTTCTTTATTTACTGACACTTGGTTCAAAGATTCATTTGAAGTTTGTTCGACAAAATTGGCAGCTTTTTTTAAATTCCTACTTGTAGAGGTGTCATCATTACAAGGTTCTTTTACTAAAGGCTTTGTTGGTTTAATAGCAATTTGTGCTGTCTGATTCTTTGCTGATGCTGTGTTTTCTGGGGTCAGTGTTGATTTAGATTTCTCCTGCTTATCAGTAGAATTTGAATTTAATGATTTGATTGTTAAGTTTTTGCTTATATTTTTTAAATTATTTAAGCATAAAGTATTTTTATTGGCAGTGACTTCTTGGTTACTTTTAAGAACTGCAGTAGCATTTATTTCAGATTCAAAATCTAGAAGTTTATCATCCTCGTCTACTTCATCGTTCTCACTGAAAGAATCTTGCGGAGATTCTACTATTGGTTGATTGTTGTCATCTTCTATATCAGAATTATCTTCGAAATTATCATAATTATTAATGTTGGTATCCTCAAGTTCTGTTATCTTCACTTTTCCAATGGGAAAATCTGAATCATCATCTGCTTCATTTATATTAGAATCTTGTAGGTAATGATCTTCAGATTTATTTGAATGACATGGTGAGGAAGTTCTAGATTTTACTGTTATATTTTTACCTAGACTTTTTAGAGCATTTTTCAATGCAATATTTTTAGTTGACAGCTTTTGGCTGCATACTTTTGCAATAGAGGGTATATCAGTATCAGAATCAAATACATGACTTCCAAAATCTCCATCATTGGTTTGCTCATCAGCTTTTTCAACTTTAATGGTTTTTAGAATCGCCTGGGTTGGTTGGTTTAATGACTTCACGGTTATATGTTTACTAAGATTTTTTAATGGATCTGTAGATATTAAAGTATCCTGTTTGGGTTCACGTTGTTGGTTGCAGCAGTCGGTTTCATTATCAGAATCATCTATATCGGATATTTCTATTATCTCCTGCTCTTTATGAATTGATTCTGCAATTTTGACCGACGTACTAGCTTGCTTAACAACTTGAGGTTGTACAATTTTCTTGGTGAGCACAGGTTTAGTTGTTATATTTGGAAGATATTTTAAAATATTTGTATTGGCTTTTGATGGGCTGTTAAGAGTATCATCACTAATATTTTTACTTAATTGCATTTCCAATATCGAAGAATTACTCTTATTAATGAGCTTTAAAGACTGGACGTTGGTTGATGTGTTATTTACCATATCGATCACTTTTTTAGTGGGAGAAGGCTCGTTAGCTTCCATTTTAACTTTTTTTATTGTAACATTTTGATTTCCACTTATGTCTTCCAGTTTTTTATTATTTGTAGTTTTTGTTTTAATTACATCTGCTTCCTCGCCAGATTCACTAACAGTTCTCTTAGTAGCTAGTGATACAGATTTAATAGAAATATTTTTACTTAAAATTTTCAAAGCATCTAAAGCAGGATCTTTATCTGTGATTGGTTTCGGTTTTGCAGCATTGATTTCGGTATTAGTGGAAGCAGTTATGCGGGTTTGTTCTTCGATTTTAACTTGAGATCTATCATTGTATTTAGTATCAGAAACTTTTTCCAATGTGCATTCAGGTGATGTATTAATAGGTTTTACAGTAAGATGACTTAAATGTTTTAGAGTAGATAGAGAGCTAAGTAGTGGTTTTATATTGTGCTCAGACCTATTATTCTCATTAGAACCTTGCATTTCATTAATATATTTCTTGTCACCTTCAATATCCTCTACACTTTTTACATTATTTGTGTCAACCGTTTCAGAGTCCGATTCTTCATAATCCGATCTATGTTGATTGATCTGTTTATTGGTTGTAGTATTTAATAATTCTGAATATTTTTTATATGCTCTCAGCTTTGGTGAACTATCGTGCGTGACTTCAAGTGGTTTTTCTAAATTAACATTATCATTTGAAGAATGTATAACTTCTTTAGCGGTATCTTGATTTGATGTGAGATTGGATTCTTTCGGAATTTTACTGTTACCGTCGTGCTCTGCGTGCGACATTTCAGTATTTTTATTAATAACAAGACCTGAAACTGTGTACAGTGAAAGAAGACTTGATGGAGATTCTTCTGTTTTAGGAGAAAGAATATTCTTGTTGGTAGGCGGCAAATTATCTGGTTTAGCAAAAGTATTTCCTGACTCATCTGTCTTCCTTCCTGCATCTTTCTCAAGAGTTTTCTTTATTTTAATCTCATTTTCATTTCGTTCCGCCGTATTGTCTTCCATTGTTGAAACTGCATTACTGTTTGTCACGCTCGGAACCGACTTTTTCACGATTTTTATTTGATTATTACTTTGGTTCATTAATTTTGTCAATACTTCACTTGAGGTTTTTAATTCCCTATTAGAAGTATGTTTCTTCGCAATGTTTTTTTGAGCCGTCTTTGTACTTTTTGATTCTCCAACTTTTACAACAACAATACCTTTTTGCTTTAATTTTTCTAATTCCGCTGAGGTCACTGAATTTGCAGATTTTTTATTACTCTTGATTCGTTTTTTAACAATTCGTGTCGGGAGCTCTTCTACACCCTGGAAGTCTAAATCTTCACCAAAAACATCTTGATTCATACTTAAAAATTCATCAAGTGTTATGGCTGGCTTCTTAGATTTTTTACGTTTTTTCTTTTTGACTTTTCCAGAATTGCTATCCTCTGTATGATCCATATCCAACTCCAAGAATGTTTCCTGTAAACACATAATTAATCAATTTAATTACGAACGAAATTTTAGTATTTTTTATTACAATTGATGTAAAGTGATGAAAGTTGATGTAAATAGTATGTTCAATACTATTTCATGAGAAAATATGGCGTAGCGTTAAGTTGGGTGTTTCTATGTATAATCAAGCACTCTATGTACTGGCGCGCTATAAGCACCTACTTGCAGCGGAACCTCCGAGGGCGCTTCTATACTTTATCACTTATTAAGCACACCGTCAAGTACTATGCTGATAGGAAGACGCCAGTATATGCGGCTTTCTTAGACCTTTCCAAAGCATTCGACTTGGTCTCCTACGATATCCTGTGGGGTAAACTGCAAGCAACAGGGATCCCTAGGGAACTTTTAAACGTTTTTCGCCACTGGTACCAACATTAAAGTAATTTTATCAGATGGGGCGTAAATATATCGTCACCATATATTATGGAATGTGGGGTACGACAAGGTGGGCTAACCTCCCCAAAATTATTTAATTTGTATATAAATGCGCTCATAGAGGAGCTCAGCAGCACGCGTGCGGGTTGTTTTATTGATGCAGTGGGCGTTTAACAATATCAGCTACGCAGACGACATGGTGCTGCTGGCCCCCTCTATCAGTGCTTTAAGAAAGCTACTTACAATTTGTGAGAAGTATGCAGACAAACATGGGCTGGTATACAATACCAAAAAGTCAGAATTCATGGTCTTTGGGGCCGTGGGCAACAAGCGTCCAGAGATGGTACCGGAGGTTACTATATATGGAGTACCACTTCGTCAAGTCAACGTCTTTAAATATCTTGGACACTATGTTGCGCACGACCTCGAAAGACGATCTAGGTATCGAACGGGAACGCAGGTCGTTGGCGGTAGGCCAATATGCTGGCCCGTAGGTTTGCTCGGTGTACAGACACCGTAAAAATCATGCTTTTTAAAGCCTACTGCACGTCCCTGTACTCGAGTGCACTGTGGGTCAGTTATACGTAGCGCTCCGTCAATGCGCTGCGTATACAGTATAATAAGGCGTTTAGAGCGCTGTTGCGGCTGCCGCGCTTCTGTGGATCGTCGCACGGAGCCGCCGAGGAAGACCGCCGCAAGCCTTCTACCTCGGACTCGCCGCTCGGACCCCCAGTCGCGCGCTGACTGCCGGCGCATACGGTCGCGTCTGTATTCGACGCAGCCGTAATCGCCGGATCGTGTCGCGCGCGCACACGCCCCGCCCAACGCTTCGTTGTTGGGTCGCGGTCGCGCTCCCGCCTTCATTATGAAGAGAACCACTAGCAAGTTGCCTCCTCGGGTTCGGAGTCTCCCCGGCCCCCCCCCCCCAAAAAGCCCTTCTAAGGGTTCCACCGCCTCATCGGGACCGGTAACCAGTCCCAAAGAGACTTCGATGTCGCCGCGCGCGCTCGCAAGTGCGCCGACCGCTGCCGCATCGAGGTCTACCGCCGGGTGGGTTGAGCGCGTCTCGCGCTGCGCCAGCCAAGGCGCCCTCGTCGCGTGTGTGCTCCGCTCCGCAACCGCCGCCACGCGTTTCGCCCGCCGCGACTCCGCCGTCCGAGACGGCGTCGACGTCGAAGGCGATACGGACGCCGGTGGCGAGGTACCACACCGCGGCATCCCCGCGTCAGGACGCCAGCGAGTCACCAGCCCAGCGCGCGTGGGCTCACGCGCCGAGCGAGGACTCTTTCGCCTCCATCGAGTCCTTCAGGGATTCGCCCAGAGCGCCCGCAGCCCCGGACTCGCCGGACCTGCGCCTAATCGTCAGGCGTCGCACGAAGTCGACGCCGACGCCTATGGAGACCGACCCATCGGCCGCTGGACCTGCGCGCCACCCGCGCAGCCCCGACTCCGCCGAGAAGGGGACTAAGCGTCCCAAGACGCGCTACTCGGATGCCGCCGCCAGAAGCAGCCCCGCGTCTCAAACCGCCGCCGCCCCCGCCGTCGCTGAAGCCGCGACCGCAGCCAGCCAGGGCAAGAAGAGGTACCCCCCGATTACCGTGGAGGAGTTGCCTCACTTTGCCCATCACTCCCCCCTCGGACAGAGGGGTAAAGGTGGCCATTCGAGGGCTGCCAGTGAACGCCACGCCGGAAGAGATTGCGGACGAGCTTCGCAAGCTGGGATTCGACCCCGAGTACATACGTGCTATTCGGGGTCGCGGTGGACGACCCGGCTGCATCTTCCTGGCAGTCCTGAAGAAGACCCGAGGTGTCATCCCGGACATCTACGAGGTGAAGGAGCTTCTCGGCATGCCCGAGGTACGTATTGAAGCCTGGCGCGGGAAACGGAAGCCCGCGCAATGCCACCGCTGCCAGCAGTTCCGCCGCCACAGCAGCCATCACTGCCACCGCGCGCAGGCCTGCGTGCGGTGCGGCGGTGAACACGCTGCGCGGGACTGCCCTCGGCCGCGGGAGCAACCCGCAACCTGCGCCAACAGCAGGGGCGAACACCCCGCAAACCACTTCCGGTGCCCCGTCTTCCGACGCGAGGCCCGGAATAAGAAGGCGGGCACAGCTGCCGTCACCGGCGGACCGCAAAGCCGGTCCACACCGGTGAACCCACAGCCTCTCGGGGAGAGTCAAAAAGGTGCGTCGCTCATGGCGGAAGCGAACGCGCCCTCCTCCCGAGGGGCAAACATCGCAGCCTCTTCCGCAGGAGGAAGACGCCGCCGAAGACGGGGCAGAAGGTCCCGAAAGCAGCCCACGACGGAGGAGGAGGCCGCCACACCGGCAGCACCCACGTCGCAAGACACGCCGCCCGCCCCACCGCAGCCCGCCTTGGAGCTGGTGGAAACGGCGTGCCAGACCGATCCCACGCCGAGGAAGGCGAAGAGGACCCAGACAGCAGCGGACGCCCCAGCGACCAGCCCCTCCGCCAAACTGGCGGCAGCGCAGGCTCTAATCGCGGAGCTGACGCTGGCCGACATTGAACACGATGACCTCAGTGCGTCGATACTAAAGTGTATCGGCGTCACTATGGAGAGTCTGGCGGAACGCCTGCAGGGCGCCCGCCCATGAGGAAGAAGAGGAGAGGACACACGGACGCCGGAGGTCGCAGGAAAGCCGCCGCCCCGTCGCTGGTCACTCGGAGCTGGGCCTTCACTGGGTAACCAGTGATCTCACCCGGCTCGGGTTGACCGCCGGGCGGCGTGAAGTCTAGCGGCCTACCGGCGTCACAAGCCAAAGGGGACTACAAACCCCCGCCCCCAGGACCGGTGCCTCTTCAGGCACCGCGGCAGAAATGGGGAAAACCCCCAGTCACTGCTCCCACGCGCCCCTTAGGGGACGCAGTGATGACTCACCGGCGCTTCTGTAGCTATGTTTGCTCACGCTCGTACCGACAGCTGTACAGCTGTCTGGCGCAAGAAAACAACGTCGATGATGTATGGAATGCGCGGCAGTGGCAACAGTATCCTCATGGTTCTTGTAAACAGGAACCATGAGTGCCATATTTTGAGGCACATCCTTATAATAACAAAATCTGTAGTAGAATATAAGTACTAACATAGCGATTAAGTGAAAAATGTTACTAACACGATGGATTTAATTATCTGTAAAAATAAATATATTATTATTATTTATTCCGTCGGGTTGTCAACAGCCGTCCGCACGCACGTAACGTATGCGTTCATTCGAACGTTGCTGGATAAGTAATCTATGCTATTATATTATCTACTCCGTGTGTAGTGTATGGATGCGAATCCAACAAGTGAAATAAAGATCTTTCTGTTTTACACCTGCCTATTAATGGAGAAAGGTATGTAATTTTGTAAATTCACGTTCGTTATTCAATGTTAATGTTAATGAAAGTCGTAATGATCGAGATGGTTCTTTCTTGGCTATAAATAAATTTGTCAGGGGTTTTTTTTAAGTAATTATTAATATAAGATGACGAATGTACTCGTACGCACCTTCATGCAAGATAACAGTATCGTATTAGGTCCTTACATATGAAATTGGCGTTTTGTAAGGGAGGAACATAAAGTCGTTTTTTTTTTAAATATAATATATTATTTTATTTAATCAAAGTATGTACCATTGCTATCTATACACTTTGCCATCTCACAGGTAGTTCATTGATCCCTTTACTAAAAAAACCATTCGGACGGGAATCAATAAAGTCTCTGAAGGCCAAGACTGCCCCAACGGAGTTGATTTTTTCTCTTGCAAGAAGTTATCCAAATTTCGAATAAAATGGTAATCTGTTGTAGCAAGGTCCGGGGAGTACGGTGGATGACATTCCAATTGAAGCTCCTGTAATTTGGTAGCCGTCTGTTGTGCAGTGTGTGGTCTAGCGTTGTCCTGAAGCAGCAGTGGCCTAGAGCGATTGACCAGCCTCGGTTGTTTAGCAGCTACCTTTTTCATCATGGTTTGCGGTCGCTGACAATAGACTTTCGCCGTAATCGTCTGGCCAGATTTAAGAAAGCTGCAGTGAACGACACCGGCACTAGTTCACCAAACGCTCACAAGTAATTTGAGTCAATTTTCGCTTTGGGCATGAGTTGGCTGGTTCGCCAGGGTTCAGCCATTGCGATGAGCGTTTCCGATTATCGTATAGGATCCACTTTTCATGACAGGTAATGATTCGATTTAAAATACCTTCATTATTGTACCGGTTGAGTAATGTAACGCAGCTGTCGACGCGCGTATGTCGGTTTGCTGCACTCAATTCATGAGGTAACTTTCAAGCTTTTTCACCTTCCCAATTTGCTTCAAGTGGATTAAAACAGTTTTATCACAAACACCGCAGTCTGCAGCTAACTCGAACGTGTTTTGCGATGGATCCGCTTCCACAATAGGCTTCAATTCTTCATTAACAACTTTGGTCTCCGGCCGTCCACGGGGCTTGTTCTGCAGTTCGAAATTTTCAGAACGAAAACGTTGCTGTGTTTTCTTTTGCGACACCGCCGCCATACACATCATTAATCCTTCGAGCCGTTTGGTGCAATAGTGCCACGATGGAACTCGTACCCGTAAATAACGCGATTTTTCAAGTTTTCCATTTTGTAAACTGAGTGACGCAAAGAAAAAACCAAAAGAGGAAAAACCAAATGAATTAAGGTTTACAAAACACAAAAGCATGAGTAAATAGCTGTATAAATTTGAAATTGGAATTCCTAACCAAAGAGGAGATACTTGAGAACAAAGTGGCCAGTAGGACAAAACGCCAATTTCAATTTTTTTTTTTTAATAATAATAATTTATTTTCAAACAAAAACTTATTTTGTAAAATAGAATTTATACTTACAGCTTATTACCACATTCAATAAACCAACTGTGTCTGAACTAGATAACCTAATATCTGTGCTTCAGACAACAGCCCCTATCATAAGACAAGTAAATAAAGCTAATATAGAGTGGAAAGCTAAAAATATGTCAAGGATTTCATAAATTTAAGATAACGAATACAAAATAAAAAAAAATAAGAATCCTTACTATTATTAGCTAAATCAGATAGTTTAGTTCTATTTTTTTTAAATTTAATTAAATTATGTAAGGACCTAATATTTGTCATTATGTTTTGTTATCTGAATAGACACGTACTTACCTTTAATTTTATAAGAAATAATTTCATGAGAAAAGCAGCCTCACGAAGTTTACAAGTACGTAACTCAAAGGCCTAGCGGCTACAACTTAATAACCTTACGGCTAATCTTCGGGCTGTGAGGAAGAAACATCTATAAAAATTCCTCAATGACCTGAAGTTACTGGGCTGGGTAGCACGTAACTTTATAAACGGGCCAGTGAAGGTGGAGCCTGGTGCGGTTGTTTATCAGTTGTTTGTTTACTTTTTTTTTGATTACCTTGTAAATGTCTTAATATGCTGCATAAATGAACGTATTTGTTATAGGGTATTGGCATAGAAGTTAAATCTTTTCACAGCTTCAAGAGGTTGCAGACTTGTGATATTTGATATTAATTTCAATTTGATACCTTTACGCGTTCATTTAAAAACTACCAAAATAACGTCCAAGCTATTAAAATACGAAGAAAGAACACAAACCAATAAATAAATAGTAAATATATATAAATAAAGCCCTATTTGTCGTGTCGAGAACGGCTTTATCGATTTCATTCATCTTTTCTTTTAATGTTTTCTATTTCTAATAAATCGTTGAATCTTATATTAAAAAAAAAGAATATTGCGCAAACTTAGAAAATTTAAGAATACTTAACGACCATCATATTAACAATCCCTTCCTCCCTTCGGATACCCCCCCGCCGACCAGCGGGGGCGGTTATGTCGGGCTTGAACCTACTAAAACCGCACGCCGTCTCGGGTCTACAGACGCCGGGGTGTAAGGTTGCCCACCGTCCCGGCCTGCTTCTGCTGGGGTGACAGGCGGCCTCACCCGCCACCCCCAGGCCTGCGCTCATGGAGGACGGAGGTCGTTAAGCGACCTCCGGCGCCTGAGTCGCCTGCGACGCGCGGCGAGCAAGTTGCGGGCTCGGCGGGCCGGGAGAGTTCTAAATCTCTCCCGGGCGCGCTCCGCCATCTCCGTCGCGAGCATTACATGCTGGCAGGAGGTGGCGGCGGCCCACGCGCTCGCGCTCCGCACCATTGCCGCAATCATGCTGCCGAGCGAGAGGACTCCCACCCCGATGGCTGCCACGAGGTCACGCCTCGGTGCCTCCCACGCCGGGCAGTCTGCCAGCGTGTGCAGCCCTGAGTCCTGTGGTTTGTAATTTGCGCTATTGACATACTGAAAATCCATATTTTTCACATGGACCGTTGTATGTCGCCTGTTCCCGTGTCGGAATACCAACAAAGCTATTTAAATACTCGCCCAAAATAAAGACAAAAATTTGCATATCATAAAGCATTAGAATAAACACGTACCTATAAAGCGGTATATAGATAAACACTATCGGTCTTATTATAACATACGGACTAACTATCAATCCAGGCTTGAATCGTATTTTGATCAGGGTCTAAATAAATTCGTATTACAAAAAGCATTTTAGTGGTAATTCATAGATGATTTTTTTGTTTATACCTGCTTGACCCCTTAGATTGATAGTTTGAAGTTGGTTTAAGTGTAAATCACATTCGTCAAAATTGCCATTTGGGGTTAGCGTCAGATAAATTCGTGCTGTTTTTTTTTTTGCTCGCAATGGATATTAACTTGGCTTCATGGATATTGAAGATATTGATGTCATTATTGAAAATGCCACGCCGACCCAACAGATTCTAATTTTCAGCTCTTTTTGCCCTTTGTGGTTCCATTATAATTATTTTTTGTAGCACTAATTTATTTTTAAACAAAGGGCGGCTTGTAGATTGCACTGATCGCACCAGAATGTGGTAGCTTCAAGGATTACATTTATTAAATTCCAAAGTTCTTTTTTTCCTTCTTTGGCAATTACGTAATGAATGCCAGTGTCAAGTAATTAGATAAATCAAGTCATATGCATATGAATTCAATACAATACAGCGTTTTTGTTATTTAGTCAAGGTCAAGTAAAGTCCGTATAGTCATAGTCAAGTTAAAGTCCTACCCTAGTAAAGTAGTGGGGGTTTCGGTAACAACACGGAAACTCACATTTCACGGTGAATTTGCCACTTTCCTACACTTGTGCATGTTGTCGACGACGTTATGTCTAAACGTAAAACCCACAATTTTTACACATAAAAGTTCGAAACAACACAAATTTTTGAAAATGGAACACATTCTCTATGTGACTTTTCCCGCGTTGGCATGAGTTGTAAAAAATTCAAAAGTTACTGTTAGTTTTGTTTACATCCTACATGTCATAGGTACGATGTTTTTTTTTATAGTTACGTTACGACTTACGCATAATGTGCGAGATCTTATTCCGTTTTACACATTCATGGATCTTTCAATATACTTAATAATGATAGTAATATTGTATTACCTACTAAATAAAGAATAATTATTAACAACGAAATTGAATTCAATGCAAAAAAATTGGATTGATTTCACTATTTTTATTTCATGTTTTTTTACTCGTAATGAATATTTACGCAGTTGATGGATATTGAAGATATTGCCACGCCGACCAAACAACAGACTGCAATTTGCATTTTTTCTTTTATTGTTCCATTGTAATTATTTTTTAACACTAATTTACTCTTAACAAAGGGCGACTTGTCAATTACACTGGTAGCATAAGAAGGCTGTAAGGAATATATTAAATTCAAAATTTAGCTTTGTTTACATCCTACATGTCATACGATACTTTTGTTTATAGTCACGTAAACGCGCGAGAACTTAGTTGCGATTTACAGATCCGTAGATGTTTCAATATAACTAGGACGGTTACCAGCTTCGCAATCAACCCAAACTTAAGCGTAGCGAGATTTGCCTATCCAACAATAGGTCAACGTGACCGGTCGACTTTTTCCATTGATTTGGTTTTTCGGTGATTATTCCTCGATGGTAAGACCGATCTGGACATTCGACCCCTTACGACAAGTAATGACTAACGACTCAGTAATGTCTACTTGATCACCGTGGCAAATTTGGTCGAGATCGGTCAAACGGTCTCGGAGGAGTATAATTTGTTTGAAATGCAACTTTGAAACCAAAGACGCTTCGCTCGCCTTCGGCTCGCTACGCTTTACAATGATATTAATATAAATAAAGAATAATTAGAATAAAAGAAATTGAATTCAATGAAAAAAGTATTTTGTAATGATGGGATCGGACGCTCTCTCGCTGGAGACCATGCTGAGGGCCATGGTCTCCAACGGGAGTCCGCCGGTAGCCCTGGGGTTATCCTCTCGGGGGCACCCCGGGGCAATGGACATTTCGGGCGAACGCCGCGCCGTGAGGTTTTAGTCCGTTCGATTTCGATACACCGGGGTTTCCACACGCAAACAAAAAGGTAATTTATGTAATAAATAATAATAATATAAATAAATATTCTAGGACAAATTACACAACGCCTTCTAGACCCAAGCTAGGCAGAGCCCAAACTAAGCGGATAAATTTACGCAGATACTTTTTTTTGTTAATAAATACATAAATTGTACATAGAAACACCCAGACCAATGCATATATACATATTTGCACTGACCGGGAATCGAACCCGCGATCTCTGATAGCAGTCGACCGTACTACCGCTACGCCATAATAGATCTAGAATTATGGTTGTAGACCACAAAATTCTCTCCCGGTACTACTCACATTACAACTTCTAACTGGTGCGGCGGTTTATCTTTTCCTTTATAGGGCGGTAGAGCCCTATACTTACCGCCCGAGCTGGGCATACGTTTATGTATGCCAGTCAGGGCAAGAGCAGTGAAAATAGAGGAATAAAGTAAGTATTCCGATATCCTGCTGATTGACGGAAGAGGCTCTGACGAAGGCTTTCCTTTCGGGGTTGGGGGTCAAATAATAATAATAAATATTCGAGGACATATTACACAGCGTCATCTAGACTCAAACTAAGCAGAGCTTGTCATATGCGGATAAACATACTTACTTTTTTTTGTAAATAAATACATATTATACATAGAAACACCCAGACCAATGCAAATATACATAATTGCAATGAGCAGGAATCGAACCCAGTCGGCAGTTGCCTCCGTAAAAGTCAAGATACACTAATCTACAAAAAAGGAGCGAGTACGAGAGCGGACCCCGGGTTCCACAGTACAAGCTTTAGATGCAACTGGGATTAACGCTCGGATGATGATGAATAAAGTACACAATAAATTACTCACAATTCCCACAGTATTTGTTTCTGGATCAGTATCATGTAAATGTGCTTCTGCCTCCAAGTCTTCTCTGCTCTCAACTTTTTCTATCATTGGGGGTACAGTTTCTAGTGAAAAGTCCATTAAGTTGCCAAATCTGTAATATAATTATATACCTTTGAATACTAACAAAACCAAATTATGCAAATGAGAAGGAGAGCGGAACTAGGGCTCCAAAGTATGAACTTTGAATGCCACCGGGAACGCTGCCGAAAACGAATAGTACTAAAGATAAAAAAAATTAGTGACTTTTTTAAATATTTTTTTAGATTTTTTTATTAGCATTACTCACGCTCCATCGTTTTAGTACAGCTAAATGAAGACGGTCGTTGACTCTGTGTGCCACCCGGGTCAGCGACCAGCGATGTTGCCGATATTCATTGCAGCATTTGTTTTTAGGGATTTTCTTTAGAAAAGCCCTATTGCTATCGAGTTGTCGTCGACGTCGTCGTTGCCATTTTCTGTCACGGTTTTGGGTATGAAGGAGATGAGCTATCGAGTTGCTGTTTTAGGTAATAGATTCGTGCTGGGGTGAACCATTGCAAGATAAAAAAAAAAACAAAAAAAAAAAAAAGATAAAATAAAAGAAAATCCCTTGTATTTAATTCCTGAGCTCGTCTCAGGAATCTTGTTTTAAGGTTGCATTGTCTTATGAAATTATCGTTACATTTAGCTGCACTAACACGATGGAGCATGAATAATGCTAATAAAAAAATGATTTTTATAAATATTTTAAACCGATCGAGAATAAAAATTTGCTCATGATATTTTTTATCTTCAGTACTATCGCCTGTTTTCCTTCTCAGGAGCGTTTCCCTAACACCCAGTAAAAATATAAATTTAAGGCTAAAAGCAATAGCACTGGATCATAAATAGTAAAGCCCTGGCCCTGGGTCAGCCGGGGTGCGAGGGGCCAGCTGTAGGCACCCAGTACAAATTGTGAACACATGCCAATATTTTATAAAACCTTTTAAAGTTTTTTTATGTCATTTTATAGACTAAGTGATGCAGATTTCACATAACTGTAAAGTTTTGCAACATCTTTAAAAATTATGGAATAATTGACTAGACACTAAGCGTTTTCACCGTGTATAGATATGACCTCTCTATGCATCACACTGTCCGTCCTCGACAGGAAATTTTCCCTGCGATGGCACACCTTGCGTTTGTGCATGGCCTTGGCACTGAGAAGGACCCATCCTCCGGACTTTCGCAGGGTGGACAATCTCATAACCGCAGACTTCGGGTGGAGTTTTCTATGGAGGGTCAAAGCGACCATGCCGACGGTGTACAACAGAACAGGCATCAGTTAAACGCCCGTTTCACGCCTGATAAAAGGCTGTTACAAACTTACCAGGCATTCACGAAGCACGTCACGACCGTGTTTGACGTTCGCTATGTTGACTATTATTATTATTGATTTTTAGGTAGTTCTTGAGTTTGCTCGAAATACATCTTTGCGAATGCCATTAGTGTAAATTATTGATTTGTAGATTAGGATTGAATACTCACAAATCATTTTGATGACTGTACAAGTCTTCCGTTGAATGGAAACTGAGATGTATCTCATAGGCATCAAGATGATAAAATATTGCTTCACACAAGGGGCATCTCAAAACCTCTTCAGGACTCTGGTTCTCATCACTGTGGTCATCAGTGATGTGTTTCTGTAATAAAGAAGCTGAATGTAAACCTTGAATGTCCTTTTTTGTATGCGGAAATCCAAATTTTAAGTCCTAGTAGTGATCTGGCTGCAGATTACTACGTTGACCTGTTTTATATGAAAATACAATTGTCATTGAAAAATTTGAACAAGGCAATGTTTGACCAGGTTGCCTATCTGAATATTATCAAGTATTTTTAACTAAAATGAAATGTATAGTTTGATAGGTAAAAATATATATTCCCCGATTCATAATTATGTTATTTATTAAAATTAAAATTCCTATCCTCATTAAAATTAGACGATCGTTGTAACCATGCAGCCTTGATCTTAGACCATATTGCTATAATCCTTTCTTCCTCCATTTTTTTAAGTATAGTGAATGCTGACATTCACTCAAGATTGTTCTCCAGATGCATATGATGAAGACTTCTGAAAAATAGTAAGCAACCACCAGTTTCAGTTGCAGTCACTCACACGCCTTTTAAACGGCTCCTTGTACATAGACAGGAGCTACCTTTAAAATTTCAACAGGTTTTTTTCGAAAAACCTTATTTTAGGTTAAAATCGCGTTTGAGGGTGTAGCGGACCTTACCAGGTTGGCTTGGTCAGTTTAGAATGGCGTGAGGTCCGACGGCAGTCGCTCGCGGAGAAGCCGACATACCAATGAAAAACAACAAGCCCACCTTAGGGTTCCAAAGTGCAAACTTTGGACGCTACTAGGTAATTGCTATGATGATATGATCATGACGAAAATCGCGTTTCAGCAAAAACTGAGTTTTATGAAAACCTGGTGGAAAAAAAAACTGTGTGGTAGTAATTTTTGGGTTTGGTAGGAGGAGCATAGCATACAATTAAGGCTGTGGAAATAATGAGTTTAAAAAGTGCAGCTGGAACATGGCGACAAGGAAATGTTGGGTTGTGGTAGAAGACATGATCGAGAAGGGGATGTTTTATGTTCCTATGTAGTAAGGATGGACGAAAGAAGATTGATAAAACAGATTTATGAGGTGGGTACATATGTATATTTCAAATATTTCAATAATTTTTTTAGGGATGGCCAGGTGACTGTATGTATGTATCAAAATATTCATCATCTGAGCGTTGTGTCCCGATTGCATTCGACGCCTTCACCTCGGAGCCCGGGGTCCGCTTTCCTGCTTTTCCTTCTCCACTTCGCACGATCTTGGGCATCCATGGTAGTGAGACCATTGGCACGCATGTTATCCCTTACGATGTCAAACCAGCACTTCTTGGGTCTCCCCGTCCTATCGGGACCCGGCGGAAGTGCCATGGCCAGAGACTTATAACCCACGTAGTCAGGCGGCTGCCGTAAAACGTGGCCGCACTAGAGAAAGCGATACTTCTGCATTTTATCACGTAATTTATCATGTGATATCACAGACATGGAGGCTGTCGCGGGAGTTCCTCACGCGATCTTTAAGCGTGTCTCCGCTCATCCATCGCAGCATATTCATCTCCGTGACACGCAGCTCCTGATTATGTCGGTCTAGTAGTGATCACGCCTCAAAGCCATGTGACAGGACAGGACTAATTATGGTTTTATAGACGTGCGCCTTCAACCTAACTGGCATTTTGGGGTCACAGATGACGCCAGTCATATCACGCCACTTGCAGCGAAAATGTGTGCCCTGACGTTGCAACCGATGTCACGTGAAGTACTGATCCCAAGTACTTAACTTGGTCCGTGCGCTCGAGCAAGTCATCGTCTATGCGGACGGGTGTGGAATCTGTTGAGTTCAACACCAAGTACTCAATCTTCGCCACATTAACCTTCAAACCAACGTTCTGAAGCGCCTCCACGTCACCCCAATTTGCCCCTGTCCGCGTCCGCCAGCGCGATATCATCAGCATACATGAGCAACCATGGAGGTTGCTCATGTGATTTTTCTGAGGCTGTCCGACAGAACGTCTAATATCACACTAAACAGAAACGGACTAAGAGGATTGATCTCTGGTGTACCCAGACTGTGATGGGGAAGGGTTTCGTGTCGCCAACAGCGGTCCGAACTACGGAATACCGTGGTCCATGTCTCGGATGATGTCAATATAGGATTCTGGAACCCCTTTGGATCGCAGAGCCTACCATATCATGGCGCGGGGAACACATTAGAATATATTCTTAATAAAAAATAAATAATATTCTTCGTCCTGCATTTCCCTGCAACGTTCCTTAGTGCAAAAACAGGATCCAAGGTCCCGTGGCCGGGGCGAAACCTATATTGACATCCCGAGAGTGCACAAGCAAGCAGGCAAGGGGTCGGTGCTCCTGCACCGACCCCTTGCCTTTGAAGACTGGAGTAATGATACTCAACCTGCATGGGCTTGGCATTGGCGCTCTTATTTCTACGAGTTGCTGAACAAACAGCATAAAGAGGGCAGCCACCGGACCTACTACCAAATCAAGGACTAGTGCCACCGGGCCAGACTGCTCTGCCCCGCAATAAGAATCGGGAAGCTGTGGGACGCTATGGAGTCCCCATCGAGGCCTGGAAGGCGATGGGTCCCCATGGTGTTGGCATCCTTATAAACTTCTTCAATCGCGTACTCCTCAATAACGACTTCCTCGTATAACAGATTGCCTCCAGGGTCTTTAACACAGCGGCACTTGGATATATCCTGTGCCGCTTTGACCCTGGAACGCGCCAACTTATAGATGAGCTTTTGAGCCTCAGACAATTCCAACTTGTCATACAGAGGTTGCAGGTGTTCCTGTCTTAGCTAGCACTGCCCTCACCGATTCAAGAATGGGTGCTTGAATCTTGATCCAGGAGTTCTGAATATGTTCATCTACAACTTCAACGCACTTGTCACCGATAGCTGAGGTAAACCTTTAGGATGTGGCTTCATCAAGCAGCCACCATTTAATACGGCGCTCGACGCGTTTGTATTAGGGCTTCACGAAGAGATCCATGACAAGAAGATGTTGTGTAGTGAGACTCTCTCTATGGATAATCTTGTAGTTGGTCACTTTACTGATATGTCTCCTAGTGAATACGAAATCGATCTAAGTAGCGTGCCCCGCGTGTCTGCAGGTGATAAGATGATTGGGTTTCTTTTGAAACACGTGTTCACGATAGCTAGGTCGGCAGCGGCAAACGTTTTGAGGATGTACTCACTTCCTGACACCCTTCACACCCATATGACCTTTCAGGTAACCACCCAGAACAATTCCCTGCGACCATGGAGTATCACGAAGTACTCCCCTGAGTTTGTTTCAGAACGAGATCTTTTCAGCTCGCTACGTCCGGCCTGGGGCGCGTAGGCACTTATCAGATGGGTAACAATCCCATCAATAAGCACCATATACCAAGCAATATACCAACATAAGCAATAAGTCAGTCACTACAGCATTTCACCTCCAAGATGTTGCTCTAAAGCTACCGGGAGAGCACCACGGCGTCTCCATTCTCCCCACTAGGTGCAGTTGTGTCTATCAGCTGGTAGCTCCCTAATAAGCCGGGATCTACTGCCCTTCTAGTGATTCACCTGCAGGAATGCTATGGTCACCCTCCGCTTAGAAAGTGCACCGGCCAACTCCAATGCGCGACCGGTTGTCGTACTAACCATAACCCACTTGGCACAAGAGAAGAGAGAGAAGCTTATCACTAACATGAACCCCTATCTCTTTTGTGGTCACTGTATGTATGTACAGATACAGTTATACATTTCATTACATATTTCCTATACATGCTAATCTATGTATTAAGCAGATATAAGAGGCTGTAATAACTAAACATTAGAATTGAACTCAAGTTAGTATTTCCAAGGCCAATTGACAGAAAGGTCCTTCAACCGTTGTCATAAGTTTCTTATATTATTTCATATATTGGTATATACTTACAAACAAATTGACTTTGTTTTCATATTCTTCTCCGCAAAATGCACAGTAGTAAAGCGGTAATACTTCCTGAAAATCAATAAACAATACATCTCAGTTACAAATTTTAACTAAAACTGACACAAAATTGTTAGTTACAATTGCTAAAATGTATTAAGGTAGACACAGGGAGCACTCTGGATTGAAATATTACTTAGTATATGAATATGTTTGCATTAGCCTCATTCTTGTGTACTGATGTCTTAGCATATGGGGTTTAGCATTCATAGTCTAAACTGCTGGGATGACAATGGAGGGAATGTGTGTGTACTATTTTAATATTTATTTAAATCCAATTTGGAGAATCTTAATCACCATTAGAAGGAATAGAAAACAAGCCTAATAAATTATTTTCTTAACTGGTTTTATTAATCTTACAACTCACAGTTAAAATTCAAAGCAAAATAGTGAATTTGCTTTATATTTACCATCAACACATTATGTATTGTATACCAAGAGCTTATAATTAATAGGCTAGCCCAAATCTAGTTTTGCTGACAGACTGTCTAAAAGTATTATAACCCTATGAAGATGTATATTCTGACTTAAAAATTAAAATGATTAATATTTTCTTAACATTTTTTTTATTTTTATTTTTTTATTATTGATAGGCGTACATTTGACCTCTATCTCACCTGGTGTCACAATGAGGTCAGCGATGAATCACCTTTGCCTAGAGGGAAGCTATTCACACTAGACTTACGCTTGAGAGAAAGGCTAATGAAATTCTTATTAAACTCAGTTACCTGATTGTACAATCTTAATTTTTTAGACATCCCAACATCAGGTATGTGTGTGTCTTGCCGATGGAAGAATTTATTATGGTATATCATTGCTGAAGGTTGGAAAAAATCCACATCACAGCTATCGCAGTGGAAGATTTTATTTTCTGTCTGTTCTTGGTTCTCATGGCTAGTTTGAATGTGATTATTATATGGGTGCTGAAATTTTTAATTAAGCGTCATTGGAGGCCATAAGACAAATATCCTAATAAGTTATGTATTATTATAATAAAAGTATGTCAAGATTTTTTTAGACAATATTTTTTTTTATTCAATTATGTAAAAACCTAACTACTACTACTTTAAAATTTTTCACATATATAAAATTTCAGTGATATTATTTAAATTACAGAAATTTCATGAACTAAAAGATACAATTTGTTTGTTATTGGCTATGAGGTTATAAATTTGTAGGTCTAAAGTTAGGAAGATAGGTTCAATAAAATAAGATTTTCGTTTGATAAATCAAGATAAGAAAAATTGCTGTGTAGTGGGGGAGAGGACATAGGTCGTTTATATACGCGTGCCGCGGTTTGAGGAGCAATCAAGCAAACTTTACCTTCATTGTGAAAAGTTTCCCGCACCACGGGCAGAAGTACTTGACATCGTGATCCGGGTGCACCTTGTGTTTGTGAGTTATCGCTTTCGATATTGTTGGAAACATTTGTGAACACACGTCACAGCCAACCATTTCAGACTTCTCTTTAGATTTTTCATCAGACAGTTGTGTTTCAGTTCCATAGCGATTTTTACTTTTAAACTGCGGGTCAGCATGCTTCCTAAACATGATATTAAATCAAATTCAATCACAAAATTGTACGTCCTCGGATACCGACTCTGACACTAGTATATGTACACACAAAGCTAATAATTTACCGAAAATGAACTTGTAACTCCTCTTTATTGTCGAAAATGTCTTTGCAGAATATGCAATTGAATTTCTGTTCTGTAGTCATGTTGATAATAAGTTAAAACTTATAACTCTATAGCAGAGTATGCCTCAAAGTACAAATCCCATTTTATAAGAGTGCACTGCATATCTTGTACAATTAATTTTTTAGATCTGTCCCTTTTTAGTAAAGTTATTTAGCAACGGAACTTCAAGTCATATATATTTCAATTATAATACAAATAACACCAAATTCAAACAAAACGCAGGCCATTTTGTAGGTTTTTATTTATATTTCTGGTAATTTGCAAATACATATACTCTATGTAAAGGGGCTTATACACGATACAATTTTATCAATAAACTGACTAGATTGACAATCAATTTGTGTCATGTGGATAGGAAGTTATTCTGATCTAGTGATCTACATTGTACGTGTCGATGGAAATTGGCTCAAGATCTATAACTTTCCACGATGTACACAATAATAATGTATCGAATCAAAGTGTTTTAATTTTTATAAAATTTAAATATGTAGTCGATTATTTTATTCCATAAAATGTATGGCACTAGAGATGTACAAGTACTAATAGAAATAGTCTTATCTATGTACTAATAGTCTTGAGTAGTTAGTGAACGATGAACGATTAGGAACCGTTCAGTTACACTGACTGATTCGACGTGTTTCCCAAACGCTAATCGTCATAGATACGTCTATGCTAATCGTTCATTGATATTCGGTCGCTTCGCGAACTATACACGCTCAAACCAACACCGCCCCCGCTGGCACGCGGGGGGGTATCCGAAGGGATTTCCGCACGAAAAAAAAAAAAAAAAAAAAGGTACGAGAATGTAAGCGACACACGTTTGCTCACAGGGTGTATTTGTGTGTGTGACGGCTAGGAAACTAAAAACTGAGACCTACCTTAGGCTGAACGACATAATGCTCTTTTTACACTTGTCAGTTAACTCAATGTGTTGAGATTGGTTAGCCATCCTTAGACTGACCCTTTCTAGTGTTCCATAACGTTATTTTTTCATTGCTCAGTTAACTCAATGTGTTAAAAATGGTCACCCATCATAAGTACGACGTAGCTAAAGTTGCTTAACTTTGGAATATGTAAACCTACGCGGTTACAACTTAACCATTAGGCACTCAACACGGATTTAATTTTTTTGGTATAATTCGTATGCAATTCCTAAGCTCTTATTAACGTATACACCTACTTAAAAATAAAACAATTTCAATTTTAAATTCAATACTTAGCGTTCAAATTCTAACAATGCTAAAAACCAACCGTGTTATGATTTGACATCGTACCTATTCTACTCAATCACCTCATAAAATAGAACTATTCCATCTGTTCAACGATTCACAATGTACTTTGTCTGGTCTGAACGGTTAAGATTTGAACTAGAACAACCTCGGCTTCAGGACCGAATTCGTATGACAGAGATCGACTGACCGAATAGAACTATTAAGTCGAACTAGTGCGTTGCTTGAACTGAACTAGTTCGGAGCGATCTCTCGAGTGACCGAGCAGGCTCAAGACTAATGTACAATAATAGAGTAGACATTTTTGGGTAGGTGTTTTAGGCAATATGAAAATTGATCTGATGTATAATATCTTAATGCAGAAAAACTGACCTGGCTGGAGGGTGGCGGTCAATTTACAACCCTTATACTATCAAACATTTCAAACATATTTTTTGCAAAAAATATATTTGAGGAAACTTGTATTTTTTTTTAATGGAGTTAAATATTGTAAAGAGAAGAAAATACATAAGCCAGTCCGTTTGTGAGGGACTTAAACCTTGCAAGATGCTTGCAAATCTATTTTGCAAATGAATACAAAAAATATGCTTGAGGCAAGTTATAGATACCTAAAAAGCATGTCTTATAAATAAAACATTTTTTATAATATCGGGTATTAAAGGAGTGTGTGTCATTATTTTGTGGTAAAGATCAAGTGTAAAAAAAAGATTGGCGTTTCTCTATTACCTAATGTATTATGGGAGAGGCATCAGATTGATAATAAGAAGAAGATAATAAATACATGGTTAGATAACAATAACAATAACAACAATATAAGATAATAAGAGAATAAGAATTTTAAACGATTTTAATTTATTATTTAAGATCCATGATCCATCTATTCATAAAATCACAAATGAATGCTGGACTCACTAGTCTGACTACTCACACATTCGGAATGGCTCTATGAATTGACCGGGTATGTTTCAGCCTGCAAAAATGAAAATTTCAATATAAAAAAAAAATATATTGATAGATCTTAATTAGCCCTTTCGAACTACGTTAATTAATTTATGAGCCCGTCTTTCGTTTTCCCAGGAAAAATCAAAATATCATTTTCCTTTTTTCACCTTTTCAAATACCCGTATCTCTTTAAAATATGGTTATTTCTTATTCTACCAAGTGTAGAAAAATTGCCCTTGAGCTAATTTAAATTGCCCGCGTGTCAATTATTATAAATATTTAATAATAATCCTATAAAAAAAAAAAAAACCATACGCGGTAGAAACATGGCAACACTGCTCTAGTCTAAGGGCACGTCCACATCACCACGGCACGACGTCGTGCGTCGCCGTGGAACGATGCGGTGTCGCGGCGCGGCACGTTGCCGTGACGTGGAAATTTACGTTGCCGTACCGTAAAAATGTACGTCACGACGCCGCAAAGTTACACGGTACCGTGCCTTGTAATACTTCGCTAAATACCAGATAAATAGCAGTCTCGTTGTAGATATGGACCGCACAAACGTATTCTGCTACTGTAGTTATTAAAAAGACCGAGAGAAGTTGGAGAAAAAATGTAAAAGACAGTACTGGGTGCACCTATATCTTTCAATTATGAAAAGTGATGGAAATCATTTCAATAGAAAATATGAGGCGTTGAAAACCTGTGACCACAAATTATACAATTCTTTCATCTATATCTGCATCAAGTTTTGAAGAAGTTTCTTCTTACGACGCTGTCCGATGCACCGTTTCACGGCGACGTTGCCGTTGTCGAAGCTTCGGCTTACTGGCCGGCCACGCCAGCCAGCCTCACCCGCGGTGGTGAGTTTGAAACATATCTGCGACGATAAGCTCGCATGGAACCGCCGGAGCCGTGACAGAAGCCATGCCTGCTGCATACTTGCTTGTTTTATCATATTAGACCACTCAGAAGTCCATCACACCTCGAAGTGTTTCCTCCCTTACCTCCCACTCCTTCGCTCCAATAATGAGGTACATATATGATAAAAAAACCTAAAAATCTTTCAGCGGATGCAAGGGGGGGACTGGTACGTTCCCCTTTTTTTTATTCGGCGCCCCTTTTCGACTTTTAAATCGATGTCAATACAAGAAAATGCGAAAGTTAGGTTAGAATATAAAAAAAATCGTATCTCCAAAAGGGGGGGAAAATCTCCGCAACTTTTCCTTCACAGGGGGGTTATACACCCCTCCTCCCCCCTCACCACCCACTCCCAGCCCTTAAATCGAGGGCGGGCAATCCGAAGTCCTACCGTCATTCGTCGATTGTAAACTAAAAAATAATAAGCTTACATTAACAACTTGTTAAAATTTACTATTTCTTGAAATATTGGAATTATTAGGTCAGTTATGGAGACTTCACCTTAGATTATAAAAAAAAGTGGAAAATAGGATTTAATTTTTTATAAGTGGGTATAACAAATTCAATAAAAGACAATTATTAAACTTATAATTCAAAATAAATACTGAGATTTAATTAACTTAATTGAGGTTATATTCGACGTAAAAATAAAACAATTTTTTAATTTTCATTGTCAACTCACGTTTAACTCAACATTATCCCCACAACGATAATGATAATAAAAATCTAGTAATAATAAAACCACTTACATTGAAATATTACTTTAATCATCAGCTTCATTTTTTATTATGACTTACGACGAAAAATTACTTTATATAACTTTATAACTTTTCTACTGGTGGTAGAAATTTGATGACACAAATTTGTCACAAAATTCGACCGGGTGGTTGCCACCGTGCACATTTGCGAAAAACCTTCCATAGTAATTTAATTTCGGTTTGATTGCGTTCAGGGGTCAGCAAGTGCATAGCCGGGCAGGGGGATTGTTGTCGCAGCACTAGTGGGACCAGTGGGTGTCACGCGATGCTGCGACGACAAACCTCTTCTGATGAGGCCGTCAAGCTGAGTGCCACCATTGTTAACATGGTATGTGTATGTAAGGGTGACCCTCTTTCCTGAGACTTTACCTTCAGCTTACCATCAGGCGAGGTGAAGTCAAATTGACGTGTCCTAAATATAAAAATAAAATAAAAAGTATTTTGATATTTTGTTGTAAATGATGCCCTTAGACTAAAGCAGTGTTGCCTTTTTTCTACCGCGCACGCGCAATGCGCAAATAATTGTCTTCGAAATCCCATTACGGTTTTTTTATTTTTTATAGGATTATTATTGAATATTTATAATAATTGACACGCGGGCAATTTAAATCAGCTCAAGGGCAATTTTTCTACGCTTGGTAGAATAAAAAATAACAATATTTTAAAGAGATGCGGGTATTTGAAAAGGTGAAAAAAGGTAAATGATATTTTGATTTTTCCTGGGAAAACGAAAGACGGGCTCATAAATTAATCAACGTAGTTCGAAAGGGCTAATTAAGATCTATCAATATATATTTTTTTATATCGAAATTTTCATTTTTGCAGGCCAAAACATGCCCGGTTATGAATTGCATTATTCTTAAATTCCGGCACCTTGTCTCAGATATACGGAAAAATTCAGATTGACCCGTGGTGTCTGGTAGTCCCGTAAAATTAGCCTATAGTCTCGAATACACGGCTCATGCAAACGTCTCTATGGAGGAGGAATTAACACAAAATGCACTCCTTTTCGCGTTGATAACATAATAAAAATTCTGAATCTGATTTTCTGTTTGTGTGAGCTACTCTATGCAAATGCGGTCCGGGATGCCGTGTACAATTTTCTGTCAGATTCATATGAGTAATTCATAATCTGTATTATTCCTGATGTGTGATGAGCACACAGATATTGTGTATAGAATTCTGAGCGTTCTGAATTCAGCTTCTGAGTTCAGATGCTAAATTCAGATAGCCATTCTCGATGTGCGAGTCCAACGTCCAGCCTAAAGATCGCGCTAAATTCAATGACTTATACTCTGTCCAACCGTTTACTTAACTTTTGACAGCGGCTTCAGAACGTAACTTGTATTAATCGTAAAAGTAAACTTGGAAATGCTCAGACAACAAAATATAAACTGCCTAATCACGTTTCTGTGTATAATGTTTAGAGAGCGCCTTGGGTCTAGAGAGTATTGTGTTAGAGAGAGAGCACTGTTTGATAAATATGTCACGCAGATCCTCTTTCGTGATCCCAGAAGAAGACGATGACAAGGATGAAGACGAAATTGATGGATGCATGGATATGACGCCTGTTGTAAATGCGAATAAATTAGTGCAGGATATCAGTCGAGAGATAAAGAAGACCTTCCGCGAGGATAGCCGAGGTCTTGAGAATTCACTCGAATTTCTCAGTGAGCAGTTTACAACAATGGAGCAATCTATAAAAAATCAAGAGAGCAAAATTAAGGAGCTCAAAACAAAAATTATTGTCCCACGGCTTCTTAATAGTCTACCTTCTCATATACTTGGGGTGTGTGTTGGGTAACCTCCTTGCGTGTCATTCCGATTCTGATCCCGCTGCAGTCCGGGGGGGAACGGAATCGGAGCGGCCGGTACACCCTGGGTGGCGGTCAATGGCTTCCCCTCCATGGAGTTGTCATTGATCGTCGGCAAATACCCAACGTGGCGGGAACACATCGCTCTCCGTACTTCTTTGCTTTCAGAGGAGACAGGAGAAGCGATGGTGTTAGTGGTGGAGGCCACCATAGGGTCCTGGGGGATCCAGGGGCGGGTTGGCCCACTGTTAACGCAAGGGCCGACGGGCACTTGTGCCGCCGTCGGTGAGAGAGGACTAGACATCCTCTCGCGTTCCGTAATCGGCAGGTGATCAGCAACGACCTGACTGGTGGCTCCAGAAGGGTACGCTGTGAACTTGCTGACCGGAGGGCTTGCCTTTATTGGCCGGCCCACGACAAGGAAAAGTCTATAACACCCGACAGCGAAGTCGTCAAAACCTATGGATACCAGCCGACCTCCATAGTATGTAGGCTTATCCAGGTGCAGGGGGCTCCGCCTGGACGGACCATCTTTCCCCCATACTCGTGGGACATATTATGGCAAATAATAACTCAAATGAAAACTTACCGGACGAAGTTAACAACGACAACCTTGGCGCGAATAACGGAATTCGAGAGGATAGAGTGGAAGTAGTCCGGGGTGAAGAGGAGGTGAGGCGGCGGCCTGACTCGCGGTCGATTAAGACCGTCTTCACCAGACCCGCTACTCCGCTACCAGTAGGAGGGGATATGGACGCGGAGATTCCGTCTACGGCTGGGACTGACAGCGAATCAGCTCTCAGCCGCATGGAGACTGAGGAGAGTCTCTAACGGAAGCGGACTCGCTCGGGTGGACCGTCCCTTGACCGGAGCAGAAGCTCCGGGCAACGGACGGCCTCCTCGAGCGAGGACGATCGGCCGGCCAAAATTTTGGCTACCGCGACGACTAGAACGCCGAAGCAGCCGGTGCACGTCCCTCCGCTACCCAGTGGCAGGGACCAAGGCGTCCCCGGGGCGAGGGAGCTCCTCGCAGCGCTAGCCCACATTACTGAAAAATGTGTCGGGAAAGAAGAAGACGGTGGCTGAAAACGTCGCCGTTGCCAGGACGGCGCTGGAGGAGCTCCTTGGTAGGAGCGCCTCCGAGGAGGAGGCGAAGCTCAGGGCCCGGGTCACAAGCCTGGAAACAGAGCTCGCCAACTCCTTGGAGCAACAGCGGGTCCTCCGGGAGGAGGTCAGGTAACTGACCCAGATGGTCAGGGGATCCCCGGAGGCCCAGAAGGGCCAGAAGGCCCCAAGAGTCCAGGAGGTGGCGGACCACCCGAGGGCTCTTGTGCCGCAGGGGGCGCCTACGTCACCGTCGGCGCCAAATTCGGCACCAAAGCCGGTGCCAAAGACGGCACAAAAGGTGGCGCCAAAAACAGCGCCTAGCCTGCACCGAGAGTGGTGCAGCTCCTGGCGGCCATCGAGAGGCGGTTTGGCGTGTTAGAGGACCGGGCTTACCGTCCTTAACTGGCACGTCCCAGTGCCAGTTCGTGCTGCCAGTGTTAAGCCCGGCCTCAAAGGCCAAAAGACCGCCGCCCCAGTGGCCCTAACGCCACAAGTGAATCGAAGGGGAGCGGTACCCCCGCTGTCACCAGAACTGCCCCTGCCACTGCACCCGTACATTCCTCTAGAGGAGAGGGTTGGGTGGTAGCGGGAGCCGCCAAAAAGGCGAAAAAAGCCGCCAATAAGGCGGCTAAGAAGGCGGTGAAAGCCACTGCGGCGAAGGCACCGAAGAGGCTCCGCGCCCCACGCTCCACAGCTGTCGTCCTGACGGTGACGACGGAGGGTGTGGAGAAGGGCGTGGGGTACGCCCAGGTCCTGAGGCAGGTGAAAGTCTCAGTGGACCTCAAGACGACTCGCACCGGAGCTCGCCTACTCGAGGTATTCGGCACCACCAGTGGCCCCAAAGCTGATGCCCTAGCGGCCAGGCTTAGGGAGTCGCTGGACCCAGAAGCCGTCCGCGTCTTCAGACCCAACAAATGCGCAGGTTTGCGCATTTAGAGTCTGGATGATGCGGCCACGACGGAGGAAATTATCTCCGCCGTCGTAGAGGTGGGCGGCTGCCCCCGTGATCAGGTGAGAGCTGGAGAAATCCGGTTCAGCCACACCGGTCACGGCACGGCAGTCGTCAACTGCCCCGTCGCAGCGGCGCAGAAAATTGCGGACGGACGGAGCCTCCTCGTTGGGGGCTTCCTTAAGGCGCGATGCAACTTCTGCAGCCCCGCGAGACCAGGTGCTTTAGGTGCCTGGCCGTGGGGCATGTGGGAGTGCAGTGCATAGTGCGGCGGGAGACACCGTGGGGGATCAGTGCTTCCGCTGTAGTCAGCCCGGGCACAAGGCAAGTGCTTGTGATGCTCCGCCGCGGTGCTACAAATGTGTAGCGTAGGGCAAAGCGGCGGAGCACCGGGCGGACAGCAGAACCTGCGTCGCCTCGAGGCCAAAGCCCCGTTCGTCCGCACCGGGTAGCGGGGGTGCCGCTCAGGAGCGGCCACATTCGCAGCGGGATGCGGAGATGGACGTCCATTAATGGACACACTAATCCGCATCCTGCAGGTGAACATAAACCACTGCACCGGTGCTCAGGATCTTCTGTACCAGAGCATCGTGGAGTGGTCTATCAATGTGGTCGTGGTCGCTGAGCCGTACTGGGTTCGGCGACCGTCTTCGGGGGTTCCGAAGACGGTCTTCTCGCCAAGCCTTGACCAGTATGAGCTTGAGCTATGGCTCGCAGGACTGGACATCGTTCTCGCTGCGTGCCGTACTCGCCCTGTTTTGGTCCTGGGAGACTTCAACGCCTGGTCTCTGGCTTGGGGCTCCCGGGAAACCAATGCCAAGGGGCGAGTTCTGGAGGACTGGGCTAACACCCGTGGCTTAGAGATTCTCAACCGGGGGAGTGTCGCTACCTGGGAGCGGCGGGGGCTCAGTTCGGTTGTGGATGTGGCATTCGCGACCCCTGCTCTCACCCGCCGCGTCCAGGGTTGGCGCGTGGTGGAGGAGGAGGAGACGTCGTCGGACCACAGGTACGTTCGGTTCAACGTCTCCCCTCCACCTAACCTACCGCTGACTATAGCGAACCCCCCGGATCCACGTTGAGCGCTCAGACGCCTGGATCGGGAGGCTCTCCTGGAGGCATCCATTGTGCAGGCCTGGATTCCGTCACCGGCCAGGCCTGTCGATGTCGACGCAGAGGCGGAATGGTTCAGGAGAGCCATGTAGCATGTCTGCGATGCGGCGATGCCTAGGGTTAAGCCCGGCCCGGCAAAGAAACAGGTGTACTGGTGGTCAGCGGAGATCGCACAGCTGCGAGCAGCGTGCGTGACCGCTCGCCGCCAGTACACCAGGTTTCGCCGGAGGCGTCGCCGCCCAGACGATGTGGCAGCCCAAGAGGCGGAGCTATATGAGGCGTACAAGGGGGCCAAGAAGACCCTCCAGGTAGCCATTAAGCAGGCCAAACGGCGGGCTAGCGAAGAGCTGCTGGAGTCTCTGGAGCAGAACCCATGGGGGCGACCTTACCTTGCGGTCAGGGGCAAAATCCGCCCAAGGGCGCCCCTACTGACCCAGAGCCAGAGAGGGGATACTGGGCTCCTTGTTCCCAGCGAGAGCGGAGGAGCATGTCCCTCCGCGTATGGCTCCGCCTCAGGCGCCTGACGCTGATAATAGCGAGAGCGATGTGCACGAAGTCAGGGAGAGTGAACTGGGGGTAGCAGTGCTCCGGCTTAAAGCCCGGAAATGCACTGCCCCTGGACCCGACGGCATTCCAGGCCGAGCATGGGTCCTGGCCCTTGAGGAACTAGGGCCTCGACAGGTGGCGCTCTTTAGCGCATGCCTCGAAAGGGGCCAGTTTCCAAAGGCTTGGAAGACGGGGAAACTGGTCCTTATCCGGAAGGCGGGGCGGCCGGTGGATCAGCCATCCGGTTACCGGCTGATCGTGTTGCTCGACGAGGTGTGCAAGCTCTTTGAGCGGATTATTGCAGAGCGCCTCGTCGAGCATCTCGCGAACGTGGGGCCAGATCTGGCGGACAACCAGTTCGGTTTCCGCCGGGGGCGCTCCACCGTGGAAGCGATCATGCGCGTTAGGCGCCTGGCGGAGGAAGTAGTCTCGCGGGGTGGGGTGGTGGTGGCGGTGTCTCTCGACATCGCCAACGCCTTCAACACCCTACCCTGGAGCTGCGTTAGGGAGGAGTGCGTATCACGGAGTGCCTCCTTACCTCCGCTGCATTGTCGAGGCATACCTATCCGAGAGGGCCATAGTTTACCCGAGCTGGCTAGGGCCAGGGCGGCGAGAAGTGTCGTGCGGTGTTCCACAGGGATCGGTCCTAGGGCCTCTCCTGTGGAACATCGGATACGACTGGGTGCTCGAGGGCGTCAGCATAGTTTGCTATGCTGACGACACCCTCGTTATGGCGCGGGGAGCAACGTACCGAAGCGCGGCACTAAAGGCCACGGCAGGGGTTGCTCAAGTCGTAGGTCGAATACGGCGACAAGGTCGAGTCCCACTCGAGGTGGCTCTCCACAAATCCGAGGCTATGTGTTTTCACGGGCCTCGGAGGAGGCCACCTGCGGGAACCAGCATAACCGTAGGGGGCGTAAGCATCGGCATCGAGCCCACGATGAAGTACCTTGGGCTCGTACTCGATAGCCGATGGGACTTCGGACCACTTCTCCGAAGTCTGGTCCCGAAACTGAGGGGGGCTGCGGCTGCGCTATCGCGGCTGATGCCCAATGTTAAGGAAACCAACGCCCGCACTAGGAGACTATACCTGGGGATCGTGCGAAGCATGGCCCTATAGAGTCATCAGGGGGGATCGCACGATCTCCGTCGAGGTGGCATGTCTCCTAGCCGGGACCCCTCCATGGGACCTGGAAGCGAGAGCCCTTGCGCTGCTGTACCAGTGGCGCAAGGAGGCGCTGGAGCGGGGCCATAGGCCGGAGCCCCGAGAAATCAGGGCTCAGCGGTCCCTGCTCCGCCAGGAACTCATGGAGACATGGAGGGTGCGACTTGAGCATCCAAGGTGGGGGGAATCCACCATTGCAGTGGTGAGACCGATTATGAAGGAGTGGTTGGAGAGGGACCATGGAGACCTCTCCTACCGGATGTGCCAGATATTTACCGGTCACGGGTGTTTCGGTAAGTATCTATGGCGCATCCACCGGGAGACAACGCCGCAGTGCCAGCACTGCGTGGATCCTGGCGAAGACACGGCGCTCCACACGTTGGTGGAGTGCCCTGCGTGGGCGAGTCAACGTTGGGATCTCGTTGCGGTCCTGGGCGTGGACGTTCTCTCGTTGGAGACCATGGTGAGGGCCGTGGTCTCCGACGGGAGCAAGTGGCACGCCGCTGCCTCTTTCTGCGAGCAGATAATGCGCGCGAAAGAGCCGGCGGAGAGGGAGCGGGAGGAGAACCCTGCCCCTCGAGTTTCGCAGTCTGCGGCGAGGACGCCGCAGACTCATCTACGCCCTGGACTACCGACCTCCATGATCGGGACCTGAGGACGGCAGTTGGCCGACTCGCCGTCCTTACAGAAGCAGGCCGTGGCGGAGGCGTGTCGTGTGTGCCCTACACACGCCTGCTAACTCACCGAAGCAGGATAAAACCCGACCCCACCAGGTGAGGCCGCGGTGGCGGCCAAAGTCCGCCGGCAACCCTGGGGTTATCCTTTCGAGGGCTTACTCGGGGTGCCCGGCAACGGACACTTGGGGAGGACACCATGCGGTTTTAGTCGATACACGACATAACCACCCCCGCTGAAAAAAAACCCTTCTCATATACGAAAAGGTAACTCGGTATCGGGTATAAAGTGTAAACTCAAACCATATTTTTTAGATTTACAGTAGGTTGTTGGATATTTGAAGATTATTTGTTTTATAAACTAACTTTATTTTAAATTGTTAACTGCTTGATAACTCATGATAGCACAGGTATCAACCTTCGTGGTTTTTTGTTGCTATTGTCATGTTTATATAATCTAATATTTGTTTTTAATAATAATTATTATTAAAAAATAAAGTTGCAGAATATTTTTGTCTAAATCAATTACTTGTCAACTGTTCTTCGTTATCCCATCAATAATTAAACTTTTTGGTACGACTTTAATTCTTTATTTAAAAATTTATTAAAAACTTGCTCGCCAACTTTAAGGGCAAGTTTTAAATAATTTTAAAATAAAGAATTAAAGTCGTACCAAAAAGTTTTTAATCGAACAATGAAGAAATGTTCACTATCAATAAATTGATTTAACCAAAAAAAAAAAAAAAATTATATACACCAACTGAAGAGTTCAATGTATTTTTAATCAAAATTAATTTTAAATCGTAGACATAAAATTATTGATGGGATAACGAAGAACAGTTAACGAGTAATTTGATTTAGAAAAAAAGATAGATAAAGACAAATTAATAAATATTCTACGACTTTCTTTTTTTTTTCGAATTCCGAATCGAACAAAATTTTGATGTAACAATGAAGAACAGTTAAGCAATTGATTTAGTCCAAAAATCAATATAAAGTTAATTTCCCCCTGCCAAATTAAGACATTTTTATTTTGTGTGGGGTGTGGGTCGTTGGCCGACAGGTCTCTAGAACCTTACATGGGTAGTGTGGCGAGCGCATAGGGCTCTCAGCCAAGTTTGATTTTAAGCAACACGCCTCAAGGGTTGGGGCGGCCTCGACTTGGGCTGCTGCCGGATTAATACTGGGGTCATCTAGGCCAACATTTACGAACTAAGCGCGGCGTGTGTTCTGGCATCGCCGGCGAAGACGGAACCGCGGTTGATTTTGTCTAGCTTCGCGAGCTGTGTGGGCTCTTTGTTGAGCGAGTGATATTATATCATCGTGCTCTCCGAGAGCGTGTCTAGGTCTCCGTGTGCGTGAGATTAAACTCGGTGTGTAATTTACATCCTCAACCACTAGAGGGTTGGAGTGAGTTAGGGCAGCTCCAACTTAAGTCAGCACTCAAAAACAGTTAAATTTTACCACAGATATTAGATGATTATATTGTGTCTGTGCATTTTACCGCATTTAGTGTTGGGATCGAATGTATTCACTGCGAATTATTGAATCGCAAGTAATCGGTACCACATAATTGTTTTTACGTTGACTATTATAGCCTTTTGTTTGTTGTAATGGATTATTGTATCTACTTTTAATGAAAAACATCAAAATGTTGAAGTTGTATTCTGTAGGGATTAAAAGTTGTCGCTAATAGTCAGTATATGTCAATAACAATTAAAATAGGTACTTCAATATAATTTTTAATAAAATTTAACGACGTTAATTAAAATTTTATATAGTTAAACATCTTGCGTATGTACAATAATGAATTTTAATATAAAGATATAAAATATGGATCAAAAATAAAATAGCAATGTGTAAAATCGATTGCAACTTCTTCAGAAATAAAGTCAATTATTGTTTGAAATCGAATAGGTACAGGACATAACTATTTGATGAAAAATTGAGCTGTTAAAAGTTAACTAGGTAAATGGCTGAAAAGAGTACGACGAGTTGACGACTCTAGAGTATGGCCGTTTGATTTTTTGCAAGATAATGTGCACTTGTATAGTTATGTATGGATGAAGACGGCACGTTAGAACACTTAGAACGTCCACGGTGCTGCTTTTGTAATTTTGTTGTCACGGACACAATATTGCCATTTTAACGCCTAAGTTGCTAAATCAAGGAATTGTTCGGATTTTTTATAGCCTTCAGAGACTTTTTTTTTCTTCAAAGTTTTTTTATTTCATTTTCACCGCTTTTAATTCAACCGAGCAATTATTCAAAAAAATATTTTGAATGCGAAATGATCAATAATGAAATATAGATTCTATTACCATAACATAAAGATCGGTACATTGGGAGAGACCTATATCCAGCAGTGGATTGCTATAGGCTAATTGATTAATAGCATTAAGGCTTATTTTTTTTAATAATAATATACAACCGATTATTATTTACCTGATGTAGCTCTATGTACTTAATAATGGTTGGATATACAGGCATTCGGGTGACGTCATTCATGACGATTTATGACGTATTAAAAAAAACTAGTTACTAGATCTCGTTCAAACCAATTATCGGTGGTAGTTTACATGGTAATGTACATCATATATTTTTTTTAGTTTTATCATTCTCTTATTTTAGAAGTTACAGGGGGGGGGGGGGACACATTTTACCACTTTGGACGTGTCTCTCTTGCAAACTATTCAGTTTAGAAAAAAATGATATCAGAAACCTCAATATCATTTTTGAAGACCTATCCATAGATACCACACACGTATGGGTTTGATGATAATGCGGTTCACAGAATAAATCTACTTACCAAGTTTCAACAGCATAGTTCTTATTGTTTCGGATAAAAGTGGCTGTGACATACGAACGGACAGACAGACAGACATGACGAATCTATAAGGTTTCCGTTTTTTGCCATTTGGCAACGGAACCCTTAAAAGAAATGACCAATAGTTGTATCTTATGGCTTTGTTCTTTGTAAGGTCAAAATGTTCCTGAGAAGGTCAATCAAATAATCAATTCTCAAAAAATTCAATAAAATAAAAAGCTTATAATAATAACATAAAACATTGTTTAACTTTCCGGGTACGTATGTATAACTAAAAACTAAGTGTTTATAATTTCATGATTTGTAGATGTTCCATGTAAGTACCCTTGCAAGGCCAGCTTTCAAATTTTTAATGGGCCTTTTAAGGAACCAGTGGCATTCTTAGGAACACTACGGACACTTTAACGGAAATCGAAGTAAAATAATAATTTTTTTCTTTATTACCACAACAAATCCTTATATGATAATTCACAGTAAAAAATAAGACAATAATAGGTTATTTACTTAAAAAAATACGTTTTGCCGAGCGCGGGAATTACAATTTTAACGTCGACTACCAAAGTCTACCAAGCGAGGGACCGCATTAACAAATAGCGATGCTAGCGACTCGCCGACGCGTCTGTGTCTTGAGTTTGATAGATCTTAACATGAGTAGAAGGAATTTGTCAGCATATGACAATAACTAAGACTTTTTAATAGTTGAACTTCAAGGGAGAATGGCCTTCCATGGTCCACCCACATTACATGCATTGAAAAAAGCATTATGCAGTGCTGTCCTCAAGCTAAAAGGCGGCTAACTGATTTCTGGTAATAAATATATGTCATAATATAATATCCATCCACTGTTAAATGAAAACCTAATTGCAGATGCCCCTAATTTTCTTTTTCACTTAGCCGCCTTTTAGTTTGAGGACAGGCAGTACATTAGTTACTTAGAAGTACTGAATAGGTCATCTAGTAAATTGAAAGCTTTGATAAGTATCCTAATTAATACTTATATTATTTCCAGAAATAAAGAACAGTAAAAATGGCTACAGGAATTCTCTCGTTTTATATTACAAAGCGGATGTACTCTGCGGTGCAGAGTACAGTAAAAGCACACAAATATGTCTTGACAAAGTACTTTCAAGGTGAACCGAAGAAAAGTGATTTTAATATTGTTGAAGAACAACTTCCAGAATTAATGGATGGAGGTGATCTATTATAAAATGCTTTTCACTTGTAAAATTTTCGTCAATCTTCGTCAAATATGGGCGGCCCAGAACTTCGGGACCCAAGCCAACCTCACTTGCTAGTCGGTGCACCAGCTAAATAACGGACGAGACTCTGGCGCAGGCTTTCCTCTCAGGGTTAGAAGACAAGGTGGCCACCACTTCCGGGAAAAGCGGATATACCAATAAAAATCGCATCAGAGATCGCTATGTGGTTGATGATGATCTTCCTATATCTTTAATCATTATCCTTCGATGAAACTAAAAGTGTTTATAAAAAATATAAGTGTTTATTTGAGCAGCTTTATAAACCTTTATAAACAAAGTGATTAAATTTCAGAAATATTAACTGAAGCTCAGTATCTTAGCGTGGACCCCTACATGCGGGCTTACATGATCGGATATAAGCTGCCTGTGGATATGATAGGAGAACAAGTAGCCAAGTCAGTACCATTTTAAAAAAGTCGGTATCTTTAATATCTATAGCTTATTTACTTACGATACATTTAACTCAATTTCTTTCCAGAGTTATCGCTAGTCGTAACACAAAATTTCCTGTTGGAAACTATGTAACTGGATCTTTTGGGTGGCGTACGCATACAATTTGTAATCCTGATGAGCTTCCTAAGCCGGGATCATGGCCAATTACATTGTTACCAGATTTAAATCCTTATCCGGTTTCCCTTGCCTTGGGAGTTCTGGGTATGCCTGGGTGAGTATTAAGGCTTAGGTACAATAAGAGTACCTACAGGATTTGAATTAGGTGAATTTATAGCAGTAAACAATTTTTTTCAAATCCTGTACCAAATAGGTAAGCATTTTGGTATATTATGCATATTATGATTTATTATTTTATTATAGTAATACAGCTTACTTCGGCTTAAAAGAGATTTGTAAACTGAAAGGAAATGAAACTCTTGTAGTAACTGGTGCAGCTGGCGCAGTCGGATCACACGTCGGTCAAATTGGTAAAATACTTGGTAAGTCTGTAGTTTACCATACGTTTTATTTAAGTTTTAATAACGATTTATTTATATTATATCTAAGTAAGCTGATAAAGTAATATAGATATATTGAAGGTTATAGCGCACGATGGTGAGTGGTCGTCCGTTCTCATTGGCCATAAATAGGTACCTACTATCAACACCAAAGAAGTCGGTTCCAAGGATCACACAACCATTATATGGTCGTCAATCGATGCAATCAGTGTGTTACTGTGTCTTGACTACCTCCCACTCTCCGTGTCTGCCATTTTTTCTACTTACCATCATAAACACGATCCTCGTGGTGCTATGGCCCGGCTGATAACTGTTTTTGCGGACGAATACTATATGATCGCACATAGACACAGTGCAAAAGTCCTCTACGAAACAACTTAACTAATAATACTTTAAAAAAAAAAAATCTTTCAGGCTGCCGTGTGGTTGGTTTTGCTGGTAGTGATGATAAATGTCAGTATTTAGAAAAGGAGTTGGGCTTTGATCACGCATTTAATTACAAAACTGTTGACATAAAAAAAGCTCTGAGAGAAGGCTGTCCCAATAGGGTGGATTGTTACTTTGATAATGTGAGTCCGCCTTCCGCTTCACTTTTCATTTTCTTATTGATAATATTATTGATTAGAATGTAGACAAACCGGATGTCAATCGAAAAAAAACGGCCAAGTGCGAGTCGGACTCGCCCATGAAGGGTTCCGTAGCAACAAGTAAAATTTTTATTATTTGAGTTGATTGAATGAAAGGTAAAATCGGTTTACGATTTATGACGTATTAAAAAAAGACTACTCATTAGATCTCGTTCAAACCAATTTTCGTTGGAAGTTTACATGGTAATGGCACTTTGGAAGTGTCTCTCGCGCAAACTATTCAGTTTAGAAAAAAATGATGTTAGAAACCTTAATATAATTTTTGAAGACCTATCCATAGAAACGTATGGGTTTGATGAAAAATTTATTTTTGAATTTCAGTTCTAAGTATGGGGAACCCCCAAAATATATTTTTTCTATTTTTGTGTGAAAATCTTAATTCGGTTCACAGAATACATCTACTTACCAAGTTTTAACAGCATAGTTCTTATAGTTTCGGAAAAAAGTGGCTGTGATTTACGGACGGACAGACAGACAGAGATGACGAATCTATAAGGGTTCCGTTTTTTGCCATTTGGCAACGGATATAAAAAAGGAGATGGAGGAGACTGATAATATGGATAGACATTTAAGTGTTGTCTGGACTGACATGAACTCAGCATCCTTGGAGTGTTTAAAGTAAAATAAAATACAATTAAATCAAATGTAATTCATTAGAATTTTATCGAATTTTTCTGCCTTGTTAGAGTAAACTGATTTGAAAACTATACGTTCTTATTATATACTGGCTTTATTTTGTCAAAAGGTTGGAGGTGAAATAAGTTCGAAGATAATGAATCATATGAACAAAAACGGTAGAGTTGCTGTTTGTGGTTCCGTTTCATCATATAATGATACCCAACTGCCCAAAGGTAGGCATTTACTACAAATAAGCTTAATTTAGTTTACTAAAATTTGTTACACCTAACCGCTACAGAAGTTAGTATCTTCTAAAGAGTGCTTTTATAAGAGTTCATTTCCGAATATCGAACAGTTGAATCTAATGGTGCCCACTAACTGGTGTTACGCAGCGTAATATAACATCCGCAGCGAGCATGTCGTTACACCGTGTAGTAACAAACCAATTAAGAGCGGCTCATTGCTCGCTTGTTTTCCTGTATTGACTGCATGAATGTCTTTTGGCGGAACCACACAACTTTATTTGTTATTCGCTTTATTTGGCTGCATACGACGAAGTGTGAAGGGCTCAAGGAGTAAGTGCATAGATTATATATATATATATATATACTAGAAAATAGTAAATACGCGTATTCGTCCACATATTTGACATGTTCAGCATGTCGGCATGAAGTGTCGATGACATGTATATTGTTTGCTCATATGACAAATATTTAGGCGAATGGAGCCTAGCCGCTAAATAAATACCTAACACATAATGAAGTGTGATTCCAGTATAACATTACGCCTTGTAAGACAGCTCAGTGCGCCCTTTTAGAATATTAAAGTGATATTTGTTTAGCTAAAATAAATACAAAACGTTATATATTTTTTATCATTTCAGTTACCATACTTCAACCCGCAATTGTATTTAAGGAACTGAAAGTGGAAGGATTTTTGGTAAATCGTTGGGCTGACCGATGGAATGAAGGTATTAATGTAAACCTTAATTGGTTACGCGAAGGAAAGTTGAAGTATCATGAAAAAGTGTATTATGGGTTTGATAATATGGTAGATGCCCTTGTGGGCATGCTTAAAGGTGAAAATACAGGAAAAGCTGTTGTTAAAGTGAAATAATTCATTTTTTTCCTCCACCGTACCTTAATAGATGTTTTACTCTTTGTCTTTTCTTTTTTTTGTCACTTTAACTTTGTCATACTCCTTGTGTACCTAGACTCAAAAATATACCCATGTATTTAATCAACGCATGTTGATTTGAGTAATGTCACTTAATTAAATAAAGGGCGATTGTTGAAGGGGACAGATAGGACACCTAGATTCAAATAACTTCAAATCATGGAAATACAGTTATATTAGTAGCAATGAAAGCCATCCCTGGAGCCTTAGACATTATCAAAGGTAGTCGATATAGATCACAAGCACCTGTTGGAAAAGCTGAATCACGTCATGCGTCTTACGAGCTCACAAGAGGTATGGGAAGAACTCAATCAATGAATTCTATTTATACTGGCTGTTCGGCAGCGCGAGTGTGACGCCTCTGGTGTTGCACACGTCCATAGGCCGCGGTAACCACTTCCCATCAGGTGGGCCGAAAAAATTGGTATAGATTTTTGTATTCTACAACAGTCAACTTTGGCGCCACTTTTGTTGCTGTCATAGCATCGGAGTATTTTAAATTTGTTTTATATGAGACCACGTGACGGCAAGCGCAGCGTAGGAAGGCCTCCCGCAAGGTGGACAGACGACCTAGTAAAGAGCGCAGGGACTCGGTGGATGCAGGCTGCTACAGACCGGTTGAAATGGAAGCCAATGGAGGAGGCCTATGTTCAGCAGTGGACTTCCTACGGCTGATATGATGATGATAATGACGAGATCATCAGCTGTCATCTGCAATAGTGTAATGGCGCCAAAATCAAAATCAACGTAATTTATAAAATGTCTTCGAAATATAATTAATGTTTGTTTAAAACCGAGTGACAAATGTGTTGGAGGTTGATTTAGTAACTAGCTTTCTTTTACATATTTTACCGTTTACTGGAATTGACATAAATATAATACACTAATTACGTTAGCTACGATCGGAGGAGCGAAAAAAAACCAAATTGAAACTTATAATTTTAATTTAATTTAAAATAAAACATTTTACAATTTAATTAATTCTAATTAGCCTAAATTCCTATTCGAAGTATGAATATAGAATGATCAATTTAATTAGTGAATAAATTAGTAAGACAATATTTCGTGCGTCATAAGATGTACAAAAGTGCATAGCAAGCTTGCCGTTTCCGTCGCGCGATGTTTATAGCGGAATAACCAATATACGTCATTCGAGTGCTGCATCGGCGATTTCCCTTAGGTAGCGACGCGTAACACACTTATACTTGAAAAACATAGGTTGATCTCTGCGACATTTGTAAAACTGACATTCCTAGGGTTGTTATGATACAGAAAAAAATATTGATAGTAATTTTCGGCGTTTCTTACTTATCGATGCCATAATTATAATGGGTAATAAAATGAAACGAATATTTTAATACCTACATTTATTTATTCCAAAGGAGTACACCCCAAATCAATATCCGAATCACTTTCAGAATCGCTAGAGCAATCTTGTAAATTTATAATGAACTCTTGTTCGCAAATATTATCAAATCGAACGTCCCGCTCCCAATCTTCTTCCATTAATTTTCTGCATTTGGTAACTACCTTTTTCCAATCTTCTGCAGATACATTTTCAACCGCAGTGTTTAGTGACTGCAACATTTTATTTGCCGTGAAAGGCGGTGTTGTGTTATATCTAGCAGCGTAACCTTGAAAGAAAAACATATTTTAATATCATAAATTATACAGGAGTTAATACATAAAGAACCTGTCTAACTGAAATTCGAGCAAACAAACCTTTTACTTGGGCCCAGATAAGCTCGATCGGATTATACTGGCAGTGATATGGAGGCAGTCTTATGACGTTATGACCCTTTTCTTGGACTATGTCATCTAAGACATACGTTGGTGTGCTGGGTTTGTGCAGACCAACGAGTCTCAATAATTCGTTTTTAAGCATTGTTTCATTGGCCTCTATTCCTTTTTCTTGAAGCCATGCAATTATTTCTAACTTCCTGTTTGCCGAAGTTGGTGGTTTGTGCTTTTGGACCGAGTGATATGGGGCGTAATCCATAATTATATAATGTGGCTCCTTCAAATAATCTAATAATTTTAAAAACCACTCTAAACGGTTTTCAAAATCATTTTTCAAAATTCATTTCTTCATGGTATTCATTGGTCTTCGTAGATTTGAATGCCAATAGGCAATTAGGCACCAAACCAGATGACGTCCCAGCATGAGTTATTATTAATCTTTGACCTTTGCCTTCGGGTACTTTGGTGGTCGATTGTGCCGTATCATCGGTCCAAGCTTTGGATACGGTATGATTGGCGTTTAGCCATGTCTCGTCTAGAAAGACAACTTTGTCCCAATTTGTAATTTTTTTGACTTTCCGGAGAAAATTCACTCGAGCAAGAGCAATGTCGGTTCGTTCCATTATAATTTTTCTTTTGTCACTTTTTTGTAGGAAAATCCAATATTTTTCAAAATCTTCGATATTGACGGCAAGCTTCCTTTAAACAAGTCTGCGTCTTTTAGGGACGCTGCCAGTTTTTTAATGTAGGTAATTAGCCCCATGTATAATAACCATATACATGGTTGCGAATCGCAGCGGCGTCGTAAATTTTTGTGACAGGAGCAGCCTTTCTTCTTTTTTTATTTGGCGTTGAGAGCTTTTTTTCCTCGTCTTCAGTCAATACTGCGGTTGAAGATTCGCCATATTTTTCTTTACTGATGCGAATTACTGTCGCACGTCCAATGCCAAGAGCATCTGCAACTCTGTCACAAACTTTTGCCATGGGTAATAGCGGTCCACCATTTTGGTTTTCTCGCTCAAAATATTCCACGCAAGCGAATCACAAGCTCACGACTTTTGTAACCTTTTTTCTTAATAGGTTACTCACCGGCTAGACCAGGTGAGCAAAAGAATGAGTTCCTAATCCCAGGGCGCCTTTCCACATAGGTTCTTAGGTGGTGCACAGATCAGCTGATCTCCAATGAAACTCAAGAATCAGCTGTACATACATATATTCATAAACAGAGAAAGAGAAAAGATACAGACAGATATACAATAGAGAGTTACACAGAAAATAGGAATACAGATATATAATTTAGGTTCAGAGCAGAAGTTTCAGGTTACAGTACTGTAGCGTCCGGGGGTTGGACGCCACAATACTGATAGAGGAAAACCACTTGAGTTGGATAAAAGTGTGTTTATTTCGTGAATGACATAAGCGGAGTGTTAGGAACAATCAAAGTATTCAAAATTACGTTGCTATACAAACAACCAGTAAGACAGTAATCTATGATATAGAACATGTAGTTTACATATGTTCCAACACCACCCCTTTAACTAAATGTCCATAGTACATATAAATTACTATAAACTACTAAGCACTAAGCATATAAAAATCTCTAACGAAACGCTGGAACCTTTCAATGCATAAAGGCTTTGTTAAAGCATCGGCCAGCATGTCGTCAGTACGCATATACTTTATCACTATGACACCATTTTCGACTACCTCGCGAATAAAATGATGTCTGACATCAATATGCTTAGTCCTTGCATGAAACATGTGGTTCTCAGACAATTTAATTGCAGATTGATTGTCATTGTAAACCACTACTTTGACATCTAACTTCAAACATTCTGACAAGAATACCCTAATAAACAATGCCTCTTTGCACGCATCAGACAGCGACATTATATTCACTTTCTGTACTGCTCAAAGCAATTGTTCGCTGTTTACGACTCTCCCAAGAAACTAAAGAATTGCCTAACCTAAATACATAACCAGTGTAAGACCGACGATCGACTACACAAGCCGCCCAGTCTGCATCCGCTGACCCTGTCACGTTCAACCCACTCTTCTCATACTTGATGCTGTAGTCCATCGTACCCTTCAAGTACCGAAGTACGCGCTTCGCAGCCTTCCAATGAGCTTCCGAGTAGCAATCATTAAACTGACTTAACATACTTACAGCATGTGCGATGTCAGGACGCGTACAGACCGCGATGTACATAAGGCAACCGATCAAATTTCTGTACTCGTAGTCTCCAGTCTTCTCAGCTTTTTCAAGTTTCAAACCAACTTCCATCGGTGTCTTGGCAGGTTTACAATCGGTCATCTTAAACCTTTCCAACACTTTGCTGACGTAACCAGACTGATCCAGAATGATTTTACCATCTTTCCGGCTGACGTGTATTCCCAATACACATTTCGCAGGCCCAAGATCCTTCATAACAAATTGTTTCATCATTTCCTCTTTTACCGCCCTTTTCTCAGTTTGACTATTGCTGAATATCAAAATGTCATCAACATAAAGGCCAAGAATGACAAGTCCGTTGTTATTTGATCTGACGTAGACACGGCTCTGAGGCCAGCCTTTTGAACTTCAACTTTTTCACAAGAACGTCGTTTATCTTCTCATTCCATGATCTACTAGCTTGTTTTAACCCATAGACAGCTTTCAGCAAACGAAACGCTTTTCCTTTGCCGCTCTCTACTCCAAAGCCTTTAGGAATTTCCATATAAACCTCTTCTTTCAAGTCTCCGTTAAGAAAAGCTGTCTTGACGTCCATATGATCAACTTCCATATCATATTCTGCCGCCAGTGTGAAAAGTAGTCTCATTGTCGAGTATCTCACGACTGGTGAGAAAGTTTCGAAGTAATCTACTCCATACTTTTGTGTGAATCCCTTCGCAACCAAGCGAGCCTTGTACTGCAGGAGCTCTCCATTCAAACCTCTCTTTTTCTTAAATATCCACTTGCACTTGACAGGTTTCTTCCCCTTCGGCAAGTCCACAAGTTCCAGACATTTATTATCTAAGAAAGACTGATACTCATCTTGCATCGCTCCTTTCTATTTCGCAGACTCAGGACCATCGAGTGCCTCGCGCACGGTAGTAGGCGTTTCCGCGCCGCAACTCGCAATGGTAAATACGGAACAAAAAGCCTCTTCAAAATCGCTCCGTCCTCTCGATTCCTCCGAATCCCAAGAAGACGACCCAGGAGCGTACTCTTCATCTGAAGTACTGGTTTCTTTATTTTCGGTATCATCCGTGTCCTGGTTCTCGCTCACAGGTTCTGACTCCTCCGTGACGTCAACGCGTTCCGCCATCTGCACTCCTACATTTTCAGATTCATTAGTATATTCAATGACCATGTACGGAGTTGGCTCGTTGACCACAGGTTGCAGATCCGGGTTCTTGTAGAATTTGTCCTCTACAAACACAACCTTTCGCGAAAATATACATTTCGGAGGATTAGCGGGATCTATGAGCCGATATCCCTTTGTATTCTCGCAGTAACCAACAAAAAGATACGGTTTACATTTCGGATCCAGTTTCTTTCGATCCTCTACGACAGAGTAAGCAACACAACCAAAAATTCTTAAATGGTTCAAATTTACCTTCAATCCCGACCATTTCTCCTCAGGAGTTGCGGCCAACACGGCCTTGGTTGGCGATCTGTTCTTCAGGTAAACTGCTGTGTTCATTGCTTCTGCCCAGTATTTCTGATCTAAACCAGCTCCCTGCAACATACACCTCGCAGCCTCAGCAATCGTGCGATTCGCCCTTTCCACGAACGAGTTCTGTTGAGGGCAATGAGGAACTGTCAATTGGTGTCTAATGCCATGCTGCTTCAGAAATGCATCGAACTTCTTATTTACAAATTCGCCACCCCGGTCACTACGTAGAATCTTTATAGTTTTATTTGTTTGATTCTCGACAAGGGCTTTGAATTCTTTAAACATATCAAAAACTTCGTCTTTAGTTTTAATAAAATAATTAAAAGTCTTGCGCGAAAAATCATCTATAAAAAGTAGCATATATCTCGAACCACCGTACGATGTTTGCGGCATAGGCCCGCAAACGTCAGTGTGTATGAGCCCTAAAACTTCACTCGCTCTCGTAAACGATTTCTTTGGAAACGGTAACTTAGGAGTTTTACCTTCAATACAGGAAATGCACTGTTTAAATTCGGAGTTATTAAAGTCAATGCCGTTGACCATACCTGATTTCAGTAGGTTCATGCTTCTTGAATTAAGATGACCAAGACGCAAATGCCATACGTCTTGAGAAATAACACGTCCAGTCCTCACGTTCGCCGCGACATGTTCAGCGGACGCAGACTCAGACGATCTCGGTTTACTATTTGTACTATTACGCGTGATCGGAACGGTTTCTAATTTATAAAGACCATTCTCACATTTTGCAATAGCAAATAAAACATTTCCAAAATAAATATTACAAACATCAGAAATAAAAACGATTTTAAAACCTTTTGACGCTAAAACGCTGACAGATATCAAATTACATGACAAGTTCGGAATATTAACTACGTTACAAAGAGTTTTTATACCGTCTTGAACATGCAGTTCGGTACTGCCACGACCCGCACTACAAAGTCTTTCGCTGTTCGCCACGGTGACTTTCAAGCTCGTGTCCGGAACGAAGTCGTCAAGGATGTCCCTCTGATTGCAGAAATGGCTCGACGAACCCGAATCGACATACCAGGTATCCTTCTGCACATCCACCGACAATGCGCTCAGCATGCTTGTCATTTCTTTGGCAATTCTTAGAACTTCGACCTTCGACTTCCTGTTCCCTGGACAATTCTTAGAAATGTGGCCCAGCCTTTTACAGCGGTAACATTTAACAGGCTTTTCATCACGTTTCTTCTTCACCATCACGGAACCAACGCTCGTGTACGTTCCGTTAGCCCGGCGCTGATGTTCTTGTAATAACTTCTGTTTAACAAGCTCGCTCGACAATTTTACACTGCAGTTTTCTAGCGCCATTATCAGTGGGTCGTAGTCGGTTGTGAGCCCACTTAACATTATCACAGCTAGAAACTCGTCGTTCAGCGGAGCTTCGATGTCGGTTAATTGCTGCGCGACATCACATATCTTTGTAAGATACGATTCCATATCGGAATACTCCTGGAGCTTCATCCCAAACAACTGCCGCATTAAGCCAAGTCTTCGGCAAAGACCCCTGTCTTCATATGCAGTCTGAAGACTTACCCACGCCTCCCGTGCGGTAGTTGCGTTACGCACGTGCGTGATCGCCACAGGGTTTATGCTCAGACAAATGCGAGCCAGTGCTCTCTGTTGCTTCTTTTTATCGTCGCAAATGGGTTTCACACCGTCATTGCTCTCGACGCACTCCCACAAATCTTCTTGGATCAGGATCATCTTCACCATGAACTTCCATGATCCGTAGTTCCCCATGCCATTTAGTTTTTCAATAGCAGGAACGATAGCCGCCCCCGAACTGGACGTCGCCATCTCGATTTTGGAATTTCGTGCGCACAAATTTCACGATAAAAGAATAACGCACACAGCACTTCGCAGACGCTTATTGCATTTTAAGCGACAAATACCATAAGCTCTGCTACCATGATAGAGGAAAACCACTTGAGTTGGATAAAAGTGTGTTTATTTCGTGAATGACATAAGCGGAGTGTTAGGAACAATCAAAGTATTCAAAATTACGTTGCTATACAAACAACCAGTAAGACAGTAATCTATGATATAGAACATGTAGTTTACATATGTTCCAACAAATACCTCGTGTTGATGAAAGATAAACACAAGGAAAGATAGTTATATCTCATTTATTTATTAACTCAACAAAGCTTCCTATATCGAGTTTAGGGAGGTTTTTACGCGTATATATTTATATTTAAGCGAACTAGGGAATCGCGATCTCCGCTCAAGGACTGAGCCTAAATTTAATACACTTATATCTTCTCTTCGGCCGGCGGACCCGGGCGGCGCGTCAAGTCGCCCGCTGTCAGCCGCACAGCCGAATGCAGCCTGCAGCAATTGTTTTTTCTTCCCTATCCTATATTCAAATCAATTATGTATTTATTTTTATTCTCTGACACATGATGGCCAGGTCAATGAACTGTAGTGGGTCGAACGAGGTCGCACACTACAGTACACAAGCGGATATATAGAATAAGTTACACAGCAGGATACAACATAACACAGGTACAGGTACACTCCTATGTAGATATTTAATCACTTCAGTACACAGAGGTGATTCCCACCAGATGCCAGTCAGGAGTGGCACAGCTCAGTAATATTATACACGCCTAGCGCCGGTCAGCAGTAATGCAATGAAATCACAATTATAATAAAAGATAGCTTGACCTTATTGATCTCGTGTATCCGCGGGGCCCCCAGTGGTTGTGCACCGGCATAACAGATCCCGGAGCTTTCCTTGCGATTTGCTTCCCAATGTCAAGGTATCCAAGCCTCCACGATTCACAATCTCAGAGTCACTGCCGTCTGAAGTGTTTGTAAGGGTTTGTTCAAAGACCTAACGTCCCAGATTCAAATTCTGGGCACCATCCACTATAACCTCCAAATCGGGTAATATAGTTTTCTTACTAATAACAATTAACACAATAATGACTTGTATGGACACGACTAGTGACCTCTTAAACCAAAAATGAATCATAGGGTCACTGCGAACATCCTTATATTATATATCAAATTAATTCTGGATCTTGTTAGAATTCTTTACATGATGATAATGAACTCGAAACTTCTTTGAGAATCAATTGACTAAAATTAATGGGCCGAACGTGAATAACTCACGCCATCTGACGGGGAATTGCCGAAGCAAGACTAAAGTCAGCCACATCGATGCATTCACAGTAGTTGCGACTGTGCGACTGTGTCAACAGATAGCGCTAACCACAATTACACCTCCAACCGTATTCCACTGTTACACTTTGACTGTTCAAAACAGTTTTCTTCGTTCTCTTTGGCATTATGCCAACAAACAATGAAAACAAACAATAAAAACAAACAATAACAACAAAGAAACTAACAATAATAACTAAACTTAACAAATTAACAGCAATAGTAACAAAAACAAAGTGATGAGAAAGGAAAACACGTGGCGTATACAAGGCGTTAGCACTCGTACTGAGGAGAATGGGTCATGTCAAACAAGATGGCGGCTCATTGGCGCCATCTTGCGGAAGAAGACACGCCGCGGCCAAATTTCTCTCGAACCCCGCAGTTGTCGGCAGGATTGTTACGAGTAGGTTAGAATTTAGATTTTATTTACTCACTATTGTAAATAATGTTCAATAATGTTATTTTTTCAATTAAATGATAAATTTATTTTGAATTAAGTTTTATACAAAATATCGACAGTTTATAGTCTGTGGTCACGATGATTCATCGCTCATCACTAATTAGCTCAGCAAGCCCATAAAGTATGACATTGACTGGTACGTTTGTCCGTACTGTTAAATTCAGAACTTCATAGGCGCGATTTCACTGACAGCTGTCCCAGAGATCAAGCTATGTTTTTTTTTGTTTAAAGACCATTATCAGTCTATGGGAAGGAGGTCCGTACCGCTCCCCCGTTCCCGCCTCACCCCCGAAATGTGACACATTTTTGTTCTGAACAGCTTGTATAGTATACATAGAAGTAATTGAATTAAATGAAAATTGATAAATTAAGTGGAGAAAGTAGTGAAGATAAAAGCTTAGATCCATGTCTTCGATTTTTTGGTTATAAAAAGAACCCTTAACATGATTTGACGAATCATATTTCTGCATTGAAAATTATCTGGCATGAATTAAATGGTCAGTTAGATTCAAAATTAACAATCATGCTACTGATCTGCAAAACTTCGGACACTTTACCAGCAGAATTCTTCGCTTTTAAATCAAGTTGGTTACTTATGTATGTATGACATAAAAAGACAGAACTAGCTGTAAAAATCTTACTGAACAACACCAAAAATAACAGCACCATTCGTGAATTGAATGAATTCGTAAAAGTTGCAAAAAGTTTTAAATGCAATTATTGTGGAAAAGCTGGTTCGGTGGTAAAATGTTGTACGAAAATGACAAAAGTGGAAAAACAATGGAAGACCACAAAAGTCAACAAATGATAGTCAAATGTCACATATAAACTTGGCAGTGTAAGCCTTGGAAGACACCTTAGCATTTGATAAAAACAACGTGACTAGCACAGAGTGACTAGCCATGTTACAAATAGAGGTGATTTATTCATTAATTACTCTTCAGCGGGTAAATGCATAAATGTGGAAAGTGCACTTTTGTACGACGTAATTGACGGTATTATCCAAATCCATATGGGAAACAAAAAAGTTTTGCTGGCGTAACGCACACCGTTATCATTACCGTCACATCCGAGACGATAAAACGTGCCGTTGCCGTTCATAATATAAAAGTGCCACAAAGTATATCACTTACTCTATGGTTTATGTTACGTCTAAAGATGGGTTAAAGGTTAACACCGATGTTTGTCAGTATTAGCTAATCTTAATATATTAGTCTCACGAATAAATTATTTTAGCTAAACCAAACATATCTATTGAAAATAATGTTATTAATACATAAAATAACATAACTTCACGCCTGTATCCCCGAAGGGGTAGGTAGAGGTGTATTACACACCCACGAGTCGATAATACAAGTCAATACAATTCGAAATTTCTGTACATGAAAAGCAATCGGTTGGATCTAGAAATTCTCAAGTTTACGTAAGGAAAAAGTTGGTAAGGTTTTAAAGCCCAAAATGTACTTCCAAGCGCAACAACGCCAGTACAACAACTCTCCACCCCTTAAATTCTCCTTTGGCAGAACTTAGCAAAATTAAAAAATTCTGTAGGTACCGATTTAAAAGAGGATTCCTCGTGTCGTAGCTCAAAACCTAGCACTCTGCATTGGCCTTATAGTACGGGAGAATTCTACCAGCGCTTAGGAACAATTAATAACATTCTCAAATAGAATTCTACACATAGCAAAAAATTTGACAACTGCCAAAAGCCAACATCTCAAATTAAGGATAACTGTTTTTCGACCCGCACTTTCGATCCTAAATTCACAACTTTTCGTATTTTTTACAAAGTTATTTATATACCTAAACTATCATTAGACGTAGAATACGTAGAATTGCTTCTAGCTTCTAGGCTATTGTTCAGTAGCTATGTAGTGGCGCCTTGTTCTCCAGATACTCTTGTAGATCTGAAGAGCAAGCATCCAGCGCCAGTTGATAACCTTTACTTCGCCGATTCTCCGAATTCTGACGCTGACTTTTTGACTGTATCAACCAAGGACGTGCTAGCTACTGTGGGCTCCTTACGGAGTGATTCTGCTAGTGGCCTCGATGGCCTGACTCCTCAACACCCTAAAGACCTCCTGAGTCCAGGCGTCGGAATGTTAGCGGAGCACTCTTGAAGGAGTTCACAGGTTTAATGAACCTTATGCTATCCGGCAATGTGTACGAAAGCATCATTGATATCCTCTATGGAGCCAATTTATGCGCCTTGGGGGAAAAAGATGTGGCGTTCGTCCAGTTCGCCGTAGGATGTACAGGCGTATGACACCCAAAATGTGTTATAAATTTTACAGTGCAGATATATCCACCTCTACAGCTCGGTTTTGGGTCTAAAGGGGGCTGTGAAGCTGCTGTACGTGCCACGTCAACGTACCTTGGCCTTGAGCTCTCCTTCCTTCCTATGGTTGACTTGAAGAATGCCTTTAATTCAGTTAACAGGGACACTTTGTTGTCCCAAGCTGGGAACAACCAAAATTTTCAAGCACAGTTTGCAGTGCTAAAGACACCCTTCTAAATTACTCTTTAAGGAAAATGCTTTGGATTCAGCGGTCTGATGTCAACAAGGTGGCCATCTTGAGCCACTCATTTTCAGTTTATCAATACATGCAGCTAAATTCAAAATTTAGCATCTGGTATCTTGATGATGGTACTAAAGGAGGTGATATGGACACAGGACTTAAAGATCTGACTTTCCTGAAAGAAGAATTTAAAACGATTGGTTTAGAACTAAATTCCGCAAAATGTGAAATTTTTCTTTACGATAAGTTCTTTGGCAATTTCAAAATTTAATGCTTTGGCTCCAAATTTAAAAGTTTTGCATAAAAGTTATCTTCGGGTCCTAGGATCCCCGATGCTAGAAGAAGCCTATGATTCCTTCGTTGAGGAAAAAACCCAAAATTTTAATGAAGTTTCGGACCGACTCCTCCAAATTAATATACATTCTGCATTTACTATTGTTCGATACTGCCTTTTCGTCCCAAAATTCACACATGCTTTAAGATCATCACAATTTTTTAAACATTCGGCACTTCTAGGCAAGATGGACAAAATTATTCAAAATACTCTGTGTAAAATTGAGAATGCAGATTTAAACGACCGAGGCTGACTGCAAGCGACTCTACCGGTTCGCTGTGGTGGGCTCGTCGTTCGTAAAATTACCAATGTCAGTTTACCAGCCTTTCTATCTTCGAGCCATGGCACAGAAGAACCAGGAAAATTTTAATACCCGCACTGGTTAATTCTGAAATGCCAGGCAAAATCGGACCTACAAATGCTGGGAAAATGGCTTGCCCCAACACTGATTTGCCCACCAACCTATTTTCCCAGAGACAATGGGACGGGCCGCTTTGCAACATGGCAAGACATATTGCAGAGCGCGCTCGTCTATTGGCTGTGGGGGAGTGGGAGTCTGGTGTCTGGTTGCAGGCTCTTCCATCGCCCAACATTGTCACTATGCTGGACGACACGACATTCAAAATTGCAGCTTGTCTTCGTTTGGGTGCTCCTTGTGTCTCTCCTCATCGCTGTCGTTGTGGAGAAGCAGTCGACAACCTAAGGCATCACGGCCTAACATGCGGCAGGAGCGCAGGACGCATGTCACGTCATGCATACCTAAACGATATTATCCGCCGGGCTTTTGTCATCGCCGATGTTCCAGCCGTGCTTGAACCTGCTGGTTTGGTTCGCGATGATGGCAAGAGACCAGATGGTATTTCTTTGGTGCTTTGGAAGTTGGCCTTTGGTGTGGGACGCAAATTCTGTCGACACCCTCGCGCCTTCTCATCTTTTAAGTACGACGTGTTGAGTTTGTGCTGCTGCGGCATCTGCGGAGACCCTCAAACGGCGCAAATATAATAATTTATTTTTGAGCCGTTTGGGATCGAAACACTAGGTTCGTGGGGCCCGAGTGCACGGTCGCTTTATAAAGAAATCGCTAAATGACTGGTCGACGCCTCGCGTGACCAAAAAGCTGGCTTGTTTTTTACGCAATGAATTGGCATTCCCATCCAATGTGGCAATGCCGCCAGCCTTTTGGGTATATTACCAGTCGGCATCGATGGGGAGAAATTCTTTGACACCTAAACTTTTTACTTTGTACATAGGTACTCTTTTTTAGGATGTAATAGTAGTTTATGCAATTGTCATATAAGAACGGGTATTAAAACACGAGAGTCTGTTTATCGCTATCGATAATAGGTTGACTCGAGTGTTTTAATACCTAAGTTATATGCAGTTTCATACACTACTTTATCTTCACTCATAGGAAACATTGAAATTAAACAAAGTAGGTAGGTTACAAGGAAGTAACTTTTTTTTCGCAGTTCGAACTGCGCATGCGTTCGCCTTTTTTTCATATTCAGCCTAAAACCTTAGACTAGTTTAATGAATAAAAAAAGATAGCGGTGCTATAATGAGTTTTATGATACAGTTGGCGGTACTATAATAAGTTTAATTTTTAATTTTATGTATATGCGTTTATAAAGTGCGTATGTATAGAATCGTCTTTGAATTCGTAATTCGAATTTTTCGATTTGAGTGTAGATAAATATTTTTATTGTACAGATAGTTAATATTTTCTTTTCACGAGATTATAATATTTAACTAATATTTGGATATTAGTAATACCTTACCGACGTCCAATACACTAAAACAATAGTGATACATTATATTAAAATATTGCGCTAATAGATACGTTTTCGTGCTAAATAGATTAGTTAGACTAATATTGTTCCTAATATAATGATTTTGATTTATGAATACAGCGTACATCGTAGTTTTTGACTGGAATATTAAATATAAGCATAGTTCCTTAGAGTATACATTTAAAATTTTAGAGCGCGCGTAAGAGTATTTGTCTACTATGCAAAGTGTAAGCAGATGTTCTATACCGCTCTAAACACAGTTATGTCGATGTATAGTTGAATAGTGATGCGCAATGACCGACGATGTCTCGATGTTGTCAACCGATTTTTCGTTGGGGCGGGGTTTCAACTTTTTAAATATTTTGACACGCAATTTAATTTCGAGAAGAAAGTAAGTTTTTTACTGAGTAGTATTATGATGATGATAACGTTGAAGATAAGAGGGATTTCAATGAAAAGATTGTAACAATGCACATTGTACTTTTAAGGATATTAGTGGAATATGTAGTCGATTCCTTAGTTGAAATCGATTCATAGGCTACTAATATTATCTGTATTCTTTCATCGACTCTGTCTATGGTTAGCTGTGGTCAACTCTATCGGCTGTGGCATATTATCTATGAACTCCCACCAAGTCGCTTCTTTCAGCCAACGCCAACGTTATAAATTACAGTGCAGCGGTTTTGCGAGGCCCCTAATTTTCTGCATCGCTTACACAAGCACATAGCTCTGGTACTGAGCCGTTGATCCGCCGAGCGAGTCACGCAGCGGTAGGTGCCAGCGCGACACGCCGGGCAGGGGACCTAAGCTAAGTGCAGACTCCTGGCTGCCGCGGGTCGTTCTTCACGTCTTCACATCTCTTCTTTTAATTCTCCAACTTCAAATCTTAATTGAATTTATGTGTACTCACCCTTGAGACCACTTTTAATAATATTTAATATATGAAAGGTAAAACTAGTCTCATGTTTAATTTGCTATAACCTTATATCAAACCAACAATTAACTTCTAATAACTTGTAACTTCTAATCTACCTTTAAAATTAACTACCCCTGTTACAAATGGCGCCCAACGTGGGGCCATTTGTAACAGGGGTCATTCCTCTCACTACAAAAAGCAGAGCTTCAATATGAAGTGGCTGTTTAAGGTAGTACTAGCTCTGAATCAGTACTTGATCTCAAAAACCTGTTAACTTAATATAAAACTACCTAAATTACACTATGGGGTATAGTGTTGTATTCCCTCTTTACTGCCCACAGTCTAATACTGTTGAGCGCCGTACTGTTATACAGTCTTTATCAACCTTTATTGAAAGCGACCATAGAATTTGGGATATTCTAATTCCTAAAATACAATTTGCTATAAACAGTTCTGTTAATGAAGTCTCTGGTTTCACACCTTCATTTTTAGTACATGGTCGTGAACTTATAACTTGTGGTTGCTTCTATGGCTATAAGTTTGATGACTCCCTTATCTTTGAACCACGTGAGTCTTATGCCGAAAACCTTGGCTATCTATCGTCTATTTTTGAGAAGGTCCAGGCTTCCTTGATAAATGCACACAGTAGGAACTGTCAATCTTACAACCTACGCAGAAAGAATGTTGAATATAAGGCAGGTGATATAGTTTGGAAAAGAACATTCTATCTCAGTGATAAGGATAAGTACTTTACTAAAAAATTTGCTCCCAAATTTGTTTAATGTAAAATACTAAGAAAAAAATCTTCTTTGGTCTATGAACTTGTTGATATCTCAGGTAAACCGCTGGGTGACTGGCACATAAAAGATATTGAACTTATAAATTACAAAGAACAATAATTAAAAGTAATAGTGTGTTGTTATAGTTTATTTCACAATTTTGATACATTACCTGTATAAACCAGTTACAAACTTTTAAAACTGAAAAAAAAAATTGTTATTTTGTTGTTAGAAATGAAGTATGGAATGATTCCAGATCTGTGAAACCTTAGACTCCATTGTTATATTGTTGTAGGAGATTAATTATCTTCAGTTGTTTTGTTAAGTTACATAAATTTCCTTCTGGTTGTACACAGATGGCATATAAGCAATTGTATGTTCATACTTGTGATAAACCTCTTATTGTAGTATTAATACCAATAAAACTTCACCTCTTTATAATAAAAGAGTGCAATAAGTTTTCTGGTAGCATTAGTTGCCTATAAATTAAAGTTTAATCATTTAAATCACATCAATAACTTAATTTGTAAAATTCTATTGTAGTTACAAAAACTTACATACATCCCCACATTACATGATAAGCTGGTAGCTTATTATGTTGTATATGCATATTATGCACGGTTATACCGTAATTCCGGATAATTTATCTATATTTTGTATGTTCCATACCATTGTAAACTTAATTATTTAATAACCTCACTTGTGTCACTTGTCAAGGACGTTAGTGTTGACAGGTCTGTCAAACTTGATCACGTTCCGTTATAATTATAATAACATGCTTAACCATAGCATAATAACATACCTTATCGTAACTTCTTTTACGGAACGAAACGTAATATTGTATTGGATTCGAACTGTCATTCGTCAACACTGAATGACAATTACGTTGTTTCGAGGTTAAATCGTTGTATCATGGTGAGCTAAACTTAAATATTTTAAACGTATCTCGTCACATATGAATATTTATGTGGAAATTTAATTAGTGTTGCAATTCCTAGTACCCTGTTGCTACTGTGTAATTTCAACTTGTATTTTCTTCTATTAATCCATTGGTTTTTAACCAGGTAGTTGAAAGACTTATGTCCTCCACGATTATTGTACTTGTACAATAGTTGTTTTTGTTCGTTGGTAATTCAATCAACGAATTGTCTGCGGCGACGGCTATTAACCATCGACCGAGGAATTCATCTTAGATCTGGGAATTCAACCAGTATCTGGGAGTTGTTATAATGGTTTTACCATTGTTTTCGAGCGGCTTACGACTCGTAAAATAAGCCTTCAGTAGATGCGGTTGTATACATCTTAAAATAAGCCTTAATACAATTTTTTTTCTGCTTGGATCTGGGAATTCAACCAGTATCCGGGTGTTATTGATGGTTTTACCATTGTTTTCGAGCGGCTTACGACTCGTAAAATAAGCCTTCAGTAGATGCGGGGTATACATCTAAAATAACCCTTTATACAAAAACTTAACCTTATCTTCTTTTATTAGTTGAAATTACATAGTGGAAATTTTGCTCATGTTCTCTTCTAGTTGGAACAGTTGTATTCTGGTCCTGCGGTGCCTAACACCTTCAATTGGTCTATGTTGAGTCTCCAACGGCAGTTATGTTGGAAACTCTGTCTAAAAGGATGCGTCTACCATATTCTTTAATGGTAACCGCTTGTTTGAATGATGATGCATGTATGAAAGTATAGAAGGTAAGCGTAGATTGATTGTAGTACCGAGCACAGTATCGAATTTCTGAATAACAGAAATTCTTCCTGATGGGACGGGGTATTGTAACAATGCACATTGTACTTTTAAGGATATTAGTGGAATATGTAGTCGATTCCTTAGTTGAAATCGATTCATAGGCTACTAATATTATCTGTATTCTTTCATCGACTCTGTCTATGGTTAGCTGTGGTCAACTCTATCGGCTGTGGCATATTATCTATGAACTCCCACCAAGTCGCTTCTTTCAGCCAACGCCAACGTTATAAATTACAGTGCAGCGGTTTTGCGAGCCCCTAATTTTCTGCATCGCTTACACAAGCACATAGCTCTGGTACTGAGCCGTTGATCCGCCGAGCGAGTCACGCAGCGGTAGGTGCCAGCGCGACACGCCGGGCAGGGGACCTAAGCTAAGTGCAGACTCCTGGCTGCCGCGGGTCGTTCTTCACGTCTTCACATCTCTTCTTTTAATTCTCCAACTTCAAATCTTAATTGAATTTATGTGTACTCACCCTTGAGACCACTTTTAATAATATTTAATATATGAAAGGTAAAACTAGTCTCATGTTTAATTTGCTATAACCTTATATGAAACCAACAATTAACTTCTAATAACTTGTAACTTCTAATCTACCTTTAAAATTAACTACCCCTGTTACAAGATATTGGAATTTGGTCAATCTTACATATGTATATGACAGAAATGTTAAATGAGTTTTAGGAGACCAATAAAACACAGCTCTAATTTTATTAGTTCAATATTACCCAAAGTTCAATGGCATTCCCACTAACCCGCAACATTAGGTAATATCAGGCCTCCATCACTCGCTCAAGGCCGCGCGCTATATACCTAGCGCTCGCGTATCGTCGACGATACAAACAGGCAGAGGGCTGCCGAACGCCCGCCTGATCGCTCGCATCGGACCCCACTGTACGTTTCCCGCGCTTACGCTTCGAAATGCAGAAACCACGTAATTATTGTGCAGTGGATGGGTGTAAAAGTCAAAATACAAAGGAAAATTTGTCGTTTTAAATGACCAAATATAGGCACAAATCTCAATCACATCATCAAAATATTTAAAGAACAATAATCAAGTTTGAGTTTGAGTTCAGTATAAATTAAATACCTACATAAAAAACGTTAATAAAATCTACACATAAATAAAAACTTATCACTAATTAAATGCAGGGTGAAAATAATCGATAAATACAGATATTCGTATTCATTGTGTTGCATCACTAACTCTAAAGCGAGAAGATGAAGTCTGAAGCACGGGACCCGGAACCACGCCAGCGCGTCCCGCGTTCACTTCTTAAGTAATTACTAAAAAATCTGTGTTTTAATAGCAAATAGGACTTATCGATGAAAAGAAAACGTTATTATTCTTCTTATTTTGCTTCCTTGAATCATTTCTACACCTGGGTACTGCACATTTCATCATGATTACTACAAATCTGAATAAATAGCTGCGAGAGAAACAATCAGTGACGCGGACTATGCTATGCTATGATGGTGACTGATGGTGGCATCGTTGCAATATTTCGTCCGTTCATACCGGCGGTGCTTACAGATCAAACTCGCATAGGCGTGCTCTATAGTTAATGTATACTCTAAGGTTCCTCGATGCCGGTAACACTCTTGCTATATTTTAAATATACACCTATTTTGTTTCTATCTAAAAATAAGAAAATTCAAAGTGAAGATTAATAATTAATCTTTATTTCCAAGTAGGTAACTTCCAACGACCCATATTTATGTTAGCATTTGTTCCAGGTTGCATCCGAGGCTCTCACCTCGGGGCCCAGGGTCCTCTTACTACTTACTCTCTCTTTTGATTTGGCTAATATGGATTTTATGGGAGTGCCTGCCATTGTATATTTTCACTAAAGTTAAATATAATCTAAAAATTAAGTGTTGACAGTAATATCAATACAGTTTTTGTTTTGCTTCCAAAATTGACAAAAACTAAGTATCAAGTTTAGTGTAAGCCATAATGATATTGAATAGTTTAAATTTGTTCAAACTATTTATATTTATTTAATAATTAAGAAAAGTGGAGCTGTTACAAACTGTACTTGAGAAATTATAAATGCAACTTGAGCAGTTTTTTAACACTTTGAGCAATTTAAAATATTGTATACATCAAAAGATATAGGAGTTTGAAAGTACGGATAAATAATTTTTTTCAACGACTTTATTGATTTTTAATTAAATAATTTAAGGTGAGCAATTTTAAAGGGCAACGTAGTTGAATTGAGCTATTTAAAATCTATCGATTAGTATTTTTTTTATTACAAATATTATTATTTTGCAGGCTGGGGTGGGGTAGGTTTTTACAAGACACATCGTGATCCTGGTTAGTAATATTAGTATCCTAGTAGTAGGATGGTAGTTAGGATAGGTAGTAATCTGTGGATCTAGTTAAATGCAAATTTCTTGAATTTAATCAATGACTTCTATGCAGTGGTCTCGAACCTACCGATTTATCGCTATTTCTACCGATATGGGCTCTGTTCTACCGAAATACCGAAATGTAACGATTTTTCTACGATTTCAGGTATACATGGAAATTCGCCCGATTTTTCTACCGATTTTACACTTTTAGGCAACCCTTTTCATTTATGTTTAATGTTACGGGGAAGCCCCTAATAGTATGAACCTAATGCAGAATGTTCCATATATTTTGGGGAATACCCTTGTATCTTACAATTCGATGTTATTAAGGGGCTTCCCGCTTCGGGAATTTACCTGTCTAGTCTATATAAACAGGAATTCGGTTTTATTTTTGCATTAATTTTCTTAGCTTTGAAGAGAGAGTACCTTTTTTTTTTTTTTTTTTTTTCGTGCGGAAATCCCTAACCTAAAGAGTGCTTACAAAATCAAGGGGCCTACCGCCTAAGTGTCGTCGACTTGAACTCGATTCCGACGGTCGATTACGATGCCGATTGCACCGAACACTGGGCTACTATGGCTTTTATGGGTGCGACTGCCGACGAGTGGGTTCTGCCCTCCTATTGCACTTAACACTGGGCTACTATAGCTTTTATGGGGGCGACTGCCGACGAGTGGGTTCTGCCCTCCTATTGTACCTAACACTGGGCTTACTATGACTTTTATGGGGGCGACTGCCGACGAGTGGGTTCTGCCCTCCTATTGTACCTAACACTGGGCTACTATGGCTTTTATGGGGGCGACTGGGTTCTGCCCTCCTATTGTACCTGACACTGGGGCTACAATGGCTTTTATGGGAGCGACTGCCGACGAGTGGGTTCTGCCCTCCTATTGTACCTAACACTGGGCTACTATGGCTTTTATGGGGGCGACTGTCGAAGAGTGGGGTCTGCCCTCCTATTGCACCTAACACTGGGCTACTATGGCTTTTATGGGGGCGACTGGGTTCTGCCCTCCTATTGTACCTAACACTGGGCTACTATGGCTTTTATGGGGACGACTGCCGACGAGTGGGTTCTGCCCTCCTATTGTACCTAACACTGGGCTACTATGGCTTTTATGGGGGCGACTGGGTTCTGCCCCCCTATTGCACCTAACACTGGGCTACTATGGCTTTTATGGGGGCGACTGCGACGATGGAATTTCGTCCTCCAACTCCTTAGCTTATTCCTTCCTTCTGAAACATACGAAAACAACAAACAACACAGCAAAAACGTTTAAGTAGGTAAGGTAAAGATTAAATAGTGTTTTAATTAGTTGCTGGAAAGCAGAATAATTTAAAAAAGCAAGCTAAAATTGGATTGGCCCACAGATCATTAAGTTAAAATGTCGTCTGATGAGGAGCCAAGCACAAGTGTGAGTGTAAGAAGAAAAAAATATCTACAATATTATAGAAAAGAATGGGAAGAGCAATTTCCAGGCTGGTGGCAAGATAGTCGTAAAGGCGAAAGCTATGCCTATTGTAAGAGTTGTAATAAAGATATCAACATATCACATCAGGAAAAGACGCTATAAAGAAACATAGTTCTTCACAAGCACACTCAGTATCATCAAAGAATATAGAATAACAACCAAAGATATCATCATTTACTATAACCAAAACTCAAAAATCTGATACACTGGTTAAGCAAGGTAATATTTTTTTTTTATGATACTACTTAGGTACATTGTTATATTATTTTGTTTTCTACTTATCGGTTTATAGAAGCTGTGCATATAATTAGACCATAATCGCTACTAGATATACCTACATAATTTTATTTCTTTATTTTAATTTCAGGTGAAATAAGATTAGCCTCGTTTGTTGTTGAACACAATCTACCATTCACTAATATGGAGTAACTACCGAAGCTGATGCAAGCCGTTTGTCCTGATTCAAAAATAGCAAAAGAAATAAAATACTCTTCGACCAAAACTCATGACATATTTGATCATATTATAGGTAAAGAAAGTTTCAATCATTTATGTGAAGATCTAGGGCAAACTAAGTTTTCGCTTATTATTGACGAGTCCACTGATCTTAGTACAACCAAACACTTGTGCTTAGTCGTGAGATATGCGAAAATGAATCGTATTAAAGATTGTTTTTTAGCTCTTATTCCATTAGAAGAAGCTAATACAGCAACCTTATTTGAACACATTGTAAACTTTTTTAGAAGCAATGATATCCCATATAAAAATAATCTAATAGGTTTTGCATCTGATGGGGCAAACGTAATGATGGGACGTAATAATTCTGTTGTAACATTGCTGCAAAATGAAATTCCCAACATTTTTATACTTAAATGCGCCTGCCATTCGTTTCATCTTTGCGCGTCATATGCTTGTACCAAATTGCCATGCTTTAAAGAGGATCTTGTAAGAGACATTTACAACAACTTTTCTTCTAGCCCAAAAAGAGTGGCAGAGTTTAAAAACTTTCAAATGTTTTGCGGCTTAAAAGTCCATAAAATACTTCACCCCTCTCAAACACGCTGGTTATCAGTACATGCAGCAGTGAAGAGAATATTGGAACAACTCTCTGCTCAAAAATTTTTTATAGACCTTATCTCTAATAGTGATCATCTTTTAGCTGCAGAACATATATTACAGAAGCTCCAAGATCCCACTACGATATTATTTTTGGAATTTTTAGATTTTGTATTACCATTATTTACCGATTTAAATAAAGAAATGCAATCAGAACACCCGAAAATTCATAATTTATATGAAAAAATAACTGGAACATTAAAAACTATTTTTGATTGTTTTTTAAAAAGAGAATATTTAACTAGCACTCCAATCGAAAATGTTTATTTTAAGAATCCCAGAAATTTTATGGATATTGACGCCGTATACTATGGTGCTGCTGCGTCTAATACACTACTAAGTAGTTCAGAAAATCTAAACACAGATCAAGTAAATTTGTTTAAATGCAGAAGCCTAGATTTTTATATCGAACTTGTAAGCAAATAACCACTCGGTTTCCTTTAAAAAATAATCCAATAAAGATTTAGACATAATTGATCCAAAAAATGTTAAAATTGGCAAAACTGCTTCGATAGTTCCTGTGAGTAGGCTCTTTCCCAATATTTTTCAGAGCAATGATTTCCAGGAAATTGATACAGAGTGGCGCATTTTAAGAAATTGTGAACAAATCAAAACATTTCCTGATGATGTCGAACTATTTTGGGATGAAGTAAGTTTAATAAAGCGTAGCGATGTAACTCAAATGTTTCCTTTGTTGTCTAATTTCATCTTTAATATTTTATCACTTCCCCATTCCTCTGCTAACGTTGAACGCATATTTTCACATATTAATCTTTTGAAAACAAAACAGCGAAATAGGCTGTCGACTGAATCAATCACTGGTCTATTACATTCAAAACGACTCTTTATTACACCTAATTGTTATGATTTTGAAATTAATTCGAAGTAGACCGCGGCTATGGCCAAAGAATATTGGTATAATAAATAATTATACTTAAGTGTGATTGTTATAAATTAGTCTGTAAGTTTTTTTAATAAATAAACGAATTTGATTGAATATTGATTTTTTTTTTTAAATACCGATTTTGAGTACAAATATACCGATTTTAGCTGGCAGCTCTACCGATCTCGCTCTATGACGTTCGAGACCACTGCTTCTATGTATAGGTACTAGACATTAGAAGAACATACTCCAACATTAGTATGTTGGAGTATGTTCTTCTAATGTCTAGTACCTAGTCTAGTCTTGACACTCGGCCTTTATTCCTTATTGTACTCGTTATAACCCGTTTTGAGTTATTGGCGGAAACATCGGAATCGCCATAAAAAAAAAAAAAAAAAAAGTGTCACACTTCGGCATACATAAGAATATGTAATATGTCCGTAAAACGGGGTGAATAGAGATCGATGGGTGAATAGAAATAAAATGGTCATTAGCCATTTTTAAATAATTTCTTCTGCAAAATTTTAAGTACTGAACCAAATATCTGATTGTTCTGTTCATTATCAGATTGAAATAGTACATAGTTTTACTATGCTGAAAATAACTGCACAATTTATCTGACCATTTTATTTCTATTCACCCATTGATCTCTATTCACCCCATTTCACCCGGTACTCACTTCGGGCTGCTTCGGGCTGAGGCGGGAACGAGGGAGGGTTACGGGCCGCCTGACTTCTAGTATATATTATATAATCTATGCGCCTGACCATAGATTCAGAATTTTGGCGCCACAATCACAGATGTTGGTGATGATCTCACTCATATAAAATCCAAAAATCTATATTCCGAACAGCCAGTTCAGTAGGTACCTATACCATAGAAAGAAGTCATTGAATTTTATATTTACTATAGATGGTTTGATAACAAATTTAGAATTTTAACCTGATGGTGATGGGTGGTTTATAGCTATTACAGAAGACTTAAATACAAAGGCCTTTATTTAGTTTATTTGTTTTTAAAAACTGACTGATAGTATAAACATGTTTGGTAATATTATTTCGAAACTTTCCACAAACTATACTCGTGAAATTTACTATTATACATTTTCTTCTCCTGTGGGGAAAGTTAATGCCGTGGCTGATGACGATTATTTATATATAGTTGCTTTTGACGATACTAAAAATATTGAGAAACAGATTGTGATCCTTTCCAAAGATTTAAAGTGTAAATTTACTAAAAAGAAAAATTTGATACTGAAAAAATTTGAGGAGGAGCTCTCAGCTTATTTTAAGGGAAATATCATGAAGTTTACTGTACCTGTGAAAACTTTTGGTACAGAGTTTCAAAATGTAAACAAATTTATTATACAATATTTTTATGTTCTTACTTTTTTAGTGTAGTTTTTATCTATATTATTTATGTTGTTGCAGGCTGTATGGGATAAACTTGTGGAATTGCCATATGGGTCAACTAAAACATATGCAGATTTTGCAAAATCTCTGGGGCGGGATGCAAGTCACTCCCGAGCTGTGGGAGGTGCCTGTGGGGCCAACCCTTTATTATTGGTAGTACCATGTCACAGACTTGTTGCAGCTGGATCTAAGGGAGGTTACAATAGTGGTGAAGATCGCAAGGACAAACTACTACAACATGAGAAGAAGTTTTTGAGTTAGATTTATCTAGTGTTGTTTTCTGACTACTTCAGCATAGGAATTTAACATTGTTGAGCACATTCACATCTTTCTCTCTCTACGGTAGGCAGAGGTCTATCTACTTGTGCTGCTCCCCCTCCTTCGGCACCCACAGCACATTGGGAAAAGTAATTAAACTATAGTATTTTTTTTATATTACACCTAACACCATTGCTATAAGCAATGGCATTTGGTGGTTATTGATAAGAGGGCAGCAGATGATACCTGGGAGCAGTTTTTTTAGTTGTAACTCTATTCTAATTATTTTATAAGTAAATATTCATCAAGGTTTTGTGAACTCTTCCCCGTTGGTACTAAGTTTTATATTAGTGAGTGTAAGTTTTGTAATTGTGCTACTACATATTTGTCATATTATTCCTGTGTAAAATTATCTGTTCCATACATACATGGAATAATAAAATAAGGTATATTTAGTAATGTTTAACATTATTTGTTGACAATAAATAATTACACTACTTCAAGATATAACTATATGTATGTACCCAGAACAGTATACATTTAGGTAGTACAATAAATGGCGTTTTGGCAGGCACATCGGAAAGCAGTGTCCCACTAAAATTGGTGTGCTTCGGCTATGTAGTGTTCTCACTGTCGCACATTATTCTGACAGTTGTAGACAGAAAATAAATATGGACACAACAATAAAATAAAAAACTGATACATACCTATTGAACTAGTGCTTTCTATTGTAGTCAAATAGGACTACAATCGAAAACACTAGTTCAATAGGTGACAGCTGTTTTCTATGGGTCGTCTTATGGCGAGGGTATTCGACGACTTCAGGTATTTTTGGCATATTAAAGTTGCCACTTTACGCTACATCGAGGCGCTTGCGGTCCGCGTCCAGTGTTTTGCGTCAATATACAAAAAACAACGAAGGTTAACTTAAGGTGGTGTTGTAGTATCAACACTGTTATCTACATAGATCTTCTAGTTGCACTTTAGATAAAGGGAATAAAGCTTATAATAATTTTTCTCTATTTTTCTCACATTCTATTAAATTTAAAAAATCCGTTCCCGCAGGGGGGACGCACAGGTAGATTTCGTGAAACAATATTAATATAATTTTTTAACATGTTTAATTTTTTTTTCTCGATAAACGGTAACTTTTAGCGAAAAACTTTTCAGACAAATATTTTAGACTTAAAAATGGCCTATCGATTAAAAATGTTTCCGACTACAAGAATGTTCACCGATTAGAAGTTATGATTTTTTTCCCGAAAAATTTTGGTTTTACCCGCCTCCACTTTTAGTTAAAGTTTTAATCTTATAGGTTTATAATTAAAAGTTGTTGATATTCATGTATACTATGGGATAAAATTAGAACGGTTCGAATATCTTTTTTTTTTTTTTTTTTTTTTTCGCGCGGAAATCCCCTCGGATACCCCCCCGCCGGCCAGCGGGGGCGGTTATGTCGGGCTCGAACCGACTAAAACCGCACGCCTTCTTGGGTCTGCAGACGCCGGGGTGTAAGGTTGCCCATAGAGCATATCCCTCGCACCCCGACTGACCCTGGGCCATCTCCGGTTTCGAGATGGCCCCCTCGGGTTTGGGAACCACAGTGTCCCCGTCTTGCCCCGGTTTGGGGGATGGGCGCTAGTCGCCCCACCGTCCCGGCCTGCTTCTGCTGGGGTGCCAGGCGGCCTCACCTGCCACCCCCAGGCCTGCGCTCATGGAGGACGGAGGTCGTTAAGCGCCCTCCGGCGCCTGAGTCGCCTGCGACGCGAGGCGAGCGTGTTGCGGGCTTGGCGGGCCGGGAGGGTTCTGAACCTCTCCCGGGCGCGCTCCGCCATCTCCTTCGCGAGCATCACATGCTCGCAGAAGGAGGCGGCGGCGGCCCACGCGCTCGCGCTCCGCACCATTGCCGCAATCATGCTGCCGAGCGAGAGGACTCCCACCCCGATGGCTGCCACGAGGTCACGCCTCGGCACCTCCCACGCCGGGCAGTCCGCCAGCGTGTGCAGCCCTGAGTCCTCGCTCGCGTCACAGTGATGACACTCAGGCGTTGGCTCCTTCCTGATCCGATGCAGGTGGTCCCCGAAGCACCCCTTACCGGAGATCACCTGCGTCAGTCGGTACGAGAGGCTTCCGTGTCGCCTCTCTAGCCAATCCTCCATGATGGGCCTTACCGCCGCTATTGCGGCGTGCCCTGCGCTTGGTCGCCCAAGTCGTTCCTTCCACTCCACCACGATGGCCTGGCGGAGCTGGGACTGCATGGCCTCGATTTCTCGATGCTCGGGGTTCAGTCCCTGCTCCCGCGCCTCCTTTCGCCACTGGTACAGTTGCGAAAGGGCTCTCGCCTCCAGGTCCCATGGCGGAGTTCCGGCAAGGAGACTCGCCGCCTCCAAGGAGATCGTGCGGTACCCGCGGATGACCCTGATGGCCATCACTCGCTGCGGAGCGCGCAGCATCCGCACACTTCCGGCCTTCAGGGCCTCCGCCCATATTGGGCACCCATACAAGGCCATGGACCGCACGATCCCCGCGTAGAGTCTCCTGCAGGAGTCATCGGGCCCCTTCATGTTGGGCAGCAGCCGCGCCAGAGCGAGAGCTGTGCCCTTCAGTTTGGGGGCCAGACTTCGGATGTGCTCTCCGAAGTCCCATCGGCCGTCGAGCACGAGCCCCAAATATTTCATTTGGGGCTTGATGCCGATGCGATTACCTCCCACGATGAGACTGGATCCCTCAGGTGGCTTGCTCCGAGGCCCATGAAAGAACAGGGCCTCGGTTTTATGCAGAGCCACCTCGAGACCCAGCCGCCGGATCCGCTCCACGACTTGGGCAACCGCGGTCGTGGCCTTCAGGGTCGCTTCGCGGTATGTCGCTCCGCACGCCGTCACGAGCGTGTCGTCCGCGTAACACGTGACGGCGGCACCGTCTGCGAGCTCACCGCGAAGCACCCAGTCGTATCCGATGTTCCACAGGAGCGGCTCCAGGACCGATCCCTGCGGAACACCGCACGACATCTCACGCCGGCCGAGACCGGTCACGGTTGGGTAGATAACGGCTCTCTCCGTCAAATACGCCCCGACTATGCGGCGGAGGTAGAGAGGCACTTCGTGATACACGAGCGCCTCCCTAATGCAACTCCAGGGCAAGGTGTTGAACGCGTTGGCGATGTCCAGGGACACCGCCAACATCACCTCACCCCGGGCTACTGCATCCTCCGCCAGAGCCCTCACGCGCATGATGGCATCCACGGTGGAGCGCCTCTGGCGGAAGCCATATTGGCCATCCGCCAGGTCCGGCCCCACTCTTGAGAGGTGCTCGACGAGGCGCTTCGCAATTACTCTTTCAAAGAGCTTGCACACCTCGTCGAGCAACACTATGGGCCGGTAGGCGGACGGTGAGTCCGCCGGGCGCCCCTCCTTTCGGATGAGGACCAGTTTCCCCGTCTTCCACAATTTCGGAAACTGGCCCCGCTCCAAACATGCGCTGAGAAGCCCTCTCAGTCGGGGCTCGAGAGCGTCGTCGACTAGAGCTAGGACCCACGCTCGGCCTGGAATGCCGTCGGGTCCCGGGGCGGTGCGTTTGGCTCTCAGCCTTCTCACCGCCAGCTCTAGTTCTACCCAAGTGACCTCGGGCACGTCGTCGTCATCCACGTCGGGCACCATTGGCAACCGAGGCGGAGTCATCTGCGGTGGAACATGTTCCACCGCCCGCGCTGGGAACAGGGAGCTAACAACTCCTCCGAGCAGCTCCGGCTGGAGACACTGGGTCAACGGCGGGGCCTTGGGGCGCAGTTTTCCCCTTACCATTAGGTAGGGCCGCCCCCAAGGGTCCCGCTCCAGCGTCTCCAGCAGTTCGCAGCGGGCCTCCTTTTTGGCCCGCCTTATCTCTGCTCGGAGGGCACCTCTGGCCTCCCTGTATCCCTGGTACAACTCCGCCTCTCTGGCCTCCGCATCTGCGGGGCGGCGACGCCTCCTACGGAATCGGGCCCACCGGCGGTGCGTGATCACGCAGGCCCGTCTGAGCCTCGCGATCTCCGACGACCACCAGTAGACCTGACCCCTCGGATTATAGGGCGGAGCCCTAGGCATCGCCGCGTCGCAGACACGGGTCATGGCCTCCCGGAACCACTCCGCCTCATCGTCTACGTTGACAGGCCTGTCCGGCGCAGAGGCCCAGGCCTGTACGATGGCGGCTTCCAGGAGGAGCTCCCGATCTAGTCGCTTAAGTGCCCAACGTGGCTCGGGTGGAGCCGGTGTGGCCGGCGCATCGCTCGCGGGGGCGGAGACGTCAAACCGAATATATCGGTGATCCGAACTTGTCTCCTCCCCCAAAACGACACGCCAGCCCTGAACACGTCGCGTCAACGAGGGACTCGCGAACGAGATGTCCACGATTGAACTGGCCCTCGAGGTCACGAACGTGTCCACGGCTCCCCGATTTAGGAGGTCTAGGCCGAGTCCTTCGGCCCAGTCCTCCAGTGCCCTGCCTCTATCCCCCGCCGGGCCCCTATCGTGACGGGAACCCCACGCCAACGACCAGGCGTTGAAGTCCCCGAGCACAAGGACCGGGCGGGGGTGGCAGGCATTGACGACGACTGCCAGCTGACGGAGCCATTGCTCATACGAGTCGTCAGCTATGTCTCGGCTCGGCGTGAAGTAAGCAGCCACGACCGCTATGTCGCCAACCGCCGCCGCCACGCAGCCGGGTCCCCTTGCAACGACGGCAAGAGGGGGGCTGCCGGCGGCAGGGTTGTGCACCAGTGCCGCCGACCCATCCAGCGCGGTTTCCCAGGCAGGCCCGAGGAACCGGTAGGTGTATGGGTCGGCGACAGCGGCGACATTTATGGCCCACTGTGCCATGCTCTGGAGCAGAAGGTAATGAGCATGGGCACCGTGGCCAACATTCACCTGCAGGATGCGGAGTTGAGGATCCATTATGGAACCCCCATCTCCGCATCCCGCTGTGAAATGGAGGCGGAAGGCCGGCCTCCCGGCTTCGGCTCCCCTCCGGCGCAGGCCTTGCTGCCAACCCTGTGGTCCGCCGGCTTGCCTCACATCTAAAACAGTGCAGCGGGGCGCCACACGTGCCGGCTTTGTGACCGGGCTGGCCACAGCGGAAGCAACGGTCACCCGCCGTCACTTCCGCCGTGCAGTGCACCCCCACATGGCCCACCGACAGGCACCTGAAGCACCTGGCCGGTCGGGCCTGCAGGAGCCGTACCTGCGCCCTCAGGAAGCCTCCTACCAGGAGGCTCCGCCCGTCAGCGACCTTTTGGGCCGCCGCGATAGGGCAGCCGACAACTGCTGCCCCCTGTCCACCGTGGCCGAAGCGTATCGCTCCGGCCTTGACTGTGTCCGGGGAGCAGTCCCCGGCCTCCGCCACGGCGAGCCTGAGCTCTTCTGCCGTGACGGAGTCGTCCAGGCCCGTAATGCGCATTTCTGCGCATTTAATGGGTCTGGACACCCGGACGTCGGCTGCATCCAGCGACTCCCTTAGCCGAGCCGCTAGGGCATCGGCCTTGGGGCCACTGGCGGTGCCGGGGACCTCGAGTAGCCGGGCTCCCGTCCGTGTGCTCTTGCACCGGACACCCGGTATCTCGAGGGCCTTCAAGTCGACGTTGGCCTTTACTTTGGCCAACACCTCGGCATACCCCATGCCCCTCGACGCTGCCTCCGCCGTCAGAGTGACGACGACGGCCGTAGTTCTAGGGGCACGGAGCTTCCCCGGCGCTGCCTTCGCGGCGGCCGCGGCCCTCCTGGCCTTTTTGGCGGCCTTCTTGGCGGCCTTCCGCCTGCTTTTATTGGCTCCAGCCACCTCCCAGCCCCCTTCCAATGGGGTGGAGGTAGCTGGAACCACGGCTGGGGCTGGGGCTGGGGCCAGGGCTGGGGCCAGGGCTGGGGACGTCTTCCCCTTGCCCTTCCCCTTGCCTTTGCCCTTCCCCTTACCCTGAGCGGGAGGGAGCTGAGGAGCCGGCCCCGGCAGGGTCGCACCCGCACCCGCAGCGGGGCGGGTGGGGCCCCTCCGGGCTACAGCCGCGTAGCCGGCCGCTGGTGGCGCCAGAGGTGGACGGCGGATGGAGTCCATTAGGGCCTCCATCCGACACATCATCCTCTCCTCCAGCGCCTCCATATAGGGGAGCCAGGACTCCGCCGGCGGTACCCTTGGCTGCGCCGGCCGCACCGACTGTGCCGGCTGCTGCACCGGTTGCTCTGGCTGCGCCGACTGCCTCGCCAACGAGCGAGTCACGCGCGGCGTCTCCACCGGTTGCACCCGCTGCGCCGGTTGAGCCGGATTCGCCATCGCCCTCTTGAACTCCTCGACGGCTGCAGCTAGTCGAGCCGTCTCCCGACGAGACTCGGCCAGCTGCGCCGCCAGGCCCTCATTCTCGGAGGCGATGTCGAGCACAATGCGCAACATCGCCTCCTGCTCAGGGTTTGGGGACCCCTGGAACGACGCGGTCACCCTCTGGAGTCTCTCCAAGAGCGACCGCGTCCTCCCGCACGGCTCCGACACCGCCGAGGTGGAAGGCCTCGGCGGTGACATTTCCTCGGCCCTCCCAAGAGCCGAAGGGGCTCGGGTGGCCTGCACAACCCTCGCTCCACCTCGCGCCCCTCGGCGGCCAGCAGCCACTTTGGGCGCCGGCTTCGACACCTCGTCACTGCTGGAGGAGGTCGTCCCGGTGACGGTATAGTCCTCATCCGACACGCTCTCCCCCAGCCGGGCCTTTGTGCGCCGTCTCCGCTTACGGGTCTGCTTCAGACCGAGACCCGCCGGGCTGCTCGCCCTACTTCTCTCGTTGGCGGTGCCAGCCGTTGACGCCGCAGACAGTGTCCGCGTCGGTTTCCCCGCCTAGTGGCAGCGGAGTAGCGGGTCTGGGGAAGGTGGCCCTAATTGACCGCGAGTGAGACCGCAGCCTCACCTTCTCTTCGCCCCCCACTAACTCCACTCCATCATTTTCGGTAGTGCCATTGTCCTTGCATTTGTCGTCGTTATTTAATCCGTCCAGTTTATTATTTTTTAGGTTTGATTTCTGCATATCATATCCCACGAGTATGGGGGAAAGGTGGTCCATCCAGGCGGAGCCCCCTGCACCTGGATAAGCCTATATACTATGGAGGTCGGCTGGTATCCATAGGTTTTTACGACTTTGCTGTCGGGTGTTATAGACTTTTCCTTGTCGTGGGCCGACCAATAAAGGCAAGCCCTCCGGTCGGCAAGTTCACAGCGTACCCTTCTGGAGCCACCAGTCAGGTCGTTGCTGATCATCTGCCGATTACGGAACGCGAGAGGATGGCTAGTCCTCTCTCACCGGCGGCGGCACAAGTGCCCGTCGGCCCCTGCGTTAGCAGTGGGCCAACCCGCCCCTGGATCCCGCAGGACCCTATGGTGGCCTCAGCCACAAACACCATCGCTCATCCTGTCTCCTCTGAAAGCAGAGGAGTACGGAGAGCGATGTGTTCCCGCCACGTTGGGTATTCGCCGACGATCAATGCCAACCCCATGAAGGGGAAGCCATTGACCGCCGCCCAGGGTGTACCGGCCGCTCCGATTCCGTTCCCCCCGGACTGCAGCGGGATCGGAATCGGAACGACACGCGAGGAGGTTACCCAACACACACCCCACGGTTCGAATATCTTTCATGGAACGTGAAATTTTGAGGAAAAACTGATTTCACAAAAAGTGAGGCCCTACCGTCCCCTTAGGCCGGATTCCACCCGTTCACGAACTTAAACTAAGTTTACACCCAAGCAATTTTTGACCGCAGTTTGAAAGCGATCGGGGCAAAAATGCGACCGTGAGAGTGCCGCAAATTTTGGGAAGTGGAACCATACATACATATATATATGTAAACTTTTTGACTAGTGGTAATTTCGGACTCAGGGGGTCATAACTAGACCTCCTATGAAATGAAATGAAAATATTTTTTTAAATTCGACAGTAGGTTAGAAACCAATAGGTAGATCGATTTCATCGAAATCTACCTAAAACCTAAAGTAGTATTAAGAGATAATGCAATGTAGTATGTATGCTTAAATTATGCTAAATAAATAAATAAGTTATACTAAACCATAGATCTGTTTAAGGAAATATATTATATACATATATATATTATGTAATATAGTCTGGTGTAATATGATGTCTTAAGGTACGATGTATTATGGTGTAACTTGTTATAATGAAGTATACTTTGTTGTATAATTATTATAATAAGTACATATTATTAACGGCAAAGCTGTGGTGTAGTACGTTCTCACCTCACTCGTCCGTAATATTTTTATTTTGAATACCGCATTTCTATGTCTGACTGCTGTCTTCCATAATACAGGCATTAGCCTAGTAGGTATGGAATACAGTTTCAGTATATTCAGTGTCCTTTCTGTTTGATTTTAGAGTTGTAACCATCTGTCTAAAATGTGTACTTGAGTCAAATAAACATTTATTATTATTATTATATTATATAAATATTTGCTCCACGCATACAATTTTTTTTTTAAATTATAATATTGTAATATAGCTATCAGAAAGTCGCTCCCGTAAAGGCTTATATGAACCAAACTATGAAAACGAGCAATAGAAGAGTGGATAAAAATTTTTTTTCAATGAATATTAGTAACCAAAATTACTAATATTCCCTCTAACCTCTTCAGCTAAGCTTAATTGCTTGTGTTAGGAGTGAGTTCACGTCGGTAGTGTAATGGCCAGGATCCGAAGCCGGGACCTGTCGATCGTAGGGTCGGATCAGAGGGGGTTTCCGCACAAAAAAAAAGGTACTCTCGCGTTAATTTCCGTTATAATCAACTTTTCATTGGTGGAAAACGGAATATTCAACGTTACAACAATAAAAAGATGTGCCATCCTACCAAAGCACATGAACAAAGGCTGCTTCAACATGTGAATGTCGAGGCTATCCAGCTCCTCTACGGACATGGTAAGAAGACTTAAAAGAACTAAGCCCTCTGAGTCAGTTTAGTGAAATTAGTCTTACGTAGTGCAGTGAGTGCTACTCTTAAAGAAAACAAGAACAAAGTGTCTTTCAATCATAATAGAGAGAATAAGAAAAGTGCCAATGGAGACATTCTTAACCCTAAAACCCTAAACTAACCAGCGTACTAGTTAATACTACACAGGGGTGCTAGAGTACCCCATACTTAAGTACGTGTAATTTTTAAAATAAAAAACGAATTATCAAAAATATTTTTATTATAAAATAATAGGAACTTGAGACAGGCAAATAAGTCTTAAACTAAAAAAAATTAGCAAAAAGCATTAAAAGCATTTCTCACAGACTTTAATCGGATGTTCCAAACAAATGGGTATTTTGCACTTATGGCACATGGTTTTGCTTTTTCTGTTCTTGGACCTTGGACAAAAGCCACACCGTCCTTGTGTCTGATGTACAGGAACAGGTCTTTGATTCCTTGATGGTTTTTTAAGAATTGCTGCAGTAGCATCTTTTATATCCCTCCTCAAAATCGTCTTTTGGTAACGTTCCTCCAAATGTACATTAATGAGCTCTAAGCCTAATTTTTTCAAAAATGTGCGTCGAAATTTTATAACTGGCTTATTGTTTGCTCTTGAACACTTGTAGAGGACCCAGGAATTAATACCTACTGCATTCAGTAAACCATAAAACATGCACATTGGCCAGCGTTTGGTTTTTCTTTGGACCGAGTATTTTTTGGCCATTGCGTCGAAAACGTCTACACCTTTTGTTTTATTATAGAAATGTATAATTTCTGGCAGTTGAACTTCATTCCTTTTATCTGGAGTGTCGTGAAGAGTTGACAACATGATGACGACTTTCTTTTGAGATTTTTTTGGTGGACAGTACGACAAAAGTGTCAGCGCTCCATCATAAGCAAACATAGCAGTATTTTGTTCTCGATTTCGTAACTCTAAAAACGATTGTGGTATCTCACCTTTATCTTTTCGTGTCGTTCCGACCATGGTCAAGTCCTTTTCTAGCAATTTCTTAGCTAAAGGGATACTGGTGAACCAACTGTCCACGGTAATATTACGACGAGACCCTTCTATTGACCGTGAAAGTTCTACGACATAATACTCAGGTACTGATAAGTTAGGCGGTGGATTTGTCTGACCTACATATACAATAGCTTTCAGCATGTAAACGGTTTTTATCTCACACATCATAAAAATTTTAACCCCATACTTATCAGGTTTTGAGGGTATATAAATTTTGAAGAGACATCGCCCACGAAAAGCCAATAGTTGTTCGTCAATAGTGCAGCAGCCAGATGGTGAGTACAACCCCTCACAAGTTGCAATAATTTGATCAAAAACCTCTCGGATTGGAGCCAAGCGATCGTCTGCACGTCGTTCTTCACGAGTCTGTTTGTCGTCAAAACGAAGACAATTGGTCAAAAACTCAAATCTACAACGGCTCATAGTAGCTCTAAAAAGTCCCACTCCAGTATATTTGTCAAAGAGTTCCTTGGTGCTCATATCATTCATTTTGAAAACTCCCGCTATATAATAAAGGCCAAATAGGGTTTTTAATTCAGTGTTACCGGTTTCATAAACGAAGGCATGCTTGTCGAAGATCCAATACTTTCTTCACCATCTTCACCTTCTTGAAACCCTTTATAGTTCTTCTGCTGGACTGCAATCTCCCAATTTGTGTGATCAACAATTTTGCCCAAAACTTCATTAGTAAAATAAAGAGACCAACCGTGTATTGGCTTCGTAATATCTTTTGCTGTTCCGTTGAGCAATACGACATCTTGTTGGTTGTTCACCACTCCATTTATGTCCATCCTACAACACGACTGCGTCACCACTAGTTTCAATTCTGAACATAAAACATACCCTTAGAAACCCAATGTAGAATTATATATACGTTTATCAAATACTAGCTGTTGCCCGCGGCTCCGCTCGCGTGGAAGTCGCTTATTGCGTCCGCTTCCACTCACGCTCCCACTTCCACTCTCACCTCACCCCCACCTTATACAGTTATAACAGATATTTTATATCATACTTTTTGTTGTTTTTTTTAATGTACCTAAATAAAAAAAAGAATTATTGCAAGGCTTCTCTATAAACTATATTTGAAGTGCTATTCGTTTGGAGCAAAATAAATAGATTTCGCGGAGATCCAACACGGGACATTCCAACATACAGCTGCCCATGGGAAAAACACTCTTTTCTTAAATCAATGCCGACCAGTGCAAAGGTTTGACCCTGGGACTTATTTATTGTTAGTGCAAATGGAACTTTAACCGGGAACTGAAGCCTCTTAAACGATATAGGTAAATCCGTCGGAATCATCGGAATACGCGGAATATGTGCGAGCTGACCGGCTGCGGGACCGGTGATGATCGTAGCTACAATAACATATTATCTCTTAATTCTTTAATCAAAGCTCTTGTGCCGTTGCAAATTGTAGGGGGGTTTAAATTTCTTAATAACATGATTGGGGTTGCAACTTTTAACTTGAGGGCGTGTGGCGGCAGACCAGAAGGATTTAAAGAGTTCAAAAATTATTGAGGGTAGTGCACTGTGTCCTCAATATTGCATACCGTATCAATGGACATGTAACATTTAATGTCTCCTGGTACTTTTTGCAGTATGATATCATTTAATTCATTAACTGAATCATTTCGTGGTGACACAATTGCTCTCGAACAGTTGTAATTCCTTGTAGGTAGATTTTCGAGAGAATAGTGTGGACCTATATATATTAAATTATTTCACCTCGTAGCGTAGTATTGATCCCCAGGAAATTGATAATAACATTGCGAACAGCTAGAAATTTGCATGTAACATTTTTTTGTACTCGTAGTAACTTCTAAATGGAAAGGGAAACTATATATTGGATAAGGAATAATAACGTAATTCAAATTTTACCTACCAGTGTCTACCTACTTACCAGTGTCTAATGTTCATTGTTCCCTAACTATGGAGGGCGCTGACACTTGTGATACAGTGTATTATCACTAGTTAAGGTGACAACGTTACAAATCTATGTGTAGCTTGGATTGTTTCATTTGTGTTGTACTTGTTATGTATCAGTAACTCATTATGTTAAATAAATTATTAATATTATTTCCTTTATTTAAGTTTAAATACATATCAATTATATTTTTAAATACATTCTATATATATAAAAAAAACAAATATATTTAAAAATATAAAAAATAGTGGCCCACCGGCATCGGGAACAGGGACCAAGCTACCGGTGGTTAGGGCTCCAGAGAGAGGAATCTCCTCACAATACGTGCCGTGTCGAGGAGCACTGCCGTCTGCATCAAGCCCTTGACCCAACTGCCTAACGCGAGCCTCTGGAGATGTTGTTCGAGGCTCTTGGCAATCAGTCCGTGCACCGATACAACTATCGGAACAATAATCGCCGAATCCACACTCCACATGTCGACAACCTCGTGAGCCAAATCCAAATATTTTATTTGTTTTTCTTTTTCGGCTTTCACAAGATTCTCGTCATGTGGAATGGTGATATCGATAATTATTGCGCGGCGCTCTGATCGATCTATCAACACTATATCAGGTTTATTAGCTACAATAGTCCTGTCAGTGATGATAGATCGATCCCAGTACAACGTGATACGCCCATTTTCGAGAACTGCGTCGGGCACATACCTATAGTACGGTACCTCTGATTCCACAAGGTTGTACTTTAGAGCAAGTTGTTGATGAACAATCCTGGCTACTTGGTTATGTCTATGCAAATACTCGCCGTTGGCAAGACGAGAACAACCAGAGATTATATGTCTAAGGGATTCTCCGGGACGGTGGCACGCCCGACATATGTCAACCGTACCATCCCTTAGAATATACTTCCTATAGTTATTCGTCATCACAACTTCGTCCATAATTGCAAACACAAAACCTTCGGCTTCCCCAAATAGGTCACCGAAGCGTAGCCAAGACACAGATGCCAAGAGACAGACTTACCAGCAGTCTATATCAGACCCATGAAGAGCCCGATAGAAACGTCCATGCAACTCCTTGCTCTTCCATACATCCATGCGGTCATTAATACTTAATACCACAGGTTTGCGCCAGTTCTCTTTAGCCAAAGCTAGCGGGGTAAATCCGTTATCCACCCTTACTACATCACGATGCATATCAGCTTCATTGTGTAGGAAGTATTCCCTGAGGTTGCACACCTCACGGTTATGGAGGGACTTGGCATTTAAAAAGCCACGTCCCCCGCATTGCCGTGGTATGTACAACCTCATCACAGATGAACGCGGATGATGCATTCGGTATGCAGTAAGAAGCGTACGGACTCTCCTATCCAGGGTGTCTAATTCCGTCTGAGTCCACCTGAGTATGCCGAAGGATACATTAAAACCGGCATGACCCAACCGTTATAGGCGCGCACCTTATTACCGCCTGACAAAAGACTTTAGTTAGTTAGTTAGTTTACCTGGGCTGTTCCGCACTTAGCCTCTTGATTGGGCCATTGTGCGTAGCATCTTACCTCTCACTCCAACCAACCCAGATCTTCCCAAAAAGCCTTTTCAGGTTTCCACATGCTTCCCGGAGAGACGCTGGTGACTGGAGGAATTTCGCCCGTTGTTCGGCCACGCTCATGCACTCTGTAAGCACATGATGTGGCGTTTCTTCTGCCCCCATGCAGCCTCTGCACAGGGGGCTGTCCGTCACACCTATTGTAAATAGATGCTTGTTTAGAGGACAGTGACCGGTCAAGATGCCTATGACCTTGCGGATCTGGTCCCTTTTTAATCTAATGAAGTTTCGGCTAAACGTTTTTGATGCTACCGGAACTGCATTCTTTGTTTGCCTGCATCCTTCAATGTTTGTCCATTCTTTTTGATGGGTTTCTTCCGTATTTTTCCGCAGCCAAGTTTTGACCTGTGCTTGAGGTATAGGTAGTATTGGTTCCGGTCCATATACTGTTGCCCCTGATCCTCTCTTGGCCAATTCATCGGCTGCGTCGTTGCCGAGGGAGTTGCTGTGTCCCTTGATCCATTGCAGCGTGACCTTGTTTGTGTTTGCAATGGATTGGAGTGTATTGTGACATTCCAATATGAGGACAGAGGTTATGGTGTTGCTTTTCAGAGCTTGGAGTACGGATGCACTGTCTGATATGATCTTTATATCTAGATCTTTGACGTCTCTGGCGGCAATCGTCTCCGCTGCTCTCGTTATGCCAATACATTCAGCTTGGAATATTGTACTTAGCTTGTCCAGGGTGGTTGTTATTTTGATGTTTAGGTCATTCGAGAAGACACCTGCTCCGGTACCATATGTGGTTTTAGAGCCGTCTGTGTATATCCTAACTTCTTTGACGCCAGAGCTGTCTCTTTTTTCTTCAGTAAGTTGAATATGATAATTCCTTTCGAAGACGTGGTGACATGGTATTCTGTCTACGTGCGCCTCAAGAAGTGGTATCTTCTTTAGGATTCTCTGTAGAATTTTTGAATGCTTTGTTCCAGTATTCTCTTTCCAGAGCCCATTACTTTTCAGTCTTAAGGCTGCTGCCTTGGCCTCCTCCTGTATGATTAGATGCAGCGGTCTCAGGTTAGGAGGTGCTCTAGTGCGGCTGATGGAGTGGTTCTCATGCATCCAGTGGCTGCTGTACTCGCTAGGCGTTGTAGACTTTGGAGCTTTTCTTTCACAGTGATCAGTTCTGTTCTGGGCCACCATACAACTGATCCATAGGTTAGAGAAGGCCTGATAATTGCCGTATACAGCCAAAGTGTTATCTTTGTGTTAAGACCCCAGTTCTTACCAACGAGTCTTCTGCATTGCCAAAAAGTTATGCAGGCCTTTTTCATTTTAGCATTTATGTGGCTAGTCCAATTCAACTTATTGTCAAGTATGATGCCCAGATATTTAACTTGAGTTGTTAGGGCTAGTTTGGTATTAAATAGTTTTGGTAGTTGTAGTTCTGGTAACTTTCTTTTGTTGGTGAAAAGGATAAGTTCTGTTTTTTTCGGGTTTACTGATAATCGGTGTTCTTCGCACCATTCTTCCACAATCTGAAGGGCTGAGCGCATGACTTTGCATAGCACGTTCTCAGCCGTTCCGCTTATTAGTATTGCAAGATCATCCGCATACCCGATGGTGGTGTATCTTCTCTCATTTAGTCTCTTTAGAAGACTGTCTACTACTATGTTCCATAAGAGTGGTGATAGGACGCCTCCCTGGGGGCATCCTCTGACTACCTTTGCTCTTGTGATGGTGTTACTCATCACTATCTGGACTGCTCTTTTGCTTATCAGCTGAGTGATCCAGTCCCTTATGGCTGGTTCTACCTTACGCTTCCGTAAGGCTTCGTTAATGCTGCTGTGTACCGTTTTGTCGAAAGCCCCTTCTATATCTATGAAAGTAGCTAGTGTTGAGGCTTTGTTTGTGATAGCCGATTCTATCTTGTGCACTACCGTGTGTAGTGCAGACTCTGTTGATCTACCTTTCCTGTATGCGTGTTGCTGAGGATGTAGTGGGTTGTCTTTTAGTGTTCCATCCCTTAGGTATCGATCTACTAGTCTCTCCAACGTTTTAAGGAGGAGTGATGTGAGACTAATGGGCCTGAATGATTTAGGATGTGTGTAGTCCTCCTTACCTGGTTTTGGTAGGAAGACTACTTTTGCCTCTCTCCATAATCTGGGTATGTATTTGAAGGCAATGCAGGCCCTGTAGATTGGAAGTAGATATTTTGCTATTCTTGTCAGTTGCCATTGTAGTAGTGCTGGGAATATTCCATCCAGCCCTGCAGACTTAAAGGGTTTGAAGGTTTTTATGGCCCACTCTATTTTGTCTGCAGTTACTACCTTGTTTGCGATTTCCCATTCTTGGGTTGTTGGTACAGTATAGTATTCTGGTGGCCAGTCAATGGAATCGATGGATGGTGTGACTTGACAGCCAGGGAAGTGTGTTTCCAGCAGTACTGCGCTGGTTTCATTTTCCGTATTAGTGTAAGTTCCGTCTTCTCTCTTAAGTGAGCCCATGAGGTTGAGTTCACCTTTGGCCAGGACTTTCCTTACTCTTGCGGCTTGGTTTGTCGAGTTTATGCTACTACAGAAACTCTGCCAGGCCTCAGTTCTACGATACCTGATGCGTTTCTTGTAGTATTTTTGTGCATTTTTGTATTTGTCCCAGTCCTCAGGGGTTCTGGTGTTTTTTGCTCGGTTGTAGAGCTTTCTCAGGCCTCCACGTAGTCGCTCGAGTTCTGGCCCCCACCAGGAGCTCTTTTCTGGACCTTTGGGTGTTACAACAGGACACGCTGGCTCGTAGCTTTCCAGCAGAGCTGCAGTGATAGAATGTACGTTGTGTTCTATATTATCTGTACTAAGTGTTGTGTCGGGTAGTTGTGAATCACTTAGTGCCTTGTTTAGTGAATTTGTGTACCGTGCTATATCTGTTTTGCGGGGGTTACGATATGGAACAGGGTCTGCTAGTTTACATTGAATTTGAAAGCAGATTCGGCGATGGTTCGCAAAGGATGGTTCCTTTGACACATGCCAACCCTTAATGAGGTTTGCTGCCGAGTGTGTTGCCAATGTGATATCTACTATGGTCTGACACCATGAGGTTACGAAAGTAGGTTCCGTACCTATATTTATAATGTTTAGGTTGGTTTGGAATAAGTATTCGGTTAGTAACTCACCTCTCTTGTTCGCGTCCTTACTTCCCCACAGAGGATGGTGAGCATTGCAGTCTGCGCCGATGATTAAATCCCAGGTGTGAGCCTCGCAGTGTTGTACCAGGTCGGCTAGCTCCTTTGGAGGTGGTTCGCCTTCGCCCGGCATATACACTGAAGCTAGTACTAGGATGGTTGCATTATCTGAGTGGATTTTCACAGCAGTGAGATCTCTAGAACAGAATTGGTTAAGTAAAGTGGTGTTTATAGCGTTAGGTACGAAGATGCAGGTTCTCGGTTTTTCAACCGTCGTATCTCGTATTAACTTACCGCCTATGTTATTTAGACCGCAGATGTAGTTCTTATTTATCCAGGGCTCCTGGATTAGGGCTACGGTCTTTTTGCTTACCTCCAGCACTCTGCGTAGAGTGACCGTTGCTGCTTGTTTGTGCTGGAGGTTTGTTTGGATGATGTTTATTGGATCAGGGGCTGTTAAGGACGTCATCATCATCATCGCTGATGTGTCCTCCCTGTTTCAGCGGCGAGCTACTTTCCAGCTCGCTCTTACTCTTTCGAGGAGCCTCTTTTTTTTGCTCTTGAGCTGTAGCTGCCGCTGTTGCTTCCCCGGCCTGCGCTTCTTCTTGGGAGAAGAAGCGAATATACCCACTTCCCGACATGTGGGCAACTCGGCGGTCTCTCCTGGTTATCGCCTCTTTCTGGTCCTCGGGAATTCCCAGAATTAAGTGAACCACCTTCTCTTTGGAGTTCGGGTCGGTGGTTTGGTCGTCCACTGTCATGTCGTAACACTGCCAGGTATCTACTTTGTACCAAGGGTTTTGGGCCCAAAGCACTCTGCGCAGTGTTACGGCTTCGGTGATGCGGGTGTGGAGAAGAAGCCCTGCTTTCAGTCGCTTCTTCATGTCGGACTGCTTTATGACGGCCAAGGTGGTTTCGGGTATCGGGGACGTTATGCTTCTTACAGCTTTTTCAAGCCACGTAAGAGCATTGTCGTCTTCACACCACATCGCCAGCACGCCTTCCAATAGGAAGGGTCGTCCGCGGAAAGATGGAGCTTGCGCACCCGAAATCGTTGACGACAACACTGACTGCAGGATGCTGTCGTCAATGGCCTCCCTAAGCTGGTCTGCCTGGGTTTTGGTGAGGTCCCTCGGCGGAACGGTAGTGACCGCTACTCGCAGATGCGACTGACTGGCGTCCGCGTAGCTTACCGTCCGCTTGGTGCGCGGGTCAGTTTTCGCGCGTTTGGCTTCCCCTCTGGGGGACCGGGTATCATCCAGACGAGCGCGCTTCGAAGAAACTCGCTCGTTCTGGACGGGCCCTGCCCCCTTTTGTTCCTTTTCAGGAAAATTGGGAGCCGTCGCAGCGTTCCGTTGACCTCGGGCACCTCTGGGTTTCCTCCTGTGTTTCTTACTCGGTGGTGGTGGAGCGGCTGTGGCTACTGCCGTCCCCTTTGAGGTTGATGGTGTGGGTTCGCGCTGCGTTTCCGCTACTGCGGCACCCAACCCTGTCGTCGTTTTTTTAGGTTGCAAGACCTCCCTTCTCGCGCGCCTGTTGGGGCGACTGCGTTCTGTTCGGCCGACCCCTTTTTCGGTAGTGGCCGCCTTCGGCTGAGCATCCCTTTTGCAAGGGCGCTTGTGGCCGACAACGGTCCATTGTATGACGCTCGTGGCGTCAGATTTTGGGATAGCCTCCGAGAGGCTGGACAGGTCCAGGCTTGCGCCCGGTCCTGAACACAGGGTGCCCCCCCCAGAATACGAGGGGCAGATTGAGCTGGTAGGCTCAGTGAGGGATTCTCCGCAAGCGGTACCCTCCTGGGGTAGTTTTTCTTTGTCCTGTGTCGACATGTTTTTTTTTTTTTTTAGGAGCAGAGGCTTACTCACACTGCCTGCCCTAGGTGCGTGTGGTACAGTTTTCTGGGGCAATTTAGTGCCCCACGGCAATGTGTACCGGGGTGTGGTTTTAGGCCGCCACGGTTCGGCACATTTATATAATATATCTGATGAATAGATACATATATATAATAGATATATAAAGAAAAAATAAATTAAAGGAGAGATACATATATAAGTTGTTAGAATATATAAATAAACCATTACATAAATAAACAATTTCATGCGCCTGGAGGTTTCTGTTACGTCTATTTCTTGGGAATTAGACCAACAACGGGACGACAACCTCGGGAAGGATAGTCCACCAGACTTGCTTTGAGGATCTACACGACCTGCGCTCTCCCTCAAGACCACGTCCCCCTACCCCTCAGAAGGATGGGTAGGGTAGGTCCATGCTAAGGTTTCGGGTAATAGTACCATCACAGAAACATTAGCATGTCCCCGTCCCTGACAAAAGACTTTTGAGGACTTTTTTCAAGCGGCCAAAGAAACGTTCCCGTAACGATTGCTTCATGCTAGCTTCTGTAATGCCTAACGCCTGCGACATACCCAGGTATTTATAGGTGTCGATTGCAGAGAGAGACCTGAGTTTTGTGGAATCTGAGAGCTCAACCCCATCAGATTCCACAATCTCCCCTCTTTTTACATGCATGACCGCACATTTGTCCACACCAAATTCCATCCTGATAGATTTACTGAAGGTTTCGGTCATCTGTAGTAACGCTATCAGTTGGGAATTGTTGGGGGCAAATAATTTAAGATCATCCATGTAAAGGAGGTGGGATATAACCTGACCATCTCTCCGCAATCGACAGCCTAACCCTGAACTCTCCAGCATATAACTAAGAGGGTTCAGTGCCAGGCAAAACCATAATGGACTAAGACTATCACCCTGGAATATGCCCCGCTCTATCCTTATCAGCCCGCCATTCTCGCAGGTCCGTCGACACCCTGGATAGCAAAGGACCGTACTCCATTGCCCCATACATGACTTCAGGAAGGTACATAGAGTTGTATCAATTTTATACAACTCAAGCACCCACAAGAGCCACGTATGCGGCACGGAGTCATAGGCCTTTTTATAGTCTATCCAACATGTCGCCAGGTCCTTACGATTACGGCGTGCCTGTTGGCTAATGGCCATATCAATTATAAGGAGCTTTTTAGTGCCACGAGCCCCACTTCTACATCCATTCTGAGAGATAGACATGATAGAATTGTCGGTTAAGTGTGAAGATATTTTTACTCTCAGGATGGATGTAAGAAGCTTATAGACCGTAGGAAGACATGTGATCGGTCTATAATTTTTAGGGTCCGTAGCACTACCGGACTTGTAAAGAAGGTGGGTTACACCAGTGGTCATGAAATTGGGAATCAATCCTGATTCAATACATGATTGGAATTGAGATGCCAAACGACCGTGTGAGCTTTTCAGCCATTTTAACCAAAAATTTTGCAGTCCGTCTGGTCCCGCTGACTTCCAGTTAGGCAACAGACGGACTGCATCGGTTACATCCTCTTGCAGTATAGTAACTGGATCCATGATCTTAATAGGCTCACACGATCGCTCAACATCCTGCATCCAATCACCCTCCGTATGACTGACGGGCATCGACCAGATATTACGCCAGAATGTATTAGTAATATCATCATCTGGTCGACACACGTCAGCCCCAGTCGAATCAGGGCGCTCCCAATCTCTGTAGACCCACCTTTGGTCCCTTTGGAACGTGCGATTCTGAGAATATCGCTCCACTCTTTTTTTATAGCGCCGAATCCGGTTTGCCCACGCATAAACTTTTTGTTTCAGGTAGTCGATACGCTCTGTGACTCGTGCCAAAAATTCTTGAGGCCTAATATCAGACCCCGAGAACGCTCGACTCACAAAGCGCATCACTCTTGGGCGGGTATTGCCCGACCTGAAACAAATGAGCTTTCCAATGAGTGCCCTAGTCTCGGTGATACGTTGCTCAATTCTAAATTGCCAAGCCGGCACAGCAGATTTCGGTCGAGTAGCTAAGTCGCACTTTGGAAATTGAACATTAGCTACTCGACATACTGCGACGGCCGCGCAATAAAGAATTGAATGTGTATCACCGAGATCTTCGCTATTATCAAAATAATCTGATAATAACGAATCCAGGGCACACACTAGCGCTACATTTTTTTTATGCGTTGGCAAACGTGGTAGGCGAGGTCTATTAACAAAAGGCATGGAACGATATTCCCGCATAGCACATTCCAAAGCACTCCTTAATTGCTCGTCGTACTCGGTACTTACGTCTATAGCCCTGGTATCAATCACTTCTTCCCTACAGATGTGTTGTGAGATGGTCTCTGTGGCTGGTTGTGTCACTGTTTGCGGAGAGGGTGTGGTACCCGGGCTACTTCGTATGTTAGAGCGTAGCCTCTCAAGTACAGAGTCATCCAACAAATGACAACGTTGGATGGCCCGCACTTGATCCGATAGCCGTTGTGCGGATACGTTGACAGTTGGTTCAAGTACCTGAAACAAAGGCAACATACGAACACGGTACGCAGTAAGGTTGACTCCTCCCTCTGTAGCCACAAAATATGCCCGCATGACGTTTTCGTTCATAGAAGTAGTCCATCGCATGCGGTGCACATCACCACCGGTAGCGGGGGCCCTATTCGAAGCCGGTGGGCGTCGGGGCTCCAAGCCAGTCGGTGGCCGGCCTCTCCCCTGCCGACGCACAGGTGTTGGCGACGTCGGCGGGGAGAAAAACTCGTCGCTGGAACTTGAGCTCGACGTCGCTGTCACACCCAGAGAACTGGCTGGTGGCTGCGGGACGGAGCTGAGCGACGAGTCCGGGGTTGTTGGGCGTGCTGCTGCTCGTGCCTTGGCTCTTGTTATCATAATCGATACTTATTTTTGTGCATTTTCAGTATTTGTTTTTGACAGACAGAAACTGTCATGTCAATAATTGTTGTGAGATATAATATTCTTGCTTACATATTTGTTGTATGGATCAATTTTATAATACTTTTTTCCCTTGATGGTTTATTGCACTATTGTAGTTGATTATATATTTAACAGATTTTATCTAAATTTAATTTGATTTAAAGCACAAAAATAGATGACTGGTTGATACTAGTGTTGCCAGGGTTATTATTATTACCATTACTAAGATACGAAATATTCATAGTTAAATCATGTATACTTACTTTTGTGGCCAGAAAAATTTCGTCAGGAGCTTCATTATGAAATTTTTCCACATTTTGAGTCGTAAAAATTTTAGACTTCTTTGCGCCCTTATGATTTTCTTTTAAAAAAAGCCAGTAATTTCGTGAATCTATTTATTTCAATGCTGTGTTTTACCTATGCTTATTGTAGTTTTCAGTTTTGAGTATATGCACCAAAGTGTATTCGGATTCTTTGTCTTGGATAAATAATTAAAATAGACAAGAAGTACTGATTCTGAAATTGATAGGCCTTTCGCACTTCTCCACGTTGAAAAGTCTTCATAAGTTTTTAAATAATTTTCCTTGGATTTTGTTGGAAGCAAATTAATTATAATTGCGGCAGCATTTGCACTGATGGAATCCGACAATTCACTGTCACTGTCGCTTTGATTTAACATCGTAACGTATTTTTAGTACATTAACTTATTTATAAAAATAAATTAAAATAAACTTAACGTTTATGTATTTGAAGAAAACAAAAACGCGGCAAATTCCTAGACTAATATTTTTTTGTCTGAAAAGCAAAGGCATCAAGCTCATACGGCCTCGTAAGTTTTCGTAATTTTATTTAACTGCATAATAAATGCGTATTCCCTTTTCAAAACAATATTTAGTATCAAATACAACAGTTTCTATTTTATTACATAAAATACTGGCAGATCACAAATAAAGACCATTGATGGTGCAGGTCAATGGTGCATACGGTACAACGGGATTAAAACCTCTAATTTAAATTTCGCGCTCGAAAACCAATCAATCAATGTTTTTTTTTGAACTGTTGGTTTATTAATTAAAATATGAATCGCGCGCGTAATTTTTTTAAAGGCAGCATTCCATTTGCAAACAGCCTTTGCCCGCGAACGCCGCATATGATTCGAAGCGTGCAAATGGTCATCTCCTGAGTCATCACTGCGTCCCCTAAGGGGCGCGTGGGAGCAGTGGCTGGGCTTGTGCCCATTTCTGCGGCGTCCTTCGCGGTGCCTGGAGAGGCACCGGTCCTGGGGGCGGGGGTTTATCCCCTTTGGCTTGTGACGCCGGTAGGCCGCTAGACTTCACGCCGCCCGGCGGTCAGCCCGAGCCGGGTGAGATCACTGGTTACCCAGTGAAGGCCCAGCTCCGGGCGACCAGCGGCGGGGCGGCGGCTTTCCTGCGACCTCCGGCGTCCGTTTGGTTTCTTCGTTTTCACGGGCGGGCGTCCGGCAGGCGCTCCGCCAGGCTCTCCATCGTGACGTTAATGCATTTTAGTATTGACGCCGCGAGGTCGTCGTCCTCGAAGTCGGCCAGCGTCAGCTCCGCAATGAGCGCCTGCGCTGCCGCCAGTATGGCGGAGGGGCTGGTCGCTGGGGCGTCCGCTGCCGTGGCCGTCTGCGTACGCTTCGCCTTCCTCGGCGTGGGGTCAGTCTGGCACGCCTGGTTCGCCGTTTCCACCAGCTGTAGGGCGGGCTGCGGCGGGGCGGGTGGCGCGTCTTGCGACGTGGGTGCTGTTGGTGCGGCGGCCTCCTCCTCCGTCGCAGGCGTCTTCCGGGACCTTTTGCCCCGTCTTCTTCGGCGTCTTCCAGCGGCGGAAGAGGTTGCGGGGTTTGCCCCTCGGGTAGAGGGCGCGTTCGCCTCCGCCATGAGCGAGGCGCCTTGCCTCTCCCCGAGAGGCTGTGGGTTCACCGGTGCGGGCCGGTGCGGTCCGCCGGTGACGGCGGCTGTGCCCGCCTTTTTGTTCCGGGCCTCGCGTCGGAAGACGGGGCACCGGAAGTGGTTGGCGGGGTGTTCGCCCTTGCAGTTTGCGCAAGTGGCGGGTTGCTCCCGCGGCCGAGGGCAGTCCCGCGCAGCGTGTTCACCGCCACACCGCACGCAGGCCTGCGCGCGGTGGCAGTGATGGCTGCTGTGGCGGAACTGCTGGCAGCGGTGGCATTGCGCGGGTTTGCGCTTCCCGCGCCAGGCTTCAAAATGTACCTCAGGCATGCCGAGGATCTCCTTCACCTCGTAGATGTCGGGAATGACTCCACGGGTCTTCTTCAGGACTGCCAGGAAGATGCAGCCGGGTCGTCCGCCGCGACCCCGAATAGCACGGATGTATTCGGGGTCGAAACCCAGCTCGCGAAGCTCGTCCGCGATCTCTTCCGGCGTGGCGTTCACTGGCAGCCCTCTGATGGCCACCTTTACCCCTCTGTCCGAGGGGGGAGAGTAGGAGTGCCAGGCGATCCCCTCCTGGCTCTCCAGAGCGATGAAGTACCGCTGCAATAGGCGGTACTCGTCGGCGTCAAGGGGGAGAAAACGCAGCCCCTTCCCGTAGGGGCGCACGTTTGGCGGTCTTCCCAGCTGGGCCTTCAGTTCCCGCAGGTGTTGGGCGAAATGAGGCAACTCCTCCACTATGATAGGGGGGTACCTCTTTTTGCCCTGACAGGCTGCGGGTGTTGCGGTCGCTGCTCCAGAAGCGGCGGGGGCGGCGTCGGCTTGGGACGCGGGGCTGCTTGCGGCGGCGGCGTCTGAGTAGAGCGTCTTTGGACGCTTTGTCCCCTTCTCGGCAGAGTCGGGGCTGCGCGGGCGGCGCGCAGGTCCGGGGGCCGATGAATCGGTCTCCATGGGCATCGTCATCGTCGGTGCCGGCTTCGTGCGACGCCTGACGATGAGGCGCAGATCCGGTGAGTCCGAGGCTGCGGGCGTCCTGGGCGAGTCGCGAAAGGACTCGAGCGACGCGAACGAGTCTTCGCTCGGCGCGTGAGCCCACGCGCGCGGGGCTGGCGATTCGTTGGCGTCCTGGCGCGGGGAAGCCGCGGTGCGGTGCTTCACCACCGGCGTCCGTATCGCCTTCGACGTCGACGCCGTCTCGGACGGCGGAGTCGCGGCGGGCGGGGCGCGCGGCGGCGGGGCAGAGCTCGGGCTCGCACGCGACGCGGGCGCCTTCGCTGGCGCAACGCGAGACGCGCTCAACCCACCCGGCGGCGCGCGGGGGGGAGCGGACGATGTCGATGCGCCTGCGGTCGGCGCACTGGCGAGCGCGCGCGGCAGCGTCGACGTCTCTTTGGGACTGGTTACCGGTCCCTTGGAGACGTTTGAGCCCTTAGAAGGGCTTTTTGGGGGGGGTCGGGGGTCCCGGGGGGGACTCCGAGCCCGAGGAGGCAGTTTACTGGCGGTGGTCTTCTTCATGACGAAGGCGAAGGCAGGAGCGCGGCCGCGATCCGACAACGAAGAAACGTTGGGCGGGGCGTGAGCGCGCGCGACACGTCCGGTGACTACGGCTGCGTCAAAAACAGACGCGACCGCATGCACCGGCAGTCAGCGCGCGAGTGCGGGTCCGAGCGGCGAGTCCGAGGTAGTTGTCTTGCGGCAGTCTTCCTCAGCGGCTCCGTGCGACGATCCGCAAATGGTCAAATGTATGTATAATGCTTTATATACAAACTCAATGGTGTAAACACAGATGTAGTTCAGTATAAATTTCGGTAAGTATTCAAAATTTAAATCACATTCTCCCCCTAGAGGTGAATGAAATTCAGTACAACTTTCTTTCCCTGTTTTTAACAGATTAAAAATGACTATTGTTATGTTCGCTTTTTGTGGCATAGAATGTCACTTTTTTGAGCAATTGGTACGAAAAGGTTATTAATTATATATCACGGAACAATAGGCGTTTCGAACCGATATACGATAACATAACATAACATAACTTCTGTATCCCCGAAGGGGTAGGCAGAGGTGTATTACACACCCACGATTATACTATAGAACTAATAAATTACCGAACAAACGCTGTAAGGTTTTTCGCAACAGGATTTTTCGCACAAACGTTACATCGCGCCAATAAACCAACGATGAAATAAAATATCGTACAACTGAATTATCGCGACACCGTGTTCGATATAATAAAAATCGAATTATCAACTTTCGAAAACAAATAGGGAACCCGTTTAAATTGCTTCTGGAAAAATAAATCCCACCAAAAAGATTTTCATGTAAAATAACGCCAAGACGTGTATACACAACCCAATACCTATTCCATCGATGAGACTTTATCTGCTCAGAAACACGATTTTCCGCAATGGGTGTGTACGTGCGATCCGCTGATATGTAGACGGTCTTCGTGTTGTGCTGGTCTTTGGTGGAACACCTATTATGGGTAGCCTCGAAGAGTACTTGAGTTTTCCAAAATAAAAGTGGTATTTTCCTGTATTCTTCATTTATTTCTTCGTGAAGAAGAGAGAGCATTTTTCGCTCCGATTTCTAGCTGTCGAGTGAGGTGTCAAATTTTACTGGTGGTAGAAATTTGATGACACAAATTTGTCACGAAATTCGGCCGGGTGGGTACCACCGTGCACGATTGCGAAAAACCCTCCATAGTAATCCAATTTCGGTTTGATTGCGTTCAGGGGTCAGCAAGTGCATAGCCGGGCAGGGGGATTGTGGTCGCAGCACTAGTGGGACCGCTGGGTGTCACGCAAATTAATCGAATTTTCTGAATGGTCGATCGAGTTCTCGCGGCTAACTTATAACTATTATACATGATTGTTCCTATAGTGTTTCGCAAATCAGTTTTTATTTATGTACATTATTATCACTTATATACTAAACTAGCTGTACCCGCGACTTCGTCCGCGTGGATTTAGATTTTTAGGGTGTTAGTTCTTTTTAGCAGACCCATAATAAGTTTACTAAAAAAAAGTAAGTAAGCTAGCTAATGTAACGCCTTGTAACATTCCCTTGTACCCATGTGTGTATATATATATATATACATATATATATATATATTATATATATATATATATAACGGCGTAGGGGGTAGATCCTGGTTTTGATGTTGGTCAGAAGGGTGATTCGGCATGATGATTGGGGGTGTTTCAAAATCACTGTCATCCATTGTTAAGTATAGTCACCTTTATTAGTACACGCACTTAGTTACACAAAATAATCACGGATGGATACAATATTTCACGATTAAACTAATTTAACAATTCACTTGGAATGCAGTGAGGTCAGATGCGCCGCGATCGACCGACCCGTCCGACGTTCGTACTTTTTCTGTCCCTCGACTACTCGCCAACCGTGACCGTCCGTCTACCGCCAACCGAACCGTCACCTGTCATCGCGACACAACTGCACTCACTCAAGTAAAATCAAGTTGCCATATCAAAAACACAAAACTCAAAACAATAATTACTTGGCATTCCTTATCCATAACAATCAAACACATCTCTTTCTCCGACACGACCATCCTGACTCTCACACGGCCTCGTGGGATGCAGTATCTGAAAGTAGGGATGGTCTACAAAAACTGAAATTCGTTCGGCTATCCTGATTAATCGAAATAACACATCAGCAAAGTTTATTAATTATCACTAAGATTTACGTAATACAGGAATGCTACTCTTTCGCTCTAATGAAATCAACAAGTATTTGAATATTCGACATTTAACAAGCATAGTTAAATTATAAAGCTTAGTTTACAGCCTAACCAGCTCTCAGCAACTCAACTATGAGTGATGTAAGATAACCCAGTGCCTAACCAGCACTCTGCAAGTATGTTTAACCAACATACCTACCAATTCTTGCACTCAAGCAGCCGTCAGCATTACAAACAATGAGTGTTGTAAGCCAACCCAGTGCCTAGCCAGCACTCTGCAAGTATGTTTAACCAACATACCAACTCTTGCACTCAAGCAGCCGTCAGCATTACAAACAATGAGTGTTGTAAGCCAACCCAGTGCCTAACCAGCACTCTGCAAGTATGTTTAACCAACATACCAACTCTCACACTTAACCAGCCGTCAGCATTACAAACAATGAGTGTTGTAAGCCAATCCAGTGCCTAACCAGCACTCTGCAAGTATGTTTAACCAACATACCAACTCTCACACTTAACCAGCCGGTCAGCATTACAAACAATGAGTGTTGTAAGCCAACCCAACTAGCTGTAAATTAACTTAATGCTTTACCAGCACTTTTTTTTTTTTGTTTAGGCAGGAAAAAATGTACCTTCCGCATACCGCGCAGCGCGGGGACGCCGCGCGGTTATGTGGGGCTCTCACCACACTAAAACAACCTGCCGTGTGCCATACACCGCGACTTAGTGAGTGAACCGTCGGAAATACTTCGCACTCATCGACGGAACACTAAAGCGCCGGCCCGCAAAGGTGCGGTGCGGGCCCGTCTTCTAGGCGATGTCCAGGCATACCGGGACATCACCCCTTCGCGGGGGGCTCTACTGCGGGTGGAGAGCAATCCCCGGCCCGTCCACCCGCGGCCCCACTAGGGCGGCATGAGGCGCAAGAATGCGCGCGCACGCCGCCCTGTTCGCGGGCGGCGGATCGGATCTGCGAGGCCGTCTGCCTCTTTGATCCTCTCCGCCGCTTCCTTCCGCGAGATGACTTCCTCGCAGAAGGACGCGACCGCGGTGAAACACCACACGACGTCGCCGCGGCCGCCGGCCTTGGAGGACCCCCACGCCCAGACCAGGCGTTGAGGTCCCCCATGACCAGCACGTGACCTGAGGTCACTTGCCGCATCGAGGTCTCCAGTCATAGGATGAAGTCCCCGAAACCGCTCAACCTCCGGTTGGTCGGCAGCGACATCTCCCGGACCCTTGTCTCTTAGCGACAAGGGGGGGAAATGAAGCGCCGCGGAGGCGGCGATTGCCACGGTTCCATCGTACGAACCGACCCAATTTGGGCGGCTCAGAACGATACATGGATCCGCGGCTACGGCAAGGCCTATGGACCACTGGATGTAGAGACCGAGATCCATTAATGGAGCGCGGTCTCTACATCCTCCTCCAGTTGCGACGGCGACGTCGGTGACACGGCGCTGGTAGCGGCCTCGGTCGAGCGACCGGCCCCCAGCTTTGGCGTAGAAGCCGAGGTGCGGGGTTGTCTACAACCCTCACGGCCCAGCAAGTGATTAGCGGGCAGCTTGCCCGCGGCACATGCTGGGCAGCGAGGGGGGGCGGAGCACTCCGCCGCCTTATGCCCGGGTTGACCGCAGCGGAAACATAATCCGCTGCAGTCAAAGCAGCTGGTGCATTTAACACGAGCGTGCCCGGCCGCCATGCACTTATAGCACCTCATGGGCCGGCTCTCCAGGACCGTGACCCTGGCTGAGATCCAGCCCACGAGGAGCCTGCCAGCATCGGCCAAAGCTTTGACCGAGGCGACCGGACAGCTCGCCCACACTGCACCAACGCCACCGGGACCGGGGCGGATAGTGCCGACCTTGATTTGGTCCGGGCTGCACTTAGTAGCCGAAGCTATAGCCTCCCGGACGTCATCGGCTGTCGTGAAGTCCGCCAGACCCGAAATGCGCACCTCGGCGCATTTGGTCGGCCTGGCGATCTTCACGCCTTCCACCCCACTAAACAGACCCCGCAGCTTCTCAGCCACGACGTCGGCTCTCCTACCGCCTTCTGCCCCCGGGAACTCGAGAATCCGAGCCCCCGTGCGGGCGAGGCGCGTTCGGGCACCTACGCCTCCGAGATCGGAGACGTCGATGCCCTGTTTGGCCCTCAGGAGAACCTGGCCGTAGCTGAGGCCACGCTCCACCGCCTCCGGTGCCACCGTGATCACCACGGCGGCGGACTTGGGCGGCGTGAGCTTCCTCGGCTTCTTGCCGTCCGTTTGCGGGGCTGCGGCCGCCTTTGCCGCAGCCTTCTTCGCCTTTTTCTTGCCTCCCCTCTTTTTCTTCCGGCTCACCGTCTGCCAGCCCTCGCTGTCCGGCTGAGCGGAAGTCGAGGGGACGGGAGCCGAGGAGGCAGGTGTAGATGCCTCGGGAGGGGGGGCACGACGAGCCTTAGCTGGGGCCCGCGAGGGCGCCTGCACCGGTCGTAGGGGTGGGAAGTCCACCCTTGGGCCGGCTGCTGCGGGGCCCGCAGGCCGCACAGCCGACGCACTTTTCGCAGAGGCCGCGAAGGAGGACGCTGGAGCTGCCTGCGTCCGCCTCATTGCCGCTGTCGTAAGGCGGCGGGGCTCAGGAGGCAGCCTTGCCTCCAACGATTGGAGCTTTGCGTCGAGCATAAACCCGACGCTTAGCATCACCTCCCTCATAAAGTCCTGCGAGAGCAGGCCCGAGGGAGGTACCGACGAGGGGTGCTTTACCAGCACCTAAGTTAAGTCCACAAATTATATTTTTTAACCAAGCTAAAGAGCAACAAGCCGTTATTGAACACCACCTTTCTTAACTAATATTGTCATCGTCCGATTCTACATTGCTGTTAATATCTGGAGGAGCAATAGCTTCGGGCATTTTCCTCAAACGATCATGAGCATACTTATACTGTCGATTACTAGTTAGTGATTTTATTGCGTATCTGTCACCATCCAGAACTTCCGTGATCTTAAAAGGCCCTTTGTATTTAGGGTCAAGTTTCGTTTGGTTTCTTTCTTCATTTTGGAGAAGAACAAAATCACCTACTGTGAATCGAGTAAATTTAGCCTTATTTGAATCAAAACGGGCCTTTTCATATTCTGCGCTTTTAGTCATATTAATGATAGCTTCCGACCTTGCTAAATTAATATCAATTTCTGGTTCATCGCTAAACATTAAATCAAGAGGGCGTGCGACCTTACCTATGAGAAGTTCTAAGGCACTGTGTTTGGTCACTCTATTTACAGTGCAATTCAAGGCCAGCTGTACATCCGGAAGTGAGTCTTGCCATGAGCGGTCACTACTTGTCTCGACACATGTGAGCATATTTTTTAAGGTACTCATGACTCTCTCGACCTGGCCGTTTGCACGCGAACTGCCTGTAGCTATTAAATGTAAACTGATATTGTGAGAAGAACAAAACTCGCGAAAGTCAGTACTTGCGAAACAACGAACTTGGTCTGCTATTGCTCGTGTGGGGGCTCCAAACAAGGTGATACAACTCTTTAGGGCACGAATACTACTAGCCGTATCGATATTCAGGGTGTGATGCAGTAGAACATATTTCGTGAATGCATTAATAAGGACAAAAACATATTCTTTCCTATCGTTTTTGTCACTTTATTTACCTGTAGCATCTATGTGCAGAGTATGCCATGGTATCGCAACTTTAGGAATGGGGTGTAATTCCATGGGGACTTTGCCTGATAGAGTCTTAGACATTTTACAAGTGGCACAATTATCAACGAATTTCCTGACGTATTTTGACATATGATCAAACCAATAGACGTTAAATATAGCTTCAAGAGTTTTCTCCCATCCCAGGTGCACAAGTGACTCATGAGCGTTGTTAACAACAGACCATCGTAAAGCTCTGGGCACAATTGGTAGACACCGAGACCTATTGTTGCGCTGTATTTTACGGTGCAAAATTCCAGCTCTTATTTCATATGTCTGTGCAATGTCACTATCTAAGTTTCCGTCATTTAATTTCTTAACAAGCTCTGAGATTTCGGCATCCCGTTGCTGTTCAGCTAATAACCAGTTACTTGAAAGATTAGCAATATCAATGCGTTTTGGGTGTTCCCTTATTGCAGGCACTTTTTCAGGCATAGGGTTTCGAGAAAGAAAGTCTGCGTGTTGCATGCGTTTACTATCGACGTGAATGATATTGAAGTCAAACGACTGCAAAAATGCCGACCATCTATGAACTCTAGGTGTAAGATCTAATTTCTTACGGGTTGATTCAAGAGCATGACAGTCTGTCAAAACGGTGAACTTTTGACCATACAGGTAGTGTCTAAAGTGCCTTATAGCATTGACAACTGCGAGAGTTTCCAGTTCATACGAGTGATATTTAGTTTCAGCAGTTGTAGTGCGTTTGCTAAAGTAAGCGACAACACAGCGCTTGCCATTTTTCTTTTGAATTAAAATTGCACCGTAGCCGATCGCACTGGCATCTGTATGCACCTCAATTGGCAGTTAGGGTCAAAAATGGTCAAAACCGGGTCGCTAGTTAATACCGAGATAATTCTTTGTCTAATAGCCTCATAAGAAGGTTCCCACTTAATGCCACCTTTTGAGATACTTGTCAACGCATACAAAGGTGCCATTATTTGGGAGAATTTAGGGATAAACTGTCTGAAATATGATGCTAACCCTATAAATTGTCGTAACTGGGTCACTGTACTCGGTGGAGAGAGACTCACCAATGCCTCTACCTTCTTGGGATTAGGTTTTATTTTTCCAGAACTAACCTCGAAACCTAAATACTCCACCGTATTTTTAAGAAAAGAACATTTTCTTAAGTTAAAAGAAAATCCCGTGTTTGCTAGTACTTCCAAGACCATGTGTAATCTTTGCAGAGCTTGATTTATGTTAGAAGCTATAACTAGGATATCATCCATATAGACTACAACAAAAGAATTAGCCAGCTCTCCTAATGCCTTTGTTACCGCGCGCTGAAAAACCGAAAGTGCGTTACGCAGCCCAAAAAGCATGGACAAATACTCAAACTGTCCATCAGGCGTTACGAATGCAGTACGTTCTATGGAGTCAGGATGTTCAGGTATCTGGTGAAATCCACTTGCCATGTCTAGGGTGCTAAAATATAAAGCGCCATGAAGCCTATTAATCTGCTCCGAGATAATTGGCAAAGGGAATCTGTCAGGTATAGTGTTATCGTTAAGTTCCCGATAATCGACACACATTCGGTCAGTTCCATCCTTTTTTTTTACAAGGAGAATAGGACTGGCGAATAGAGAAGAACTTGGACGTATCACGTTAGAGGTAAGTAACTCACTCACTTTATCACGGACAACTTGTCTTTCATAGGGACTCAATCGATAGTGACGACGGCATACGGTTTTATTAGGATCTTTGAGCCTTATTTGCATGGGGTCAGTGTTTGCAAAAGAACTAGGTGTTCCAATAATGAACTTGTCGTAAAAAAAATCTAAAACTGAAATAAGTTTAGGTCTAAGGTCAGAGGGAATGTCAGTATCGATGTCATTAAATTTTTCTGCATCTGATTCCACAAGTGATATGTTACGTGTCTCTTTTGGCTTTAAACTTGATTCCAGTTTTGACTTCTCTTTCAATACCATATTTGACCCCCGAGTTGACTCCTTATTTGACCCCCCATTTGACCCCCTATTTGACCCCCTACTTGAACCCTCAGTTCACCCCCTATTTGTCCCCCTACTTGAACCCCCAGTTGACCCCCTATTTGACCCCCAGTTGACCCCCTATTTGACCCCCCGGTTGACCCCCCACATTGGACCCCCACATTAGACCCAATCACTTGTGGCTGTATTCTTTTTAGAAATAAAGTTTTAGAAGTCATGTCAATAACAATGTCATTTATCAAAATCTCACGTCCAATCACAATGTCATACTGTAGGTATTCATCGGGTAAAACATGAAAAACAATGTTAAAAGTGATATCATTAATGTCCACTGTAGCCAAAATTTTATAATCGCTATTTACGGTAGTCTGGCCGATGCCAGTCATAGTAACGACATCATAAATACGCTCACCATGCAATTTAAATGAAACAGAATTTCGGATTAATGAGCACTCTGCTCCAGAGTCATAGCTAAAAATAAATGACTCACCAGATTGACGCAAAATTCCAGTAGGTGCATTGACCACGCATGGTTGACGCGGCGTTGCTCAGAAACTGCCCGTGCGTTACTGCCACCGCCGCTCTGAATTACTGCTGTGCAACTGCTTGCATAGTGGCCGAGACCCTTGCACTTGAAGCAAGTGACTGAGCTGGCCTTTGTCGTATTCGCCGCACTGGTGCCACTTCCCGATGAAAACCTTGATTTGCTTTTCCCTTCCTTCTTGAAGTCCATTTTGCTGTGACACATGGCCGCCTTGTGCCCAGGCTTGCCGCAAAGAAAACACTTCAGGGTAGCCGTTGTAGGAGTCATTCTTAACCGTTTGCTGTTCAAAGAAGAGCCACCTTGGGGGCTTGGGAGCATTCGCTTCCTAAAAGACATAGCACGTAATTCCCTTTGTAGCTCATTTCTTGTGTCAATGTCAGTAGTGACTGCCAAACGCTGAACACGGTAGTCTATGGGTGACAAATGAGCTAAAATAACAGAAATGGCAATCTGTTCCATTGTAAGGTCCTTCCAGCGTGACATCAACGAAGTAAGCATACGTGAAGAATAAGCCGCGAGACACTCACCCTCTTTCGGTTTGCTATTGTTCAAATTGATGAGGGTGGCTGCCGGTGTTTCGGGGCAATCATATCTCGGCACAAAGTTTTGTTTAAATTAGCTCCATGTCATGCCGGGGTATGAAATTTGCGAAAGCCATGTGGAAGCGTTACCCTTTAATGCTCGGCTTAACGTTATTATTAATGAAGTACCTCGAAGTTCACAATCGGCCATGCATATGTCAGCTGTAGTGACCCAGGCTCGCGCATCCACGTCTTGTTTTTCTGGGTCAAATTCGGGTAGTTGCATAGGCTTACTTGAACCAGGCGACTTCATTGCTTGCAGTAGCGCGAGGAAATTTTGATTTTGTTGTGCTAACAACAAGCGCCATTTTTCTTCGTCATCGCCAAGGGGATCTGGGCGGCTAGCGCGTTGGTTCGTCACTTCTGATAACGGCGTAGGGGGTAGATCCTGGTTTTGATGTTGGTCAGAAGGGTGATTCGGCATGATGATTGGGGGTGTTTCAAAATCACTGTCATCCATTGTTAAGTATAGTCACCTTTATTAGTACACGCACTTAGTTACACAAAATAATCACGGATGGATACAATATTTCACGATTAAACTAATTTAACAATTCACTTGGAATGCAGTGAGGTCAGATGCGCCGCGATCGACCGACCCGTCCGACGTTCGTACTTTTTCTGTCCCTCGACTACTCGCCAACCGTAGACCGTCCGTCTACCGCCAACCGAACCGTCACCTGTCATCGCGACACAACTGCACTCACTCAAGTAAAATCAAGTTGCCATATCAAAAACACAAAACTCAAAACAATAATTACTTGGCATTCCTTATCCATAACAATCAAACACATCTCTTTCTCCGACATATATATATATATATATATATATATATATATAATTGTTAAATGAAATATATATAATTATTATTATTCCCATTAAAGTACTTCACGCCTCCCCACTAGTTTTGTTGGCTTTATTTGTTGCGGATCCCTAATTATTTTTCGAAATTTAAAGTAGCATATGTTACGTCTTCTAACATTACCTATCTGCATGTGAAAGTCCCATCAAAATCAGCCCAGCCGTTCCAGAGATTACCTCTATCAAACAGACAGACAAAAATTTCAAAATTCCAAAATTGTATTTTTGTTGAATCCATTTATATGCAATTATTAAAAATATGCTTTCGCAGCATAATTCTTAGTACGTGCTTTTTCTACACTTCCAAAAATTATAATACGGTAGCTTTTATTATGTTTGTTATACTTTCAAAATGCAACACTTGCCTATTTAATTAAAACTATTGCTAAATAGTAATTAATAGGCAAAAAGCAATTCTAATTTGCTAATTAGACAACAAAATCACACTTCCGTGAATCTATTAATATTCTTTTATTATAAATTTAACATTATTATTGCTGTTACATATGTTTTTTACATTATTATAAATGAACCACAACAACGAAAAAAGACCAATTACTAACTACCTACAACCTATGTAATGTAATTAAAAAAAAACTTTTCATAAAAAAATTAAACCGCCGAAAAAACTGAAAAGCAAAAAATAATAAACCTTTTTTATTTAACCTTAACAACTAACTTCTTAAAGTAATGAAACTATATCTAAGTATATATTTTTTGTAAATAGTTGAGTTTTTAATTAACCTTAATAACTAAGTTCTTAAACTAATGTACATAAGTATATACATAAGTAATATTTTTTTTTTTTGGGCGGTAGGTGTCAAAAAGTTAACAAGTATCTCCAAGTTTAAATATTTAAAATAATTAGTTTTTCACTACTTTTCCAAGTTTTTCCTACATTTTGGAGTGTAGTACACTATAATAACTTAGTACTTACGTTTGTAGAAGTGTTGATGTGATTTAACATAAACAACACATGTACCACCTGCTGGCACAATACTAGTCAATCACTATATATTACATATAATATATATTCGTCACAATGTCTCAACTGGCTGCTATAGAAACTGCACAGATCAACCTGGAGGAATGCTTCTCCAAGAGAATGGCAGAACTCGAGGCGCAGCTACAACCTGGTGGACCGGCTAAGGACACTGTTGCGAAGGTGGCAGAGGAGTTTCGGACTTTTAGAGAGCTCATGTTTGCCATGCTCGGCTTGCTCAGGAAACAAATTACGGAGTGTTCGAGAGCATTGGACATTATAGAAACGAGGCACCGGCGCAAAGCACTTGTCTTCATGGGAGTTGCGGAGACGGCGGATGAGGACTGCAGAGCCACCATTCTTGAGGTGATCCAGAAGAAGCTGGTGGTAAACAATCTTACTGCAGATAATATAACGTCCTGCCACAGGATTGGAGCCCCCAATAAGGACCATCATCGTCCTATCCTGGTGAAGTTCTCTGGGTTAAATCTCAGGTCGGACGTATGGCGTGCCAAGACAAAGCTGAAGGGCTCTTCTGTCTCCGTCAAAGAGTTCTTGACTAGAGCTAGGCAGACAGTTTTTGCTAAGGCCCGGCAGCATTTTGGAATGCGAGCATGCTGGACACAAGACGGTGTTATAGTCATCAACGTTGCTGGGAGCCGACACAAGGTAATATCCATAGAGGAGCTGACCCCGTTGATGAACAAGCATCCCAGGGTAGCGAGTGAGCGAGGTGCTGATCTTTCCCGGGGTGTCGCGGGCAGTGTCGATAATGCGAGGTCAAAGGTGCGAAAAAACTAAATTAATACGTGCGAACTGCACTGTTTGGCATAGTAGGTAATTTCAAAATTCACACGTTTATGTAAAATCTTTGTCAATCATTTTTGCTCATCATGTTGGTTGGTACTTATCACAGCTTGTTTCTGTATTCTTTGGTAACTATTTTAAAGTTAAATTGAAGACCTACTCTGTATTTAATTTGATTACCCACAACAAGCAATAAAATTATTGTTTACAAAGTTAGATTATCTGAAGTGACAATCATTTGACTTATTTGACACATGTTGACATGTTTGATGTTACTTACGTAGGTACGATAAGGCGCGAGCGCCAACCAATGAGACCGGGCATGTTTCGGCCTGCAAAAATGAAAATTTTTATATAAAAAAAATATGTATTGATAGATCTTAATTAGCCCTTTCGAACTACGTTAATTAATTTATGAGCCCGTCTTTCGTTTTCCCAGGAAAATTCAAAATATCATTTTCCTTTTTTCACCTTTTCAAATACCCGTATCTCTTTAAAATATGGTTATTTTTTATTCTACCAAGCATAGAAAAATTGCCCTTGAGCTGATTTAAATTGCCCGCGTGTCAATTATTATAAATATTTAATAATAATCCTATAAAAATAAAAAAACCGTAATGGGATTTCGAAGACAATTAATTGCGCATTGCGCATGCGCGGTAGAAGAAAGGCAACACTGCTCTAGTCTAAGGACAGCATTTACAACAAAATATAAAATTATTTCTCGTCGTAAGTCATAATAAAAAATGAAGCTGATGATTAAAGTAATATTTCAATGTAAGTGGATTTATTAATACTGCTATTAATGTTGCCATTGTAAGTAAAGCTTCATACCTCAATTTTGTAATCATGTTAAAGAGGATACCCCTTCATGGAAATACAGGTGTGTGTGTATATGTATTTAGGAAATACACATATAAGATAACTATTTATTTGGAATATAATAATTGATAATACATAACAAAAACTGCATTCTCTGTACTAATAGTTTTGTAAAACAATATAATATCTTGACTAATTACAGATTTGTGACAGTAACATGAAGATTAAAGGCATTAATGCAGCTTTTGCGCAGCTCTTCCTATATAAAGTGTCACAAAATTAGGTCACTGAATTTGGTGAAGATGACTTGGTATCGACAAAATATGTATTTGAAACAAAAAAAAATATCGGGTAAAATAAAAAAACAAACAAAAATGAAAAAAAACACCACCAGCGACCAACGTCACGTGACGCGATGAGCACACGTGACTCTGGTCGCGATTTAGGTATTTCCCACACATCCGCTTGGAGAATACTGCGAGGACTGCACGCCTACCACGTGCGTCACGGGCTCGCCGCGTCACGTGACGCTGGTCGCTGGTGGTTTTTTTTTTTTTTTTAATTTTACCGGTATTTTTTTTTGTTTCAAATACATATTTTGTCGATACCAAGTCATCTCACCAAATTCAGAGACCTAATTTTGTGACACCTTATATCAATAATATATAAATATATACAAATGTTTATTTATCTGTAACCTATATTATGTATCAAGTATGTTCCTTTGCATTCTAGAACCCATAATACACCAAATGGTATAAGATAAGCTATGCTTACTTTGGGTCTAGATTAGGCTGGGCATAATGTCCTAGAATATTTATTTATATTTAGCAAGTTTATGCCAGTATAATTTGATTGGTAACATTGTTTTTGTGTAACTATATGAAAAATAATACATAAAATGCGTTACAGTTATTTTGTTATTCCTCAATTGCCTCATCATCATCATCATCTCAGCGTTTTTTCCGGTTGCATCAGAGACTTTCACCTCAAAGCCCGGGGTCCACTTGCTCCTTCTCTTGGTTTGGCTTTACCTATGGCTTTTATGGACGCGACTGCCGTCTGACCTTCTTACCCTGAGAGGAAAGCCTACAACAGAGAATTGCCTATGCACTTTAAAAAAAAACACTGTTTACAAGTTTTTCATTTATTAATTACCTACTGTCCTACAAAGTATCATTAAACACAAAATGTTAATAAGTTATTCATTAATAAAAAATCACAGAGAATGTATAAAGAATCACAGTAAAATCACAATGTTTTCAATTATTATTTGTCTAATTTCTTCATTGCATACAGTAGTGTTGAAAAATCATCGTACATTCATTGTTTTTTCTTTTATTTTATTCCTTCTAATTTCTCAAGTGCTTCTGCAATCCTGAAAGGAGGAAACGATTCTATTAATTTCTATTAAAATTCTTATTCTATTCATATTATTTTTAAAACCAGCCAGCGCTGCGTATACTGATGAGGTACGCAGCATTCATGCTGAGATGGGGCCCTATTTGGGTCTGCGCGATGATTTGTGCAGATAACTCAAATAAAACTTTTTTCTTTCTTCTTTCTTTCTTTCTTTCTTATTTAAAATCTAATAAGATTTTTTTTATCATAACAAAATGTTTCAAAATTAAGTAAGAGATGATTTTGATAATTAAGAGATGTTTTGATGTGGATAAATCTAAAGGGAATTAAGACTTGCATAACATTACCTATTAAGTGTTTCTAACTTTTGCTTTTTATAATCCTTCATTATTTCCAATGTTTGCCTCTTTATTTCTAATTTTTCTCTCAATTTATAAGCTCCTTATCTGCGGACTCTGAAAAGGGTTAATGACGTAAGATATCTGCGTACTATAGTCCTATTTAATACATCTTATTAAATATGACTATATTTATAAGCTCCTTATCTGCGGACTCTGAAAAGGGTTAATGACGTAAGATATCTGCGTACTATAGTCCTATTTAATACATCTTATTAAATATGACTATATTAGGTAGGACTACTAAATAATTGAGTTAATAGAATATAATAAATAAGAGTAGGGGAGTAAAAAATAATTTAAATAATGGAAGCAAACGTTCTACCTCTGCTCTTATTTTATGCTTTTTAGTCCCATGGGTCCAACTTTGACAGTGTCCTCAGTGAGGGAGTTCTGCAGCAGGAACTCGATTGGGGATTTTTCTTTAACAAGTGATAACGTATGGTACAATTGGTAACAAGTTGTAACGTCTGAGTCTCTAGATGTGTCGTCTCAGAAAGATGTTGATCATCCATTACCTGTATTATTATATTGATTATAATGTTAGAATAAAAGTGAAATAAATTTATATTCTCAGTCTAATGACATACAGTACTTATATACCAGGGAAGATTACTGCCCCGACAAGTGGACAGTGAACGCCCTTAAATACAAATAACTTTGATTTCCCAATGTTATAATCAATTTGGCCTCTGTGGCCAAAATTGAGATAAGTGAGTGATAAGAGATCTCAATTAAGGTAGGTACATACCACTGTTTCACGTACACCTGGAATTCCGTAGACGGCTTCCGTCCCAAGTACAGCCAATATCTTTTCCTCTTAGCTTGTCAGTGGAGCTTCAGTGCTTAGGCCTCCACCAGTACCGTTAATAACTTTCTTATTTTTTGTATTGGATTTCAAACCCCTCAAGGAGGTATCGCTTGCTTCCTGCAAAATAAAATAAACAGTTAAGAATCTTCCATTGCCAATCATGCAAAGAGCAATGTTAACAAAAATAAACTCCACCTTTCAGGACTGTACTGCGAGCCATCCAGAAACCCATGCCTGTCCAGTACGGTGGATATTACAGAGCTGCACTGGTAGATACTGCTCTCCTCGGACTCAAACTCCACGTTAGCCGGCTACGTTGCGATGGCCACATAATATTTTATGGAGGAGATTGTAATATTTTACTGTGTGGTTTCTTAATTGTGCCCAAAAAATAATAAGCTTACATTGAAATATTACTTTAATCATCAGCTTCATTTTTTAATAAGACTTACGAAGTTACGACGAGAAATAACTTTATATTTTGATATTTTGTTGTAAATGATGCCCTTAGACTAGAGCAGTGTTGCCTTTTTTCTACCGCGCATGCGCAATGCGCAAATAATTATTGTCTTCAAAATCCCATTACCTATTTTTTATTTTTTATAGGATTATTATTGAATATTTATAATAATTGACACGCGGGCAATTTAAATCAGCTCAAGGGCAATTTTTCTACGCTTGGTAGAATAAAAAATAACCATATTTTAAAGAGATACGGGTATTTGAAAAGGTGAAAAAAGGAAAATGATATTTTGAATTTTCCTGGGAAAACGAAAGACGGGCTCATAAATTAATTAACGTAGTTCGAAAGGGCTAATTACGATCTATCAATATATATTTTTTTTATATCGAAATTTTCATTTTTGCAGGCCGAAACATGGCCGGTACCAATGAGAAACAAGGGAGATTGTGCATTGTACCTACACTGACAAAACTATGCGCGTTCGGAAATAAGATAATACGTTTCGTTACCTGGCTGCAATACTAACTTTGTATTGTATTTCACAAATTGATTGTTAAGTACAAACTTGTTTGCCGTTCTTCTTTAGACTCTTTCATTTTATGTTTTATTAGTTTAATAATGTTTTAATGACTAATTGTTTAAATTAATGTAGTTGCTGGCGGGTGGTGCAGAAACAAAAGTACTGCATTACGTACCTTGCATTATTTAGTGTTAATTAAAAATTTGAGTCCCACTCTATATCTATAAACTACATTATCTATATATCTATTATAAAACTATATTTATTTATCATATTTTTTTTTGCTATAGATATAATATATTATGAATTCTGATGATGATATGTATGTTTCTGCTAATGAATCCTCAACGTTTTCCGGTGATGAAAGTTTTTGCTCAGTCAACGGTACACTCGGTGACTTCACGCGACAACAGTTTAACCACCAATCTCAACACCTAATGAATATCGGCTACCTCAATACGCAAAGTTTACCGTACCATGACAGCGATTTCCTGGAAGCCTTTACGGACACTGACGTTCACGCCATTTTGATTTCTGAGAGCTGGTTCAAACCCCATCATCTTTCTACCACTTATGCTCTCCCTGACTTCGTCCTTATCCGCAATGACCGAGTGGATGAGGGTGAGAGGAGAGGGGGTGGCGTTGCTATATACCTCCGTAGTGATTTACCCTACAAAATTCTCGCATCGTCTCCCTCAACACTATCTTCTACTGCGGAGTTTCTTTTCTTGGAGGTTGGCGTCAAAGGAGAGAAAATGTTACTGGGGGTTGTCTACTGCCCTCCTGCCGTGAATTACTTCTCCAGTATAGAACCAGTCCTGGAAGGTTTGGGGTCGGAGTATGTACACCACATAGTTATAGGCGATCTCAACACTAATCTTCTGGCCCCCCTGTCGTCGCGGTGCCGCCGGTTGCTTGACATTGTCGAGTCTGTTAACTTACAGATCTTGCCCCTTCAAGCTACCCACCATAACCTTGATGTCGAGGATACGTGGCTGGACTTAATTCTTACCTCCAACCCAGCGCTTGTCTCTTGTCACGGCCAACATGCTGCACCTGCTTTTTCGCGACACGATTTTTTGTTCGTGTTATACACCCTTAAACCCCCTAAACCCAAACCTCGCACAATGCTTATACGTAGCTTCGGACGTATGAACGTTGACCAACTGCGTAAGGATGCCTCGGCAATAGACTGGGAACGCGTGGGTGAGACCACATCAATAGACGAGAAAATCCGCATCTTTAATGATGAGGTCATTAGTCTCTACGATGCCCACGCGCCTATCAGGAGAGTAAAGCTGAAACGTCCTCCTGCGCCTTGGATAACGGAAGAAGTTCGAATGGCGATGCGACGTAGGGATCGGGCCTTCCACAGGTTTCGAAGGGATCGGCGGGGTGAAACGTGGTCGCTTTTCAAGACTGCTAGGAATCGGTGTAACCAGGTGATACGTAATACAAAACGCCGTTATATTCATGATAACATCACTTCTTCTTCTTCTTCCGCCAGTATGTGGAAGTTCCTCGGAACGTTGGGTACAGGTAAGCAGCGGCGTTCTGAAATCCAGGCAACTATTGGTTTGGACGACATAAATCGCCATTTCACCACTGTTACTCTTATGAGTCATCAAACCAAGAGTTGCACAATGGAGTACGTGGCAAACCTGCCCCGTCCAGATATTGGTCCTTTTAACATTTCTCCGGTCCAACCGTGTGAGATCAAAAAGATAATTTTCTCTATAAAATCCAACGCCGTGTGCTACGACTGTATTAGTCGTCGTATGATCACTACGATCTTAGACCATCTTTTGGAGGTAATTACCCACATAGTAAACTATTCTCTGTACTCAGGGCAGTTCCCATCTTTATGGCGTAAGGCCTATGTAATACCTCTGCCTAAAACATCAAACCCATCCCTTCCTAATCATTTCCGGCCCATTAGTATTTTACCTTTTCTGTCAAAAGTGCTGGAGGCATGTGTGCACAAACAGCTGTCCCCTTTTATCTACAAGAACCACTTATTAAGTCCCCTACAATCTGGATTTAGGCCCGGGTACAGCACAGTGACCGCACTGTTGAAGGTGACTGGTGACGTGAGGGCTGGCATGGACGACACGAAGCTCACGGTACTGGCACTGGTGGATTTTTCTAACGCTTTTAATGCTGTCAGCCACGACCTTCTAATAGCAATTCTATCTTACTTTATGATCTCACCGGATGCTCTGGAATGGTTCTCAAATTATCTTCAGGGGCGCCGGCAGGCGGTTCGCCTGCATGAAAGTTTTTCGTGCTGGTGCGACACGGATGCTGGTGTTCCTCAAGGCGGTATACTGTCTCCATTATTATTTTCGATATTCATTAACCTCCTAACTAAAAATCTTCGATGTTCGTATCATTTGTATGCCGATGATCTGCAGGTCTACGCTCAGGCGGGTGTGGGAGATATACATGATGCCATTAACAGCGTTAATCAGGATCTCGAGCAAATAAACAGCTGGGCAAGCAGATTTGGATTGACCGTGAACCCAAGTAAGTGCCAGGCTATCATCATAGGTAGCCATTGGCTGATTAACCGTGTGGATACACGGTCTCTTCCACCTATCGTTTTCAATGGATCGACCATACAACTGAGTACTTCAGTAAAAGTCCTCGGTATCTTTATAGACTCGACCTTGAGCTGGCAAAAACAAGTATCTCATGTTAGTCAGAGAGTAACTGGGACGCTTCGGGCATTTTATCCCCTACGGACCCTCCTACCCCCCGTGACCAAGACTATGCTCGTTCAAGCTTTACTGTTCCCTATATTAGACTATGGGGATGTATGTTACTTTGACCTCAATGCCGAACATCTCAACAAATTTGACAGGCTTTTAAATAACTGTATTACGTTCGTCAACGTCGAAACTTGCGAGCACTTACTACTCTTTTCTCTATACTCACATCTCCTACTACTCCTATCTACTTATCACCGTTTTTTCAGTACCTTCACACCATTCACAACAAAGACCTTCGGTCAAAAAGTAATCTCCTCTTGACTTGTCCTACGCACAAGACTAATTTCGTTCACTCTTCTTTTGCGGCACAATCTGTTTTTCTCTGGAATGCGCTACCTCTGGAAATTAGAAGGATTCCTAGTCGTCATGTGTTCAAGGTAAAAGTTCGCCAACTACTGTTGGATAAATTGGCAGAATCATCGGAATAATATCGAGTTAGTGTTTGTATAATGTATATAAATATATGTATGTACTATGTAATGTATCTATATAAGTATGTTTATAGTATTTATGATGTGTATGATGTATCGTTATGTATATATATATTTAATGTATGTATTCATTAGCATATACATTTATGTACACCTATGTACTTATGTGTATTTAAGTACCTATCTCATTTTACGTGCCTCATGGTATTACACACTTCATAAAATTGTTGTTCCTGGATATGGTACATTCTCTCTATACACAATGTTACCTACTTGTAATAATGCACCTACTGAGTCTTTCTCTGCACCACCTTTGGTTGACTGGTAGAGAATGCCTGTGGCATTAAGTCCGCCTATGTACTTGTGCATGAAGTTTTATAAATAAATAAATAAATAAGTAATTTTGAGTCGGCGCCAAACAAGCTATGTAATTGATTAATTACGTGAAGCGTAATACGCGGCGGCGGCGGCGCGGTGCGACAGGCCCCTTCGCCGGAAAATGCCGAGCAATCACGAAGTTAATGTCAGTGAGACAACAACCCGAACAGGCACACACGTGAGGGCATACGTCGTTGCGAGTAGTCGTGCGGAGAGAGTATTTTTTGGAATGTTAATGTTTATCGCTGGAGATTTCATGTTGTATAGTTAATTAATTTGATTATTTCGTTAAATTTAAGGTAATTTAGTGATATTTGTACATTGATTGTTTCTCTTTCCAATAAAAAAAGAATGATCAAAATCGGACTACTCTGTAAAAAGTTATGCGTGGTCATACATAAATATACTCGTCGACTTGAGAACCTCCTCCGTTTTTTCGTCAGTTAATAAAAACGAAGAAATTCGGTATAATTAACAGGTAAGTAACCTATCTATATTAATAAAACTAAAAATGAAGTGTCATTTTGTATGTGTAACTCCTAACCATAAAAAACCTCCTATACCTAATATTGGGCCTATATTACTTTAGGTACCTACAACGCGGTTTTAACAAATCGCTGCTGCCTTGACAATTCGCAATACGGACACAACCGCCAATGACGTCTGCCCTTATGCGTCTGCCCGCGTTCGGGTCGCGCACTCAGCGATGACTGCGATGAGCGACTTCTTCCCCCACCTCACCCGCCGTGTGTCGGACCGGCCCCCCTACCCGCCCCGTTCGCCCGCCGCTGCTGGTGCTGCTGGACCGCACCATAGTATCGCGCACTCGGTTTGTCATCGTCGTAATCGTAAAAACTATTAAAATATTGGTCCAAATGATGTAGCGTGAAAGACATTTTATCTACTTTAAATACCAGAAGCGATCCTTTAAATCACAGGGGGCAAATGCTAGTCAATTTTCTCGAATCCCAGGGGCTCTTCTTAATGAATACTTTCTTTAAGAAGCCCCATAGGAAGTGGACTTGGCAAAGCCGGGATTCCGTGGTAAGGAACGAGATAGACTTTTTCATTATGGACAGTAAGCACATATTTAGAGACGTCTCCGTCATTAACAGGTTCAACACCGGAAGTGATCACAGACTTGTCAGAGGCTCTCTAAATATCAACCTTAATGCTGAAAGCTTCCGTATGATACGGTCTGCTCTCCCACCTACGCGGCTCCAAGTAGCTCTAGGGTCCGAAAAGTTCCAACTGGAATTTAAAAATCGTTTTGCAATGCTGGAAACCACTAGCAGTATTGATGAGAAAACCGACACAGTGGTCAAAACTCTGCAGGAAGTGTCCCGAAAGTTGTTTCCCGGAAAACGCAAACAGCTAGAGTCCTGAGACTCTCGAACTTATGAGGAGGAGGCGTGATGAGCCCTCAACTCAGTCGTTTACGTCAGATGGGAGAGCCTTAAACCAAAAAATAACAAAGCTGATACGAAGCGACCTCCGACACTTCAACACTAACATCATACATGATGCGATTGAGCGAAATAGGGGGTCGAAAGTGTTCGCTCAGCAATTGGGAAGGCCCCATTTGACGAAACTTAAAACTGAGGATGGCAGAACCATCACCTCAAAGTTCGAGATTCTCGAAGAGGTCGAGAAGTTCTATGGACAGCTGTATGCATCACGGATGACTAAACTGACGGGACACAGCGATGAAGACCACAGAGCCCCACTCACGCGCCATTACACCGAGGAAATACCCGATGTCGAGCAGTGAGAGATTCTTTCTTTCTTTCTTTCATTCTTTCTTCTTTCAAGCAAACAAAGAACAACAGGTGCCCTGGCGACGACGGAATTACTACTGAGCTCCTAAAAGCAGGCGGGGTCCCAGTGCTCCAGGAGCTAGCGAGCCTTTTTAATTTCATCATCCAGCAAGGCTTAACACCTAGGGCATGGAGCGGGAGTGCGGTGGTACTGTTCTTCAAAAAAGGTGATAAGGCCTTGCTCAAGAATTACAGACCCATCTCACTCCTGAGTCATGTCTACAAGCTGTTCTCGAGAGTCGTCACGAATCGTCTTGCGAGCAAGCTCGATGAGTTCCAGCCACCGGAGCAAGCCGGGTTTCGAAAAGGCCACAGTACCGTGGACCACATCCATACTGTTCGGCAGATTATACAAAAGACTCACGAGTACAATCAGTCGCTGTGTATGGCTTTTGTGGACTACGAGAAAGCCTTCGAATCCATCGAGACCTGTGCAGTTTTAGTAGTTACATCGAAGTGCTGAGATGCCTATATGAGACCGCCACTTTGTCCGTCCAGCTCCAAGACCAGAAGACGAACCCCATAAGCCTACAGCGTGGAGTGAGACACGGGGGATGTTATATCCCCCAAACTATTCACCAACGCGCTGGAGGACGTCTTCAAGACTCTGAATTGGACTGGGCGGGATATAAACATAAATGGCGAGTACATCTCGCATCTTTGGTTCGCCGACGACATCGTCATAGTTGCGGAGTCGCTGGAGCAGCTGGGCGAGATGCTGCACAGCCTAAATGGAGCCTCTCGACGTGTCGGTCTTAGTGTGAACTTTGACAAAACCAAGGTTATGTTCAACGAACATGTCACGCCGAGGCTGATTGCCATCGAAGGGTCGACACTCGAAGTTGTTCAACAGTATGTCTACCTTGGGCAGGTTATCCAGCTCGGTAGAAACAACTTCGAGAAAGAAGTCACCAAAAGGATCCAATTAGGTTGGACAGCATTTGGCAAACTGCGTCGAGATTTCTCCTCCTCTTTACCGCAATGCCTTAAAACATTTGATTTTGATTTTGATTTTAATTTTGATTTTAATTTTAATTGTAATTTTTATTTTAACTTGATTTGATTCGTTTGACATTAATTTGTTTGAATTTGATATGTATTCATTCAATTTTTTTATTTTTTTTATTATCCTTTTTTAGATATAACTCATAATAACTGTTTCATCGACATGATTGCATTATAATTACTTACTTGACATTAATTTACATTTAAATTTGACATTATGCACCATTGTGACAAATTAATTGATTACTATTTTAAAACTTTTCTTGTGACGTTTGTGTATTTTATGTTGTTTGTTTATTTTGTGCCGGGCCGATTTGAGCCTTGAACTCGATCAAAATTGAGCATGCAGTGGCTGCCTTAAAAGGTTAAACAACCAAATAGATCGATCGTTTGTGTAATTATAGCATAGTATTGTTGTATTAACCAATGGGTGTCCTAATCAATACATAAATACATAAATACAAAGGTGTTCGACCAGTGCGTCCTACCTGTCATGACTTACGGTGCTGAAACGTGGACATTGACAGTGAGGCTAGTCCACGACTTAAAAGTCGCGCAGCGGGCTATGGAGCGAGCTATGCTTGGGGTTTCTTTGAAGGATAAAATTTGAAATGAGGCCATCCGACAAAGAACCAAAGTCACTGACATAGCTCGCAGAATAAGCAAGCTGAAGTGGCAATGAGCTGGCCACACCTGCCGAAGGACCGATGGCCGATGGAGCAAACGAGTCCTAGAGTGGAGACCACGAATCGGTAAACGGAAGGTGGTTCGTCCCCCAGCAAGATGGACGGACGACCTGAAAAAGGTAGCTGGGATAGACTGGATGCGCAAGGTGGAGGATCGGGTGCTATGGCGTAAAATGGGAGAGGCCTATATCCAGCAGTGGACTGCAATAGGCTAATTGATTTTGGCTATAATGGCTTACACATTTTGGCTATAATGGCTTACACATAAGATATAGATATATACTGTGGCGGGCTTTTTTGTAGGACTATTTATGTAAGAAAAAAAAAGATAGGCCGCGGTAGCCTAGTGGTATGGATAATGGACTGCTGAGACGAGGTCTCGGGTTCGATCCCAGGTTTTACCATGGCACACACCAATGACTTTTCGATGCTTTTCGAAGTTATGTGTGTATTTATCGCAGGTTTATAAGTGCCCGGTTAATGGCAATAGGCTCGCCACCTATTACATTGGGACCTAAACATAAACTGGTGAAATGTGGGTGCTAGCACCTCTGCCTACAACTTCGGGGATATAGACGTGAGTTTATGTTATGTTATGTTTATGTTGAACATTTCCATCATACATTACATATTATAACGCTAGCTGTTTTGGAAGCGCACGCCAGAATAATCGGAGGTGGTAGATTTTTTCCTACTTACTTGACACTTATCGTCATATTTTGGAAAATTCACACAATATCTTTATAAAGTTTAGCCTATGTGTTATTCTGATTTGTAAGCTATATTATTGTATAGTTTCATTAGAATTAGAATTAGTTTCATTCGGTAGTTTTTACGTGAAAGAGTAACTAACATCCATCCAAGCATCCATCCATACTTACAAACTTTCGGGTTTATAATATTAGTAGGATGAATCAATCTTATATACTATTAGTGTTCTGCACTTTGTCCCCCGTGGGACGCAGTCACACTTCTTCACGTGCAGAACTCGTGTCTTCGGTCAGCAGCACGATCAGCTTCCTCACCGGCCGGCGTAGCACTCCTCCCTTTGTCTGGATGTCCACGGTGCGTGTCACGTAGTCAGGTTCGGGGTACGTCGCGATGACTCTTCCTCGGATCCACAGGTTATGGGGTGCGTTGGAGTCCACTAGTAAGACCAAGTCATGTTGGCTTACAGGGGGTCTTCTTCCACGCGGCATATGTCGGTGTTAGAGCTTCGGCAGGTATTCACCGAGCCACCTGGTCCAGAAGAGGTCGGCCAGGCGCTGTGCTGCTCTCCAGCTGAATCTCGATGCGGCGTTCTTCTCGTTGAAGACGGCAGGCTGCTGTACTCCACCGGGTCCTCCCAGCAGAAAGTGATTGGGAGTCAGAGCTTCGGGGTCTCCGGGTTCTCTGACACATGCGTCATTGGGCGACTGTTGACGGTGTACTCTACTTCGGCTAGCAGAGTAGATAGACTTCCTCGGAGGGCCGCCGCTCGTGCAGTGTGGTGGCGAGTGCTGTCTTGACTGAGCGCACCATCCTCTGCCAGGCTCCCCCAGGAAAGGAGCGCCGGATGGAATGAAGTGCCATAATGTCTTCTTCTTGGCTGCTTCTTGTGATGTTGCTGCATCGATAGCTCGCCTCAGCTCGCGGTCAGCTTCCTTCAGGTTGGTCCCATTGTCAGACCAGATTTGTTCAGGACATCCCCTCTTCGCCATCATGCGTCGGAGAGCCGAGATAGCAGAGTCAGTACTTAATGAGTTTGCTATCTCGAGATGACTGGCACGTGTTGTGAGGCACGTGAATATCGCGACATACCTCTTCTGATTGGTACGTCCGACTGTAACTCTGAGTGGGCCGAAGTAGTCAACCCCTGTGTGTGTGAAGGGTCGCTTGTGATGAGCCAGGCTCAGGTAGATCACCGGTCCTCGGGTACGGCGGCGCTTGAGTCTTGATACGGCAATGTAGGCACTGTCGCAGTAGTGATCGTGTTACCGGGTGTAGGCGTACAACCCAGTATTGTTGTTTACACTCGTTGATAGTGGCTTCAACTCCCGAGGGTTGCGATGCAACTTCTTATGGGTGTGTTGCATCCACAGCTTGACCGTAGGGTGATCTCCGTCTAATATCACAGATGTTTTGATGTCTTCGGATACGTCTCGAACGGCTTGTAGGCGGCTTCTTAGGTGCAGCACTCCGTTCACAGATACGATGCTCAATTGATGAAGGCGGCTTTCTTTCGGGATCACTCTTACTCGTTTCTTTTCTTTTCTTGTGACGCTCGCATGAGGAGGTCCTCGGCTGGCTGATTTTCGTCTGCATAGTTGAATAAACTGTAAGACTCGGGCTGTAGCGTAGCGTAGTCGGTCCCAGTTTGAGAATCGGGTGACTAACGGCAGGGCTTCAGATATTTTTTATTTCTTCTTGGTACTTGTAGTAAGTACCCTTTCTTCTATATCTTCGGACTCGTCTTGCTGTGATGTATCTCGTTCTGTTTTGCTATCTGTCCAGAAATTTTCGAGTCGAGTTTTCTCTCGTGCTCTTCTATGACGGTCTCGGCGAGTCTGGTGCCCATCACGGCGGCTTGAAGCTGCAATCGGGGTGACGTGAGCTTCAGCGGTGCTTCCTGTGCCTTGGCCTCGATGAATGATGTTTCGGGACTGCCCCGTTCATGTCTTTTTCTTTGAAGCTCGGGTCAGGATCTAATTTCTTGTCTATGATGAGAACTCTCTTCAACGAGTTCTCGTAGTTATTCGGAAGCGAGGTTTCTTCATGTTTCCACAGCTTGCCAGTCTCGTATCGGCTATCTTCGTTGTGGACTGTATTTTTTTTCACGATGAGAGATGCTTGTTCATCTGGATCTGTCTTCGGCTTCCGAGCGTTGAGGAGCAGGTCGTCTTTCTCGAAGTGTTCTTCCACCATCTGTTCGAGTCGTCAGTCTTCGGTGTCTTCAATTACGTGGGAGATGTACTCGATGTTCTGTCCTAGGGTCCTCGTGTCAATGCCGTGGAGCACCCAGCCTAAGGGTGTTCTGGATGCGACCGGCTAGTCTGGTTCGCCCGATCTGGTCTTGAACGTTACCAGCAGGTGCCAGTTATCTTGACCGATGAGGATTTTAGGTCTTGCTTCTTCATAGGTGAGGTCGTTGGTGATATCTTCAAGGTGACTGCACCCTCGCAGCTGTCTATAGATGACCCGTTGAGATCACACTTTGAAGTTCTTCACTGTTCTGGCTTGAACTTCCTCTTCAGCTGGATCCTTAATGCCTCGTATCTTCAATGAGACTCTTCTTGATTGTTTCTTCTTCTTCTTTCTTTGAACTGATGGGGGCGCTTCTGTTGATGGGTGGTGTGCTGGACGGCTAGGTTTTCAGGTTGAGCGTAGGGTCTGCATAGATCTGCTTCTCTTCTCATGAACTTCTCGAACTTCAAGAGGTCCGCTATATCCCTCGGCTGAGCCGCTGCGAAGTCGAAGTACCTTTTTTTTTCCGGTCAGAAATCCCTTTGGATACCCCCTCGCCGACCAGCGGGGGCGGTTATGTATGGCTTGAACCGACTAAAACCGCACGCAGTCTCGGGTCTTAAAACACCGGGGTGTAAGGTTGCCCTAGAGCATATCCCTCGCACCCCGACTGACCCTGGGCCATCTCCGGTTTCGAGATGCCCCCCTCGGGTTTGGGAACCACGGTGTCCCCGTCTTGCCCCGGTTTGGGGGAGCAACGCTAGTCGCCCCACCGTCCCGGCCTGCTTCTGCTGGGGTGACAGGCGGCCTCACCTGCCACCCCCAGGCCTGCGCTCATGGAGGACGGAGGTCGTTAAGCGACCTCCGGCGCCTGAGTCGCCTGCAACGCGCGGCGATCATGTTGCGGGCTTGGCGAGCCGGGAGAGTTCTAAATCTCTCCCGGGCGCTCCGCCATCTCCTTCGCGAGCATTACATGCTCGCAGAAGGAGGTGGCGGTGGCCCACGCGCTCGTGCTCCGCACAAATGCCGCAATCATGCTGCCGAGCGAGAGGACTCCCACCCCGATCCTATGTTCTGATGATTTCTACAGGCTGTGAGTTGGTGATGAGGAGACTCTCGACTGCCTCCCTTGCCTTCCACTTGAGGTTTCTTCGTAGCCTGTTGAGTTTTTCCACGGCGTTGTAGCTTTCTTCTGTTTCTGAGTAAGCTGCCTTGAACGGCAGCCACTCCTGGTGACTTCCACTGAAGACTGGTAACTCGAACTGCGGTCGCTGGCCTGCCTTGTTTGCTTGAGTGATGATGGCAGCCAATTCGGTGAAGTTTTGCTGCTGGGCTGGTGGCGCTGCTGTCGGCGTCGGTCTACCTGGCCGCTGTTGTGATGTATCGGCGATGACCAACATGGGAGGAGGTGGTGACTCGTGACGGCTGAACCACTCGCCGACCTTCTCCTCAGCTGCCGCCGACACCTCATCTTGATCTAATTCATCTACTTGATCTTCGTCTTCATCTTCTTTCAGGTCGGCGATCGTCGCTGCTGTTCTATTATTAGTTCTATTCTAAGACGAAGTAGTTCTTCTTTTGGTTCCGCGATCTTCGCGGCTTTGCTCTTCGAATGCACAGATGAACCCCCCCCCTTTCTTGGATGGGCGGGAGCGAGGAGGCTGTGACTTGCCATTCTTCCCTATCTTCTCTGTTTCAGGTGCCGTCGGTATCGGTCCTGGTGCTGTAGCTGGGGGTGGCTCGATGGTAGTCACCGTCTCGGAGCTCGTAGTCCCCTCCGTTGTGGTGTTCTCCGAAGTGGTCGTTTCCATGGTCATCCCGGATTCGGCGGTCCCCTCGGCGTCTGATGGACCCTGAACGAAGGCATCTTTACGGCTTCTTTCTTCTGACCTCGTAGTCGGCATCTTCAATTTTTCAATTTCTTCACGGCGGAAAACTCAGGCACGAACTCTTCGAGACCACCCTCGTGTTCCATGTTAGTAGTATTCAACACGGAGACTCTTGATCCGGCTTCAATAGGACCAAAAATGTACACAACCCAATGCCTATTCCATCGATGAGACTTTATCTGCCCAGAAACGTGTGTACGTGGGATCCGCTGATATGTAGACGGTCTTCGTGTTGCGCTGGTCTTCGGTGGAACACCTATTATGGGTAGCCTCGAAGAGTAATTGAGTTTTTCAAAATAAAAGAGGGTTTTTCCTGTATTCTTCATTTATTTCTTCGTGAAGAAGAGAGAGAGAGAGAGAGCACTTTTCGCTCCGATTTCTAGCTGCCGACTGAGGTGTCGATTCAAAATTATAGCGACTTTTATAGTTTCAATTAAATTAATCGAATTTTCTTACTGGCCGATCGAGTTATCACGGCTCGTTAGCGACACCGCGGCTTAATCACTTTTCGCGGATATATACCCTTATGGGCGATCGGTCAATTTACAAAGGTATACTTATTATCTATTAACAATCATTCTATTTATTATATTATGTATGCAATAGGGACTACAAATAAGGTTACACAAATTAACATACAATACATTAATACACTTATAAATGAGTTAAACAGTGATGATTCGTTCTGTTACCAGGCCGACCCCGTTTGTCTTTTTTAAAAAAAAAAAGACAAAGACAAGACAAAGAACCACATTTATTTCTCACAACACAAAAACACAGGCACAATGGTTTGGGTACTAATATTAGGTAATGTCCCTCTCAAAGGCTCCGCTATTTGGGTACAATAGATCACGCGACGGCTTCCAGATTCTAACTAACTAAAATTAAATATATTATTTCTGCACGTAAAGTAAAAATGCAACATCGGTACTTTAGTGTGGGAAAAGTCCACTGTTTATAAGTAAAAGCTGACTTAGGCTTTATTGCCTTTTAATAAGGGTTATAACAGCTCCCCCTTTTAAACGAAGCTTTATCTTATCAAGATGAAGCGAAGTAGTACTGAAGGAAGATGTAGCCATTAAGAGTGACATTTAGAACTTATATTACGTTATTATAATTATACAAATGTCATACAGGTTTAAATGAAAATTGACAAAATAGTAAGTTCATAATAGTTAACATTGTCTTAAAAGTTTAGGTTTCTATTTGACGGAAATCTTACTTTATTCACTTTACTAGTGGATTTATAATTTGGGTAACGAATAGGCAAAGACTGAACTGACTTATTGTCTTCTTCAGAAGTTGAGGATACTTCCGTCATCTCAATACTATTTGAAATTTTGGACATGCGTTTGGTATTTTTATTATAACATTGATTAAATATTTGCACGCAGCATCCAGCATTAGAAGAACTCTTGTTCTTAAAATACCTATATAACTTATAAACTAAGTATAAAGATAAACACACAATTAGAATATAAGTAAAAGTAGAATAGTAAGGTCCATATTTGATAAAATGAGATTCCTTTTCCATATTATTCAACTCTTGCTCTAAGCTATCCATTTGGTGAGTTGCATATTTGAGAGAATCTAAATTAATTTTACTCAAAGAGATTTGCGACAAATATGGTAAACTTTTATTAAATATGTCCTTTTTACAGCAGTCATCTGCTGTTATATCAAAGCTTATATCTAAAGGAGACTTAGTAAATAAAGAATAAGAACTAGTCGGTATCAACTGAACAGTCTTAGAATACCCAATACAATTAGGTGATAGTTTTACAATTCCTGTACCTGTAATTGAATGGTCATCAATGTTGTCATCACATTTAATAGTCAATTTATTTGTATTTGATTGAACATATATCCATTTGTTATTTCTTAATTTTTGCCAAATATCAATCTGACCATACAATATTTTAGCATTGCATTCTATAGGTAATGACAATGTTATCTCAGTTAAGATTTTTGATTCACAATTTGGGTTACTTATACTTGAATATATAGTATTTAATTCACAGATAGAGAAGTTACTATTTATTATTTTACATTTATCAAGAGTGTCCAACATAGCATAATGCATCCTGTCATCACTTAGTGCAATATAGGAATTAGAAGGTTGAATTAAAGCGAATGTATTATGTGAGTCATCGTGAGGTGTAGGTAGTGGTATGTTTTTATAGGTCATGAACTTATCAGGAGTGATCAAAGGGATCTGTAATATAAAAATGACCTTATTATTGTAATAGTAGGAACTAAATTCCGAAACATCAATAATAGAATGAACATTTTGTATGGTTAAGGGAACTGGAAAATCTAACCTTTTGCTTATTTGATTACTATGCTTAGTTAATTCTAAGTAAAGATTTAAGGGACTTATAACACTAGGATGTAGTACATTAACCTTAGAAAATAAAATAGAATTTAGTGTGGTATCTAGTAAATTAGTTATAGCAAGCAAAGAACCTTCGATAATGTTAAGAAGGTTGTTTAACTTTGAAGTATATAGTAATAGGTTATCGGTCTTCGTAATTTGGGAAAATATTTCATTCATCTGATTAATTTGGGCGTTTAATTTTATCTCATTTTGATTAAGTTTGTAAATAGTAGTGTTAAAATTATTTATAGTAGACTTTATAATGTGAATGTTATCTCTCATTAAATGAAATATTTCTGTTTCACTCTTTTTGCATGATTCAATTGCAGCATCATATTTTCGGGCGTCATCTGCATCTAGTGTGCCGAAAAAGAACTTTAAGATTTCACCTCCGAATTCTAAAGATCGTTTAACTTTAGTTGTCAATTGATTGGAGATGATATGCGATAGCAATTTGGTGGAACTAGATTGGATTAAAATTTCGATGGGGCTAGACATGTCTTCACATGTACCTAACTCATGTGGTTGAATTTTGTTGCACAAGTTTAGCGTATCGTGTAACAAAGATTTGATTTTATTAAGATAAGGTTCTAAAGAAACTAAATCTACGTGGGTGATCACTTTCCAATGATCAGTATAAAAATTAATATTAGTGGTAGGTTCAAAATAAATCCCGGGGCTATGATAGATTGGGATGATGCTTGATTCGGTGCGGCCGAGGCATAAAGTGCCGTGCCAGCATGTTATTCTGAAAAGAAACATAGTACATAGGTTAAGAAGTAGAAGGCTTAATTTCATTAGTATGATATTTAATAGCCTTGCGACCCACTTGTAGGGTTACATTATGTTTGTTATGAACTTTGATAATTTTATAAGGGCCTTTCCATATAGGCGATAAGGCTTTACGGAGCCTATGATGTTTTTTGAGATAAACCATATCTCCTACTTTATAAGTAACGTCACGAGAGTTTACATCGTAGTATTGTTTTGATTTTTCTTTACTATTCATAATGTTTTGAATGGCTTTCTCGCGACTAAAGCGCATTCTATATTGTAAAGCTCGAATATATTCGTTGTATGTATTACCAGAGCTTTCGTATAACGAGTTTGGAATAGATGGTTTATAACCATATAATAACTCATGAGGAGTAAAGTTATTAGCCCTTGACGTATTATCTAAATCTAAATCTAAATCTAAATCTAAATCTAAATCTAAATCTAAATCTAAATCTAAATCTAAATCTAAATCTAAATCTAAATCTAAATCTAAATCTAAATCTAAATCTAAATCTAAATCTAAATCTAAATCTAAATCTAAATCTAAATCTAAATCTAAATCTAAATCTAAATCTAAATCTAAATCTAAATCTAAATCTAAATCTAAATCTAAATCTAAATCTAAATCTAAATCTAAATCTAAATCTAAATCTAAATCTAAATCTAAATCTAAATCTAAATCTAAATCTAAATCTAAATCTAAATCTAAATCTAAATCTAAATCTAAATCTAAATCTAAATCATAAATTAAAATCAAAATTAAAATAAAATATAAATCCAAAGCAGCATTTTGCGAGCTCGTCGACGAGCGCAACGCTGCGCGCAAGGCTGTGTCCTTAGACAATAGCACTGCTGCTATAACAGAGTCGTGGTTTTCTTTTAATATTTTAGGTACTTCTACTGGAGTAGGATAGATTAGTTGGTTTTTATATATATGAATCTTAATATTCGTGTCGTGAAAAATATAGGAAATCATGTTATAGATTTTAGTATACGTGAGTTTTGAAAACGGATCCGAGAAATCGGGTAATGCAAGGTTGGTAGCATTTTGACTATCAGTTAGTAAGTTTCTAAGCTTGATTAGTAAATTATAAACATCTTTGTAATTAGTTTCTTCGTAGTGATTTACCTTGGTATATAGGAAATAGTAGGTTTTATTTTTATCGTTAACACATTGTATTGTAAGCGGTTCGCGTTCAAAATTTAATAAGTCAGCGGAATTATCGAGTTGCGATAGTATTTCTTCGCAATGAGGCATAGAGTAGTCAAAGTCTAAAGAGACTGGACAAGCAATTGTATTTAACTTAGATGAGTGTAGTCCTTGGATACATTCCTCAATGATGGTATTTGGAACTGAAAGTTGGTTTGTGAACTGAGCTTTAAAATATTGTTCATAAGAAAAATTATTTAAATTATTTACGTCAATAGCATTGATAGGGCAACGGGATAGCGCATCGGCGTTGGAATTGAGACGACCTTGTTTATAAACAATTTCGTAGTCATATTCCTCAAGTTTTAGGCGCCAGCGAATGAGTCTACTACCCGGATCCTTAACATTAAATAGCCACACGAGGGGTCTATGCTCTGTTATTATTTTAAATTTATTACCATATAAGTATGGCCGAAAGGTTTTAACGGCGAATATGATAGCTAGTAGCTCCTTTTCTGTAGTTGAATAGTTGCCTTCGGGTTTATTTAGAGTGCGCGATGCGTAAGCGATCGGCTTATCTTTGTCGACGGAACCTTGGGACAGGACTGCCCCAACGGCATAGTTGCTTGCATCAGTAGTTACATTAAAAGGCTGTGAAAAGTCGGGGTATTGTAGAAGAGGGGCGGTAATTAGTTTTTCTTCTAAAATATCGAATGCATGTTGTTGTTCTATGTCCCAGCGGAATACAACATCCTTTTTTAATAGAGACGTAAGCGGTTTAGTTAATTTAGAAAAGTTTTCAATGAATCGGCGATAATAGCCTATTAGGCCCAGAAATGACCTAATATTTTTAGGGTTTTTGGGAACTGGAAATTGCGACACAGCGCTGACCTTTTCAGGGTTCGGAGAGACACCTTTATCGGTGATGATGTGTCCTAGGTAGGTTACCTCATGCCTTAAGAACTCACATTTGTCCGGCTGGAGTTTTAAGTTGTACTCTCGAAATTTCTCGAAAACCAGTTTTAATTTTTGTATGTGATTTTGCAGATTTTGGCTATAGACTATGCAGTCATCAAGATATATATAACAATGTAGACCTTGTAAGCCTGATAAGACAGTATTCATAAGGCGTTGAAAAGTGGCAGGACCATTTTTCACCCCAAAACGCATTCTAGTAAATTCATAGTGACCTGACATGTCTGAATTTGTGCTAATTGTGAAGCCTGTTTTAGGCACGTCCTTGGGACAAGTTTTCAGTTGATGGAAGCCACTGGCGAGGTCTAGGGTGCTGAAATATTTGGAATGACCTAATTGGTCTAAAATATCAGTGATAAGAGGCAGTGGATAAGTTTTGGAAACAGTGACATCATTAAGGCGGCGATAATCGATGACTATCCTCCACTTTTGTTTGCCGGAAGCGTCCATCTTTTTCGGGACTACCCAAACTGGGGCGCTCCAGGGTGAAGTTGATGGTTGGATAATATTTTGATCCAGCATTTTACGAATTTGTGAATCGACCTCCTGTTTGTGGCATTCAGGGAAGCGATATGATTTAACATTAATAGGTGGTGCATCGCCTGTATTAATAGTATGTTCTATAGCATTCGTATATGTTAAGGGTTCACCTTCGACGTGGAAAATGTCTGTGTAGTGGGAGCAACACTCTATGAGAGCCTTTTTCTCCTCATCATTTAGATGAGAGCAGCGGATGAGATTTAGGACCTTACTTATACGATCACTTTTCGAACAAGAATTAGCATTAATATTGTAAGAGTTATTAATAGAACAATCAAGTTCAATGGGCGTTGCTGTTACGTTATAATCTTTTATTTCAATGTCACATTCTGTAGTGTTTAAAATGGTTACGTTTGTTTTCCCATTCGGTTTAATTGAGACCATGCAATTAGCGACGTAAACGCCTTCACGTAAGACATGATCTAGTATGAGAGCCTCATTGTTATGATAAAGCTCAGGAGAGTAATTTAATACAGTGCACTCGATAACTATTTCGGACCGAGCTGGAATATTGTATGAAGGTTGTGTATAAATAATAGGAATAGAATGATTTAATATAGAAATTGATTTTAATTAATAATTGATATTTGTTTTAAAATAACTGCAAAAATCACTACCAATTATTCCATCATAGTTAGGAAGGTTTATGTCGTCTTTAGTGACGTGAAACTTGTACTTGTGTATATTCCCTGATAAATTGAACTCCATTTGAAAGGTACCTAAAGTTTCGACTGGGTTTTCTGAACTGTTAATGCCCTTTAATTTTACAGTTTCATTAGATAGGCTTGGAAAGTTTTGTAAACAAGACTCTTTAACAATACTAATGGTTGACCCTGTATCTATAAGGAAGCATAACTTTTCGCGGGTGTGATTAGTATGTAGTTAAGTGTGAGGTAAGGCTACCTTTTTACAATAGTCATTAATTTCGTATATAGGTTTAGAAGTGTCACTAGACGTAGTGGAACTCAGTTTAACTGACTGAGATGAAGATTTAGTAGAACTCACCTCTTCTGGGTGAGATGCAAAATTAGAAGAACTCATCTCTTTTGGATGAGATGCGAGTTTAGTAGGACTCATGTCTTTCGGATGAGATGCGAAGTTAGTAGAACTCATCTCTTTTGGATGAGATGCGAATTTAGTAGGACTCATCTCTTTCGGATGAGATGCGAATTTAGTAAATTTCGTGTCATTTAGAACTTTGTTTGATTTTGGCAGACACGATACCAAAATCCTACTTAGTTTAAATTATCATCATTAATTTTAGCCATACCATCACATGTGTGTGTAAGTGCGGTAATCGAGTTAGTAGGTGGCGAGTTACGGTCACGTTGTGCATTGTCAGCGGCTTGCCGTTGCTTCATATTATATTGAAGCTTGCGACATTCTTTAATCGTATGACCAATATTTTTACAATAATTGCAAGTTTTTGGATTACTTTCGAAATTAGTACTAGAACTAGGAGACGGTGAATTACTGTAAACTTTCGAGTCCCGGTCACGCTTTTTATTCTTAAAACATTCTGATGAACTATGACCCGGTTTGTTACAGGTGGAACAATACTTAGAGGGTTTTGAATTAGATTTATACAAATTGTTTAATTTTTCTTCATCGATAGCGTACTGTATAGCTTCGTTGAGGTGAGAAGGGTTTTTGCAACGGAAAATAGTTGATATAGAAGGGTTTAACCCCAACATAAAGGTGTTCAGGGCAAGGTCCTCTATGGCTGCTATTCTGCCAGGCAGTTCCTTATCATTTTTACAACTATAATGTATGTCTGATTGTATACGTGTCAATATTGACTCCAACCTTAAAGAAAACTTGGTAACATCCTCATCGGATAATTGCTTACAGTGTTGTAGATCTGATAATAAATGAGTCGCATGCTTTTTCTCCCCGAAAGTCGACTTCAGGAAGCTCTTTAGTTCTAACCATGATGTAAATGACTTAAGACTGCATGCAACTTGTGCTTTGCCTTCTAACTGTGAAATGATGTATTTGCATAGCACAGTTTGTTGTTCTGGAGTAGCCAAAGACATGCAATTCTCACAATTTGTAAGAAATGCAGGCAGTGTTTCTCTGTCACCATTATAAGGTTTTATAAATTTAGTTAAAACAGACAATATAATTTTGTCGGACATTTCTTTTGGTTTAGGTTTCGACTCTTCTACTTTAATGGACATAAAAGATTATGATATGTTGGGCAAAATTATGTTAATAGTTAAATATCTTAGAATATTAAGAAATAATATAAAACAAGCAAAACAATTAAATTCAGTGAAAAAGAAAAGTAGTATAGTCGTAGATTATTCAATATGCAGAATTATATGCAGTATCAAATCCGGAGACACGAATCACGGATTCAGAGACACCTTGAATTAGTAAACTGATAGGTAATTCACAAGAAACACTCACAGTAACACGATAGCTGCTGTTGGCACCTGCATTGTCGGGTGCGCAGTTAAAACTCGGAGTTCGGAGTCACGTTGCGCTGTGACGTGTCAAAGATGGACAGGCACGTGGACGGTTGACTGTGGAATTTCTTGGGTTTGGAGGTTGGTGAGTTAGACCTGGGGCTGACGGTGTCGTTGATGCAGTCGGGAGCGGACTCACACTATATAGTAGAGGCTGTCTGTCGTCTAGGTGGCGATGTGGCTGGAGCGAGCTCAAGCTGAAGAGCTGAGGCTGACCGTCGTCCAAGTAGTGACGCAGGCTTGACCTTGGGTCAAGTCAGATCACTGTCGATCAATTGAACGGGGGGCTGTAGGTTTAGAATACCAGCGTCTGTTTGACTCAACGTCGTAAGACTTCGTCTCTGGTATCCCACTTCTGACACCAATTTGTTACCAGGCCGACCCCGTTTGTCTTTTTTTAAAAAAAAAAGACAATTCTCTACTGGAACCACATTTATTTCTCACAACACAAAAACACAGGCACAATGGTTTGGGTACTAATATTAGGTAATGTCCCTCTCAAAGGCTCCGCTATTTGGGCACAATAGATCACGCGACGGCTTTCAGATTCTAACTATGTTTGTTTAGAATGTCGTAGAATGTTTATTATTTCTGCACGTAAAGTAAAAATGCAACATCGGTACTTTAGTGTGGGAAAAGTCCACTGTTTATAAGTAAAAGCTGACTTAGGCTTTATTGCCTTTTAATAAGGGTTATAACAGTTCGTCGCAAACTTATAACTATTATACATGATTGTTCCTATAGTGTTTCGAAAATCTTTTTATTTATAGAATAGAATAGAATAGAATATGCTTTATTGTACACCAGTAATACGTAGATAATAATATAACTAATGAAGTACAATGGGAAGTCTTATCGCGGACTGCGATCTCTTACAGACAACCTTCTGATGGACTGGTAGTTTAGAGTAACAGGCAACATGTGGTGTACTTACAATTTAAATACTTACATCATACCTCATAATATATAAATTCTATTACATATAATGTACATACAATAATAATATGGACTGGTAGTTTAGAGTAACAGGCAACATGTGGTGTACTTACAATTTAAATACTTACATCATACCTCATAATATATAAATTCTATTACATATAATGTACATACAATATATAAATCATATTAGTACTTATCTAAAAAGTCTATACATACAAATGTGAGGACGTTAAATATTGACTTACCTACTTCAATGAATACACATTCATATACATATATATACATATACGCACAAATTAAAAACCATAACATATGAACATAGTTATCTTCAACATAATGAATGTTACAGTGACAAGTAGTGCTCCTTCACTAGTGTTTTAAATGTCTGAAGAGTTTGTGCACGTCTTATTGTTTCTGGCAGCGCGTTCCACAGGCGCACTGCTTCGATGGTAAAAGATTTATCAAAGAACCTTGTGGAATGTCTAGGCATACACAATTTCAAATTTTCCGATGATCTCAAGTACCTTTGTTTTTTTTTTTTTTTTTTCGTGCGGAAATCCCCTCGGATACCCCCCCGCCGGCCAGCGGGGGCGGTTATGTCGGGCTTGAACCGACTAAAACCGCACGCCGTCTCGGGTCTGCAGACGCCGGGGTGTAAGGTTGCCCATAGAGCATATCCCTCTCACCCCGACTGACCCTGGGCCATCTCCGGTTTCGAGATGGCCCCCTCGGGTTTGGGAACCACGGTGTCCCCGTCTTGCCCCGGTTTGGGGGAGGGGCGCTAGTCGCCCCACCGTCGAGGCCTGCTTCTGCTGGGGTGACAGGCGGCCTCACCTGCCACCCCCAGGCCTGCGCTCATGGAGGACGGAGGTCGTTAAGCGACCTCCGGCGCCTGAGTCGCCTGCGACGCGAGGCTAGCGTGTTGCGGGCTCGGCGGGCCGGGAGGGTTCTGAACCTCTCCCGGGCGCGCTCCGCCATCTCCTTCGCGAGCAACACATGCTCACAGAAGGAGGTGGCGGCGGCCCACGCGCTCGCGCTCCGCACCATTGCCGCAATCATGCTGCCGAGCGAGAGGACTCCCACCCCGATGGCTGCCACGAGGTCACGCCTCGGCACCTCCCACGCCGGGCAGTCCGCCAGCGTGTGCAGCTTTGAGTTCTCGCTCGCGTCACAGTGATGACACTCAGGCGTTGGCTCCTTCCTGATCCGATGCAGGTGGTCCCCGAAGCACCCCTTCCCGGAGATCACCTGCGTCAGTCGGTACGAGAGGCTTCCGTGTCGCCTCTCTAGCCAATCCTCCATGATGGGCCTTACCGCCGCTATTGCGGCGTGCCCTGCGCTTGGTCGCCCAAGTCGTTCCTTCCACTCCACCACGATGGCCTGGCGGAGCTGGGACTGTACGGCCTCGATTTCTCGATGCTCGGGGTTCAGTCCCTGCTCCCGCGCCTCCTTTCGCCACTGGTACAGTTGCGAAAGGGCTCTCGCCTCCAGGTCCCATGGCGGAGTTCCGGCAAGGAGACTCGCCGCCTCGAAGGAGATCGTGCGGTACCCGCGGATGACCCTGATGGCCATCACTCGCTGCGGAGCGCGCAGCATCCGCACACTTCCGGCCTTCAGGGCCTCCGCCCATATTGGGCACCCATACAGGGCCATGGACCGCACGATCCCCGCGTAGAGTCTCCTGCAGGAGTCATCGGGCCCCTTCATGTTGGGCAGTAGCCGCGCCAGAGCGAGAGCTGTGCCCTTCAGTTTGGGGGCCAGACTTCGGATGTGCTCTCCGAAGTCCCATCGGCCGTCGAGCACGAGCCCCAAATATTTCATTTGGGGCTTGATGACGATGCGATTACCTCCCACGATGAGACTGGATCCCTCAGGTGGCTTGCTCCTAGGCCCATGAAAGAACAGGGCCTCGGTTTTATACAAAGCCACCTCGAGACCCAGCCGCCGGATCCGCTCCACGACTTGGGCAACCGCGGTCGTGGCCTTCAGGGTCGCTTCGCGGTACGTCGCTCCGCACGCCGTCACGAGCGTGTCGTCCGCGTAACACGTGACGGCGGCACCATCTGCGAGCTCACCGCGAAGCACCCAGTCGTATCCGATGTTCCACAGGAGCGGCCCCAGGACCGATCCCTGCGGAACACCGCACGACATCTCACGCCGGCCGAGACCGGTCACGGTTGGGTAGATAACGGCTCTCTCCGTCAAATACGCCCCGACTATGCGGCGGAGGTAGAGAGGCACTTCGTGATACACGAGCGCCTCCCTAATGCAACTCCAGGGCAAGGTGTTGAACGCGTTGGCGATGTCCAGAGACACCGCCAACATCACCTCACCCCGGGCTACTGCATCCTCCGCCAGAGCCCTCACGCACATGACGGCATCCACGGTGGAGCGCCTCTGGCGGAAGCCATATTGGCCATCCGCCAGGTCCGGCCCCACTCTTGAGAGGTGCTCGACGAGGCGCTTCGCAATTACTCTTTCAAAGAGCTTGCACACCTCGTCGAGCAACACTATGGGCCGGTACTCTCTACTACAACTCCTTTCGGATGAGGACCAGTTTCCCCGTCTTCCACAATTTCGGAAACTGGCCCCGCTCCAAACATGCGCTGAGAAGCCCTCTCAGTCGGGGCTCGAGAGCGTCGTCGACTAGAGCTAGGACCCACGCTCGGCCTGGAATGCCGTCGGGTCCCGGGGCGGTGCGTTTGGCTCTCAGCCTTCTCACCGCCAGCTCTAGTTCTACCCAAGTGACCTCGGGCACGTCGTCGTCAATCACGTCGGGCACCATTGGCAACCGAGGCGGAGTCATCTGCGGTGGAACATGTTCCACCGCCCGCGCTGGGAACAGGGAGCTAACAACTCCTCCGAGCAGCTCCGGCTGGAGACACTGGGTCAACGGCGGGGCCTTGGGGCGCAGTTTTCCCCTTACCATTAGGTAGGGCCGCCCCCAAGGGTCCCGCTCCAGCGTCTCCAGCAGTTCGCAGCGGGCCTCCTTTTTGGCCCGCCTTATCTCTGCTCGGAGGGCACCTCTGGCCTCCCTGTATCCCTCGTACAATCCGCCTCTCGGGCCTCCGCATCTGCGGGGCGGCGACGCCTCCTACGGAATCGGGCCCACCGGCGGTGCGTGATCACGCAGGCCCGTCTGAGCCTCGCGATCTCCGACGACCACCAGTAGACCTGACCCCTCGGATTATAGGGCGGAGCCCTAGGCATCGCCGCGTCGCAGACACGGGTCATGGCCTCCCGGAACCACTCCGCCTCATCGTCTACGTTGACAGGCCTGTCCGGCGCAGAGGCCCAGGCCTGTACGATGGCGGCTTCCAGGAGGAGCTCCCGATCTAGTCGCTTAAGTGCCCAACGTGGCTCGGGTGGAGCCGGTGTGGCCGGCGCATCACTCGCGGGGGCGGAGACGTCAAACCGAATATATCGGTGATCCGAACTTGTCTCCTCCCCCAAAACGACACGCCAGCCCTGAACACGTCGCGTCAACGAGGGACTCGCGAACGAGATGTCCACGATTGAACTGGCCCTCGAGGTCACGAACGTGTCCACGGCTCCCCGATTTAGGAGGTCTAGGCCGTGTCCTTCGGCCCAGTCCTCCAGTGCCCTGCCTCTATCCCCCGCCGGGCCCCTATCGTGACGGGAACCCGACGCCAATGACCAGGCGTTGAAGTCTCCGAGCATAAGGACCGGGCGGGGGTGGCAGGCATTGACGACGACTGCCAGCTGACGGAGCCATTGCTCCTACGAGTCATCAGCTATGTCTCGGCTCGGCGCGAAGTAAGCAGCCACTATGTCGCCAACCGCCGCCGCCACGCAGCCGGGTCCCCTTGCAACGACGGCAAGAGGGGGGCTGCCGGCGGCAGGGTTGTGCACCAGTGCCGCCGACCCATCCAGCGCGGTTTCCCAGGCAGGCCCGAGGAACCGGTAGGTGTATGGGTCGGCGACAGCGGGGACATTTATGGCCCACTGTGCCATGCTCTGGAGCAGAAGGTCTTGAGCATGGGCACCGTGGCCAACATTCACCTGCAGGATGCGGAGTTGAGGATCCATTATGGAACCCCCATCTCCGCATCCCGCTGTGAACTGGAGGCGGAAGGCCGGCCTCCCGGCTTCGGCTCCCCTCCGGCGCAGGCGTTGCTTCCAACCCTGTGGTCGGCCGGCTTGCCTCCCGCTGCACACCTAAAACAGTGCAGTGGGACGCCACACGTGCCGGCTTTGTGACCGGGCTGGCCACAGCGGAAGCAACGGTCACCCGCCGTCACTTCCGCCGTGCAGTGCACCCCCACATGGCCCACCGACAGGCACCTGAAGCACCTGGCCGGTCGGGCCTGCAGGAGCCTTGCCTGCGCCCTCAGGAAGCCTCCTACCAGGAGGCTCCGCCCGTCTGCAACTTTTGGGCCGCCGCGATGGGGCAGCCGACAACTGCTGCCCCCTGTCCACCACGGCCGAAGCGTATCGCTCCGGCCTTAACTGTGTCCGGGGAGCAGCCCCCGGCCTCCGCAACGGCGAGCCTGAGCTCTTCTGCCGTGACGGAGTCGTTCAGGCCCGTAATGTGCACTTCTGCGCATTTAATGGGCCTGGACTGGACTCCCGGACGTCGGCTGCATCCAATGACTCCCAAAGCCGACGCCCTAGCGGCTCGGCTTAGGGAGTCGTTGGATGCAGCCGACGTCTGGCAGCGCCGGGGACCTCGAGAAGCCGGGCTCCCGTCCGTGTGCTCTTGCACCGGACGCCCGGGATCTCGAGGGCCTTGAGGTCCACGTTGGCCTTTACCCTGGCCAACACCTCGGCATACCCCATGCCTCTCGACGCTGCCTCCGCCGTCAAAGTGACGACGACGGCCGTTGTTCGAGGGGCACGGAGCTTCCCCGGCGCTGCCTTCGCGGCGGCCGCGGCCCTCCTGGCCTTTTTGGCAGCCTTCCGCCTCTTTTTACTGGCTCCAGCCACCTCCCAGCCCCCTTCCAGTGGGGCGGAGGTAGTCGGGGCCACGGCTGGGGCTGGGGCCAGGGCTGGGGACGTCTTCCCCTTGCCCTTCCCCTTACCTTTGCCCTTCCCCTTACCCTCAGTGGGAGGGGGCCGAGGAGCCGGTTCCGGTAAGGGCGCACTCGCAGCCGGGCAGGTGGGCCCTTCCGGGCTGCAGCCGCGTAGCCGGCCACCGGTGGCGCTAGAGGCGGACGGCGGATGGAGTCCACTAAGGCCTCCAACCGACTCATCATCCTCTCCTCCAGCGCCCGAGTAGCAGCTACCCAGGGCTCCTCCGGTGGTGATTGGGCCGGCCGCCGCACCGATTGCGTCGGCTGCTCCGCCTGCGATGACTTCGCCGGCACCGGCTGCGTCGACCGCGTCGATCGCGTCACCCGCGCCGGCGGCTCCGGTTGCGCCAATTGCGCTGGCTTTGCCGGCTGGGCGGAGCTCGCCACCAACCTCTTCAGCTCCTCCAGAGCTGCAGCTAGCCGAGCCGTCTGCCGACGGGACTCGGCCAGCTGTTCCGCGAGGGCCTCATTCTCGGAGGCGATGTTGAACACTATATTCAACATCGCCTCCTGCTCGGGGCTTGGGGACCCCCGGAACGACGCGGTCACCCTCTGGAGTTTTTCCAAGAGAGACCGCGTTCCACCGCCCGGCTCCGGCACCGCCGAGGTGGAAGGCCTCGACGGTGACTCTCGAACAACCCTACCAGCGGCTGAGGGCGCTTGGGTGGATGGCCCAGCCCTCGTTCCCCCTCGCGCCCCTCGGCGGCCTGCAGCGACCTTGGACGCCGGCTTCGACGTCTCGTCACTGCTGGAGGAGGAGGAGGTCGTCCCGGTGAGGGTATAATCCTCATCCGAGACGTCCTCCCCCGCCCAAGCCTTTGTTCGCCTCCTGCGTTTTCGGGTCCTTTGTACCCCCAGACCCAACGGGCTACTCGCCCGGCTTCGCTCGTTGGCGGTGTCGAAACTCTCCGACACCGCCGAGGTATTTAGCGTCACCTGAACGCATGACTGCTGCGCGATCTCCGCGCAGACTCCGTCAGTCTCTTTGTCCATATTCCTGCCGATTTCGTTATTTTTTGTTGTTTCCTTGTCCGGTTTATTATTGATATTATTGATATTATTCATAACATATCCCACGAGTATGGGGGAAAGGTGGTCCATCCAGGCGGAGCCCCCTGCACCTGGATAAGCCTATATACTATGGAGGTCGGCTGGTATCCATAGGTTTTTACGACTTTACTGTCGGGTGTTATAGACTTTTCCTTGTCGTGGGCCGGCCAATAAAGGCAAGCCCTCCGGTCAGCAAGTTCACGGCGTACCCTTCTGGAGCCACCAGTCAGGTCGTTGCTGATCACCTGCCGATTACGGAACGCGAGAGGATGGCTAGTCCTCTCTCACCGGCGGCGGCACAAGTGCCCGTCGGCCCCTGCGTTAGCAGTGGGCCAACCCGCCCCTGGATCCCCCAGGACCCTATGGTGGCCTCAGCCACAAACACCATCGCTCATCCTGTCTCCTCTGAAAGCAGAGGAGTACGGAGAGCGATGTGTTCCCGCCACGTTGGGTATTAGCCGACGATCAATGCCAACTCCATGAAGGGGAAGCCATTGACCGCCGCCCAGGGTGTACCGGCCGCTCCGATTCCGTTCCCCCCGGACTGCAGCGGGATCGGAATCGGAACGACACTCGAGGAGGTTACCCAACACACACCCCGATCTGAAGTACCTCGTGTGCGTGTCATGCAAATATGAAAAACGTTTTTTGAGATAGTTAGGGGAAGAAGGATTGAAGAGGGTGTTATATAAAAGAGAAAGAATGTGAGTATCCCGTCGGCGGCGGATAGGCAGCCACCTGAGCCTAGAACGAAACTCAGAGACATGATCAAACTTGCGTAACCCAAATATAAACCTAATGCAAATGTTTTGGAGTCAGTCAAGTTTGTCAAGCTGATCCTCATTAAGGACATGGTAACTGACATCGGCATGATAGGGAGAAGAATAGATTACACCAGCACAGTTTTAGTGTCAGTAGGGAGAAAATAACGCAACCTCTTAAATACCCCGCAGATGCAAAGATTTTTCTGCTTACGTTTTGTAGCTGGGCGTTCCATGAGAGAGTTTGGTCAAAGTAAATGCCCAAGTTTTTCACTTTATCGCTGATAGGAATTGTTACTCCGTTGAAACAAACTTGAGGAAGTGTTGCCCAGTTCACTCTCGAAATGTAGTAAGAACTACCAATTACTATCGCTTGCGTCTTAGTGGGGTTGATCTGAAGACCGTACACTCCTGTCCATGCACATATGCTATCTAAGTCTTTATTTATTGTCAGAATACCCTGCGACAGATTGTCAGAAGGTATCTGACAATAAATTTGTAAGTCATCCGCATAAAGATGGTAGGAAGAAATGAGATCATTGGAGATAGTGTTTATAAATATTGAAAAGAGCAACGGGGAAAGAACGCCACCCTGTGGTACACCGGCAGAAGTGGTACAGCATGATGAGAATACATTGTCAAGTTTTATTCGCTGCCGGCGACCAAACAGGTAACCACGAAACCAGTCAATTGCCGTTGGAGATATGTTAAGAGAGCCCAATATAGCAAGTAAAATATCAAAATCTACAGTGTTGAATGCATTGCTGAAATCTAGTAGACATAGAACTGTAAGGTTGCCATCTTCCATGCCAGATCTGCTGCTCAGAACACTTTTTTTGCGACAAAAAGTAGCTTGTGTGAATGTCCTTTTTCCAAGCTCTAGTCCATCTTTGTACTAAATTTAATCAAAATCAGTTCATTGATTTAGCCTTGAAAGCGTAACAGACGGACAGACAGAGTTACTTTCGCATTTATAATATTAGTAGGCAAAGGGCTATTTTAAGGGACGGAGGGTAAAATGTACAGATTTCTTAATTTTGTATGTTGTTTTTGTGCTAATCCTGGACGTAATGTATTTTAAACGCTAATAATCTCATACGTATAATAGTTATGCATTTGAAGCTGGATATATTTAATAAGTACTCTATTGACATCATATCCTGAGAATTTGGACTTCCTAGCACTATCTATATATCTATCGATATCTCATACTGTTGAGGGTAATTTCTTAACGTATCTGGGAACCAGGCAGTTAGTTGTTCGCTCTCCGTATACGATGTTCGTGGCAGCCCGGCTGGTTTCGCACAGCAGATTCCGAAAAAGCGGACCGTGCCCTGCGCTCCGCTGTCTTGGCTTGGCCCCACCAAGTCGTGCACTTATATTATATAATACAATTTTGGTTTCTCATAAAAAAGCTATCTGTGAGTGCTTAGTATTCATTATTATCGCTCGCTAATGTAGGCCTCCGCACCAACCTGCTGGGCTTAAGACAGCGGCCAGTGTTGAATGTCCCTGTAGCTTCAACTAATTACAGACGCGGTGGTTTTCTTATTCGTAGTGTAAGAAATTTCCGCACGAAGAAAAAAAAAAAAAAAAAGGTGTCGAAGACTTAGATTTGTTCTGTACAAGCTCGAACGTAATTAAAAGACGCATGGGTGACAGGTTCTTTGGGGAGGGTGCTAGCCAGCGTCGAAGAACTCAATCAGTGTAGTGCTGTGGACTGATCCAGTGCATTTTGTTTTTTTTTATACCTGTTTGTGATTTTTATTTTATTTTGTTTTTATTTTTTACATACATTTTTTTAAATCTGTAGTCTTATCATCTCGTATCGTTAGTATCTTTTGTTAGTAAATTAATTAGTAAATAAATATTTATATATATATATACTATGGTAGGCTTGTAATTAGCAATATTGTCATCATACTTGTAATACATAAATTGTTATTAGTCTGTAAGCCTTCCTAAAATAAATAAATAAATAAATAAATTATTCAAGCAATCTGTAATCAATGTGATCATAGTGATAAAAACATACTTTGTGAAGTGAAATGGTGGAACAATGCTTCTCTATGCAGGTTTCCTGATCTACGGGTATCAGATATATAAAGACACATCGAAATGTACTGTAACCCCCCCATTTCTAAATCTTATACCCCCTTTAATAAACTCTTTTTCCCACTCCTACTACTCCTATTACTACTCCGAAACCAACTCATTCACTCAATCCTTTTCACATTTCCTGCCCTAAATAACTACCTATATCTACCACTCATTCACTTCTCTCTTACGGCTATCCCAATTCCTATTCCACCTACTTGTTGTCATGTATGATTCATTCAAATAACTCACCAACCTACTTAAACTCACTGAATAATTGTACTTATTTCTAATAAACTTGGCCTGTGATCAATCTAGTGGTTAAAAGGAACCCTTATCATGATACCTAGTATCCCTAGTTCTATAAAGGTGAAGAATGCTGACTCCTATCTTAAACCTACGGTAACCTAATTCCAACTATATATAATCGCAAATCCCAATTAATTTACTCTTTCACATTAAACTTTAAACCTATTTTGTTTGAAACGTTATCATTTAAATTCATCATTATCCTTTCCTTACAACCTACCTTCCAACCTAACCATTACGTACCTATTTCATTTTTATCTAATTACACAGCTTCTATTGACACTATATTAAACCATGAAATAACCAAATAAGTCTTCCTAAACCCTCTAGTCGTAAGTAGTTCAAAAGCTTACACTACGTGCGCGAACATAAGTACTTCCTTAAATAATCAACAAAGTCTCATTTAAGTAGGTATCCCAAAATTAGAACCTATTCCTTCCATATTTATTAACAATCCTCCAAATTACATTATACCTACACAAATTTCTTCCGGATTAACCTAATGTCCTTGGTGACCTTGACGGGAGCGGATGAAAACAACCTACACTAATTCATTCGGCCCAACCTAACATGCAACAAACAAAGTCCTTCCTCCATAATCTCCGTAATATCTTTTAGTGACTTTTATGGGAGTGGATGGAAATAACCTATACTAGAAAATATATATTAGGAACCGAAGCATTCCGGTCATTTACCTCGTTTATTTAGATACCTATAACTATTTGCAACTACGTAGGTACCTGCAGTTCGCCGCTTTAACCATTCACTGCTTCTCTCGTATCGATTTTATTAAGTACTTATAGCAATATCAGTTGAATTAGAACCTACTAATTCCTCTTCCTATAATGCTTACTACTTTAACCTAGTACCTTGAACGACAAGAACATGTAGGTTATATCTAGACGTTTTTAATAACTTCATTTAGACTACTTCTTTATGAATTAGAACTTACTAATTCTTCTTCGTATAATGCTTACTCCCTTAAACTAGTACTTTGAACGACAAGAATATGTAGATTATATCTAGATGTTTTTAATAACTTCATTTAGACTACTTCTTTATTGATTGGAACTTACTAATTCTTCTTCCTATAATGCCTAATTATTCTGAGGTTATCTACCCGAGGTGCTTGCTCATTATAACTATTTCTTTCCTATACAACAGTACCTAGTTAGGTATTTTCCCCCCGAGGTGGTGACCCCTATACAGTAGTACCTAGTTCTATTGGATTTTCCCCCCCGAGGTGGTGGCCCCATATCACGCCAGCCACAGTAGGACCCTTCCACTTGTATTGTGTATAGGTATATCATGGTCCTTCCTATGTCTAAATAGGCATTAGAAGATTTTCATACATCTTCCCCCTATTACACCGAGACATCCGGTAAATATAATTCCCCATACTCTACTCAGAGTAAACATGAACCTGACAGAAGAACATACAAATCTTACGGCCATAATGTTTTGATTATAATAGTTTCCGTAGTAACTTACAGCGCCACGCTTAAGCAGCTTTAAATATTGTTCATGAATAACATGTATTTCGGTGTAATACTTCACTTGTTTTTGAAATGTAAGACGATAAATTGAGTCAGTACTCAGCTTGGATATTAACACAAACTGTTTTATTATGAAACTAACAAAGGAGTATTCTTTTCCTACTGCTAGCTATTATAGCAAACTACAGCGTCCCTCGCTCAAGCCGCTTTAAATACTATTCACGAATAACATGGATTCTGGTGTGATACTTCACTTGTTTTTGAATGTTAAACGATAGATTGAATCTGTACACAGCTCGGATAGTAACATATATTGTGTAATCTTATAAAGGTGCTAGTGACCAATTCATTTCAGAATAATGTGGTTTCAAAGGTTTATTGTAAATTATGATACACTCTCAGATCACATAAACGAATTGGTATAACTGACCCATGATATAGGGTTTTAGTATACAGGAATTACACTCCCGGGGTTCTAGATTCGAGCAGTATCCACTTGGATAAGGTTCCCAACTACCGTGAGATGGCTCTTTGAACCCTGATTCGAACACATGCAAAGAGAGATAATCACTGAATTCAAATATAAAAATCACTCTTGGTCAATCAGTTATTAGCAGATATCGTAGGTGTTATTGCCCAAGTTTTAGTGTAATTAATATTTAGTCTTGGGTGTGGTTACTTTTGATTATATATAACCCGGCTTTGTACACAATCAACACTTCTTAAAAGAATCACTAAAATTTCACTGTAGATCTCACTTCCACCATTTTTACACACTGTATCACCACTCTTACGTGAACTACAGCAGTAGTAGCCTACCTATATACCATCGAATAGTTCATATGGCTCTTTTGAACCGACTAAAACCGCACAATCAATCGATATAGAATATGATATTAATAATGGTAGTTTACCTACATACCATCGAATAGTCCCTATGGCTCCTTTTTGAACCGACTAAAACCGCACGATAAATCGATATAAAACATGATATTAATAAATTTTACTAAGCAGACTTTGAAATAGACTAGGTTTCCTACGTTCGTTGTGATGCCTAAGATTTTCACTAAACAAATGAGTGTACCTACCTATCTACCTACAGAATCTAATCTCTGTATTTACCTTTCAAAACCCATTGTATTTTACTTAATCGTGTGGTGAGTTGTGTTTTCCTTCTAGCTAACTTTGGGGGCAAGTTCGTGAAACTTGACTTTGTGTAATCCCTACCACGGTGTGATTGCCCCAGTTCACGAGCCGAAGCTCAGGGATGTGAACTGAAACCCTGACGAGATTATAGTTAGTGTATATATAAATAAATACATAAGACTGAACTGTGAGCTCCGTAAGTTCTGATCCTGGCCCGAATTGGACGGCTCCACTTCGACGGTGCCTACCTATCACAGAACGAACAGTCACCCACATCCAGGAAGCTTATCCGATCCTGTTTCCAGGGAAAATCAGATTGCCGCTCGCTTCAAAAGTTATCGGCTACTAGCGAAATATAGAGGAATATGGAGTCGTTATCACCGTTAGGTATCCCTCCATAACCAAAGCACATCGCCTTGGGTTTCCTACGGGAATACTAGCTAAGTACGCCACAGCCCTAATTCCTACTTCTAACATAATAAAAATGATAAAACGACAGCGTTTGCTTTACGTGTGCACCGCCAGACTCAGCGGTACAAGACTGATATCAATTCACAAGTGTATGCGTGTATTAATTCCAGCCCAATGTAAGGTGTCTTCATTCACGTAAAGGTCCTAACCTATGTCGATCGCGTCCCAAAATGTAATTTACCTTTTACTAATTATTATTCAAATATACTACTCCCAACAATCCCATTTTAAACAACCAAACACGAACCAAATTCAATGTCACAAAATGGCGATCCCTCCAATTCAAATAACTATATGTTAACCACTATTTCCGCGAATTATTACTTCCCAACTCAAAACACCCCCTTAAAACAAGAAAACGCGCGAACCCCAACACATATATCACGACTAAGTCCCACTAAATGCTCTAAAAAGTAAAGCAGTCTCACCAGAAATATACGACGTCTCCACTACCCCTGACGAGTTCCCCAACAAAAGTGAATTAGTGAAAGAGTTATTGGCGCCTTTCGAATTTCTCCCCCCGCCAACCGCGCTCCACCCGTGTCTCTCTCCAATCAAAAACCTCCCCGTAATGCCAACCGCACAATTCAAACCCCCCCAAATATTACAAATTCCTATTTTTTTCAACGCCCATGTATACTTTTAAGCATTGAAATCTCTTCACTAAAACTTTCAACAATGAATTTCACCAATTACGCATGACATTCCCAAGTAATTCCTCGTATATCTTATTAAAACTTTTGTCCGCCAAAGCCTAATTAGTTCCTAAATCACCCACACGGAGGCGCTGCAGTTCCCTTCTTTTCAAAGTACAAAATCTACCTTCCGGCATTTCCGCGTTTCAAATATTACTATCTCATCATTAGAATGTATTACTTACATACATTCCATATAACTATTTGTGATATTATTTAAGTGATTGCTTTTACTTAGATTTTATTGAATAATCTTCGTATTGAATTTTCTCTAAATGAACAATACCTAAACAGTCGTCTTAAACCAAATAATTGCCATGCGGCATTATACAGATAATCAAATTTTTACTATAATCGATTCATTTATAAATATTATTTTTCCCACAACGATTAATATATATATATATTTATAAATACATTTTCATATACATTTACGTATATTCACAACTATAATTTACCATTTTATACACTATTTTTAATTAGTTTCTTGTAATTACTTTTTTATTTTATTTTTTTCTCGACTGATAATTTTTTCATATAGTTTACTGCCACCTATGTCAAAACTGCTCAACTAATTCAATCCTTTTTCCGTTCAATCGAATTAAGACTTTCGCATCTTCGGCCACTAGATGACTCCCTAATATAAATCGTACCGTTATATAATTTATTTATCTTTTTTCATTGCTCCGGTAGCTCGTTACAGTACGATTGCGAAAGACCCTCCATAGTTTTCAAATTTCGGTTTGATTGCGTTCAGGGGTCAGCAAGTGCATAGCCGGGCAGGGAGATAGTGGTCGCAGCACTAGTGGGACCGGTGGGTGTCACGCGGTGCTGCGACGACAATCCTCTTCTGATGAGGCCGTCAAGCTGAGTGCCACCATTGTTAACATGGTACGTGCATGTAATGGTGAATCTCTTTCCTGAAACTTTACCTTCAGCTTACCATCAGGCGAGGTGAAGTCAAATTGACGTGTCCTATATATATATATAATTATAAAAAAAACTATATGGAGAAGTGTCCTGGATCCTGGAAGTATAACTATATATGAGGTAAAAAACTCCCTTCGTTCCTAGTTTTATGTTTTTCGTATTTGTTTTAAGAATTTTTTAATACGTCTTCATCTCATTTCAAACTCGATTATTTCAACAGGATTATTTCAAATGGGGACACTGGAAGCCGGACCACCCACGAGGCTTGTGGGCCACTTCATCCATAAAAGGGATACTTTGATCCACTTACAGGATAGTTCGATTCCGAAGGAAAAACCGCACATATGTATCCCAGGAGCTTTAAAAATGAAATCGCTCTGAAAGTGAATTATGAAGTAAAGGAAGTTGTAAAAAAAAACGTAATGAAATCACCACGTACAAAACCATCGACGTAATAGAATAACGGCAAACAAAAATTGCCACAGTATCATCAATGGTACTGTAATGGTATCACGGTTAACAAAAAATAATATTTGCAATGGTACCATCGACGTAATGGAACAACAGTAAACAAAAATTGCCAAAGTACCATCAATGGTACTGTCCAATGGTACCACGTAAACAAATGTATAAAATAAATAATTATAGATTTGTCATTTTACACGGTTGTAAAGCGCGGTCGCTGTACGACAGATACAAGCTGGGTTGCTGTCGCGGTCCGTGAAATCACAGACAAACTACAGGAGATTTGCCCTTGTATGGCCCCGTGTTTCGGCAATCGCCTAGCCCGGCCCGAGCCAGCCCGCTCGCTCCGAGGTGTGAGCTTCATGCTAGGATTCTTCATGTTGATTACACAAAAAAAGATAGTTGTAGATTATGCATTTAATTGACACTTTGCAATAATATTATGGTGTATGTAACGACTGCGGATGCAAGGGATATTAGAACACAATAATTTAGAATAAAAAAATTGGCCATGTTGAAAATCACGGGTCGGTTTTGGATCAACTCACGAAAACTTACAACCGCAGCTCGTAAATCTTCATCTGAAATAGAGTAGAATTCTAGTATTAATACAATTTTAATAATGAACTGACTTTGAAATAGCGTCCATTATTGTCTACATAAAAGTGTTGAGATCTCGGCCTCCGGAATCGAGATTGTCGAATGTTCTCGCAAGATGATTCTGTTACGTATAACCGTGGCAATAGTAATATTAATTAATTTTAGTGTTATTAGATTTGTCTAATGCAAAACTTTTGCTATAATTTAATCGATAATTTTGATTTGGGCTCTTTAGTCTACTGGGTCCACTGGAACTGGGTCCGCTGACCCCGTTGACTTAATGCAACTTTGAATACTTAGGTCAACTGCGTCCGTTGGAAAATTGTTATTAGCACATGTTACTAATAAAATAGTTTGAGGTTGTATTACGAAAACTAACTGTTGCTCGCGACTTCGTCCGCGCTATCTTCGGAATAGATCTAGGCATGTTTACTTCAACAGACTCGAAAACAACATGTAGGTATTAAGTTCTTTCTTTATAAGAAAGCCTTTTTCTAATTACCGATGCAAGAACTTCGAAATTAGAACGGTAGGTACTAAGAAAGGACACGCCGCAATAGCGGTGGTAAGACCCATCATGGAGGATTGGCTAGAGAGGCGACACGGAAGCCTCTCGTACCGACTGACGCAGGTGATCTCCGGGAAGGGGTGCTTCGGGGACCACCTGCATCGGATCAGGAAGGAGCCAACGCCTGAGTGTCATCACTGTGACGCGAGCGAGGACTCAGGGCTGCACACGCTGGCGGACTGCCTGGCGTGGGAGGCGCCGAGGCGTGACCTTGTGGCAGCCATCGGGGTGGGAGTCCTCTCGCTCGGCAGCATGATTGCGGCAATGGTGCGGAGCGCGAGCGCGTGGGCCGCCGCCACTTCCTTCTGCGAGCATGTAATGCTCGCGAAGGAGATGGCGGAGCGCGCCCGGGAGAGGTTCAGGTCGCAGGCGACTCAGGCGCCGGAGGTCGCTTAACGACCTCCGTCCTCCATGAGCGCAGGCCTGGGGGTGGCAGGTGATGCCGCCTGTCACCCCAGCAGAAGCAGGCCGGGACGGTGGGGCGACTAGCGTTGCTCCCCCAAACCGGGGCAAGACGGGGACACCGTGGTTCCCAAACCCGAGGGGGGCATCTCGAAACCGGAGATGGCCCAGGGTCGGGGTGCGAGGGATATGCTCTATGGGCAACCTTACACCCCGGCGTCTGTAGACCCGAGACGGCGTGCGGTTTTAGTCGGTTCAAGCCCGACATAACCGCCCCCGCTGGCCGGCGGGGGGGGGGGGGTATCCGAAGGGATTTCCGCACGATAAAAAAAAAAAAGGTACTAAGAAAGGTTCCGCCATCATGCGCGTGAGGGCTCTGGCGGAGGATGTAGTCGTCCGGGGTGAGGTGATGTTGGCGGTGTCCCTGCCAACGCGTTCAACACCTTGCCCTGGAGTTGCATTACGGAGACGCTCGTATATCACGAAGTGCCTCTCTACCTTTACCGCATGGTCGGGGCGTATTTGACGGAGAGAGCCATCATCTATCCAACCGTGACCGTTTAGAATTTTTTTTTATTAGAAACCTTAAGACGAAGTGGTAAGTCCAGAAGCGTAAAAGAGGTGTCTTAGAAACAGTTTTTGGGTATCAAATGCTAAAATACATGAAATGATATTCCTACTGTCGTAAAGGTAAAGAAATGCTTTGTATTGTTATACAATTCGAAACACGATTAGAGTGATTTGCCTCGATAGAAAATGAGCGTGAATATCGTAAAAAAACGTAATTTTATTAGAATGAAACAATTTTACGGCGATCGTAAAGAAAAAACAAGTGCAAAATTTATATTTTCATAAACCTTACATCAAATCCCATATGGTAGTACAGATGGTTTTCTCTTAAATAGAAGTTAATTATTTTAATTATATAAAACATATAGTTAGAGCGCTCGCGTGCGAGCTCAGTCGGCCGCGGAGCCTCGCCGCGAGTAGACACGTACTGCTTCGTCGCGCTCGCTCGCTCGCTAGTGATTGCATTTTGATTTAAAATGGGCAATAAAAGCCTTAGAGGAAGGAAAAGATCCCGTTAGCGGAAAAGAAGGATCGCCCAAAACAATCTATCTCAGTGAGTATCAACGTACCACATAATTACATTTATTATTTTTTTAGTGCTAGTAGGAATGCTAATAAAGGTCACCGTACACTTGACCGGGTACCGGTATCGACATTATCTTGTCTCGATACCATTTATTGTTTTCTTAGTATGAGTATGAGTATGAATGCTAATAAGAGTCACCGTACACTTTACCGGGTATCGGCATTGTCTTGTATCGATACCATTTTTTTTTCTCAGTATGAGTGGGAAGTAGAAGAAGTAAGAAAATTAACGTGACACGTATTCTTGTATCATATGTACACGTATCTATTGAAAAAGTTTAATATATATAAAATAATAGTTAGTGATAGTAGATTTTTACACCAAATATTCCTGGTTCCTGGACCCGTCAGGAACGGTGGGATCCAGGAAAAGTGGGAGTCAAGACCAACCCTTCACGAAGGATAGTTGAGAAGATGACGTTTCTAGATTAGAATTCTTGTGTCTTATCGGACATCAGAAAAATTTTCTTGTAATGTGCACGGTCTCATACAACCACCAATCTAACTGGATTTCTTGTGTCGGACAAGAAAAAATTCTTAAAGTGTGAAAATGGTTTAAGGGTATATACGTGAATCTTTTGTTGTGGTGATTTAAATAGGTATTTGGAAATTATTTATGTTTGATAAACTGAAAAAAAAAATTAGAAGACTTACTGTTTTGCAGATTACGAGCATTGGCTGAGCAAACAAATTCAAAAAAATTGAGTTCAGAGACTCCTGTTCAGGTGGCATCTACGTCTATTGTACATTTAACAGCGTAAGGTCATAACCATTTATCAAATCATAAATTGCAGTTGTCGAGTGGGAATAAACATTATGAAGTACAGTTTTTTTTAAGAAATAATAATAAGTACCTACTTACATTGCAGAACTCAATCATTACTAGACCAAAGTACACCAACGGAACTGACTCCTGTGTATGCTGACGTGTTATCAGCCACTTCTAATGCCTTACGTTCAGAAACTCCATTAGAGTGAGTGTCAAAGCTATTTTTTCACAACTTATATTCATTGTTTATATTCATTCGTTGGTGGCTGAACTCCACCGTAACCACTCGCGCGATCTTGACAAAATTTACTACGGTGCTAGTGTGGACGCTGAGGAGTGTTTTGAAGCAAGATCACCGAAAAACAGTTTCACGAGTGCGCGGCCTTAGCAAAGCGCGCGACCGTAGTAAGATGTTTTGTTTTCAAGTAGGAGTCCTGCTCGCTCAGCTCAATTTATTTCAGTCGCACCCTGCACTGAATTCCTAGTATAGTTATTAGTACATACATAGTTATTAGTACATCCAACATAGTAATTAAATAATCATTGAGAGATTTGTCATATGCCTTTTTACGTCCACGTACCTTTCAGGTCCATAGATAATATTGACTATGAACTTGTCATCTTCCTGAAGATACATCGAACTTTGAGAAAATTAGTGGCAGGAGAATAGTGGACATCGGCTATTTTTTGAAACAATTACAAGAAATAGAGCATGAATTTGTATATAAATGCAACTACAGTCATTTAAATTTACTACGGGAAGGAATAAGGGTCAAAAATCTACTGCAAATCACTAACTATTATTTTATATATATTAAACTTTTTCAATAGATCTAATAAGTGTCACTTTATTTTGGAACTCTCCTTTTACGTTTTAGAAAAAAAAAAAAAAAAAGCATTAAAATAAATAAATAACTTAGATTTTTTAGTCCGCTGTACCTACATTGGTTTGTATGAAATTGAACCCAAAACTTGTGACAATCAACTGACTTTCGACGACTTGCGGAAGACAAGAATTTTCCTGGATGCATTCACATTATAAGAAATATCTGATCAGACATTTCTAATCGTACACAACAAATTTTCTTAGTGTTAAGATGGTCTAATTGATTTCATTTCAAAAAAAAAGTAAGAATTACTTCTCTTTTGTAAATTACATACTTATAATACATATAGAAACGTGTGTCAAAGACCAGAAACAAATATCTGTGGTCCACACAAACATTTGGTCCCAGCGGGAATCGTACCCGTAACCTCCTGCATCGTAAGCCGGCGCTCGCCCGACCACGCTACAGAGGCTGTTACGTACGTACAAATATACGGTGATCATTTCACTTCTACTCATACTGGTGAAAAATAAATTGGTATCGATACATAACAAAACCGATATTACCGATAGCCGGTCAAATGTACGTTGACCCTCAATTTCACGTCAACTCATCATACTGATGAAAAAAAAAATTGGTATTCGTAAAAGATAATACCGATAGCCGGTCAAGTGTACGGTGACCCTTATGGTCCGCGAACATAAAGCGCGGGGTGAAGATGGTTGCCCCGCGCATGCTGCCGCCGCACTTCATACCTCACCCCCTCACAAACGCGATGCACGTGTTCCCACTTCATCTTAATATCATTTTTAAAGACCTACCCATAGATAACGTATGGGTTTGATGAAAAACAATTTTTTGAGTTTCAGTTCTCTATATGGGAACCTGAATTTATTGTTTTTTTTTCTATTTTTGTGTGAAAATTTTAATGCGGTTCACAGAATACATCTACCTATCAAGTTTCAACAGCATAGTTCTTATAGTTTCGGAAAAAAAGTGTATGTGACATACGGACGGACAGACAGACAGACATGACGAGTCTATAAGGGTTCCGTTTTTTGCCATTTGGCAACGGAACCCTAAAAATGAAAATTTACTTCCAGTCAAGTGGGCTCTGGGCAGAATTGTAAAGAAACATCCAGGAGCGGATGGAGTCACAAGGGTCTACAGCGTCAAGGAAGTCAAAATAAACGCATTTTCTTTCTTTCTTTCAAAAGTGGCGATTGTATAATTCAAAGAGCAGCCAACAAATTGTGCCTCTTGCCAATCAAAATTGAACATTAAGTTGTTTTTTAAATTATTATATTTACTAACTAGTTGATTAACGATACAGATATTGCTGTACAACGAGTGGTTACTTCTTAAGGATCTCTGATAGTGAATTAAGTAAATCATAAAGGTCTTTATGAGCCCTTTGGTGGCCGGCATGTTTAACTTAGTTTTGATTTTTTTGTCGCAATAAAACCATTCGTTCCGTAAACACGTATTTAATTTAACGAAATCCCTTACAAGTTAAAATAGACTTTACTACCGCGACAACCGGTAAGGGGAGCTTCGGGGAACACCTGCATCGGATCGCGAAGGAGCTAACGCCTGAGTGCCATCACTGCGACGCGAGCGAGTACTCGGGGCTGCACTCGCTGGTAGACTGCCCCACGTGGGAGGTACCGAGGCGTGATCTCGTGGCAGCCATAGGGTAGGGAGTTCTCTCGCTCGGCAGCATGATTGCGGCAATGGTGCGGAGCGCGAGCGCGTGGGCCGCCGCTGCCTCCTTCTGCGAGCATGTAATAAAATGGGGTGCCGTCTATTTGGTAGAAACTTGATACTCCGAAACCTATTTGGGATAACTCACTTCGCAGAAACTTCTTTAATCGATCATTTATTAGGCATTAAAAATATTTGACATAAATATTTTTAGGCATAATGTGCTTGGGGTGCTTGGTTGGGGACCTCCACGCGGTGCACCCTGGGCAACGGAGACGGCAGCGCCTCTCTCCTAGGGTGGGAGAGACGCTGCCGTCTACGGCCAACTCCGACCGAGGCGAGGACGGCCCTTTTGAGGGCTGTTCGGAAGCTTTCCACGTGTCCCTCTGACTAGCAGATGGCACAGTGGAGAGCAAGTAAGGGGGCCATCTCGAAACCGGAGATGGCCCGGGGTCAGTCGGGGTGCGAGGGATATGCTCTATGGGTAAACTTACACCCCGGCGTCTTAAGACTTGAGACGGCGTGCGGTTTTAGTCGGTTCAAGCCCTACATAACCGCCCCCGCTGGAGACCCCCGCTCTCCAGCGGGGGCGGTATCCGAAGGGATTTCCGCACGAAAAAAAAAAAAAAAAAAGGCATAATGTGCTTATGACCGAATTTAGAATGGCAAACATTTAAGATAGTAGAATTTTATTTGGCATAATTACCTTTGGCATAGTTAAAATTTTGTATAACTTCATTTAGCATAACGTTCATTTAGAGTACAGATTATTTGGCATAATTTGACTAGGCATACTATAAAGAGCATAGATTTTCAATTAGAATAAGATTGGGTTACTTTCTTCTTTAAAAATGGGTAGGTTAGGTTAGGTTAGAACTGTGACCTCTTATGATAGAATAGATAGTTGTTTACACCCCGACACAGAGTACCCCGACTCGGATAGGTTAGGTTAGAACTGTGACCCCAACAGCGCGAGCCGAGCGAGCGGAGCGAGCGTGCCGCGCTAGCGGCCGGCGAAGCGCCAGAATAGATAGTTGTTAACACCCCGACACAGAGTACCCCGACTCGGATAGGTTAGGTTAGGTTAGAACTGTGACCCCAACAGCGCGAGCCGAGCGAGCGAAGCGAGCGTGCCGCGGTAGCGGCCGGCGAAGCGCCAGAATAGATAGTTGTTAACACCCCGACACAGAGTACCCCGACTCGGATAGAACTGTGACCTCTTATGCCAGAAACGAGCATGCTTGCTTGCTTTAAACACTTTTAAAATACGTTCTACTGAATTTTCCATATTTAATATACTTTAACTTGTTTTGATCAACACAATAACACAATATCGATATGACAACTAAGGGTACCCGACAACTAATAATGATTCATGTGATTACTACCTCCAACTAATAGCAATAGTAAAAATGATACTTTTAAATAGTTATGGATAAGAAATATATACCAAAAGATGAATCTGGTTTTGAACTTTCTGCGATGTGATGGTTATACATTGTGATTATTATGGATACAAAAATTATGCGTACAGATGATTCTGACTTACAAAATTATGGGTTTCAATGTATGCAAAATGAGTTTATGCCAAACGATATTCTGCGAAAAGAGGTTTATGCTATTAGTTGTTATGCAATATAAAATTATTACTTAAAAAGTTCTACTATATGAGGTGTACCCAATAAAATGCGCATGTAAAGCTCGAGATGGAGATCGCGGAGCGCGCCCGCGAGAGATTTGGAACTCTCCTTTTTTTTTTTACGTCCCGGCCTGCTGAGCCCGCAACATGCTCAAGCTCAAGCAACCTCAAAATCCATGTATGCGGCACGGAGTCATAGGCCTTTTTTTAGTCTATCCAACATGTCGCCAGGTTCTTACGATTACGGCATGCCTGTTGGCTAATGGCCATATCAATTATAAGGAGCTCTTTAGTGCCACGAGCCCCACTTCTACATCCATTCTGAGAGATAGACATGGTATGGTATGGTATCACGGGCTGGTATCCGCAACTCCACGACAAGGCGCATTTTTTGCGTGAGGGTGGGCATTTTATTCGATCCACCCCAACTCATTGAAGAACGCCAGCAAGCTATTCACGCTGCTGGCGACCTCCCGGAGCGTATACCTGTGTTTCCGAAGTACTTAACCCCGTATGTGGCGGTTGCAGGGCAGTGTAGGAGCACGTGTGCCGCTGTTTCTTCCTCTCTCATGGAGGCTCTGCAGAGAGGGCTGTCGGTGATTCCTAAAATAAAAAGGTGTTTATTGAAACAGCCGTGCCCCGTAATGACAGCTGTGGCCGTGCGCAGTTGCCGTTTGGTCAGTTGTCGAAGACGCCTGGTCAGTCTATTTTCAAGCACAGGGAGTGCTTCCCTCGCCTATCTGCAAACTTCCAGAGTTATCCAATAGCTGTTGTGCTGATCTCTCGTTCGTTTGTTTACTATGGTTCGTAGGTATGCAAAGGGGATCGGTATTATGGGCTCAGGTCCCATTATCACCATGTCAGATCCTCTCCTGGCGAGCTCATCTGCTGCATCATTGACGCGCGAGCCGCTGTGGCCCTTAATCCATTGCAGGGTTATGTTGTTGAAGTGGCCTATTTCATTCAATTTAAGATGGCACTCCAGTATTAGTCCCGAGTTTATAGTGTGGCTGTTTAAGGCTTGCAGCACGGCCATGCAGTCGGAGAGTAAGCGTATTGAGAGGCCTTCCACTCTTCTGGCCAGAGCTGAAGCTGCCAGGGTAATCCCCATGTATTCAGCTTGAAATACTGTGTTATGGGTCCCCAGCGGTGTTGAAATGGATATATTAAGGTCCTCCGAGAAGACGCCAGCCCCGGTGCCTGTACCAGTTTTTGATCCATCTGTGAAGATGCGTAATTCCGTTGGGCATAAAGCCTCACAGCGGTGTTCCTCATGAAGTTAGATCTTGTATTTTTTGTCGAATACGTGTTGTTTGGGTACACGATCATTTATTGCTCCTATCATAGGTATCTCCTTTGTGAGATCTGTGAGCAGTGAGGTGTTTCGTGTGTTTCTCTCGCTCCATAGGTTGAGTGCCCTTAGGCGTATAGCGCAGCTGTTGCTTCTTGGCGGATGAACAAATCCAAGAGTGGGAGTCCGAGCATGGCTTTTGGGTCCGTTGTAGTATAGCCGCTATTGTGCTGTTTACGGTCCTTGGCCACCAGACGATAGCGCCATACGCTACCATGGGGCGGATTACTGTTTCCTAAAGCCACAGGATGATTTTCGGGGTTAGCCCCTATTTTTTACCAATCATTCTTCTGCACTGCCAGAAGGTAATCCCGGCCTTTTCTAATTTATTGTCTAGGTGTCAAGAATAACGCCAAGGTGTTTGACCTCTTTTGACAGTTGGAGTTCCGTGTCAAAGAGTTTGGGTTTTGGGTAATCGGTATTCGCCTAATACCCTTTTGTTCGTGAACATTGACTAACTCGGTTTTGTTCGGATTCACCGATAGTTCAAATTCCCCGCACCGTTTTTTCTACGATGCGTAAGGCTTGTTGGGTTAAGTTACAGACCGTTCCCGCTACCTTACCTGAGATAAGGATTGTTAGGTCGTCGGCGTAACCTGTTGTGTAGTCTCGGTTTTTGTTCAGCCTTGTGATAGACATGATAGAATTGTCGGCTAAGTGTGAAGATATTTTTTTCTCTCAGGATAGATGTAAGAAGCTTATAGACCGTAGGAAGACATGTAATCGGTCTATAATTTTTAGGGTCCGCAGCATTATTATTTTATAAAGAAGATGGGTTACACCAGTGGTCATGAAATTAGGAATTAATCCTGATCCAAGACTTGTTGGAATTGAGATGCCAAAGGACAGTGTGAGCTCTTCAGATAGATAAATATAAACTTTATTGTACACCAATCAGGATAAGCATATATTGTAAACCTAATTAACATATGTACAAATGGCGGCTTTATCGCTAAAAGCAATATCTTAGCCATTTTAACCAACAATTATGCAATCCATCTGCTCCCGCTGACTTCCAGTTCCTTTTTACAAAGGAGAGTAATGTGTTTATCAGTCTATGTATATATGTATGTTTGTTTCTATGTGGCGTTCTAGAGACCAAATGCGTAGGCCGATTTTGATAATTCTTACGTCAATCGATTCGTCTTAACCTTCCGAGTGTCACTAAAGACATAATCAAAATTCACCACAGCGACAACCAGACGCCATATTATCAAAATGAACAGAATCGAACGACTCACAGTCGGGGCCCATTCAAATTTTACCAATGAAATCTTCCCAAGGGGCCCCGACTGTGAGTCGTTCTTTATTTTATTTTATTTTATTTTTACATTTTCGGAAAACTTACAGCTAGTATAATGAGCAAAGTGTATAATATAGCATGCGAGGGCCAGTTACAAGTTTTCACATGTAGATGTTACGATTAAGTGTTAGCTTTCAAGAAACAGTAGTAGAAACAACGGATTTAGGTACTTAAAACAATAGCAAATAAATTAAAAAAAAAAAAACACAAAAAATAAACAACAATAATAAAAGAAAAGGAATTAAAATACAAAAAAACAGAGACAAAATAGAATGAGTACAGAAATCAATCTGTCCCTCAAACATTCATTTTATCGCCGAAAAAGTGCTCACAAGAAAGTTTCTTTAATATAGGCACACTGGTGTTAAAGATATCAATGTCAACACTCTGGGATGCTTCGTTGTATATGCGACCAGCTCTGATCATATATGAGTTTTGGCGATACGTGGTTCTTGCGATAGGAGTATAGATTAACTCAGGTCTACGAAAAAATGCAGATGGAACCCGTATGCCTATCTTGCTCACCAACTCAGGCGTGTCAACCGACCCGTTCATGACTTTGAAAAAGAACGATAAGTCAGCAATTTTTCTTCGCTCATATAGTGGAAGGATATGAAATTTTTTGCAACGGCTATAATAATTTGGAAGATAACACTGTGATCTAAACTGTATATACCTCAAGAACCTCCTTTGTATGCTCTCTATTCTGTCTATATACGTGTTATAGATAGGATTCCATACTTGAGAGCAATATTCGAGATGGCTTCGAACCAAGGAACAATATAATATTTTTATTGTTTTTATGCTCTGAAAATCTGCTGACGTTCTTAAGATAAACCCTAACGCTTTTGAGGCCTTAGTGACAATACTGTCTATATGTGTATCGAAAAGGAGCTTTGAGTCGAACGTGACACCAAGATCTTTCATCGCGTTAACTCTAGACAGACACCTCCCCCGCAGCTTATAATCGTAGCTTATGGGATTGGGCTTACGTGTAAAGGAACACGCGAAGCACTTAGCGACGTTCAAGTCGAGCCTGTTTCGGCTACAGTATTCCTGGAACCGCTCAAGATCCTGCTGCAATAGCTCAGCGTCTGTGATAGTTGATATTTGTTTCATAACTTTCATATCATCTGCATATAATAGTATTTTTGAGTTTACAAAACATTGACTAATATCATTCACAAAAATGTTGAACAGAAGCGGACCTAACAATGATCCTTGAGGAACTCCTGAAGGAATGTAAGTCGCCCTTGATGAATAACCATTTAAAACGACGGTTTGGCACCTATTTTCAACATATGACTTGAACCATCTAAAAAGATTACCCCTAATGCCCATCGACAGAAGCTTTCGCAGTAAAGTGGCATGGTGTATCCGATCAAAACACTTGCTGTAATCGGTATATATAACATCAACCTGGGACCGCTGAGCCATTCCTTCTGTTAGGAAGTCGCTACAGATGACTAAATTAGACGAGGTGGACCGACCTTTCAAAAAGCCATGTTGCTCCTCACCAAAGCCATGTTTGAGAGCAGAATAGAGTTGTGTATGAATGATTCTTTCGAGGATTTTTGCAAACACGCATAACTTTGAGATCGGTCTATAGTTCTCAACAGAGTTTTTTGGCCCCTTTTTGTGAATTGGTGTTATATATACCGACTTCCAGACCGAAGGCATTTGACCAGACTCGAGAGATCGCATAAATAGGATTGACAGAGGAACAGTGAGACTCTTAGCGCAATTGGTAATAAAAACCGGTGGAACATGGTCAGGCCCGGCTGACTTCCTTAAATCTACTTGCTTTAGGAGCCTGAAGACTTCATCTTCGCATATTTCAACAGAACTTATATCTGCTGTTGCTGTGGGGTGTTCAAATTGCTCGGGAAAAACTTGATTTCTATCCGTATCCATCAAAAAGTTAGAAAAGAAGTAATCGCTAAACATGTTAGCAATTTCCTCACCATTGCTGGACGACAGGTGTCCAAACCTGAGCACTGAGGGATAGGAGTTAGATAATCTTTTCGATTTAACGTAACTCCAAAAAGCCCTAGGGTTAATACATATGTCCGCCTCAATCCTAGTTATGTAATCCCGAAATAATTGTTTATCTAGTTCTTTAGCCCTTTGTCGCAAAATAACAAAAGACTGGTGGTCGGAGAGATTATTGTACTTTTTGAATTTAGCATGAAATTTAGATTTTTCTTTAATTATTTTTATCAACGGGCTTCTATACCAAGGAGGGTATTGTGATTGAGGCACCACTGTTTTAGTTGGTATATATGTATTACGTAGTCTCTCAATGATACTGTAAAAGTAAGCAACTGCATCCTCCAATGACCCACGATTTAATTCACTTTGCCAGTCCACTTGAGTAATTTCAGTATTTATTGCATTGAAATTGGCTGAAGAATATAGGAATTTCACATGGGGACGTGACGGCAAGCTATGCAGCTGAACAAACTCGCCTGTAATAGTCAGAGCCTTATGATGCGGATCCTCCTTAACCAGCGGGTCCTCGCTATGAGCTACTGAGACATAATCGTTGGAAAGAACTAGATCCAATACCCTATCAATTGCGTTAGCATGATAATTGTATTGCTGTAGACTACACATGTTAAAGTTGTCGATCAAGTCCCTTTGTGTATCACCCTGGACATTAGAAGGAGACAAAGAACCTTCCCCGCCACCAGAATGCCAAGTTAAGTTGGGTTGGTTAAAATCACCAATAACAATGAACCTATCCGCGGGGTTTTTTAGGACTATGTCCGATAAGTTGTTAGAGAAACAGCGCAACTGCACCGACAACGCATTACCACCCTTTTGGTTGCAAATGTAGACAACACAAATATGAATTTTGTATGTCACGCTAGGATTTCTGCGATGCAGCTTCAGTGTGACCCACAGGTCCTCAGCAGACGACCACCACTCTTGGCGAGCGTCCGCCGCGAGCTCCCGTCTCACAGCTATTAAGACGCCGCCTCCCTTGGTTTGACCAGTAGCAGCGTAGTCCCGGTCCCGCCTCCATACCAAATATCTATCGTCAAACAGTTCATTGTCAGTAATGCCATCAATAAGCCACGATTCGCATAAGCAAATCACATCATAGCTGTTTTTACAGATATTTCTATAAAAAACGCCTGTTTTGGTTCGCAGTCCACACACATTCTGATAATAAATACTAATAGGCGCCATCAAAAATCATTCGGAGACATAAAATATTTAAATAGAAAATAAGTATTAAGAGGCATATACAATTCAAAACAAAAAAGAAATAATATTTCTAAAGCAGGGCACATTTCTGCAAGTTGTGCAGGTGAGCAAATTAAGACATTAGCGGCATAAGAATTAAGTACAAAATTGAAAACGCAAACAGAGTTATTATAATAGAAATTACAGCTAATATTATTTAAATATTTGTAAAGCGACAAACAACTTTCATCCTTATACCGTTCGCAGTAGTGCTCTAAACCACAAAAACCCACCACAACAGAGCGGCCGACACCCCGAGATAAGAGAACAAAAGGCCGGCGAACAACAATTGAATAGAAAAAAATAGTACCTGCGATTCTCAAAGTTGTTAGGTTGCAGTAACCAAACAACATTCCAGAGTGTTGACACGATATATTTATGATAAAAACTTTTTGAGGTCTTGTTCGGTCTTTATGTGTAAGATCGGAGAGCTTACATTTTTTCTGAGTAGTATTCTGCACCCGTTGACCCACACATGTTCGTAGCCGCGTTCCTTGGCTCGTGCTTTGGTCTTATTTAGGAGTATTTTATTCTCCAACGTTAAGTGGTCGTTAATATAGATCCTATTCTCCCCCAACAGTCCCAGATCCGTAGGCTTGAGGGTTTTATACTTCTTCGCAGCTGCCACAAAGTTACTTTTCACGTAACTATTAAGCACCGAACAGATTATGTTTTTGTTATTTTTGTCGTTGCGCATAGGAACCCTTGCTATATAGTTAATCTGCTCCTTTGGGACAGGGCACTTAATGATGTCTCCAAGTTTGGCCACTATAGTAAAAAGGTTTTCCGAGTTAGACATAGGTACTCCCTTAATCTCTATGTTACTCATACGGGCCCGCTGCTCACTCTCTCGGTGTAAACTCTCAAGTTTCTCCACTCGGGTACTCAGGATCGATACCTCTTCCTTAGTTCGCTTCATAGCCTCGATATCCTTCTCCAGTGTTGATATTTTCGTCGTTAATGATTCCACGGCACAATGAACAAACTCTATGGATGACTTCAACTCCGAGAATTCCGTTCTCATAGCTCTGAGTTCAGAGAGCTCCGCCTCAATAGCCCTGACGCTGGCAACCAGACCTGGTAAAACTTCCATTTGGGCTGATATCCTTTTAATCTCGCTCAAGATAGCCTCCGATTCCGACCCCGATGACATCTTAAGGGACCCGGGACGGGGACTAGCCGCCGCTGAAGTTTTACAACTGGCACACTTCCAAGTGGATTTACGGTCCCCGAGCTTTCTCCAACCATTTTCGGTTATGCCTGCGCAGGGAAAATCAAACTGGCCCGTACACAGGGAACATGTCACACCATCTCGGGCTTCAGCTCTACAGTGTTTGCAGGTAAACATTTTGTTAAGAAGGTTGTCGGCTAGCGAACGGTTAGTAGTTTACCGCCGTAACAGGTATGCGAGTTAAGTAACCTTACAAAAAGTAATACTTTGAGTTAGGATCGAACTCGAGCCAAATCAAACACTTCTGTACATTTATACCTCGAGGCCGTATCGAGAGACAGACAGTGCTACTAATCTAATAACCACAATGAGCAAGCTTGTAATTATTGTGATAATCAGTTTAAGGCAGAAGCAAATGATATGATTTGCACTTTTAAAAATAATATTGCATCCACCGTCAATATTTTTTCACTTGGAACTATTTTACACTCGTATCACTGATTTTATCCAATTTATGGCTTTATGTATTGTACAAATGTATTAGTTAACAGGTAGGTATTCTGCTAAAATTGGCAAAGCTTGATTTGTATAGACAGATTGCTATCACTGTGTTACCGACGAAATTGACTTGCACTGTTGTCACTCCTTCTCCTCTTCACTTTGTGTATGTAATCTTTCCCCAACGTTATATTATCACTATTGGGCATTAATTAGTAGATTGACGATAACAACACACTCAGAAATTTACTTATACTATTTTTAAAAGCCAACAGTTACGGAATCGATGTTAACGTGACAGCTGATAGCTGACGAATGACGATGTTCTGTTCTGCATTAGAATTTATGATTTGTTTTATGTGTGTATCGATTATAAAACTATTTCAATTGTGGAGTTCTTTAGTATTACTTAACAGAATTCTAAACTACTGGGCTTGTTTCTTTCTTTTTAGTTTTTATTCAAGTTAATTTTTTCACTTATTTTTAAAAATTAGTTTTTACGCAGCAGTCGGGTTTTTTGTTTTTCTTAAAAAAAAAATATGTAGTATAGTAAGCGGATCCATGATCTTAATAGGCTCACACGATCGCCCAACATCCCGCATCCAAACACCCTCTGTATGATTGACGGGGATCGACCAGATATTACCCCAGAATCAGGGCGCTCCCAATCTCTGTAGACCCACCTTTGATCCCTTTGGAACGTGCGATTCTGAGAATATCGCTCCACTCTTTTTTTATACCGCCGAATCCGGTTTGCCCATGCATAAACTTTTTGTTCGATACGCTGTGACTCGTGTCAAAAATTCTCGAGGCCTATTAATTAATTTCTATAAAAAATTTCTTTTTTGCTCTATAACTTATTTTTTATACATTTTACAAATAAATTACCTCAGACCAATCTTGTAGATGGCCTTTTGAGCAAGTTTTTTCTTCTTTAATTTCATTCATTTAAAACACTGTTACAGCGCTCCAAAGTTGACCGGGTTCGTCAATGAGAATCCGGTCAAAACGAAATGTTCAACTTAGTTTTATGATCTTTGCTAGCCCCGACCGTCACCCCCAGGCCCGCACTCATGGAGGACGGAGATCGTTATGCGATCTACGCTGCCCGGTGCGCCTTCTACGGCACGGGAGAGTCCTAGACCTCTCCCGTCTCTTTTGCGCGCATCACTGTGCGTTCCACGCACTCTCGCTGTCGACCATGGCCAGTACCAGGGTCTGCAGCGTGAGGCTTGCCGCTCCGAATTCTGCTTCAAGGACATGGGGCTACTGCATCCACTCTGGGCACTCTGCCAGTGTGTGAAGCGGCGTGTCCACGGAGCAGCCCTGGCAATGGTGGCACTCGGGCGTCAGCTCCCGGAGTATACGATGCAGCCGAAATTAAAATGGTGTGGCAGTTATCTGCAGAATAGGTCTTACCGTGACAAAATAAATAAAACCTATAGTAAGACAATCTCAGCTGATGTAGGAACAGCTCAAGGATCTGTGCCCGGCCCTCTTCACTATATTACGTATGTGAATGATATGAACAATATTCTAAGGCACTGTAACATCTATCAGTATGCAGACAATACTTACATGCATACTGGTAGCTGATACCAATGTTTCTGAAGCATTTGTGAAAATACAAACAGATCTAGACAATATTAAAAAGTGGTGTCACGATAATGGATTAGTCTTAAACGTCAGCAAAACCAAACTTGTTCACATTCGTTCTCCCTACAGTAAAACCCATGCTCTTAATGGAACAAAGCTGCACACGTGACGCTGGTCGCGATTTAGGTATTTCCCACACATCCGCTTGGAGAATACTGTGAGAAGGGCTGCACGCCTACCACGTGCGTCACGGGCTCGTCGCGTCACGTGACGCTGGTCGCTGGTGGTTTTTTTTTCATTTCTTTATTTTTATATTTTTTATACATATTTTTTTTATTTCACCCGATATTTTTTTTTGTTTTAAATACATATTTTGTCGATACCAAGCCATCTCACCAAATTCAGAGACCTAATTTTGTGACACCTTATATATGTGATTATTAACAGTATCAGTAGCATAGTATTAAAAGTATCATTGGTCTAATAATAGTGTCGGCCTCTGTGGCGTAGCGGTAGTGCATTCGACTGCTACGACTGGGGGCGCGGGTTCGATTCCCGCTCAGTGCAAATATTTGTATGCATGAATATGTCTATTTGCATTGGTCTGGGTGTTCCTGTGTATAATATGTATGTATTTACAAAAAAAAATGTATTTAAGTATGTTTATCCGCATTCTGGAACCCATGACACAAGCTAGTTAAACTATGCTTACTTTGGGTCTAGATAGCGCTGTGTAAAATGTAGTAGAATATTTTATTTTATTATTTATTTATTTAGTTTATAAATTTAACTGGCTACCTATGTCAACCGAGTGTGCGTAAAACTAAAAGCATTTATGGCAAACATATATATCAGTATCAATAATAGGATACCCCCCAAAGTGGAGCTCATGCTTTATAACGCGCTTGCCGAAACAATCATAGGATAGGGAATTACTAGCTATGGTAGAACTTTTAAAACGTACCTTGATCGTATATTTCAGCTACAAAGTAAAATTTTGAAATTAATCATGTCACACCATAATGCGTCCAAAATTGAAGACGATATAGAACTATTTAAGCACTGCAAGGTGCTTCCGGTTCACTTTAAGGTCACATTATGCCTTCTCAAAGAACAATTCTTCAATGACAACATACAGATCGAAATATCTCATGATATTCAGACACGGTCAATATGTAATAAGAGACTGGAAACCTGTAGGGCAAGGAATATCTACGGTGAAAGAACCACCCGTTATATAATTCCCCGTTTAATGAACAAATTAAATACTTCCTTCAAGCAAAACATGACCCTAAAAAATATAAAATATTAATTAAAAACACATTTCCTAAACATCCTGTAAATGCCTCTTACGCAAACCGGTTCTTTGTCAGCTTCGCTCGAGCTGCCGATCGCTCACTGACAATTTATACCTCCTACCTGCACCTTCTTTAATATAACATAACATAACATAACATAAACTCACGCCTATATTCCCCGAAGGGGTAGGCAGAGGTGCTAGCACCCACATTTCGCCAGTTTATGTTTAGGTCCCAATGTAATAGGTGGCGAGCCTATTGCCATTAACCGGGCACTTATAAACCTGCGATAAATACACACATAACTTCGAAAAGCATCGAAAAGTCATTGGTGTGTGCCATGGTAAAACCTGGGATCGAACCCGAGACCTCGTCTCAGCAGTCCATTACCCATACCACTAGGCTACCGCGGCTTTTATATCTACTCATCTGATTTATAACTGAGTTTGTGTAAATCAGTGATAAGAATTATTATATTATACGTAAAACATATAATAAGGTAAAATATTATGTATACTTAAATATAATATGTATACAGGGTGTCCCGAAACTTCATAGGAGGTCTAGTTATGACCCCCTGAGTCCGAAATGACCACTGGTCAAAAAGTATGTATGTATGGTTCCACTTCCCAAAATTTGCGGCACTCTCACGGTCGCATTTTTGCCCCGATCGCTTTCAAACTGCGGTCAAAAATTGCTTGGGTGTAAACTTAGTTTAAGTTTGTAAACGGGTGGAATCCGGCCTAAGGGGACGGTAGGGCCTCACTTTTTCTGTAATCAGTTTTTCCTCAAAATTTCAAACCGTTCTAATTTTATCCCATAGTATACATGAATATCAACAACTTTTAATTATAAACCTATAAGATTAAAACTTTAACTAAAAGTGGAGGGGGGAAAAACCAAAAATTTTCGGGAAAAAAATCATAACTTCTAACCGGTGAACATTCTTGATGTCGGAAACATTTTTAATCGATAGGCCATTTTTAAGTCTAAAATAAATGTCCGAAAAGTTTTTCGCTAAAAGTTACCGTTTTCGAGAAAAAAAATTAAACATGTTAAAAAATAATATTAATTGCTTCACGAAATCTACCTGGGCGTTCCCCCTGCGGGAACGGATTTTTTAGTAGGTACTGTGATCACAAGGGCACGCCGCAATAGCGGCGGTAAGGCCCATCATGGAGGATTGGCTAGAGAGGCGACACGGAAGCCTCTCGTACCGACTGGCGCAGGTGATCTCCGGTAAAGGGAGCTTCGGGGACCACCTGCATCGGATCAGGAAGGAGCCAACGCCTGAGTGTCATCATTGCGACGCGAGCGTGGACTCAAGGCTGCACACGCTGGCGGACTGCCCGGCGTGGGAGGCGCCGAGGCGTGACCTCGTGGTAGCCATCGGGGTGGGAGTCCTCTCGCTCGGCAGCATGATTGCGGCAAAGGTGCGGAGCGCGAGCGCGTGGGCCGCCGCCACCTCCTTCTGCGAGCATGTAATGCTCGCGAAGGAGATGGCGGAGCGCGCCCGGGAGAGATTTAGTACTCTCCCGTCCCGCCGAGCCCACAACATGCTTGCCGCGCGTCATAGGCGACTCAGGCGCCGGAGGTCGCTTCACGACCTCCGTCCTCCATGAGCGCAGGCCTGGGGGTGGCAGGTGAGGCCGCCTCTCACCCCAGCAGAAGCAGGTCGGGACGGTGGGGCGACTAGCGCCCCTCCCCGAAACCGGGGCAAGACGGGCCCGAGGGAGCCATCTCGAAACCGGAGATGGCCCAGGGTCAGTCAACCTTACACCCCAGCGTCTTAAGACCCGAGACGGCGTGCGGTTTTAGTCGGTTCAAGCCCAACATAACCGCCCCCGCTGGCCGGCGGGGTGTATCCGAAGGGAATTCAGCACAAAAAAAAAAGGTACTGTGATCACAATTTTCACAATTTTACAGTGATTTTTTTAATAATGTAATCTCAAATAACAGTGCTATTAATCGCAACTAAAAACAAATAATAATAATAATAATGCATAGACATAACCAAGTAGCCAGGATTGTTCATCAACAGCTTGCTCTAAAGTACAACCTTGTGGAATCAGAGGTACCGTACTATAGGTATGTGCCCGACGCAGTTCTCGAAAATGGGCATATCACGTTGTACTGGGATCGATCTATCATCACTGACAGGACTATTGTAGCCAATAAACCTGATATAGTGTTGATTGATCGATCTGAGCGCCGCGCAATAATTATCGATATCACCATTCCACATGACGAGAATCTTGTGAAAGCCGAAAAAGAAAAACAAATAAAGTATTTGGATTTGACTCACGAGGTTGTCGACATGTGGAGTGTGGATTCGGCGATTATTGTCCCGATAGTTGTATCGGTTCACAGACTGATTGCCAAGAGCCTCGATCAACATCTCAAGAGGCTCGCGTTAGGCAGTTGGGTCAAGGGCTTGATGCAGAAGGCAGTGCTCCTCGACACGGCACGTATTGTGAGGAGATTCCTCTCTCTGGAGCCCTAACCACCGGTAGCTTGGTCCCTGTACCCGATGCCGGTGGGCCACTATTTTTTATATTTTTAAATATATTTGTTTTTTGTTTTTTGTATAGAATGTATTTAAAAATATAATTTAATATGTATTTAAGTTTAATAAAGGGAAAATAATAATAATACTTCTTTATTACCATATTTACAATTTTGCATGACAGTACACATAGGAAATATACGCAGTAAAGATTTCAGACAAAATATACAATAGTAAAAAAATAAATAATTGCCACTTAGGTTGTGTCTCTGCCATCGAAGCTAAGATTAAACTTGTATTATGGATGAAAAGTAATAAACATTGTTAACTAAGTAAAATAGATTACGTTTTTACGAGTTACGGTTTACAAAATCATTGCCAGTTAACTTTAACTCCATGTTGAAAAAAAAAATGTACCACATTACCCTTGGCAAGTTATTTGAAAAGATGGCCCATTTAGTCTAGATTTCAAAATGGTGAAACACTTAAAAAGAGAAAAAAGATATGACAGAGTAGCATGAGACACATATTGCATGAGATTTCAGTGCATTTCGTCTTCAACTAGTCCTATTATACGAATACAAGTTTAGTTTGTTGAATATACTGCTTCCGGAAACTTGTGTACCAAACGTTTCGTCGATCACTGCGGTCGACATCTTCAGTGGTCAGGTCCGGGCACCGACGAATCAAGGACTCTCGCCACTTCGTGGAGAAACTCGAGAATCTCAAGCTACACCCGGATGATTGTCTACTCACATTCGATGTCGTCTCTCTGTTCACGAAAGTTCCAGTCAGGGAAGCTATGTCACATATCCGACCGCTGTTCTCCAAGAACATCGCAGATTTGTTCGAGTTCGTGTTGAAGACTTCCTACTTCCAGTGGAACAACACTTTCTATGAACAGGTGGAGGGTTTAGCCATGGGAAACCCCATCAGTCCTGTAGTAGCGAACTTTTACATTGAATTCTTTGAAGAGGCTGCTCTTGAAAGAGCTCCCAAGAAGCCTAAGGTCTGGTTCCGCTACGTAGACGATACCTTTCTGGTTTGGAGTCATGGAGTCTCGGAGCTGACTAAGTTCCTGAATCACCTGAACAGCATCCATCATAACATCCACTTCACCATGGAAGTAGAGAAGAACGGGGACCTGCCATTCCTCGATGTCCTGGTATCCAAAAAATAGGATGGCAGCCCCAAGGCTCGGTGACCAATCACCGAGTCTCTCGAAAGCCCACACAAACAGACCGTTACTTACACAACGACTCCAACACCATCCCAGACAGAAAATGTCAGTCATCAGGACCCTGGTCCACCGAGCTAAGAGCATCTGTGAACCTCAACACGAGTTACGCCACCTGGACTTGGCCTTCCAAGGCAATGGATTCTCATCACAGGAGATAGCGACAGAGAGAGAGCTCTTCATCCGAGGAAATCTTCTCTAACGATCTTTAGGGAACGCATTTTTGCCATACATTCGTGGCACAACGGGTCGTATCGGGACTCTGCTAGAAGCTTACAACATCAAGCCTATTGTACGGTCCGCACACCCTGGGTTCTATTATGAGTAAGCTGTGTCCCCTGCTGCGGCAGGTGCTCCCGGGCGCGGCAACAGCGATCGCGCGCGCCACCGACGCCACGCCATTTTCGATACAGTTGTACACATCTCTCTCCGACATAGTTACGTAAGAGTCCTTTTGTATATTAACGGCTACGTAATCTGATATTGGTACTATCCTGATCATCGTGTTTTCCTTTTGCTGTGGGATAGGCAGAAGTCTGTATAACTCGAAATTATCTCTGCTTACTAGAGGAATCTTTATTTCGAAGATAATAAATGTATTCGAAGCTCTAGCCTTGACAGCAAGAAGACGGTACATGTTGGATATGTTTTGTAAATTAGTCAGTGGTAGTGACATATCTTGTATTGTATTTATTGTATTTAATTGTTTATTCATAAAAATAGATACATATGTTCTTAAAAGTTATCTTCGCCAAACTGCTGGGGCAGTTTGTAGGCGTTCGCTCATACATTTTTATATACATACCTACTTATATCTACTTTAAGTCTACCCATCCACCCAATTTATATAATTATATCTTGATACATTTAACATTTAATTATTATCTCCTTGCATTAAAATTATTATCTCGAATACATTGTACTATATACCTAACTATGCTATATTTATCATTTGCATTACAAATAATAATCAGCACAGGCCAGTTATTAATTGTGTATTATTATATCATCATTATTACATATATCAATTTATAAACATGTTTTTTAATTTTCTTTTAAATGTAGCTTTATTTTTTAATTTTTAAATCATTTCTTAATGGTGAGTGAGAGTGCCGGAGCCCAAACTCCTTTGCCATCCCCTCCCAAACTCCTTTCCCATCCTTTCCTTTACAGGGTCGGCAGCGCGAGTGTGACGCCACTGGTGTTGCACACGTCCATAGGCCGCGGTAACCGCTTCCCATTAGGTGGGCCGTGTTATAAACTCTTGGCACTATATATTTCCTTGTTCTTTCGCCATAATAATTATTCACTCTATTTAGAATAAATTTACCTATTTTACTTGACCTGCACTGTATTTGTATTACTTCCTAACCCTAAATTCTTCTTTGTAATATGTTTCTACAGCAATTAGATATTTTACCTTTACATGGATTGGCATTAATTTAAATTCTGAAAATATTTTACTGTAGTCATCTTTACATCTGTTAAGTATTTTCTTATTAGCAATGATTTTTAGAAATCTTATTTGGAGCTTGTTTAACTTTTCCAAATACGTTTGAAATGTTATGCCATAGCAACTCAATCCATAGCCTATCAGTGACTCTGCTAACGCATAGTAAACCATGAACAAGGTACGTATGTCTACCACTCTTTTTAGGTGGTAGAATTGGCTGAGCACAGTCCTTAACCTACTGCATACAGAATTGATATGTGGCTGCCAATTAAAAACACTGTCTATAATTAAGCCCAGGTACTTACTGTAGACCCGAGACGGCGTGCGGTTTTGGTCGGTTCAAGCCCGACATAACCGCCCCCGCTGGCACGCGGGGGGGTATCCGAAGGGATTTCCGCACGATAAAAAAAAAAAAAAAAAAAAAAAAAAAAAGGTACTTATCTGTATATACACATTCAATTTTCTCACAATGACAACCCATTTTATTAGCACGTATTGACAATAATATTAGACAACGATCGATATCGTATTGATAATTTAGACATTCGTACGAGTGACACTGTGACAGTAAGCTATTGATAACGTTACATTCCTTTTGCAGCTGCTCGGGAGTAAGTAAATGAAAGTTGAACTTGCCAGTGTATATGTCAGTCAAGGAGTTAATGATCATTTCTTGGATGCCCTGCAAGTGGACTAAGACACCTTGCGCTATAACAGAAGATAGTGTGAAGTCACTCGAGGTAGATACAGCTGATAGATCATTGTTTTGTTTGTTAAGCGACCTCTCTAAATTGATCAAATGCTGGTTGAATAGTTTGCTTTGTTTGTTGACAAATGCTTCCACTCTCTTTATTAAATTAAACTCTCCCTCGACAATTGAAGTTTGATTTTTCCAGAGTAAACCAAGATGTTTCTGATTCTCTCTAAGAGTCTCAATGTCTCGTTCATACTGTTCTGCAAAATCTTGATCGAGTACGCCGAACAGTTTATTAGCTAGTAACCCAACACCGTTGAGAAGGCCACGGGCTACGCGCGCGTGCGCGTCACCTGCGCGGCGTGCGAATTGCTTACCGAGCAAAATGCTGTTATAGTGCTCGAGTTCATTGGGGGCCGCGATGTAATTGTAATAAGACTACTTCACACTGACCTATCTTATTCTTTGTTTGATCGTTGCAAACGCAGTCTAAATAACTAATATATTTACTACGTAGTTCTACGCTTTGCCAATAAGGAGCCATGTCGTAGTAAATAATTAGATTCCAATGATCTCGTTCCAGACGTACGGTTGAGATGCGATCAAAGAAAAAGCCTTGACTGATATTGAAAGTTGATATTTGATACTCTCTGGCCACGGCTGTTGTCATCGTGAATAACAGCGTGAATAACATAACTATACAGTTGTATAGACTAAGTTTCGCAGAGTGCTTGATAGCTGCTGAGGCGACGTTTTCTTGTTTCTTTTGAAACTGGCTGTTTTGGTCGTCTCTCTCAGTTTCTTGAGCTGGCAACTTTGAAATTTTGGTAATTGGTCTCTTGATAATATAATCTCTGATAATAGGATGCTTCACATCAAGAGGTAAGTTGGAGTTGCTTAAACGCCCTTTAACTCGTAGGATTCCGTTTTCGTCCAAATAGGGAACGAATTGTGATATTTTACCTTTAGGGTGCACGTGACCGTTCTTCTTGATACTCAGTATCTCTTGAGAAAATTCAATTTGTTGGACGTGCTTGATAATAAGACTTTCAGATTGGGTTAGCTCAGATAAGGATAAATAGCTTTGCTTTTGCTCTTGTTTTTTGAATAATCTAAACATCCATGATATAATTCAATTAAATTCTTAAGCATTTTGTATGCTAACTTTTTTCTAAAGATTTAGATGTAGATGTAGATGTAGATGTAAGGGACTGGTCGCGGGTTCAAGTCCCGTCCTAGATGTTCTCTTTTTCCGATCTAAATCCATGATATAATTCGAATTACTTTATTGATATTGCTATGTTTTGATAGGAGCTGTTAAATGATATTGGTGTTTAGATCTTGCTCGGTGGTAATGTTAACTTGACGAACCTTTTTCATTTCTAGGTCAGTAATGTATTCTGGCTTTATGCCTGGTCCATCAAATTCAGGTAACCATGACGGCCCTTGCCACCACAAGTCATGATTGATTAATTGTGAGGCTGTTAATCCACGGCTGGCACAGTCCGCTGGATTCTCCTCTGATTTAACATAACGCCAACATGCTGGTGGCATAATTTTAGTGATGTCACGTACACTGTTCGAGACAAATGTCTTCCACTTCGATGGATCTCCATTAAGCCAGCCAAGGACGATCATTGAATCAGACCACCCGTATATCTTGAGTTCAAAGGTACTCAAGCACTGTTGCACTTTGAGTAGCAACTGTGCTTAACTCTAATCGTGGGAGAGTAATATTTTTAGCCTTCGGCACAAGTCTTGTTTTTCCAACCAAAAAAGTGATAATAGGTTGATTATCGCGCTTGATTTTACAATAAATAACGCAAGCGTAAGCTTTTATTGATGAGTCACAAAAGCCATGCAACTCGACGACGTCGCGGGCCTTTGTTTGATATCCACCTGGAACTTGCAGTTTATTAATGTTTTTGATATCGTTCTTGATAGTAATCCATTGTGATAAAATAACCTCGGGAAGTGGGTCATCCCAACCGATGGCGGACAACCAAACATTTTGGAAAATGATTTTCAGCTTTGTTGATATGGGTGCCAGCCAGCCGAGCGGATCAAATAATTTAGATATATCCGATAATAAGTAGTGATCGTTTGGTTGGCTGCTCGGCGGACGGTTCTATCTTTGAACTAAATGTAAAGACATCCTGCTGGTTCTTCCAGCTCAGACCCATAGTTCTGTATGTCTCTTATTGCTTGAAGTTAAAGCTTTCTTGCATACAACCATCTTGATTAGCCTCCGATAGTTCCGGCTCGTTGGATTTCCACTTTCTTAAGTTAAATCCACCGGATTTTAAAAGGTTGGTAAGGTCGATGCGTAATTGTTTTGCTTTTAAAAGTTGATGAGCGCCATGTACCACATCATCCATGTAAAATGAAGTTTCCAGGACTTCGGATGCTGGGCTACTCAGATAATTTGCTTTTTCGTCTGATGCCAACTGTCGTAGGGTCATCATAGCTAAGAAAGGAGCCGCTTTGGTGCCGTATGTGACAGTCGTCAGCTGCCAATCTTTGGTAGGCTCGTGTTCAGAGTCTCGCCAGACGATCCTTTGGAGTTTTTGATCTTGAGGACTTATCCAAATCTGACGAAACATCTTTTCGATATCTGCAGTGACAGCGAATTGATATTGACGCCATTTAATGATAAGAGACTGCAGATCTTGTTGAAGGTTGGGCCCACATTTCATAACATCATTCAAGCTGGATCCCGTTGATGATTTAATAGAGCCGTTGAATACGACCCTGAACTTAGTTGGGGTAGATTCAGCTCGTTCTATCCAGTGATGCGTGAGATAGAAAGCAGGTTGCGTGATTCTTGATACGGCAGCAGGAATCATGTGACCCATTGATTGATATTCGTTGCTAAAAGATTTGTAGCTTTCTTGCATCAACTGATTTTTTTTAAACTTTTCTCTAAAGATTTAAATTGTGCAACAGCTTTGTTTTTTGATAGAGCTAAATTATTTTCGAAATTAGACTGTAAGGGGAGGCGTACCTTTTTTTTTTTTTTTCGTGCGGAAATCCCTTCGGATACCGCCCCCGCTGGAGAACGGGGGTCTCCACGGGGGCGGTTATGTCGGGCTTGAACCGACTAAAACCGCAAGCCGTCTCGGGTCTTAAGACGCCGGTGTGTAAGGTTACCCATAGAGCATATCCCTCGCACCCCGACTGACCCTGGGCCATCTCCGGTTTCGAGATGGCCCCCTAACTTGCTCTCCACTGTGCCATCTGCTAATCAGAGGGACACGTGGAAAGCTTCCGAACAGCCCTCAACAGGGCCGTCCTCGCCTCGGTCGGAGTTGGCCGTAGGCGGCAGCGTCTCTCCCAGATCCCTTCTAATAAAATTAAAGAATAAATATCTGCTCCAAACAGGATATCGACTGGACGGCTGATGTTGAATTCAGGATCGGCTAAAGTAACATGATCCAGATACGACCAATCCGGCTTAGGGATGGAATAGCTTGGCAGATTCTTTACAAGATGTTGCATTATGATGACGGACGTCAGTACGAAATTCGAAGTTATGGTTCCTTAAAACGCATTTAATATTGATAGCCCCTTTGGAGTTGGTTTGCTTCTCGCCTACTCCGGTGATCATTCCATGGCATCTATGGCGAGGTAGTCCTAGCCGTTGAGCTGCATTCTCCGTGATAAGAGAAGTTTGTGATCCCTGATCTATGAGTACACGCAAGTTGATATAAGAGCTATCCTGAGTTTGAACTCTGACTATTGCTGTTGCTAAAAGGATTTCAGGTATTTCAGAATGCATAGACGCGTGTGAACTCCGATTCGACCTTTGTACTGTTTTAGATTGCTCACTAGCGGTCGAAGGTCCGGTTTCGTTGTCATGCAGCGCAAACGCCTCGTGTAATAAAGTATGGTGTGACTGTTTGCACTCACGACAGCGTTTTTCAGAAATACAGTCATTTCCATTATGGCAATAGAGGCAGTTTTCGCATAAATTTAGGTTCTCTGCTGTTTTAAGTTATTGCGTTTATTGACGGGGTCATTGCTCGGAATTTATTGCAATGAAAGATGGCATGATTATTAGTTTTGCAAACTGTACATTTATAATATTTTGCAACAAATACGTTTTTGTCGCTAGAGGATTGCGAAATATTGCATCCGGTCGATGACGATGATGGCTTAAAGTTAGAATTATAACTTTTATGAGGTTTATGATTTTGATTTGATTTAGGCTCTGATTTTCTTTTTGACGTTTCCATGGTCGTAAACGTCTTCTCTAATAATGACAAAAACTCTTCTAGCTTGAGAATTTCCCTTGGTTCCTTTAGAGAAAGTAAATATTCATTAACAGTCTCCGAATCCAATTTTTGGCTCATGAGGTGAACGATAAGAGGATCCCACGAATCTACGCTTACTCCTAAGATCTTGATGGCATTAATAGTTTCTCGGGTATCATCGTGAATTTTCTTGATATGAGGAACTGATTTATATTGGACCACGGGAATGTTAAGGATTTGATCGATAAGAGAACTCATTATCAGCCGTTTATTGTTGTACCGATGATTAAGCAATTAGGACTTGCTTAATCAAGTAGAGTAATTGTCGGAAGAGATCTGTAAGTGTTGGAGGACTCGTTCGGCTTCACCCTTTACCTTTGATTTTAAAAATTGCATTTTCTGAGCATTGGATAAACTTGGATTCGCGTGAATCGTTTCTGTGAAGAGATCTTTGAAGCTGGACCATTGGTGATAGTTTCCAGAGAAAGTAGGGATATCTATCTTAGGGGTAGATTGTTGAAAATGCGAAACAGACCATAGTTTTTTGTTGATAGACTTGACAATAATAATAATATAATAATAATGTTTTATTGCAAAAAAGTGATTGTAGTTACAACGGTAGTACATACAGGGTAGGTCTTACAACTATTTCCGGTTACAATCTAGTGGGTGAAGTTCTGTTTCCCTTGATAGGTTAGTTATTAACTTGTAGTAAGGAGCAACAGTCCCTTTCCCTATGGTTTACTATACATAACAATAATAATAATTGTGCTATAAAGTTTTTGCAAGTTTTAGACTACAATACAATATATACGGAGAAAAAAAAATAAAAAATAATGTTTTTAATAACAAGACTTCATGTATTGGTTTTAAGATCGCGTGTGATATGTGTATGTATTTGTGCGTGTGTGAGTGTGTGTATGTGTGTGTGTGCGATGGTGTATGCGTGTATCCTGTATATATATATATATATATATATATATATATATATATATATATATATATATATATTGTTTTTGTAATAATAATATATATAATCATAATAATAAATGAATGTGGGTAATTGTATATACGTTATATTGTGTGTTCTATTTTACCTATGTATAATTTGTAGCTAACAAGTAATCCTCCGTTTCATCATAGGATTTATTTCGTCGTAAAAGTTCTGAGAATATAGTGTGTAAATAATTATGTAAATATTGATTTGTAATAATCATAATAATAAGTGTATGTGGGTAGTTGTATATAATATAATGTATTCTATTTTAGCTGTTATATAATTTGTACCAAGTATTCTTCCATTTCATCATAGGATTTATTTCGTAAAAAAGATCTAACTATATTCTTACAAGTAAACTGTGTTGAGCCATATATCGGACATGTTAAGTTGATTTTATTATAAAGGTAAGGGCCCAAGTAATAGGCGAAACGCTTAGTGAAACTTTTCCGTGGTTTAGGAATAACGCATATTTTGTCCGTTCGTCGTTTTGTTATTTTTTTGTATGGAGTGTGTCTGTGTTGGAGGAGGATTGTATGGTATATAAATAGTTGTCGTACATTCAGTACATCATAAATATTGTACAATAGGTTAGTCGAGAACATAATAGGCCTAAATGTTGCTATTTTCAAAATGGCTCTGTGTGCCACTTCCAGTGGCATGAGTATTGTCTTTGCTGCACCACCCCAGCAGGAAATACAATACGTGATGATAGACAAGCATAGGGCGTAATATACGTTAAATATAATGGTTTTATTTGCAATATGGCGTAAGGTTTTGAAAACGTACATTAATTTACGGACTCTGACTACGAGAGCATTTATTTGAAGTTTATAGGTCAGATTCTTGTCCAAGATTACGCCTAGATATTTAATATTATCAGCGGAAGATAAGGTGGGGCAGTTACAAGGAGGTTTCGTCAAAATGTTGCAGGAGTGAGCTTTTAAGGTAAGTGGAAATCGTGGCTGCGATATCGAACTAATAGAGTAGGTTACATATTTGGTTTTCTGTGTGTTGAGAGTCAGTGTGTGTGATGAAAGCCAGTCTAATGCTAAGGTAAAACCTACCTGTGCCCTATGTTCCAGTTCCGACCACGTGTCTCCTACAAATGTTAACGCTGTGTCATCTGCGTAACATACAGTTTTTGATTTTGGAATTCTCAAATCACAAAGGTCGTTTATAAATACGAGGAACAGAGTAGGACCGAGAATGCTACCTTGCGGCACGCCATAGTGAATAGGGAGCTCCTCGCTAGTATGACTGTCAATTTTAACCATTTGCGAGCGATTTGTGAGATAACTTCGAAACAACTCCAGCTGTTCCCCTCTGACGCCCATCCGTTCAAGTTTGAGTAGAAGTGGGGCTGCGGGAACCGTGTCAAACGCTTTCGCAAGGTCAAGGAAGATAGTTAAGACCTTTTTATCTTCATTGAGTCTTTGGACGATAAAATTGGTCAATTCATGAATAGCGTCGCAAGTAGACGTTTTTTGACGGAATCCAAATTGTTGTGATGAAATTAAATTATAGTGATCCAAGTAGTAGACCAGTCTTTTATTAATGAGACGTTCGAGTACTTTAGATAGGGCACTCAAGACTGCGATAGGACGGTAATTGTTCGGTAGGCTCCCATCACCCCCCTTGAAAATAGGATGGATTATGGCCTTTTTAAAAGCATCGGGAAAGACAGCAGTGTCGAAACAAAGGTTGAATATGTGGCTTAGGATGGGTGCCAGAGAGACAGAATATCTCTTCAGGATATAGGGTGAGATGCCATCCCACCCGGTAGATGCATCAGCACGCAACGACTCAATGATTGAAATAACTTTAGCTGGGTCAGTATGACTTAGAACGAAAGATGAGCATGGTGTGGGCTTATGTATGAGTTGTGAGGTAATAGCAAGATTTGGAGACTGCTTCTTCAATATGTTGTCCGCTAGGTTTTTGCCAATGTTAACGAAAAAAGAATTTACGTTGTTACATGATTGAGTGTGCGAAGGTGAAGTTCCTAGTAGTAAAACAGAGGAATTCCTAGGTTTGGTTGTATTTATTACTTGTTTTATGGTATCCCATAATAATTTTGGTTTTTTTTGTTTTTTTTTGTTTTTTTGAGAATACTTGTACAATAGCGTCTATAGCGTCTATAACTAATACGTAACACTTCATTTGTTGGAGATTGTTTAGCCTTTTTGTGAAGGGCGTCCCTATGTTGTATGCAGATGCACTAAGCCGGGCGTAATCCACGGTTTCAGTAGTCTTTTTTTTGATGGAACTTTTCGAAGCACTGTGTGTTTTGTGATGGCTGATTTGAGGAGTTCTATGAGGTTATCTGTCACTGTGTTTGGGTTAGATATCGAAAAAAGAGGGTGAAAGTCTATTCGAAGTAATGTCTTGTCTAGGGCCTCGTAGTCAATTTTAGTCGTGGTACGGGTGGTGGTTCTCTTATTATTTAGGTGGTTTATACAGAGCAAGGTAGAGTAGTGGTCAGTAACCGTCGATTCATAGACAAATGTTATGGTTGGGGACTTCGATCTTAGCATTATGTGATCTAAACAGTTTTTATCTCTAGTTGGGTGAGTGTGAGCCGGCAGGAAACCATGAAAGGCGAGGTAGTTCAAGTATTCCGGTGCACGCTCATCAACGCTACTAGGTTTTATATCTACATTTATATCACCCGTTATTACCACTGACTTAAAGCTAGCAAGGGTGGGCAGTAGTGTGTTGAGGGCTGATAAAAAATTGCTGATATTATGACACGAGGGTGAACGGTAGATACATACTATGGCTACATTAGAATTAATTTTAATTAAAATTCCAGAGCCGGATTGATTTAGGTGTAATTCTTCACATATAGCCGATAGTTCAGATTTCACATAAGCAACCACGCCGTCATTTTGATTAATATGTTCAGTGGTTTCAAAAACCGTGTAATTTTGAAGATATGGTGTGTTGGTATTAGTTAGACATGATGACCAACATTCAGTTAAAATCAGCAAGTCAGTGTCAAAAGGAATACGTTGTAAGAGTGTTTGCAAACTTAGAAAATTGCGATTTATCGATCTAATGTTTTGAGTGAAGATTTTTAGGAAATTATTTGGGTGCTTCACATAAGTAGCAGTTTGTTCTGGGGAGCATATTTGAATTTCTGATACGGAGAGTTTATCTATACTATCAATTAAGTCATTACTGTTGTTAATCATTTTTGTAGAGGATGATTTTCATGACGTTAAAAAATGAGAACAAACTTTAAATCGCGCTGTGGTCATAAAAAGGTAGCAAATTAATACTGAACTGTGAAATCGTTGAATTTCAGAATTCCACTCAATGATCTTATCGGAGTAAACTTTATTTACGCATAATTTAAAATTATAGATGATGGGTTTAATATAAACATTACTTGGTCTAGGATGTTTTGGTATGACTAAAGTGTTATTTGAATGAAGGTTGTAATAATATATATATAGTTTATGCTGTGTGTTCTCGTATAATAAGATTTTGATTGTGTAGGTATTGTACTGGTAGTATTTGGGTGTGTTTAGTGTGTGTATGTTTGTATTTAGTATTTTAATAAAAAGATTGGAAATACTAAGTAAAGAAACTAGTTCATAGGTAATATAACAGGTTAGTACAGCTAGTCATACATTGCCTGGCTGGGACAGTTGCTGCAGCTGTTGTTCATTTTTAATGATTATGGCCTGGCTATTTGAGTCCTTTTTTAACATAACCTGTCCGTTTGAAGTCCAACAGAAGCTGTATTGATATGATTTCGCATAGATCCTTGTAAGATGGAACATTTTTTTGGCGTGAGAAGTTAATTGCTCTGTAATGTAGATTGGTAGTTCTTCGGTTGTTTTTATGTCCAAGTGAGAAGAGTTGACCTTGTTCTTAGGGTTTTGTTTGTTGTACTGTTTGATGGCATTCAGAAAACTGGTCTTCAATAGGGTGTTCGAGAACTCCAATGTTACGTTTGAAGTTGGCTTTTCCTTTTTTGAGGGTTGTCTGGCTACATCCCGAATATGAGTGGTGGCTATTTCAATGTTTAACTGTCTCGATAGGTGTATAATCGTATCATATAACATAGATTTGGTTTCAGCCACTCTCTTAGGTACATTGCGCAGTTCCACCGAAGTTTTAATAAGATTACGATCGTGGACTTGAAGTTTTTCCTCCAACGTTGACAGCTTTATTATCATTGTTTGCCGTTCTTTCTCTAAACCAGTTATCTTGGTCTCCAGAGTAGACAGTTAGTCAGATACATACGAGATTGACTTTTCTAACTCGCTGCTGGTTGTTTTAATATCTGCATAGTGGCTTTTTATCTCCATGAAATGGTTTTCCAATTTATCGAGTCGAGTGTTCTGGGTAGTCATAAGGTCATTGATCATCTGCCTGATCTCATTTTTAAAACTATCAGACTCTTCTGCAGGTGTCTCAGGAGATATACACTTACGTTTAGATCGTTGTTTTGAGGATTCGGTTTCATACAATTTTTGAATGTCAGACTCTGATTTTGAGGGTATGGTTTGTTTTGGTGGTGTCCTATGTAGTGATTTTGACATTGTGTTTTATAAGATCAGAAATGCCCCAGATCAAAATTAGTAATAAAAAGCAATAAATGTTACCCGTCAATCGCTATCGCTCGTGTATTGTGGCAAGCGGTCAAGTAGACGACACTGGATGACGCGACGTATGTGGGCGCAGCGTAGCTGTGTTGATAGCTTCGTCTTTGTTGTTGGTGTCTCACTTTCACTCGCACTCCGCGTGCATACACTATGAATGCGTTATGCTTGCCTGGTAGCTGGCGAACTTTTTGGCGTATTATTTTTATGCGAAAAATATATCATTTATTATTTAATTTTAAATTTTATTAGAGATACTCTTATAGAAGATGCGTCTACTCGCTTTCGCGGTCCAAAGGGAGAATGCCAAAGGGACAATGTCCATAAACTTCGGCTCTGTTCGAAAGAAGGGATTTTCGTACTCCGGATTCCGTTGACCTAGCTCGCTATCTAGTTCCCAGTGAAGATTATCAATCAAAGCATCTCATCAGTTTTACTGTTGGTAACCCGATGAAAATTAAATAGGAGACCCAGGCAGGTCCATGGTCCAATCAAAAACTCCTTTGATCAAACCAGCAACCCGGTTTGATCAAAGGAGTTTTTTTCTCGTCCCGCGGTTTAGCCACAATCTCGTAATTTTGAATCGCAGCCTTGATATAGCTGTACCTATCCCCTGTTTGCTCGAAATAATTACTTGTAAAATATGGATGAAACCTAGTACCAATTTCACAAAGCTTCATGTGATTAGTCTGATATTCACTCCAGTAGCCATCTAGAGTGTCTAACCGACGTTTGATGTAGTCTGGCGAATTCCTATCTGAACCGTCTTTCTTAAAGTCCGAATAGAGCTGCTCAATCGCTACTGAGGTTTGGTCTAGTAGCTAGTAAGTCCTCGATGGTTGACATTTTGATAAATGCAAATTAATCAAATAGGTAGTGAAAAGGACAGATCTTACTTGATAGCTTGATACTTGACGTTGACGTAGAGCAGCTTTCGTCCAGGGGTACCTGTTGGTACCTGCTGATATGATAGATGCGCAGCTTTTCCGCGCTGACAGAGATGATAGTTCCACCGCTGATGGATCCTCACTTGTGTCACAGAGCCGAATTGATAACTACGATACACTGCGTCACTTGTGAGGTAATTGTCAGATATAAAAATTAAAAAAAAAGGATGTACGGTCCGCACACCCTAGGTTCTATTATGAGTACAGTAAAATACCGAACTAAATTTTAACTGACTCGATATACTAATAGATAATAAGATATAATAACACGATACACGACAACAGTTGCTGTACGCAGAGAACGCGGTTCGTCGATCGTAGTCGAACATAACATAACATAACATAACTTCACGCCTGTATCCCCGAAGGGGTAGGCAGAGGTGTATTACATACCCACGATTCGCCAGTTATGTTTAGGTCCCAATTTAATAGGGGGCGAGCCTATTGCCATCTACCGGGCACATTATTAAGCGAGCGATAATCAACATTTTTAATACACACATAACTACGAAAAGTCAGAGGTGTGTGCCTGGGGCGACTAGGGATCGAACTCGAGACCTCGTCTCGGCAGTCCGTTACGTACACCACTAGGCTATCATCGCTCGAACGCGAACTGCACTTAAAGTAAATGACATGAATAATGAAATACAATAAATGCGGTGTAAACAATTATTAAAGTAGGGCAATTTACGAGGCTCGTACACCTATCTTCAAGGCCACTACGCAGTTACGTAATCTTCACCGTTCGGTCAAGGACCCTTGTGACCCACTATCTTCAGCTGGAGTTAATCCCCTGCTCATGTGGCTCTGTATACGTAGCACTACTCAAAGAAATATAAAGACCCGCCTTTTGGAACAAAAACGAAATTGCCGCCTCAGCCACTTCGACAAGTCAGCGGTTGCAGAACACACCCAGGAGGATGGGAATCATTCCATCAACTTTCAGAATACGAAGGTTCTACCCACCACTTCACATTTCTACCCATGGCTACTTCGAGAAGCCATCGAAATATTCAAGCATCCCAACCTTTTTAATAGAAAAAACGAAGGTTTTCATATTCAAAAAGATTGATACCCAGCACTGAGAGCCGCTCGTCATCACGGTTCAAACATGACGAAGCCAAAACCATCCCCGGTATCGGGAGGCCACGCCCCTTGCATAGCCTCGACCAATCAGGATCGATCACGTTGTTTCCCCCCTTCAACTGCGCCTATAAATACACCAATGACTCGGGCCTCTACATATCGGATCGCGGTCGCGCTCCTGGAATGAAACGTACCACTACAAGCAAGTTGCCTCCTCGGGTTCGGAGTCCCCCTCGGGTTCCCCGACCACCCCCCAAAAAGCCCTTCTAAGGGCTCCACCGCCTCCAAGGGACCTGTAACCAGTCCCAAGGAGATGTCGACGCCGCCGCTCGCGCTCGAAAGTGCGCCGACCGCTGCCGCATCGAGGTCTTCCGCTCCCCCCCGCGCGCCGCCGGGTGGGTCGAGCGCGCCTCGCGCTGCGCTAGCGAAGGCGCCCGCGTCGCGTGCCAGCTCGAGCTTCGCTCCGCAACCGCCACCGCGCGTTTCGCCCGCCGCGACTCTGCCGTCCGCTACGGTGTTGACGTCGAAGGCGATATGGACGCCGGTAGCGAGGTACCAGAATGCGGCTTTCCCGCGTCAAGACGTCTGCGAGTCTCCAGCCTCGCGCGCGTGGGCTCACGCGCCAAGCGAGGACCTGGAGGGCTCACTCGCATCGATCGAGTCCTTCAGGGACTCGCTTAGGACACCCGCAGACCCGGACACACCGGACCTGCGACTAATTGTCAAGCGTCGCACGAAGCCGACGCTAATGGAGATGGGCCCCGGCACCCGCAGCCCCGACTCCGCCGAGAAGGAGGTGAATTGTCCCAAGACGCGATACTATGCTGCCGAAGCCAGCCGCACCCAAGCGTCACATGTTGACGCTTCCTCCACTGCCGCTGAAACTACATCCGCATTACCCGCAGCCAACCAGGGCAAGAGGTACTCCCCGGTCACCGTGGAGGAGCTGCCTAACTTCGCCCGGCATCTGCGAGAGCTGAAGGCCCAATTGGGAAGACCGGCCATCGTGCGCCCCTACGGGCACGGGCTGCGCTTCATCCCAAAGGGCGGTGAAGAATACCGCCTGCTGCAGGCCTATTTCTCCATACTCAAGAGCCAGGAAGGAGTTGCCTGGCGCACGTACTCTCCCCCCTCGGACAGAGGAGTCAAGGTGGCCATTCGAGGGCTGGCAGTCAATGCCACGCCAGAGGAGATTGCAGTCGATCTTCGCGAGCTGGGATTCGACTCCGAGTACACACGCGCTATTCGGGGTCGCGGCGGACGACTCGGATGCATCTTCCTGGCGGTCCTAAAGAAGACTCGGGGTGTCATCCCAGACATCTACGAGATCAGAGAACTTCTCGGCATACCCGGGATCAGAATCGCCTGGCGCGGGAAGCGGAAACCCGCCCAATGCCACCGCTGCCAGCAATTCCGCCACAGCAGCCATCACTGCCACCGCACGCAGGCCTGCGTACGGTCAACCCGCCATCTGCACCAACTGCAGTGGTGAGCACCCTGCCAACCACTTCCGGTGCCACGTCTTCCGACGCGAGGCCCGGAACAAGAAGGCGGGCACAGCAGCCGTCACTGGCGGACCGCACAGCCGGCCTGCACCGGTGAACCCACAGCCGCTCGGGGAGAGCCAAAAAGGCGCGTCGCTCATGGCGGAAGCAAACGCGCCCTCCACCCGAGGGGCAAACACCGCGGCCTCTTTCGGAGGAAGACGCCGGAGAAGAGGGGGCCGAAGATCCCGCACCAAGATGTTCCTACGACGGAGGAGGAGGCCGCCACACCGGCACCCTCGTCGCGAAACACGCCGTCCATCCCACCGGAGCCCGCCTTGGAGCTGGTGGAGGCGGCGTGGCAGACCGACCCTACTCCCAGCAGGCAGAAGAAGACGCAGACGGCTCCGACTGCGAACGCCCTAGCGACCAGCCCCTCCGCCAAACTAGCGGCAGCGCGGGCACTTGTCGCGGAGCTAACGCAGGCCGACTTTGACTTTGACGAGACCAGCCAGTCGATCCTAGAATGAATAATCGTAACAATGCAGAGTCTGGCGAGGCGCCTTCAGGGCGATCGCCAGTGAAGTAGAAGACGCACGGACGCCGGAGGTCGCAGGAAAGCCGCCGCCCAGTCGCTGGTCACTCGGAGCTAAGCCTTCACTGGGTAACCAGTGATCACACCCGGCTCGAGTCGACCGCTGGTTGGCGTGAAGTCTAGCGGTCTAGAAGATGTCAACCGCAGTGATCGACGAAACGTTTGGAACACAAGTTTCCTATGGACCACGACCACGGAACGAACAGCCCGGAAGCAGTATATTCAACATGCAACGCCGGCCGTGAAAGCCTTAAGATTTATAAGTGGAAGTGGCCCTTTTTTTTTTTTTTTTTAACGTGCGGAAATCCCTTCGGATACCCCCCCGCCGGCCAGGAAAAATATGTCAACTGGGTCCGCGGTCATAGTTCGTGTGAATACAATTGACTGAAGAGCCGACTTTGCTGGTTCAGCGATCATATATCTCTTGGTACCTACCTACCATGGCATCATGGTTATATTCTTACCTGGATTTTTATTAATCAGCAAGTGGTCCATGATATTGACAATCCGCTCTCGCTGTCGATATGCGCTTTCACATTGGTCTACCAAAGTGACTAGTACAGCACAACATGTCAGTAAGCGAACAAAGCTTGACGCTGCTGGGAAATATCCCGAGCTGCCAACTGTCCGCTTCGCGCCCTGAAAATAATAAAGGTATAATGTTAACATATTTTATGACGATTTATAGCTTCATCAACATACTCCGAGCCTTTTCCCAACTAACTGCTTACAATAAATCGCCAGAGGAAACTGAAGAGTAGAATATGTAGGTTTTTTTTTCTTTTTTCGTGCGGAAATCCCTTCGTATACTCCCCCGCCAGCCAGCGGGGGCAGTTATGTCGGGCTTGAACCGACTAAAACCGCACGCCGTCTCGGGTCTTAAAACGCCGGGGTGTAACGTTGCCCATAGAGCATATCCCTCGCAGTACCATAAATGGCGTCCCATGACCAAGCACACGGTCACACAGCTGCCTACTATCTACCTACCTACTTTAAATATTGTAGATATTTTCACAGAACAGTTAAAAGGTTCTGTGGATATTTTGGTCCATGAAGACATTGATAGTAAAATAAAGCATAAGCTATGCTTACTTAACTATTAAGTGTTCACGTTCTAGAATGTGGACAATGCAGATAAACATAATTATTTAGATCTTTTTTTTTTCAAAAAGTAGGTAACACCTACATATTATACATATAAAAATCCAGATCAATGCACATCCATGCATACACAATTTATATTTGCTCTAATTGGGAAACAAACCCGTTCTTTCTTACCCGAGATTCCTCGGAACTTATAGTTATTGAGCTGAGTGAGACGAAGTCGAGCGAAAGCTCCTCATACCAGACTTCAGGATTTTCTTTGTCACAGGTCTCCTCCTAAACTACTAATCCAATCAGAACCAAATTTGGCATGATTAAAGAGGTCAATCAGAGGAAGGTTTATGGATATATTTTGAAAAAATTAATGCTACCACAGAGGAATGATCACCGTTAAAAAAATTCCAGATGGAATTACATAATAACCGCTCGAGACACTGTGACCAAACTTTACACGCTCAGAACGCATGTCTAGAGTTGTGACTTTCAAAAAGAATTTTCAAAATCGGACTTGCCACGGAGGAATGATCACTGTTCAAAATTTTCAAAATCTGATTCACGATGTCTCAATCAGCTCAACATTGCAAGCAGCGATTCGCCTTGCAGACCTAGTTATCTTGAGATCTATTACCTACCTGAGTTCCTAAAATAATCCTGACTGATATATTCAATAGTTTTACCATATCTGACAGCATACTCAAAGTATTCAATAGTATCTGAAAAGAAAATATGAAAGATATTAATGTAAGTATCTATATTTTTTGAAAGTGAAACATTGAATACCTACCAGTTAGGCACTAAAAGTAAGGCCAACGAGACGAGATAAGAAGTGTAAACAATGGGACCGCTACTGAGTTACATTGCGATAGCTAGCGATCATTATCTCTGTCCTTATCACACGTACGAAGCAATGGCGTCACTCGCGCGACGACAGCTGTCGTTGTGTGTTTCGTGGTTCAGGAAAGCACTCAGTACAGCAGTGTTGTAAACTGTTGGTCTATGATTGATTGGTTGGTTGGTATAATAAGTCAACGATTTTGACAAAAATGCCATACGAAAGAAAGTTCACAACTTTTTTCTGAAAGGTGAATTACCCACATTAAAAATAGTACTCCAAGCGGTGAAAGATGAAGAATTGCCTAATTTTAAGTGATCGACATTTCAAAAAATAATTTGAAAATTAAGTACATAAAAGGACAGAGAAACAATGCCTTAATAGACAGAGACGACATTATATTATGGTGAATGAATTATTTAAGAAAGATCAAAAAATTCTATTATATTCTATATTCTATATGGATGAAATGAAATGAAAGTTTATTTGTCAGGATATGGGTGAGTGGGTACAGAAATTTTAGATGTTTGCATTTTAGGTGCAAGCCATACTCTACCACTGTGTGGCGTACAAAAATATGTCTTACCATTAAAATTAATTTATTCGATAGTCAAAATTACCATATACATTATCATGCAAAAAAAAAGACAATTATCACAATTTACCATTATTTAAAAATTTGTCAATAGTATAAGAACATTTATCCATTAGTAGTGTAAACAGTTTTCTTTTAAATGCATTGATCGTATTAATTTCTTTGAGGCTATTTGGTAACTTATTATAAATATGTATTGCCATACAATATACATTTTTACTAAAAACATTCACTCTTTGCTTAGGAATACGAAGCGTACTGCGTACGAAGACACGAATCTCGAAAATATACAGACTAGGCAGTGGTAGTATATTGTACTTTTTAAAATATTCCTTACAACTGTCTGTTTGCTGTAAACCAAATATTGCTCGTATACATTTTTTCTGAACAATGAATGCTCTGTTGGCCTCTACTGAATTGCCCCATATTATGAGTGCATATCTTAATTTTGACGAGACATATCCGTGATATGCATTGAGAGCAGTTTCTATACTTGATATTTGGCTCAAGCGATATAGTGCATAAACAAACCTCTCCAAACTTAGGCAAATATTTTCTATATGCTGTTTCCAGTTACAGTGTTTGTCAATAGTAATGACTATTTTATCTTTATTATTGTACATTAAGCTTAATAGGTTTGCAATTATAAGACTGAAATTGTACCATATGTGTCTTATTAAAATTAACTTTTAAGTAATTATAATCCAACCAATTAACTATATTATCCAACGCTTTGTTCACCTTATGCTCTAGGTAATTTTTATTGTTGTCTTCTAGAATTAAAGTAATGTCATCAGCGTATAGTACGCAGTTATGTTCAGTCACATCAGGTAAGTTGTTTATGTACAAAATAAACAACAAGGGGCCAAGGATACTCCCTTGCGGTACTCCAGAACTATTTTATAATTTAAAATCTGACCTGGCGGATAAATTGTATTTTCCGGATATGCTAAGTATTTCTACACATTGACAGCGATTTTCTAGGTAGCTCCTAGGTGGCCTCCTCCGAGGCCTGTGAAAACACATAGCCTCGGATTTGTGGAAAGCCACCTCGAGTCCCAGCCGCCGTATTCGACCCACGACTTGAGCAACCCGTGCCGTGGCCTTTAGTGCCGCGCTTCGATACGTTGCTCCCCGCGTCATAACGAGGGTGTCGTCAGCATAACAAATTATGCTGACACTATCGAGCAACGTACCGCGCAGCACCCAGTCGTATCCGATGTTCCACAGGAGTGGCCCTAGGACCGACCCCTGTGGAACACCGCACGACACTTCGCGCTGCCCTGGCCCTAGCCAGCTCGGGTAAACTATGGTTCTCTCGGATAGGTATGCCTCGACAATGCGGCGGAGGTAGGAAAGCACTCCGTGATACGCGAGAGCCCCCGTAACGCAGCTCCAGGGTAGGGTGTTGAAGGCGTTGGCGATGTCGAGAGACACCGCCACCACCACCCCTCCCCGCGAGACTACTTCCTCCGCCAGGCGCCTAACGCGCATGATCGCTTCCACGGTGGAGCGACCCCGGCGGAAACCGAACTGTGGGCCTACCGCCCAAGTGTCGTCGATATCACAGCCGTCGAAATGTTGCGCTGGTCAAGGTCGACGGCCATTTTGTACCGCCCCATTGATAATCGATGCCGGCGCGGCGTAAGAATGAATGAAACGCTGTTTTTGACAGTTAAATAGCTGCCGCCTAAAAAAATTCAAATCTACGGCGTCGCTTTCACTTCACTTTCACTCACTTCACACAATGAGCTGTCGTTTTGAATATTATTTTCTTTTCCGACGGTTGATTACGATGCCGATTGCACCTAACACTGGGCTACTATGGCTTTTATGGGTGCGACTGCCGACGAGTGGATTCTGCCGTCCTATTGTACCTAACACTGGGCTACTATGGCTTTTATGGGGGCGACTGCCGACGAGTGGTTTCTGCCCTCCTATTGCACCTAACAATGGGCTACTATGGCTTTTATGGGGGCGACTGGGTTCTGCCCTCCTATTGTACCTAACACTGGGCTACTATGGCTTTTATGGGGGCGACTCGGTTCTGCCCTCCTATTGTACCTAACACTGGGCTACTACGGCTTTTATGGGGGCGACTGGGTTCTGCCCTCCTATTGTACCTAACACTGGGCTACTATGGCTTTTATGGGGGCGACTGGGTTCTGCCCTCCTATTGCACCTAACACTGGGCTACTATGGCTTTTATGGGGGCGACTGGGTTCTGCCCTCCTATTGTACCTAACACTGGGCCACTATGGCTTTTATGGGGGCGACTGGGTTCTACCCTCCTATTGTACCTAACACTGGGCCACTATGGCTTTTATGGGGGCGACTGGGTTCTGCCCTCCTATTGTACCTAACACTGGGCTACTATGGCTTTTATGGGGGCGACTGGGTTCTGCCCTCCTATTGCACCTAACACTGGGCTACTATGGCTTTTATGGGGGTGACTGGGTTCTGCTCTCCTATTGCACCTAACACTGGGCTACTATGGCATTTATGGGTGCGACTGGGTTCTGCTCTCCTATTGCACCTAACACGGGGCCACTATGGCTTTTATGGGGGCGACTGGGTTCTGCCCTCCTATTGTACCTAACACTGGGCCACTATGGCTTTTATGGGGGCGACTGGGTTCTGCCCTCCTATTATACCTAACACTGGGCTACAATGGCTTTTATGGGGGCGACTGGGTTCTGCCCTCCTATTGCACCTAACACTGGGCTACTATGGCTTTTATGGGGGTGACTGGGTTCTGCTCTCCTATTGCACCTAACACTGGGCTACTATGGCATTTATGGGTGCGACTGGGTTCTGCTCTCCTATTGCACCTAACACTGGGCTACTATGGCTTTTATGGGGGCGACTGGGTTCTGCCCTCCTATTGCACCTAACACTGGGCTACTATGGCTTTTATGGGGGCGACTGTGGTTCTGTACCTGCGACTACTTAAAACACTCTTTAATCTTTACCTTACCTACTTAAACATTTATGCTGTGTTGTTTGTTGTTTTCGTATGTTTCAGAAAGAAGGAATAAGCGATGGAGTTGGAGGACGAAATTCCATCGTCGGCAGTCGCCCCCATAAAAGCCATAGTAGCCCAGTGTTAGGTGCAATAGAAGGGCAGAACCCAGTCGCCCCCATAAAAGCCATAGTAGCCCAGTGTTAGGTACAATAGGAGGGCAGAACCCAGTCGCCCCCATAAAAGCCATAGTAGCCCAGTGTTAGGTTACAATAGGAGGGCAGAACCCAGTCGCCCCATAAAAGCCATAGTAGCCCAGTGTTAGGTGCAATAGGAGGGCAGAACCCACTCGTCGGCAGTCGCCCCAATAAAAGCCATAGTAGCCCAGTGTTAGGTGCAATAGAACAGCAGAACCCACTCGTCGGCAGTCGCACCCATAAAAGCCATAGTAGCCCAGTGTTAGGTGCAATCGGCATCGTAATCAACCTTCGGAAAAGAAAATAATATTCAAAACGACAGCTCATGAGACGCGGTCGATTAGAATTTTTTTAGGCGGCAGCTATTTAACTGTCAAAAACAGCGTTTCATTCATTCTTACGCCGCGCCGGGATCGATTATCAATGGGGCGGTACAAAATGGCCGTCGACCTTGACCAGCGCAACATTTCGACGGCTGTGATATCGACGACACTTGGGCGGTAGGCCCACTGGTTGTACGCCAGGTCTGGCCCCACGTTCGTCAGATGCTCGACGAGGCGCTCTACAATAATCCGCTCAAAGAGCTTGCACACCTCGTCGAGTAACACGATCGGCCGGTAACTGGATGGCTGATCCGCCGGCCGCCCCGCCTTCCGGATAAGGACTAGTTTCCTCGTCTTCCACGCTTTTAGAAACTGGCCCCTTTCGAGGCATGCGCTAAAGAGCACCACCAGTCGAGGTCCTAGTTCCTAATGGGCCAGGACCCATGCTCGGCCTGGAATGCCGTCGGGTCCGGGGGCAGTGCTTTTCCGAGCTTTGAGCCGGAGTACTGTTACCCCTAGTTCGCTCTCCCTGACTTTGGGCACATCGCTCTCGCTATTCTCAGCGTCAGGCGCCTGAGGCGGAGCCATTCGCTGAGGAACATGCTCTTCCGCTCTCGCTGGGAACAGGGAGCTCAGGATCCCCTCCAGCCGCTCTAGCTGGAGGCTCTGGGTCAGTAGGGGCGCCCTTGGGCGGATTTTGCCCCCGACCGCAAGGTAAGGGCACCCCCATGGGTTCTGCTCCAGAGACTCTAGAAGCTCTTCGCGGGCCCGCCGTTCGGCCTGCTTTATTGCTACCTGCAGGATCCTCTTGGCCCCCTTGTACGCCTCATATAGCTCCGCCTCTCGGGCTGCCGCATCGTCTGGGTGGCGACGCCTCCGGCGCAGATATGCGACATGGCTCTCCTGAACCATTCGGCCCCTGCGTCGACATCGGCACGCCTAGCCGGTGACGGAATCCAGGCCTGCACTATGGATGCCTCCAGGAGAGCCTCCCGATTCAGGCGTCTGAGCGCCCAACGTGGATCCGGGGGATTCGCGATTGTCGGCGGCAGGTTAGGTGGAGGGGAGACGTTGAACCGAATGTACATATAGTTAGACGACGTCTCCTCCTCCTCGACCACGCGCCAACCCTGGACGCGGCGGGCGAGAGCAGGGGTCGCGAATGCAACATCCACGACCGAACTGAGCCCCCGCCGCTCCTAGGTGGCGGCACTCCCCCGATTGAGGACCTCTAGGCCACAGGTGTTGGCCCAGTCCTCCAAAACTCGCACCTTGGCATTGGTTTCCCGGGAGCCCCAAGCCAGAGACCAGGCGTTGATCAACATACCCCTTGCATAATATTATTATTTTTGTTTTAGTACAAGTGTTTTTTTTTAATAAAACCTTGTTTTTGAAAAAGCTTTTTACTGGGTAATTATTTAATTTGATTTAATACTTAGCGAGGGGTCCATCTCGAATCCGGAGATGGCCCAGGGTCAGTCGGGGTGCGAGGGATATGCTCTATGGGCAACCTTACACCCCGGCGTCTGTAGACCCGAGATGGCGTGCGGTTTTAGTAGGTACCTACTCCACAATAATCATAGAGTAATTAAAACTTTTGGGGGCAATTGTAGTAGGGATATGCCCTATGGGCAACCTTACACCCCGGCGTTTGAAGACCCGAGACGGCGTGCGGTTTTAGTCGGTTCAAGCTCGACATAACCGCCCCAGCTGGCCGGCGGGGGCGTATCCGAAGGGATTTCCGCACGAAAAAAAAGAAAAAGAAAAAAAGAGGTACCTAGTTACTTAAGTGTGACATAAAAGGGAAAACTACACAACTGAAACATTAAAAATAAATCAAGCGTGTTTTTTAGTTTTTTAAACTATTATTTATTTCCTACTTTTTAGTTTTGTTTATTCATAAATAAATTAACACGCTGCTGTTGCCACCTATTTCAGAGTTTATAATGTGACATTATTCGCTACTACGTGATACAAAGTTGACGGGATAGATGGCGCTGTTTTCAAATATATACAGAGCTGTCAGTAAATATTTCGCGAATTCATTAGTTCAAATTATTTGCAAAATGAAAAATGGAATAATTTTATCAAATTAGTGTATTGTCATCGGTCCTCGATAAATCTACAAAGTTTGAACGTAATCTGACCGTTTAAAGTGGATCAATCGCGCCTAAAGGAGTCGGTTACAAACAAACATACAAACGTACAAACAAACATACAGGTGAAGCTAATAAAAAGCGTATAATAAACATTATTCACTTAAAATAAATAAAGCCCAGTGAAATCGAAACAACACACAATACAAAAAAGGCCCAAAATTTTAAGCTAAACGTGATAGAAAGTTTCAGGATACCAAATAATAAATAATGTGAGCAAGAAGAAATATAAAACTTACTCTGAACCCGTAAATTTTATTGATAAAGGCCACTTGTTCTGTCAGTAATAAATAACAACTTGTAATTGACTTTAAAATTGTAGCGTTGTTCCAGTCATCTCGAAAAACATGAAATGACGCTATTCCATTCTTCGTGTACAACCAGCTCTTATTGTTTACACAGTCCACTGTCATAATACTTGACCCAGCACCGGCAGAGGAATAGCATGTTATCATTACATCACCAATGATTCTTAATCTAACTTCGATCTGTATTACATGAGCTATCAAATCTAGTGTTGTTAACATTTTTATCACAATAAAAAGGTACGATACTGAGTGAAAAAGTGGAGTAAACCATCCAAAAGTCAGGGCCCAAGATCCAAAATCAAATAAGGAGCTTACTCCCCAAATAATTAAGAAAAATGCCATCCTCTTCAGGAGTTTTTTTTTCATGTCAGAAAAACAAGTAACGTTTAGAATATTATCAATACATATGTATTGTTTAAAGTATTCCACACAAACATGCCTTCCGTACTTGTAAACAAAATATAAATCAACCACATATTGACAATAATCGTAGATTATTTGTGCAGCATCTGTTAATTTTATCGACTGTTCCATTGAGGGGTAGGCATATTTTATTTTGTAACCCAGGCTAAAGAAATTTAGACATCCAAGTATTGCAGCTGTTATAATGGTTTTTATCAAAACAAAAATAGAGTTGCAATATCTCTCTTCTATATTGCCATTTAAGCAAAATAGTTTTAGTATCCAAATCAAAGGTAACATTGCGTTATACGTTTTTCTATCTCTGTTTTCCATTGTTACATCACCAACTTCCATGATAGCCAAAAAAAATTATAATCTCACTGGTTCCTTACGTTCGTATATTTTTTTCTGATTAAGTAAAACTTCGCCGTTAAAGACGGCCACTCTACTGAAAAGCAAAGGGCCAATCGTGTTTTATTCAATAAAAGTAAGTCAATAATCGCCATTGCGTCTCATTACCCCATGAATATACAATGAGGATAAGTAATGAAACGATATAGTATACCTACGTCCTATAAATTATAGGACGTATGCTATAATACAGATATATGTAGCTCCAAAGTACCTACCTACCTAATAATATAGTAAAGAGAATGTGAATTGCCGCGGTGGCGTTTTTTCATGGTACTCACCAGTAGAAACTCAATATAATGCTATTGCTTAATTGCTGTCTCATTAAAGTGAGTACATTTGTCCAGATGCACTCATCCCACTTTCGGGGCGGAACCGGAAAGAGGATGAGTGCACCCTCTCCGTCACCCTCTTTCCATTTCCGTGAAGAATCATATCAAAATAAGCAAAATATATGGAAGCGGAAAGAAACAGAGAGAAACGAAATTAAATAACTTTATTTTTTATTATTAAACCTTCTATAATCTAGGGGCCTAGGGAGCTCAGGATATAGGACGCATGACCATAATTTTTGTTATTTTATGATCGAAGATATCTAATTCTAACTTTGAATGTAGTTGGAGTCACGAATAAAACTTGTATTAATAAATAATAACTCCCTTACTATTACATAAAATTGAGTGGGAAATGTTTACCAACAGGCTGTTCATTATTTTCCTACTTCAGCTAATGGTATTAATTAGATAATAATCAAGCAGAGGCGTATCGAACATAGGTATTCATTTATTAAAGTTAATCTATGTATCTTAATTAACCGACTTCAAAAAGTGTAACAGTAGATTTCAGAAAAAGGTGTAATTGTAGTTAGCGCCATCTGTGGACACAGTAGCAACTACTGCGAATGCCTCGATGTGGCTGACTTTAGTCTTGATTCGGCTAATCAACGTCAGATGGCATGAGTTATGCGTTATACTCATTACTTTTTCATCAATTCATTCTCATAGAATTTTCGAGTTAAGTTTCATCATGTGAACGATTCTAGCAAGATCCAGAATTAATCTCATTTATAAGGATGTTCGCAGTGGCCCTAAGATTCATTGTTGTTTGAGAAGTCACTAAGAGTGTCCATATTTATTGTGATATTTGTTGTAAGTGAGGAAACTATAATACCCGATTTGGAGGTTAGATTGTGTTGGTGCCCAGATTTGAACTGGTAAGTTATTTTATTCCATTGCTGTCAGTGTATTCTCATAATGGGGATTTGTTAGTGATAAAAGTTGTATATCTTGATCGCAGGGTCGCTAGGTCTCGGAACGAACCTTTACAAACAATTCAGACGGCAGTGACTCTGAGGTTGTCAATAGCTGAGGCCTGGATACGTAGATATTGGGAACGCAGATCTCAAGTGACGCTCCGGGATCTGTTCTGCCGGAGCACAACCACTGGGGGCCCCGCCGTGACTCGGGATCAATAAGGTCAAGCAATCGTTTATTGTAATTGTGGTTTTATTGCATTACTGCTGACCGGCGCTAGGCTTATGTACTATTACTGAGCTGTGCCACTACTGACTGGCACCTGGTGAGAATCACCTCTGTGTACTGATTTGATTACATATCTACATATGAGTGTACCTGTACCTGTGTTATGTTGTATCCTGCTGTGTAACTTATTCTATATATCTGTCTGTGTGCTGTGACCTATCACTACTCTCAAGCCTATCTCTTTGTACCTTAACTTATATGTACAGTGTGTTTTTTTTAACCGGGACAGTATGGGGAAATCCGAAACCATAGAAGATATAGGGAAATGAGCTAGGAACCATTTATTCTTTTTTTGTGAAAAAAAAATTTGATATAGAAATTTTTTTGGTCAAGCGTGAGTTGTCCACAGAAATGAGTCATTTTGAAAAAAAAATTTTTTGATGCGGTTCGACTCATTTTCATACAGGGAATATTTCATTGTATTGGAAGAAAAAAATCTGAGCAGCAGAAGTTAGTCAAATTTAATCAAATGTTTCTCATGCAATTTTTGTACTTAATACTAATTTTTACCAACTTTAATAAAACTATTAACGCAACAAATGTTCAATATGATCTCCCTCTTGCTGAATACAGATACGAGCACGTTTTAGTACACCTCTTGTTGCCTTAGCCAAGGACATGTGATTAATGTTGTTCAAGTGATAAAGGACTGCCTCTTTTAATTCTTGTACAGTATTGTATCGAAATTCATACACTCGACCCTTCAGGTGGCCCCATATAAAAAAGTCCATCGGCGTCATGTCGGGTGAACGTGGTGGCCATTTAATAGGACCATGTGTACCCATCCAACGACCAGGAAAATGTTCATCTAAAAACCGTTTACTTGCTGTGCTATTATGTGCAGGTGCACCATCTTGTTGGTAAATGACACTATTTAAATTACTTAAGGGAATGCTATCATCCACTTTATTTATGACCATATTCAATATCTGTTGATATTTCTCACTATTCAACGTTCCGTGGTAAATCTTAATAGCAAAGATTTTATTATGTAATACCGCACACCAGCAATTAAACGAAAAGCGGACTTGGTTATGGGTCTCTGTAGTTCTAAGTGAGTGAACTAACCTGTTGCATGAGAAACATTTTATTAAATTTGACTAACTTCTGCTGCTCAGATTTTTTCTTCCAATACAATGAAATATTCCCTGTATGAAACTGAGTCGATCCGCATCAAAAAATATTTTTTTCAAAATAAGTCATTTCTGTGGACAACTCACGCTTGACCAAAAAAATTTCTATATCAATTTTTTTTTCACAATAAAAGAATAAATGGTTCCTAAGGCCGTTTCCCTGTATCTTCTATGGTTTCGGATTTCCCCATACTGTCCCAGTTAAAAAAAACACAGTGTATATTCTGTATCTATGTATCTCAGTTTCCTCTGAATATATATCTGTATTTTTATATAGTATCTTCTAAATATATGTATGCCAACTTGTGAGTATTTTTCATTGGAGATCAGCTGACCCATGCACCACCTAGAACCACACCAGGCCTCCTTCACTCCATATACTTGCGCGCTATAATTACCTACCGCCCGGCCGAGCGGCCTCGGGCCGTTTGCGGACCAAATTTCGCTAGCGAAGCGCACGCACGCTGTTTAATTTTATCAAATCAAGTAAAAGAAGGGATAAACACCTAATATTTTTCCATTTACCTGTCAATGAAGAAAGGTAAGTGATAAACTATACTGTTTTTTGTCGTTTCAAAATTATTTTTAATAGGTCTAGGCTAGATGATACATGATTAGCTTGCCTTTCAGACACTGTCATATTACATATTTTTGTTACATAGAAACGTCATACTTACCTTAAACACTATTTTAACAACGTTTAAAATGCTATTATTATTAAAATAAAATTGTGATAATATTTGACGGACAGTCGCGCAAACCTACCTACCTACCTACCTACGAAACTTGCAACACAAGTCGCGCGGCGCGGATACTTGTCTCAACTTGTCGCGCTGTTAGCATAAACAAACAAACAGGATGATTCGGTTTTATGCGATTTGTAAAAAATATATAAGTAAATGTTTATGTAAAGAAAAATTAATTTAAAGATGTTTGAAGTTATTAAAAATAATTATATTGCAAAGGGTTCATTTTCCATGATATCGTCAAATAATTCTTGAGCTCGCCCCGTGTTATAGTTATTAATAAATTGATAAATGTTAATAATCATTCAATGTATTTATTAGTATTATTTATTCATAATATTAAATTTTAGGATTGCCTAGTTTGGGATCTATTATAAATTCGTCATGTCTGTGTGTCTGTCCGTCTGTCTTATCTAGGTACCCATCTCCTTCCTTAGACCTGTCCAATTTTTTTATTATTTTTTATTTTTTTAGGCATGAAACATGGGCTAAATTGATTGGCAGGCCCGATTTAGCAAGGCCAGACACCAAGCCAAGAAGTCATTATGTGTGTTGTCTTTATTTTGAAAAGTCGGTGATTATTCATAAACCACAATTACAATTTGACGTTTTGCCTACAAAACTGCTGCCATCTCTAACAACTACTTCAAGTGCCAGTACTGAACCAGAATCTAAGGAAATATCGACACAAACCAAATATTCGAATATTAATATACTATCAACCATTACCATCAAAGGCCCAGATACAAAATTTATTAAATTCAGGATTTTTCTACATTAAAATTTCAAAACCGAGAATTTAGAAAGGGTAAGAAATTTATGAAAAATGATATAAAATAAAACACATGAAACTTTTAAAGATTTTTTATTTATTTTACCTACACACTGACCTCTATAATTATGTTTTATCTAGATGTATTGCACAGTCAGCACCAATTTATAAAAAAATATTTTGTAAACGATACAATTTTAAACTAGGTACCACCTATAGTCAGAAGTAGTCAGAATATATTCACAGTTATTAATAACAGACACAAAAAGTTATGTTAAATAAATTTTATCAAAGAGGCAGCCCTGCGATTGCTGTGGGATCGCGCGGTGCGAAGCAATCTCAACTGTACGCTTAAGCATTTAGGTACATTTTAGCATGCAGTGGTTGCTGACGCGACGGAGTAGTCTATTATAGCAGTAGGTATTGGAATTTTTCTACTGAGTAAAGTATCTGTTACGTAGTAACTATTTAGTAATCTGTGACCTCACTGACAAGGCGCCCTGGGATTAAGACCTCATTCGCTCACCTGGTCTAGCCGGTGAGTAACCATTATAAGCAAATTAGTTACAAAAGGAGGAGGCTCTCAATTCATTTTGTTTTTTTTTTCACGGATGAACACCGATTACGTTGAGATTTATGATATATTCGCCTATAATGTCTAAATGGGTTCGCAGTTCAGTATACAAGTTCGATGTATATGTCCGTCGCTTATAAATCGACTTTAAAAATTGTTCCAACATCGGGTTTATTTTAACTCTCGGGTGCGGGTGGTGCCATAAGAATTAAGTAACGGTCACTATACTCTCTACCTAAAGGGAGAAATAAGTAAAATTTTAGAAAAATAAAACTCAACTTCATAAAGTGACCAAGTAACATAATTTTTTTTAAATTTTTTATATTTGAGTTGATTGAATGAAAGGTAAATTGCAGTTTACGATTTATGACGTATTAAAAAAACTATGTACTTACTAGATCTCGTTCAAACCAATTATCGTTGGAAGTTTATGTATGTATGTATGGAAGGTAATGTATATCATTTTTTTTTTTTAGTTATATCATTCTCTTATTTTAGAAGTTACAGGGGGGGGGGGACACATTTTATCACTTTGGAAGTGTCTCTCGCGCAAACTATTCAGTTTAGAAAATAATGATATTAGAAACCTCAATATCATTTTTGAAGACCTATCCATAGATACCACACAAGTATGGGTTTGAAGAATGCTTAACGACCTCCGTCCTCCATGAGCGCAGGCCTGGAGGTGGCAGGTGAGGCCGCCTATCACTCCAGCAGAAGCAGGCCGGGACGGTGGGGCAACTAGCGCTCCTCCCCCAAACCGGGGCAATACGGGGACACCGTGGTTCCCCACGGTGTGACACCGTGGGGAACCACGGTGTCCCCGAGCGGGCCATCTCGAAACTGGAGATGGCCCAGACTCAGTCGGGGTGCGAGGGATATGTTCTATGGGCAACATTACACCCCGGCGTCTTAAGACCCGAGACGGCGTGCGGTTTTAGTCGGTTCACGCCCGACATAAACACCCCGCTGGCCGGCGGGGGGGAATCCGAAGGGATTTCCGCACGAGAAAAAATAAAAAGTACATTTTCCTCAGTCGGGGTGCGAGGGATATGCTCTATGGGCAACCTTACACCCCGGCGTTTTAAGACCCGAGACGCCGTGCGGTTTTAGTCGGTTCACGCCCGACATAACCGCCCCCGCTGACCGGCGGGGGGGTATCCGAAGGGATTTCCGCACGAAAAAAAAGATACATTTTCCTTTCCTTTTTTTAAACTAGCTGTAGCCTGCAGCTCCTGCTCCAGCATCCTGTTCTTGCTGCCCATTGGAACCTATTCCAGGGATACACTACGTGTTGCACACGTGTAACAATCGGGTTACTGATTACGGCAATATTTACTCATTACTTTACTTATTAGTAATATATATATTACTTATTGCTGTTATTTATTGGTGAAAATGAGGTACACTTTATTAATTGGATACTGTGTCAATGAATAACAAATATATATCTTTCTTTGACGACATTTATTGGAAACTAAAATAAGAACTATCACACATCGCTTTATGCCAGGTATTGGATCTAATAAGGCCGCTAGTATCAAATAAAGAACGTCGAAGAAATGTTCAGAATTGTTATTTTCAATTTGAATACTTTGTTGAAAGTTTACGCGAAAACTGCCTATACTCCTTACAATATAGCTTGAACTCTGTGATAGCTATCACTTGTACTGTGACCACGTAGTCCGTATTTTTGTCGATAAAACTCTTTACTTTTTAAATAGTGATTTTACATTGTAATTGACTGTTTTATAAATAAACGTGTTTATTTTATTACCAATAAGTATTTATTCATTATAGTATTATTATTTTCTCTGAAAAAATAAATATTTTAAGTGGTTTATAATACTAAATTACCTCAATTTATGTATTTTATAACCTATCTGTATGTTGTACCTAATTCTAAAAAAATATTTAAAGTTTTATACGGGTACATACTGTATTCGTTTTATTTCATTTATAAATAATTAAATAAGGATTGGTTTTCGATTTACGTTTAGCGATAAGCTTTTCCTCAGTTCAGTATAATCTTGCACTTGCGTAAGCGACCTATTTTGTAAAACGATTACTTACATTTTAGGTGTGAATTTGTATATCTTATAATATAATGTAGGTATTGCGGTTTGCGTTACTTCAATTGCGGTAACACTGCACGTAAAGAATAATAATATAGGTGATACAAAATAAAATTGTAAACATGACGCTTGTTTAAAGTTACTTCGTCGGTTTCGTAACCCTCTGTCACAGAGATTAAGCTATATTGAATAGAATATATGTAGGTACTTATTGAATTGAAATCCATCCATCTTGTCAGTATCATTCAGTGATTTCTCTGTTAGGTGGAAAGGACCAGCTCCCCGGGGCTAACGACGATGAGAGTCCACGGGCAGGTGCCACGGGTACCTTCTAGATTGCTTCGTCAAATTTAACTTAAATCGAGCTGAATATACCATGACGAAATTATAACCATCCTGTAGATTTAATTATCCTATTCTTTTCATGGTAGCCTGCCTGAATGATGAAATGGATAATAATGAACGTGAATTGTTTATTAATCAATTAATCAAATGAAAGTGCTTACAACACGAACTGTGAATTACACGTTCTGTACTAATAAAATACTTAGTAATAAAAATAATAAATACACGCACGAAACAAATCCGAATCTGAAACTATGAGGAATACTTACCGAAAAGTAGGTCGGCCATTCTCCGACTAGTAATTTTTACGTGTCCGAGCTTGTATAAGCCCTAACATTAATCGATTTAATCATGTAAATATTTTGACATGACATCGTCTTATAATTCGATGGAGCCGGCTGCACTCACGAAAAAATGAGGCGTTCCATTTAAGGCTTGAAGTGCAAGCGAGAGCGCGGAACGCGCGACAAAGAGGCACAATCGGCCTCCGCGTTCGGCAGCGTTCGACATCTGTCTCAGGCTTGAAGTGCAAGCGAGAGCGCGGAACGAGCGACAAAGAGGCACAATCGGCCTCTGCGTTCGGCAGCGTTCGACATCTGTCTCTCTCCTACTTGAATGAGCGATGCGTCCGCGTGGACAGCTGCTATACAATAATACATTTACATGTTTTCGTCAAGTATGAAGTGCAGTGAATTCTTATAACCGATCTTAGTGGTTAAACAAATAAACTTAAAATTTCCTTTTGAAAAATGCAACCATTCCATCAGTATTTTCTTATGACGTTGTCACGTTCAACTATCGTCAGTAAACCGGCTTTACAGACAACCGATTTTTTTATATGTTAGAATTCATATCTAGCTGGAAACAAAAACACTGGCTTCTGTTTTAAGTAGATAAGGCTAAATAATTAAATATCTGTTTGAAGAACCTATGTTCTCTAATTACCGTGACATGTCCGCACACCAACTTAATGTTAAAACATGCGGGTAATTTTTGTAACGTGCAGACTTACTTCGATCCATTGAACGTTTTAAGCACTATTTAGCCAAGTGTATTGCATAAGAAAATATGGACACAATAGATCCAGTCTGTAAGTAATTATCATTAAGTAACTGCATGTCCGAGCGAAAATTATAATTGCCGTGACATCTTCTGTTCTTTGGTGCATATCCCTAAATAATAATATTTGAAACATCAGTACCACACGAGTCGCGAGCCCTCAATGTGTGCCGCTGCCCATTACTAGTTGCACTTCTCCAATGTTAGTGCAAGGATTGTCGTCGCAGCACCGCGTGACACTCACCGGGCCCACTAGTGCTGCGACCACAATCCCCCTGCCCGGCTATGCACTTGCTGACCCCTGAACGCAGGGTTTTTCGCAATCGTGCACGGTGGTACCCACCCGGCCGAATTTTGTGACAAATTTGTGTCATCAAATTTCTACCACCAGTAAAATAATACCGTAATAATTACCGTAGCCTTGGTTAAAAACTTTACTAATTACCTTTGTACTTGTTTTGATATTTTTTTTAAGTTATACTCTAGTTGTTGTTTTAAACAGAGACTGTACTTTGGCCTCCGTATATTTTAATAAGCAAGTATTTGCATACTGTGCAGGTCTTCGAAATTTACAAGAAAATTTATCGTTTTCTAATAACCGTATACTAATTACTATGTTTTTATAATTACCATTGTATGAAAAGTTGTTAACTTACTGTATACGTGACGTCATACCAAGGGATATTTTTTCTGCGGTATCATTATGTACCATTGTCTGTAAATATCTCTGAATTATATGCTGACCATTCATGGAGTTATTTAATTAATAGGATGGTAAAACCCAAAAACATCAAAAAGTAAGTTAAAGAAAAGAGAATTTTACTCACTGAATCTAGAAAAGTCAGAAGAGACTGATCTTTCCCTGCCTTCCACATTCATTTTATCCCCACCCTCCGAAAACAAACATAATTATTGTGATACATGATCTATTAGCGCTAAGAAATACTTGGAGCAACTAAAAAAATTATCTAACGAGCTGCTAGTACAGCCTGTATGTATTATCTAGATCTTTGAAGTCCGTTATTTTTAAACATGACAAAACAAAAACGATTAAGCATTTTGAGAAGCTCGTAAAGGTGGAAAGTAGCTTAAATGTATCTTTATCTGATAATTTTTGGAATCCCGTCTCGCCTGTTTTTTAGTCTTATATTTTAGTCTTACATTAGTGGGGTGACTTCTGCCAGGAAAATTACCTCTAAAAAATACTAAGACGACAGTAGCGCACGCCTAGGTGAGCGAAGCTAGGCTATTAGGCGCGCACCGCCAAGTGCTTCATATACGTCCTCGCTGCCGCTAGACTGCCGCCACGGTCTAGTGGCGGACCCGCATGCTCATCCTTGCGGGTCGTCCCCTCCGGGCAATGCTGCGGTTTTTAACGAGCCTCGCTCGATCCATCTACCTCGGAACCGTAGTAGCAAAATATGAAGCGCGAGGGCGAATCTTCGGCGCCATAACCGAAAGTCTCCAAAAAGAACTCTGAAACCACCCCCGATCATTCTGTATGGTGTTGACGATCTTGGAAAACTCACTGAACTATTGGAAGAAGTAGTAGATAAAACTGACTATACCTTCAAAATAGTGTCTAAAAACCAACTTATTGTATCCTCCAGCACAGTTGACAAATACAAGACTCTAATTGAACACATTAGAGCCAAAGGGTTGATAGGACACACCTTTTCCAGTAAAGACAAAAAATCTGTGAGGATAGTCAAAAAACATCTCCATTTTAGCACACCGAAATCGGAAATCATAAGTGTAATAGAAAGCACTGGCAATAAAGTACACGGGGAAATAGTTACGGCTCGAAAACCGGGCACCAAAGAGCCATTAAACACATTCTTTGTTAATATTGAGCCTCACGAGAATAACAAACTTGTGAAGGATATACAATACATCAATCACCAAAAGGTAGTAATAGAAGACCCTAGAAAAAGAACCACCATAGTACAATGCACAAGATGTCAGCAATATGGGCACAGTAAAAATAATTACATGAGGCCATATAGATGTGTAAAATGTGCTGGCCCACACAAAACTACTTTATGCTCAATAGACAAAAATACCCCAGCGGTGTGCACCCTCTGCTCTGGCAGTCAACCTGCTAGCTATAAAGGATGCAGAGTCTACAAGGAAATATTATCCAGAAAAAAATCTGGCCCCAAAACTCAAGTAAACCGTAGAAATACTATGTATACTGCAGACAGAAATGAGCCAATGGAATTTATTCCTAATAACCCCACTAGACGTACACAACAATCTAAAGGACACAGTAATACCACCCAACAAACAATTGAATATCCTGCTACACAAGAAAGCCCGATGCCTTACTCTGAAGTTATCAAAATTGGTGGCAAGAAACAATCCCCAAGAGAAAACATAAACCCAAAGCAAAAACAGACAATACACCCTGAAGATAACTCTAATAACTCGACGATATTCACAAAAGCAAACTATGACAATCCACAGCGACAAAGATTAACAAATAGATACCACAGTGACAATGAATCACAGAGAAAACATTTTGCTAAAATAGGAACGACAACTGACTCACAAGAACATATTATATATAAACTAGAATTACTCATAACAAGACAGACTGAAAGAGTTGACCAGCTTATTACACAGCTAAGCACCATGATGAATCTCATCACAACACTTTTAAAGAGGTCAGGTAATTAAAGTCTGTTGCACTCACAATTTCCGTTTATTATTATAACTCAACACTTTTACATTCAATTTACTCTTCACTTATGAATCTTATGATCCTTCCCTTATATATTAATCGTCCGTACACTCCAATTTCTAAAACGCGAATCCCCGTCACACTGGACGGTGGTCGTTTTTATAAATGTCGGTAGAACAGAAGTTGCGTCATATTTTATTAATATTTTAAAGAATTGTTCCTTCCGGCCAGTGCGACAATTGAATAAGTAACTATACTTTATTCTTATATTTTAATTATATTATTCTAATTATTATTTTAATATCATATGAATTTAAACAGTAACAACCGGAAGTAATATCATACATTATAATAGTATTGTAAGTAAATTTATATAGAAGCTTACAGTCGGCCTTTCCTGGTGTTTTCACGTCTCGTGAATAAAGATAAATGAACTCAAGGAAATCAGGCCCAATATTTTATTCAATAATAATCGTCGAATACAATAATAAATTAATAATACTCAAACATTAATGCAAATATTTAGTTGTTTCGCTCTCACAACCACACTTGATCAACCAAATCGAGATACAGCTAATCAACTGAGTTAAATCAACAATTTCATAAATATATTGAACCATTGTGGCCTCATCATATCCACAGCTGATCCAGCCTGTCAGAATTAATCAACAATTACATAAATGTATTGAACCATTGTGGCCTCACTCATATCCACATTTAGTCTAGTTTGTCAACATAATTATATCTGACACGCCGCATGATTATTGTGGCCTCATCATATCCACAGCTAATCCAGCTTGTCAGAATTAATCAACAATTACATATATATATTGAACCATTGTGGCCTCATTCACATCCACAGCTAGTCTAGTTTGTCAACATAATTATATCTGATCTGACACGCCACATGATTATTGTGGCCTCATCATATCCACAGCTAATCCGGCATGCCAGACTTAATCAACCATGAAATAAATATACTGAACCATTGTGGCCTCATTCATATCCACAGCTGGTCTAATTGCTTACAAATAATTATATATATAATCCTGTAATTAATATATAATTATTTGTAAGCAATTAGACCAGCTGTGGATCCATCCTCCATCCATCTCAGTTCCGATCATACAACCTAATTCTTTGGTTGAGAATGAGAAACAATCGCGATATTCATTTAGTAGATCGATTAATTTAACTACATCATTATCAGACATATTATTATTCATATTAACCATATTTGTCTCAATAATGCTGACATTGGACGAATCAGATTTTGTGATTCTATTTATTAGATGAGGTTTTATATCAACTAATGTAATGGCGCGAGATATCAAGACATCTTTATCAATCTCAACATCTTGATCATTTATAGTTTTTACTAATAGTTTTCCTTTACCTTCGGTTAATCTCGTGACAATTGGTATTATTTCATATCCCTTAAGGGGTCTCTGGCAAATACTAGAGTCTATAAATATATTTCCATCATAAATGGGATTGGAATAGACACAAACTTCTGTATAACCTTTAATAACTATGGGTTCGTTAGTGAATAACGATACGTTGTCTATATTTGTAACCTTCTGAGTAATGTATAATTTATCTACAGTTTTATATACTACAATGTGTTTTTGTTCTGTAAATGTCTGACCTATCATCAAAGGTACTTGCAAGTATTGATCAGATACTATTAATACATTTACGTGTGCTTTAGCCAAATCTACTTGAAGTTCAAGTGTACATTTACCCAAACAACCTACAACTGAATTTCCAAAACCTTTTAACACTGGTAAATCATCGTATGTAAAAGTCTGAACTATTTGCTTAGCATTAGATTCTCGAATCATAGTACACTGACTGCCGAAATCTATGTAAGAGTCAATGGCTATCCCATTTAGTTTAGCTTTCTTAAAGAACTTAGAGTCACAATTGCCTTGTTCTGCTGATATTTGTAGCATTTTATTTTTCACCGCGGATTCCTGTTTACCATTACACTCATTACTTAAATGGCCAACCTTACGACAATTATCACATCGTTTGATTGCTTGTTTACATTTGTAGTATGAATGTCCTTCTTCACCACAGTTAAAACATTTGATGGTAGTATTATTGGTTTCATTGCTATTGCCTTTAATTAACTTCGATCGCTTGTTGTCAGAATTGCTCGCGTGCGACTCATTAGATCGATGTGGTCCATTAAACCGTTCTGTGCGCCTAGAAACTTTGACGTTTCTAAGATACACAAGTAATTTATCAGGCTCGGTAAACTGAGCTGCTTCTGCACTTGTCCGTATTGATCTATCTTCAATACCAAATATAATGCAATCGATAGCATTTTTACCGCTAATATTGCACCGATTCAAGAGTACCATTTTCTGGTAATAATACTCATCGAAAGGTTCACCAAATCGAGCTTTGCACGCAAGCATTTCCGTCAACAATTGCCCATAATTTTCGTCGCTAGGGAAAGTCAGCCTTAATTTATCCTGCCATTCACTCCATGTAAAAAGTAAGCTTGGCAGACCTTGATACCATTTTTGTGCTAATCCGACTAATTTCGGAAGAGCATAATGTATTGTTTGTCTCTGAGACCAACTATAAATCTTTGCACATTCGTTAACTTTCGTAATCCACACGTCTATAGTCTGATTACGTTTGCTAGGGTCAAACTCTGGTATAACGTTCATGGCAGGATAACGATCGGCTCTCCCATCACTACGAAGTAATTGTACTAAATCTTTAAATATGTCTACGAAATTATTAGGATCGGGTTGTGAGCTTACTTGTAGGGGTGGTACGCAAGTGTCACCTTCACTGGTCGATGCGCGTCGGCTTGAAGCACCAGCAGGTATAGTTGCAGTAACTGGTACATTCGTCTGACGAGATACCATTCCGGGATCAGCAGCGGTACTATTCCGTGAAGTGCCTTGACTAGCAGTATTATCAACAGGGATGACAATCGGTGTGAGGTTTTTAGGAGATCTTGTTCGCCTAGACCTTTTATGATGGCGTAGTCTTCTTCGGGACCGAGAACCTTTATGCCGCGTCTTGGATCTTCTGGTTGATCTTTCAGAAGATGTTTGAGACTCACTGCTGCTTGTATCGTTTGAGTTTCCTCGGCGTCTACGTCTACCTCGTTCTTTCTCCATCACAATGTTAGAATTGTACACTGAAAACATATACAATACAACCAGTAACTGTTGTTTAAATACCTTCAAAATAAAATAGAAAAACTTTGGCAGTAGCCGTTAGCAATTTCAATTAAAAAAAAAAAATGTAACCAGTATTTCTGAATACTAATATTATCACAGTTATGGATAGCTAGTAGTTCCATTCATATTTTCTTTTCATTGAACTCTTACTTTTAAAATATGTATATGAGATCCGGCTAGAATTTAGAAGGATTAAAATGTAACAAAGTCAAAGTCAAAGTCAAAGTCAAATTTATATATTACATACAATATATATACATACAATAACATTGGTGTTCATTATTATTTTCTAAAGTTTACGTAAAACAAAATTCACCGCGATAAAATCCGTAAAAAAAAAAGTAGCTTTATTTCAATTAGTGTTAATTATTATACTACTTATTATACTGCTTATACTATCAAAATTCAATACAACTAGATGACTTATTATAACTACCTGCTTTTGAATAATTATAGTTTTAAACTTTGATTAGGTTTAATCTGTGATTAAAATAAAACATTACCTTTCGTTGTGGACGTCCAGGTATGCTTCAAGGCAAGGAGCCTCGAAGTTATCCCACTTCTGACCTTTTAAAGAGGTCAGGTAATTAAAGTCTGTTGCACTCACAATTTCCGTTTATTATTATAACTCAACACTTTTACATTCAATTTACTCTTCACTTATGAATCTTATGATCCTTCCCTTATATATTAATCGTCCGTACACTCCAATTTCTAAAACGCGAATCCCCGTCACACTGGCCGGTGGTCGTTTTTATAAATGTCGGTAGAACAGAAGTTGCGTCATATTTTATTAATATTTTAAAGAATTGTTCCTTCCGGCCAGTGCGACAATTGAATAAGTAACTATACTTTATTCTTATATTTTAATTATATTATTCTAATTATTATTTTAATATCATATGAATTTAAACAGTAACAACCGGAAGTAATATCATACATTATAATAGTATTGTAAGTAAATTTATATAGAAGCTTACAACACTCATGAGTAGGCTTTAATAATGTTCTGTTAATGGATTGGCACCAAATAAACAAGTGTTGGATACACAAATAGGAGCTAATAAAGTAGACATCGCTCTGATATCAGAAACGCATCTTAATGATAACAAGAAAGTGGTGATGGATAATTATTATGTATATAATACCAACCATCCAGACTGCACATCACATGGAGGATCTGCAGTTATCATTAAGAAAAATATAAAACACCACCTGTATAGCCAATTTCGAGAGGCATGGCTACAGGCGACGACCATAACTATATATGGAAATATTGGACCCATTAATGTTAGTGCCATCTACTTCCCACCAAGACACCAGCCAAAACAGGACATGTTTTGAACAGCTACTTTGACACTCTGGGAAATAAATTTATTAGTGGAGGTGACTGGAACTGCAAGAATACCTATTGGGGATCACGCTTGACTAACACGAAGGGACGAGAACTGAAAAAATGTATAGACCACAAAAACCTGATAGTTCTAGGAACAGGTGAACCAACCTATTGGCCAACGGATGTAAACAGAGTCCCTGATCTCATAGACTTCTTCATTGTAAAAGGACTATCCAATATTTATCTTGTGTGATGTTAAGTCCTCTCTTGATTCTGTCTCTGACCATACTTCTATCATTGCAACCTTCAGTATCTCGCCAATACAAAACACTCAAAAACCAGTGTTACAACCACAAAACTGACTGGAACACTTTCACTGAATACCTGGAAAATGAAGTGGACCTAAAAGTCAAGCTGAAAACAGAGGAGGACATAGATGAAGCAACATTTTATATTACTAACCTTATACAAGTAGCTGCGTGGCGCTCCACCCCGACACTATTGGGCTACACAGAAAGAAATAATATACCATTAGAAATACGGAACAAACTTCAGGAAAAGAGGAGACAAAGAAGGCAACTCCATTTAACCAGATCTGATACAGATAGAAGAGAGTACAACAGAATTTCAAGAGAACTAAAAGAGTTAATAAAGGAAAATGTGAATATGACCTTTCAATATAAAATCTCTAGTCTTTCATCCGACAAGAAAGACAACTATTCCCTATGGAAAATAACCAAAAAGTTTAAAAGACCAGTAAACCACATCCCACCGATGCGGAACTCTCCTGCGGATCCTTGGGCCAGAAGTGCAGGTGAAAGGGCAGAACTGTTTGCAGGACACCTTCGCCGAGTATTTACTTCTAACCACTCCACAATGGAGGACTTTGAAAGGCAAATAGAGAAAGTGGTCAATAGTGATCAACAATTGTCTCCACTAGTTGTGTTGCGCTAGTCACTCCAAGAGAACTTGCACGTACTATTCAGTGCCTTGAAAACAAAAAAGCACTTGGGGGCCTACCGCCCAAGTGTCGTCGATATCACAGCCGTCGAAATGTTGCGCTGGTCAAGGTCGACGGCCATTTTGTACCGCCTGTGACGGTCCAACCATCGAGATTGCATTGGCGGTCTGAGGATGGGGGCTTGCTGTTCAGAACGGCTTCAGACGTTGCAGATTAACATTAAAATACCCTTCTCACTGCTCATACATTGTTGGCCTAAAAGTAAAATAAAAATTATAAGGACAATTCAAGACTTAATGATTTCTTTTATTAACTTTTAATATAATTTTGGTATAATCTCATGTTAATTTGGTTACAAGACAATTTAAAGAGTAGGAATAGTTGAAGTGAATTTATTTGTTTAGGCTGATAGCTTCCGTTATTAATTGCAAATAGTCGATAGTTGGTAGTGGCTTTAAAACATATTGTTTTATGGCAACTCAGAAGAGATGACGTGTAGTGGCGTGATTATAGGAAAGGGGGGTAGTAAGAGGTAATAAAAGGAGCGTACCGGGGAATATCGGGAGGAGTCTTCAAGAATTCGTCGCGAACTTAAGTTGTTGAAAAGTTCATCCGAATTTTAGTAAGCCTTGTAGCCTGCGTGGTGAGTTATCTTAGTTTCTGTTCTTCTTATTCTTAAAATGTTGACTGTATTTAGGTTTCATAAATTGTATTCATGATAATTTACTTTTGTGGGTTGGAGGTAGAAAAATAAAATAGAATATAAATTTTCCTTTGAAACCTAAGATTTATATATCTGGTGTGGTCGTGGTATGTAACTGGGTAACTGGGTTGACTTTGGCCAAGTCAGGTCAGGGATCAGACTGTGACTATGCTATGATAGCGTTCTCTGTCGATTCATGCTGGGTTTAGAGTACTCGAGGCTCTCTATCTGGAATGAGGTGACTGGGAACACTTTTATTGCCGTTAACCTATATGTAAGCAATTTGCTACTAACATTTTCTTTTAATGCTACCTTATCTAAATCTAGATGGCTAGTTCATATAAGCCTGGGATGTCTATTGTAGATTCTTAGCCTGTATCTGTAATGGCATTTAATATTCAAAGTGTGATTAACGGGTCATATGACTTGTTAAACTAACTTATAAAATATTACTTTATACACTCATCATTACACTCATCCTGCACACTACACAATACCCTTGTGTACACGAAATACGAGGGTCAAACTGAAAGTTCTTAGAACTGGCCACTTATAAACAATATAATAAAAAAATAATTCTAAAATTTGAAAATAGAACTCTTTGCCAATATTACTGAGTATATATTTCATTCATTTATCATTTGTTTTACGATTAGGCGGCAAATTGAAAATTGTCTGTGTCACGTTAACATGAATTTAACACGACAAAATTTTCGTGCAATGATTTTTTATGACTTTCGATGTCATTTAAGTCAACAAGAAAGTTATGATAGACTACGATTGGCCTTTCACGATGAAGCCCCATCTCGTGCGACTGTTTACAACTGGTTTAATGAGTTTAAACGTGGTCGCACTAATCTCACTGATGATTTACGTGAGGGACGGCCTTCTACGGCGACGACTGAAAATAACATCTGTGTTGTGCGGCGTATGATAGAGACTGACAAAAGAGTGACCTATCAGCAGATTCGGACAAGCTTAGGCATCGGTATGAGTCAAGTGCACAAAATCCTCCACGAACATTTAGCGGTCAGGAAGCTTTGCGCCCGGTGGATACCTCATAATTTGACTGAGGCTCAAAAACTCCATCGTGTGGATTGGTGCCGTAAAATGATTGAAAGATTTAACGAGGGGTGACTCTAATGCTGTGTTCGACATACTAACAGGTGACGAAAGCTGGAGTTACTGTTATGATCCTGAAACCAAAAGACAATCTGCTCAGTGGGTGTTTCCTTTCGAGGAGTTACCAACTAAAGTGAAGAGAGATCGAAGTGCGGGAAAAAAAATGGTGGCCTCGTTCTTTGGAAGGATAGGTCATTTCGTAACAATTGTGTTAGAGGATCAAAAAACAGTTTCTGCAGAATGGTACACTACCAATTGTTTGCCACTTGTCTTGGAAAAAGTTCGAGAGAAACGACCTCGCAGTAGGATCCTCCTTCACCACGACAACGCCTCGTCGCACACCGCCAAGCGAACGATCGACTATTTGACGACATCAAACATTGAATTACTGGGTCACCCGCCGTATAGCCCCGACCTCGCGCCTTGTGATTTTTATTTATTTCCAAAAATTAAAGAAAAACTTAAAGGAAAGCAGTTTATGAAGGCTGAAGAAGCGGTGGCTGCGTATTGCGATGCCATTGAAGAGACCCCTAAGGACGAGTGGGCAAAGTGCTTTTCCCAGTGGTTCCATCGCATGCAGCGGTGTATTGACGTGAATGGACAATATTTTGAAAAGATATAATAAAACTAATAACTGGCTAATGTAATCAGTTTTTGATTTTCTAAGAACTTTCAGTTTGACCCTCGTATGTAGTTCTAGGCACTCTTAAGAGCCTCCCAAGTTCTTAAGTTTGCTTGGAATGAGGTAAAGGTTTGAGAAATTGAGCTATCTTATTTTTTTACGATGGTTATACTGAAATTCAACAGTCTGTCTGGGATGAGTCCAGAGGATGGCTGTATACATTCGACCGTTGTTTTATTATAGGGAACCCCAATTGGGTAGAGCCCGTTCAGCGCTGGATACCGCATTCTATGTGCTAGACAAACTAAATGTTTATTCTAGTGGATAGAATGTAGCGTCCCCTTTACTTGCCTAGTCTGCCGAGACAACAGTACTGTACGCAACAATAGCTAGTAATGGATTGTCGATGTGTGTTGTGAAACCTTGCTTAATCAAGTAAGGTAACATAATCATACCCAGACTCAGTTCATTGCTGATATTGGTTCGGTCTGAGGGGAGGTTCAGTGACGAACTGATGCCCCTTAGCTAGCTCAACCCTACTGAGCTTAACTTGTAGTATCATACGGTTTCTCAACTGGTGATAGGACAAGATCAGACAGTCCACTTTGTGTTGTATTGTGTATACATACAGCCATCTGCTGGACTATTATTCCTATCAAATACAGACCTCACTTTCATTGTAAAGATGAGAAACTCAAAGGTACGGTAATTACTTGAGTAAATGATTGTTATGTCTTACAAAGCAGTTTCATTTAACTCTTGACAATTCCTTTGTCTTTATCCAGTCCTTGTGAGTGCCTGGTTTAATTCAAACATTTAAATTCAAATTATTTACAGGATCGATGTTCAATTTGATCTATGTATCCTGTGTGATGGATGTGAGCTCGTTTCATTGTAAGTGATATGTCATGCTGGACTAAGCCCTCGCAATAAATGCTATCATACTTACCTACCTACTTATTATTATGTCTTTATCGGTGTGGGGAGAATACTTGTGTCTTGAAAGCGTTTGGTCGCGGTATCGCTTGACCCTGAAACGTGGACAGTTGCCACAAGCTCGCATTGTGTCTTGAAAGCGTTTGGTCGCGGTATCGCTTGACCCTGAAACGTGGACAGTTGCCACAAGCTCGCATTGTGTCTTGAAAGCGTTTGGTCGCGGTATCGCTTGACCCTGAAACGTGGACAGTTGCCACAAGCTCGCATTGTGTCTTGAAAGCGTTTGGTCGCGGTATCGCTTGACCCTGAAACGTGGACAGTTGCCACAAGCTCGCATTGTGTCTTGAAAGCGTTTGGTCGCGGTATCGCTTGACCCTGAAACGTGGACAGTTGCCACAAGCTCGCATTGTGTCTTGAAAGCGTTTGGTCGCGGTATCACTTGACCCTGAAACGTGGACAGTTGCCACAAGCTCGCGAAGACCTTACCATAAATATTACCATGTCTGTTTACAGCTGGTACCCATAACAGCGCTAGTAACTCATTGGCCGTGTTCTAGATGAACTGCCCAAGGGGTTACCCAATTACTGCCTGTGTATGAATACACTACAGCAATGATTCGAGCCATACATTCGTTAGACTGGATATATTTCCATCTAACCTACTTGTTGAAATTGGGCACTCATTCCCAATTCGGTACTATTTTTATTTTTGTAAAGCACCAAGGTTGTGCATAACTTAAAAGTAGTATGCCTTCAGCACTGGAGAGGATTGGTTGGGCCTGGGGTTTTGGAGGAGGCGGCCTCCCCGGTTCCAGAAATGGAACCGGTCATAGGATTCCTTATTACCTATAAAAATACCCCATCCTAACAGTCTACACATATCAACAGACGCTTCATTTCATTTTTCCGGCTACTCTGAGATAATCTACTATGTAGGTTATCTCAAGGTAACTAATTATTAACCACATATGTATTTAATCACACATTTTATTTACTTGACCACCAATATTTACTATCTCTTTGTCTAAATAACTCAATTTGTATATAAGAAAACTATATACATTTCCTTTGAAAGGTCCAGTTATGGTGAGACAACTCCATATTGAGTGTGTTATATCTTCACTTCTACCTAAACTAAATGCTTATATATCATACTGTGAAATTGAACTAGCTTGCATTTAAAGGTACACAAAACTTAATGTCTATATCTAGGATCACTTAGGGAGGAACTTCATATTCAGAACTTTATAAATATCACTAATTATCACTATAGAGACTAGGTAGCTTCTAAAATCAAAATCTTAAATCATATTAGGTTCAGGGATTCAATATAGTTGTATAGGAACATTACTTAATTATATTGCTAGATAGAATAATAGTTATAGGAATTAGATTGAAATCAGTGTTCTCAATACCATGTACTCTTGTCTTGGCTCAATGTACCAAATAAAGGACTATGAGTTACTACAATGCTTAAACACAACGTATAAAGGGTTCCATACTTATAAATACTTAGACGATCACAATAAAGCCAAACTTTTAATAGTATCTTCCTAAACTTGGAGGATATAATAGTAACGGATACTCTCAGTGCCTTCAGCACTGTAATCAGTTGCTGCATTCAGGTCCATCGTCTCATCAGTGGGCGGTTCAAATACTTTTGGACACATTAAGGGGAGAGCGTTACACGCCCCATTGATAATCTATGCCGGCGCGGCGTAAGAATGAATGAAACGCTGTTTTTGACAGTTAAATAGCTGCCGCCTAAAAAAATTCAAATCGACCGCGTCTCATGAGCTGTCGTTTTGTATATTATTTTCTTTTCCGACGGTTGATTACGATGCCGATTGCGCCTAACACTGGGCTACTATGGCTTTTATGGGTGCGACTGCCGACGAGTGGGTTCTGCCGTCCTATTACACCTAACACTGGGCTACTATGGCTTTTATGGGGGCGACTGCCGACGAGTGGGTACTGCCGTCCTATTGCACCTAACACTGGGCTAGTATGGCTTTTATGGGGGCGACTGCCGACGAGTGGGTTCTGCCCTCCTATTGCACCTAACACTGGGCTACTATGGCTTTTATGGGGGCGACTGGGTTCGGCCCTCCTATTGTACCTAACACTGGGCTACTATGACTTTTATGGGGGCGACTGCCGACGAGTGGATTCTGCCCTGCTATTGTACCTAACACTGGGCTACTATGGCTTTTATGGGGGCGACTGGGTTCTGCCCTCCTATTGCACCTAACACTGGGCTACTATGGCTTTTATGGGGGCGACTGCCGACGAGTGGGTTCTGCCCTCCTATTGCACCTAATACTGGGCTACTATGACTTTTATGGGGGCGACTGGGTTCTGCCCTCCTATTGTACCTAACACTGGGCTACTATGACTTTTATGGGGGCGACTGCCGACGAGTGGATTCTGCCCTCCTATTGTACCTAACACTGGGCTACTATGGCTTTTATGGGGGCGACTGGGTTCTGCCCTTCTATTGCACCTAACACTGGGCTACTATGGCTTTTATGGGGGCGACTGCCGACGAGTGGGTTCTGCCCTCCTATTGCACCTAACACTGGGCTACTATGGCTTTTATGGGGGCGACTGGGTTCTGCCCTCCTATTGTACCTAACACTGGGCTACTATGACTTTTATGGGGGCGACTGCCGACGAGTGGATTCTGCCCTAACCTAACCTAACCTAACACTGGGCTACTATGGCTTTTATGGGGGCGACTGGGTTCTGCCCTTCTATTGCACCTAACACTGGGCTACTATGGCTTTTATGGGGGCGACTGCCAACGATGGAATTTCGTCCTCCAACTCCTTTGCTCATTCCTTCCTTCTGAAACATACGAAAACAACAAACAACACAGCATAAACGTTTAAGTAGGTAAGGTAAAGATTAAAGAGTGTTTTAATTATTCGCAGGTACAATAGGAGGGCAGAACCCAGTCGCCCCCATAAAAGCCATAGTAGCCCAGTGTTAGGTGCAATAGGAGGGCAGAACCCAGTCGCCCCCATAAAAGCCATAGTAGCCCAGTGTTAGGTGCAATAGGACGGCAGAATCCACTCGTCGGCAGTCGCACCCATAAAAGCCATAGTAGCCCAGTGTTAGGTGCAATCGGCATCGTAATCAACCGTCGGAAAAGAAAATAATATTCAAAACGACAGCTCATTGTGTGAAGTGTCATTTCATTACGGCACCTCATGAGGTGCCGTAATGAAATGACACTTCAAAGCGACGCCGTAGATTTGAATTTTTTTAGGCGGCAGCTATTTAACTGTCAAAAACACCGTTTCATTCAATCTTACGCCGCGCCGGCATCGATTATCAATGGGGCGGTACAAAATGGCCGTCGACCTTGACCAGCGCAACATTTCGACGGCTGTGATATCGACGACACTTGGGCGGTAGGCCCACTGGTTTCGATCTAATAACTGGTGAGGTACTTAAAAAACTGCCCAGAAAGATAATGGTCTTCTTAACTATGCTGTTTAATGGGATCCTCAGACTGCACTATTACCCAAAACTTTGGAAAATATCACAAATCTGCATGATCGCAAAACCTGGAAAACCACCTACAGACCCTTGCTCATATAGACCCATAAGTCTCCTTCCTGTATTGTCCAAGGTATTTGAAAAAATATTTTTACGCAGGCTAAGACCAATACTCGAAGAAAATAAGATTGTTCCTGATCACCAGTTTGGATTTCGGGAAAAACACAACGGTTGAGCAAGTGCATCGAGTGGTCCACAAGATCAGTCAATCGCTGGAGAAGAAGGAATACTGCTCTGCAGCGTTTATCGACAAACAGCAGGCCTTCGATAAAATCTGGCATAAAGGACTGCTGTATAAATTAAAGACACTCCTACCCAACTCATACTTCATGGTCCTAAAGTCTTGCTTAGTGCAAAGACAATTCCGAGTACAGTTCGATGAAGACTACTCAGAGCTACATATTATCACAGCATCAGTACCTCAGGGATCAGTTCTCGGCCCGGTGTTGTATTCTATATACACTGCAGACCTACCTGTAACAGAGGGTGTTACAGTAGCGAAATACGCAGACGACACAGCATGCCTTGCAAGCGACAAAGACCCAAATAATGCATCGTCGAAACTGCAAACACAATTTCATGGCGTATTCAACCTAGTGTCAGCAAATCAACACAGGTAACTTTTGCACTGCGAAGAGGAGACTGCCCTCCTGTCACCTTGGAAGACAAGATTCTACCTAGCAACAACAGTGTTAAGTACCTGGGCTTGGACCTGGACAGAAGAATGACCTGGGCGAACCACATTAAAGCTAAGAAGAAAGAAGCAAAAATACAGTTCCAAGCATTTAATTGGCTACTGGGCCGACAATCGCCACTGTCTCTTACCAACAAGCTTCTGGTCTACAAAAGCATCATAAAGCCTATTTGGACCTATGGAATAGAGCTCTGGGGCTCTGCTAGCAACTCCAACATAGAGATCCTACAGAGATTCCAAAACATCGCTCTGAGAACCATCTCCAAGGCGCACTGGTTCGTAAGGAATAAGGAGATCCATGACTACCTAGAGATGCCCACTGTCAGGGAAGAGGTCAATAAAAACAGCAAGAAATATAAGGAAAGATTAGAGAACCACAGGAACGAACTACTGAACAGGCACGAAAATGTAACACGCCTTAAGAGATGGCAAATACTGGACTTAGACCGAAGAAGCTAAATTCTGGCACCCGATGTGGTGTCATTTATTGTAATGACCTAAACGCTATTTCATTGGACCTTATCTGATTATGGCTGAATAGCCGATTGCAGGTCAAAATTTGGAAAAAAAATAAAAAAATTACTATTCTTATTATTTCATATTAAGTATAATTTATAAAAAATATTTTTTTAACTTTACAGTTGATTTATTTAATAGTATATAAGTACTTAGTGATACTAATATAAGCAAATCTTAAAAGAGCTGTGAGTTACTTTAAATTTAAGCAATTAATACAATGTTTTTGATTAAATTCGTTTAAGTTTGGTTTATATCCAGTAAGTTTTGACCGTTTTTCATTGAAAGTGTTTTTATTAATAACTAATAGATAATAGCAATAATAAATAAAAAAAATTACAAGTTACTCTAATGCTGTACCACAATATGATGAGTGATATTATCATTTTACTGTTTTAGATGAACTTATTGATATTATCTACTTACCGTTGCATTAAATAAAAAACTTATCTAATTACCATACCATACCTATAATTTTTTTAAATCTCATTAATTACGAAACCATTATTACTAGACAAACGCCTCATTAATTGTTGAATTTGTATCTTTGATGTGTTTCATATTTTAAGGTTTTTTAGTCAAATCAGTGAAAAAAAAAATGGTACGGCAATTGTAGTATCATAGAATGTAATTGTTTATGGGAAACTCTCTATCTATAGTATGTGATTTATAGAAACCAATAAAAGTGCACAATAAATACAAGTTGTTATTACTCATTAATTCTTACAGTAATTAGGCAAAGAACGCTTAATTCGAGAATGACCGAGGTACTCAAATAGTATCGTGCCCGATTTTGATATTGCTGTATATCACTACTTCCCAGAATTCGTTCTTCGTAGTGACACTATAGAATGATGTAATAATGGAGTGTTTCTTAATCAAAATCGGGTCTGCGTCTGATTGACCAGATTTTGAATCCGGTCCGATGCCCTTTTTTTCCTTTTACGTGCTGCGATTCCCTCGATCAGCGGGGCAGGTTATGTCGGACTTGAACCGACTAAAATCTGCCATCTCGAGTCTTCAGACACCGGAATATAAGGTGTATGACATTTCGCTCACACCACGACTGGTTCTGGGCTAGGAATAAGACATGCGCAAAACATTCCCCTGAAAAGTAATGTCACATGACATCACATTTCGTACTGCGTCATATGACATGACACCATTGTTTCAAACATCATTTTGTTATGCAGCATGACAGGTGATGTTTGAGTAATGCCGCGCCAAACCCGCACCTTTTTTTTTTTTTTTTTTTTTTATCGTGCGGAAATCCCTTCGGATACCCCCCCGCCGGCCAGCGGGGGCGGTTATGTCGGGCTTGCACCGACTAAAACCGCACACCGTCTCGGGTCTTCAGACGCCGGGGTGTAAGGTTACCCATAGAGCATATCCCTCGCACCCCGGCTGACCCTGGGCCATCTCACCACTAACAGCATCGCTCATCCTGTCTCCTCCGAAAGCAGAGGAGTACGGAGAGCGATGCGTTCCCGCCACGTTGGGTATTGGCCGACGATCAATGCCAACCCTATGAAGGGATGAAGGGGAAGCCATTGACCGCCGCCCAATTTTTGAGACAGTTGGCAACACCGGAACATTTTGAGTTTTATGGCTCGGTCCCACGCCTTTAAGATGTGTCGCCAGCTTGAAACATTTCCCGATTTTTCGGGAAATTTACGAGATTTTCCCGAAAAACCTAAAACATGGAATTTTTTAAATCAAATTTCATATGGCAGGATAGTTTGGATCCTCTTTAATGACATTTGACTATTTTTATCTCTTATAACTGGTAGCACCAAGAAATAGTCCAACTTTTTATTTTTGAGTAGAGCCGACTTTGAAAAGATAGTTTGTTCTACGAAAATTGTAATATCAAAAATTTTATTATACAGGATTGTTGCCAGTATCTTGTTGTATTTTTATAGTTTCACACTTCGTTCGAAATTCATGATGGCGGATGCATTTGCCACTGATTCAATCACGGACAGAATTGTTCTCTTAGAAGGAGTAATGGGGGGAATAGATGATGTACGGGAAAAGTGTAGACACGGGTGAGCTGAGTATGGGAAAAATCCAAAATGTCAAAAAATTCAAGATGGCGGCCAACATACTGGCTTTTCATCCGCCATCCTTAATGTCATGGCGAAATGGGTGTCATTTTGACATGATTTTTCAAGATGGCGGACCAATTTTTACTTTCGAGCGTCCGGAGGGCGGAAAGAAAGTTAAAATTGTATTAAATTTTACCGGAAATGGGATCTATATAGATAAAATACCCAATAAAGTGTTGAATAAATAAACAAAATAGAGCGCTACACAAAACACTCGCGAGCTGCTTGCACCGCGCAAAATACTAGTTAATATATATATAGCTGCTCGTGCTGATGCACTGACTGACTCACTCACTCACTCACTCATTGATTACCGCACCTGAACAATTTTGTATGAAAATTTTTTTTTCACTGATGGTTTCGTATAGAGGATAAAAATTCATTCGGAGGAAAATATGGAGAGAGCTGATGATTGAGGATTTCGGAGACGGGTGAAGAGCACGCTTAAGGTATTGAAGATAGGTTGGGGGTGCTTGAGCAAACGTCATTCAATTGTCAGAGACCTGAAAAAAAATTCAAAATGGCGAAAAAAAAAATGGCCGTGGTACAAATTTCGTCGGTGTCCATCTCGGCAAGTATAAAAGATGGAAGAGTAGTTTCTTCGCAAAAGATGATCAGGATCCAAAGGTCTACTCGATAAATAGAAAAAAAAATTCAAGATGGCGGAATTTATTTTTCTATAGAAAATGTATGGCGAATATTGAAGAGAGTGCAAGTTGGGAACTATGCAAGACTTTGATATGGTTCCTTTTCAGAATGTTTTTATGGAAGAACTCTCAGTCAGAAATATGGAGATAGATGATGATACCTATGAACCGCATCCAATTGGCAGGGAGATGAATAGCTGGATTACCACTCACTCACTGACACACAATTGTTCTCCTAGAAGGAGTAATAATAATAATAATAATAATAATAATAATGGGCCTGATATAGACTTACCAGCATCTGTGTCTTGGCTACGCTTCGGTGATCTATTTGGAGAAACCGAAGGTTTTGTTTTTGCAATTATGGACGAAGTTGTGATGACGAATAACTATCGGAAGTATATACTAAGGGATGGTACGGTTGACATATGTCGGGCGTGCCACCGTCCCGGAGAATCCCTTAGACATATAATTTCTGGTTGTTCTCGTCTTGCCAACGGCGAGTATTTGCATAGACATAACCAAGTAGCCAGGATTGTTCATCAACAGCTTGCTCTAAAGTACAACCTTGTGGAATCAGAGGTACCGTACTATAGGTATGTGCCCGACGCAGTTCTCGAAAATGGGCACATCACGTTCTACTGGGATCGATCTATCATCACTGATAGGACTATTGTAGCTAATAAAGCTGATATAGTGTTGATAGATCGGTCAGAGCGCCGCGCAATAATTATCGATATCACCATTCCACATGACGAGAATCTTGTGAAAGCCGAAAAAGAAAAACAAATTAAATATTTGGATTTGGCTCACGAGGTTGTCGACATGTGGAGTGTGGATTCGGCGATTATTGTTCCGATAGTTGTATCGGTTCACGGACTGATTGCCAAGAGCCTCGAACAACATCTCCAGAGGCTCGCGTTAGGCAGTTGGGTCAAGGGCTTGATGCAGAAGGCAGTGCTCCTCGACACGGCACGTATTGTGAGGAGATTCCTCTGTCTGGAGCCCTAACCACCGGTAGCTTGGTCCCTGTACCCGATGCCGGTGGGTTACTATTTTTTATATTTTTAAATATATTTGTTTTTTTTTTATATATATGGAATGTATTTAAAAATATAATTTATATGTGTTTAAAATGTAATAAAGGAAATAATAATAAATTCATTTATTTGTCAGAATATTGTATAAAGTTCTTACAAAATATAAATCAAAATATAAATGTAGAGAGAGCTGAGGTGACTATGGGAAAAATCCGAAATGTCAAAACATTCAAGATGGCGGCCAACATGGTGGTCGTTTCTCCGCCATCTTTGATGACATGGCAACATGGGTGTAATTTTTGAGTAAATCGAGGCTTCTGATATTGAATTTTTGAAAAAAAAAGTTGAAAAATCCAAGATGGCGGATTGATTTTTTTACATAACACTCGCGAGCTGCTTGCAGCTCGCGCACCGCGCAAAATACTAGTTAATATATATATAGCTGCTCGTGCTGATTCACTGACTCACTCACTCACTCACTCATTGATCACCTCTCCTGAACAATTTTGTTTAAAAATTTTTTTTCACTGATGGTTTCGTATAGAGGATAAAAATTCATTCGGAGGAAAAATATGGAGAGAGCTGATGATTGAGGATTTCGGAGACGGGTGAAGAGCACGGTTAAGGTATTGAAGATAGGTTGGGGGTGCTTGAGCAAATGTCACTCGAAACGTCATTCAATTGCCAGTGACCTGAAAAAAAATTCAAAATGGCGAAAAAAAAATACAAATTTCGTCGGTGTCCATCTCGGAGAGTATAAAAGATGGAAGAGTAGTTTCTTCGCAAAAGATGATCAGGATCCAAAGGTCTACTCGATGAATAGAAAAAAATTCAAGATGGCGGAATTTATTTTTCTATGGAAAATGTATGGCGAATATTGAATAGACTACAAGTTTTGAACTATGCAAGATTTTGATATGGTTCCTTTTCAGAATGTTTTTATGGAAGAAATGAAAGAAGAAAAATATGGAGATAGATGATGATCGAAGGTTTGGAAGATGGGTGAGGAGCATGGCCAGGGTATTAAAGGTAGGTGAGGGCTGCTCAAACAAAAAATACTCGGAACCGCATATTATATATAGCTCGATTATCACTCACTCACTCACTGTCACAATTGTTCTCCTAGAAGGAGTAATGGGGGATATGGGTATGTATGGGAAAAATGTAGAGAGAGCTGAGGTGACTATGGGAAAAATCCGAAATGTCAAAAAATTCAAGATGGCGTCGTTTCTCCGTCATCTTTGATGACATGGCAACATGGGTGTCATTTTTGAGTAAATCGAGGCCTCTGATTTTGAATTTTTGAAAAAAAAAGTTGAAAAATCCAAGATGGCGGATCGATGTTTTTATTTAACACTCGCGAGCTGCTTGCAGCTCGCGCACCGCGCATAATACTAGTATTATATATAATGTATATATTATTATAAATATAAATATAATAATAAAGATGCTTGGAGCCAGGTTCGGTTAAGGCCACATTTAAAATTTTGCTAAGGGTATTAAGGATAATGTTGTCAATTTTTGCCGAAAGTGTCAGATGTTGCCAAAAAATTTAAAATTTATTCATGCACTTCGATCATCGCAGATCGAAGTGCATGAGTAAATTTAGGGACAAAAAGACAAAACCGAAGTATGGTGAAAGCCGAATGAACACTTATTTTTTTAACTGATCTGTTATATTTTCAAAATTTTGAATATTTTCCTCTATGAATGAATGATATCCATCTTCCAAGACCGGAGACTCAAGGAGGCGTAGTAAAGGTTTTTCGACTATTTTAATGTTGGGAGCCAAATAATTATTTTTTTCTATAGACGAAGGTCTGTCTGTTATGTCACTGCTAAAAATTCCACATTTGTCAGAGTTAAGTTCTAAGCGATTTATTTTTGACTAGCTGACCCGGCAGACTTCGTACTGCCTCAATCGATAACAACTTCTATATTTATTCACCTTTTAAACCTTCTCTGGACCTCCACAAATAATTCAAGACCAAAATTAGCCAAATCGGTCCAGCCGTTCTCGAGTTTTAGCGAGACTAACGAACAGCAATTCATTTTTATATATAAAGAAGATAAGTCCTAGGGTCCCGTCGTCTAGATACCATATGTTGAATTTTGAATTTATCTGTTGAGTTATAAGGTGTATCGCTAGACTAAAAACGACTGGTTCCAATGGGTCACCTTGCTGACATCCAACAGCCGATTCTATAAGATGATCCTTGTAAACTAATTTTGTCCGGTATCTATAACACTGCCAAAGAAATTTATAGATGTGAGGGGTTTCTAATTTTGCTAGGGTCAGCAAGTAATCCCTATTTATTGAATTGAAGACATTCCTCAAGTCAACTTTCAAAATGACCACACCTTCACTGCTGCTAAGGTACGCGGAGAGTGCATGTATGTCAGCCTCACAGCCCCCTTTTGAACCGAAACCAAGTTGCATGGGCTGAAATTTTGCTGCAAGCTCGGTACTATAATACTTGCAGCAAATTTTTGCTGCCAAACGTCGTGCTCCCTACGGCAATGGGACGAATGCCACCAACCCTCTTGCGCAGGGCACATAAATTGGCACCATACAAGATTTTGATGATACCTTCATCCAAATTGCCGGAGAGCATCAAATTCACCTGAGCCGTCAGCTCCCTAAGAGGGGATCACCAGCCTCCCCAGCTCGGACACATCAAATCTTTAAGATGCTGGGGAGTTAGGCCGTCGAGACCCCCAGCAGATCCACTCCGGAAGGAGCTAACGGCTGTGAAAATGTCCTTGGCAGTAATACTGAGATTCTCAGTGTCAGTATTTGGTGGTTCTGGGAAACAACAAGGTCAATTGATGGCGGTGGATGCTTACTCTGCAGACCTGCGAGCGTGTCTGGAGAGTAAGGTGCCACCACATCACTACTAAAAAGTAGCCTCGAAGCTCCCCTTATATCACCTTCCCTTATTTTATTTTCAATTACTTTGCATTTGTTGGTTTGAGTATTGGTAATAAGGTAATTTTGAATCAGTGATGCGTAGTGTTAAAAAAAAATTCTTTAATTTGGGCTGTCAAAGATTTTTGGTTTAATATTGTTGTTTTTGACATGTAATATTCTATAGGGGAAGGTTAGCAGTTGTTCCCAGGCCTTCATGGAGTTCGTCCGGACGACATGATTGATGCAATTGGCTAAATTATGAGCCACAGAAGGCCTAGCGCCGCGGCGAATCCGTTTTAAAACCGGAACAGAAATTTTCAATGCACTTAATGTTTGCCAAAAGGGAATTCGGGAGGTATTGGGTGAGACTTGGCCTGTAGTGGGTACAGGGATTATGGGACTTTGAAGTGCATTTTGACATTTGTGGATCTTACCAATACGTACTTTCAAGCCCCGCTCACCTTTCAAATAGCGGGTCTGGGAATATAATGGGCAGCGCACGAAACCACTTGATAAGGTAGCAGGTTGACCTGAACAGCTTTCCACATTATCACTGCCGTTACAGTCAGTTGTGTAACTGTGTATACATATTTAGTATTTAATTATTATATATAGGTATGCCTTATTAGAGTCTGGCCATCGGTTCTTTGCACAAGAAAAGAGCGGTAAATTCAAAAAAACAAGGGGTGACAACACCGACTATAGACTGAAGAAATGCGTTTGATACTATTATTTTTTATATTCAATTAAAGTTATTTTATACATTTTTATTTATTACGTGTTATCATACCTGTACATATTATATAACAAACTGAGTCGGATAAGCTGCACAAACTTTAAAATTAGCTTAGATATCATCATTATAGCGTTTAGTCCCGTTTGCGGCCCAAACTTGCACTCCGGTATTTATGAATTAACGGTGACTGTAGCCTAATGGTTATGGCATTGGACGTACAATGTTGAGGTTACAGTTTCGATCCCCAGTCATTGCACTACCGGTATGAACCCACACAAGCAGTTTTATACTAGTAATTTCTGTTGCTAGTATGCTTTTATTAAAAAATAAATTTCCAACTTACACATAAAGTTAACATACATGCTTGCTCATCATGCAAATAATGATCATGTCCAGGATACAAGAAAAAAAATTACAAGTCATTAATATTTATAATTTTATTATGATTCATCATAATCAAAGTCTGATTCTATAAATTCAACACCTGTCGTCATCATCATCACATACATTTATTATAAATCGTTCCAGTGCTGTTTCTGTGATTCCATCTCTTAATTTGTATTCATTTTCGACGTGAATAACGTGATCTGTGCATTTCTTCCAATCATCAGCCGTTACACTAAGAAATGACTCTTTAATTAAGTTTTCCATTTCTGCCCCTGGTACTCCTATATTTTTGGTAGCCACTTTTCGTTTAGCTAAACTCCATATGAGCTCAATAGCATTTAAATCACAGTGGTATGGAGGTAGTTTAAGCACTTCGTGGCCATGTTGTTTTAGAAGTTCTTCTGCTTTATACAAGGGTTCAGGCTTATTCTCTTTAACGAGGCACATTAATTCATCTTTAGTATAAATTTCTTCAAATGGAATGTCGTTTTCTCTAAGCCATTTCTGTATGTCACTTTTTAAGTTCTGCATTGTTGGTGGTTTATTTATTTGTGTAACATGGTAACTAGCATTGTCCATCACAATCACACTAGGCTCTGTCAAATTTGGAATCAATTTCTCACCTAACCACTTCATAAAATTTTCTGCGTTCATGTCATCATGATAGTCAGCTGTTTTTGATTTGGTACTAAATACTAACAGTGCATTGGGCACAAAACCCTTTTCTGATCCAGCATGTACTATAATATGTCTCTTGCCAGACGACATTTTGTCTATCACTCCACTAGTGGAAGGACCTTGCCATGATTTTTTTACCTTATAATTTTGGCGAACATAGGTTTCATCAAGATAAATTATTGGTTTCCCTTGTTGTCGTTTCTCAGCAATTGTTCGAAGATATCTGTGTCTCCAAGCAGCTATTTCAAAGTTCTCTATGAGCAAAGACCTTTCATTCTGGTTTTTCTTAAACTCGAAACCATTTTTTTTTCAATATCTGCCGTAATGTTTCACGACAGCCGGTGAAGCCAATTGACTCTCTGAGTTCAACAAGTAAATTCCGTAGAGTAGGAACCTGTTTTTTTACACAGTAAAATTCATTAATCTTATTCCTAATAGCCGTTAAATCAAAATCATCCAGATTTGACACCGTGCCCTGACGAGGGCGTTTCTTGCCGGGTGTATTCCATTCTCCTTGGTTTATAGAACCCTCCTTCTTGATTGTTTTAATAGGTCTAACAGATATTTCTGCAAAGGAAAAATATAAAAATGTAATTGAATGTAAAAAATATAAAAGCCTAACAATAATTTAACTGTTCCACTATACTATGAACAAAGGTAAACTTGTATGCAAACATTGAAAATAATCGTACAAAGATTTTAAGACATTTTACAAAACCATAACTTTACCTACCTGTCATAGTAGCAATTGTATCCAAATATTTCGTTTCAGAGTTCAACGCTTCCTTTTCCTCAAAACATTTTAACTCTTTCACTAACGTCTTGACTCTCGCCAGGTCATCTTCTAAAAGACATACAAGAAAAAAATATAGTAAATAGTATTCACACATGATACCCGGACATAAATATCAAGCCAACTATCAAGAATACCTACTTACCAGCAGCTGTAAGGATTTCGTCTAAGCGATGTATCTATCTATCTATATATATATAGCAGAATCTAGGTCCAACCGCACAAGGCAAAATATATAGTGGTCTTGATAAACCTTCTGGTCAGAAGGAACTATACCGAATCACAAAGATGAGAGAAGAAAGAACGGAAGATATTAAACATGTTTAATGTATAAAAGATGAAGAAGGGCAGATTTTGCACGCACAAAAGCACGATGGAAGATTTATTTCGAGAAACTATTGAATGAAGAGAATGTTTGGAATAGAGTGCTAGAAGATGGGCCTGGGAATATTGGTATTATCCTTATCATTATATATTAAAGAGATCTGCGTGGATGAAGTAAGAAGAGCTGTAAAAAGTATGAAGAATGGAAAAGCTGTTGGGCCAGATGGAATACCACTAGAAGTATAGAAGGTATTGGGAGAAGATGGATGCCGGTGGCTGACTTTATTCTTCAAAGAATCCTTTCAAATCATCCGGTAATATTTGGCATTAAAAACTTATTATACGAATGCTACTATAAAAATCTTATAGTCGAAATCCAGGCGGGATTCCGAGTCATTCTGGTATTGTAGGCAATGAAATTGCCGACAAAATTTCCAAGTAAAGTTTCTGCTGTAGAGATATAAATTAGTTGTTAGAGATGTTTGTAGTGTTGCGAAACGTTTCTTATACGACACATGGAATGAAAATTTGCAATTAAGTAAGCAGTAAATCGATAATACTGTTTTTCTATAATATCACAGATTACATTATATTATTCTAAATAATATCCAACCTAACGTTAGCATTAAGCCGTGGTTTGCTCTTCTAAATTTAGCCAATAGACTAACTACGTCTTTAATAAGGATGCAATTGGGGCACGCAGACACTCCAGCACATCTTCTAGAATAAAAAAACAGCCCTATTTGTGATTGGGGTGAAGGAGACAGTGATTTAAATCACCTTCTGGCTTGCCGTCGATTTAATATTCCTTTTTTTGATCTTCTTCCTTCCTATATTCCATTACCTACTCATGTTCCTTTATTACATATATATCCTTTTAATAATCAACTATTGGAAGCTATAGATTTAATTATAAAGCATAATATTATCAAATAGTAGTTGTATTTTTTTTCTTAAATAGGTTGTTTCGATTTTTAAGTTTTATATAAGTTTATTAAGTTTTATATATTAATACCCACCTAATTTTTTCCTTTAGTAATTCCGTTCCGTTTTCCCACAGACCTAATAAACTCTGGACCAGCCTTGCCTATAAAAAAAAACGTGTATAAAATGGTACATACAATATGGCCGCCAGAAGGGATGTAACCATAAAGTACGGATGATCAAAGTATCGATAAATTAAATACCATACATGGTACTAAAAATAAAAGTTAACGCTAGAATGATATTGTAATGAAATACTTATTAAATCACCATTGTAGGTCATGATGAAAAAAATTTTCAACATTGGCTAAAAACCTAAATAAATCCAAAAACACTACACAGTGTTTGTACACTGAACGAATATTAGGCACCTTGTTGAGACTTAATTATGGGACTAGTTCTGTACCCCTTATGGCGGATACGGTCAGTGGTGAGGATCCAGGATTTTGGGAAGAGGGTAGAAGCTGATATATTTGTAATTTATATTCATATAGCACGCTCAATGGTTCAGACAGATCCCAAAACCACGTTTTGAGGAAAAATTACAAGGAAAATATTAAAACGTACTCTTGAAAATATATGCTACACATAACACCATGAATAATAAAATACTTATTAAAAATCAAATTATTTATTTCAATAGTATATTCTGACAAAACTGTTTTGTTCTTCACCATATACCTACAAAGAGTAAATTTCTCATTATTGTATCCACTGTTACAAGATGGTGGCAAAAGGGACGACATCAAAACCTACCTCTACAGGTCTACTTTGGGACAAAAATAATTTAAAATTTAAAAAAAAACAATACCTATGTAGTTTGCTATAGGATAAAAAAAACAGAATGAACAGACAAGCAACGGCTTGCAATATTGGTGAAATAAGTAATATTATTCTGTACCTTGTACATGTTTCAATTTTTTAATATTCAGTTTTGTACATTGTTAATCATTGTATTTCTTAGCTTTTTATCCGACTGCGCCAGAAGGAGGGTTATGTTTTTCGAGAGAAGGTGTGTATGTTTGTATAATTGTTTAGTACGCACTGCAGCTTGAACGGCTCGATGGATTTTAGCTTGTGAGGTGTCGTTAGATTCGTATTTACTGTGAGAGTGACACTGGGTATATCAAAATAATAAAAAAAAACATAATAGCGGATTTTTGGAACCAAATTGTTACAGAGAAAAAATTAAAGTCAACAAACTATGTCATGTGGTCATTGTATGGGTATTATAAAATAATGTTTTTTTTTTGTTTTTACTTTAAATGACCGATAAGGATATACAACGATGAATGTGGTAGCACAACTTTTTATCGATATGTTATAGTGCTGTCATAATACATCATTATCCGAAAATTTTAGTTATTTACATCAAATAAATACAGCTAATCCGAACATATTATCTCTGTTATACTGTAAATAATGTGATTAATTCCTTAGTTTAGTCCTTAATACGGTAGTAAATTTCTGAGTTTTGACATTTAAATTAGCTACTTGCTTATGCAAAGTTAATTGAGGCTGATTTTTTTTTTTGGCACCACAATGTATAATACTACACAGTCGCATAATGGCAATAACGTCTTTAATATGTCGCACTCACAAAATGTTTAATTTCCACTCGGAACACAGCATAAAGTTTTTAAGTTTTCAGTTACTTTGGGATTTGACAAATAAGGTACCATAATGTTTTCAAACAAAGCGTACATACAAAATGGCGGGCTGACACGGGGCAGTAGGTAGAATTGATTTCGTTTAAATGTTGCCAATCACCGGGCATGTTTCGGCCTGCAAAAATGAAATTTTCGATATGAAAAGAATATATATTGATAGATCTTAATTAGCCCTTTCGAACTACGTTAATTAATTTATGAGCCCGTCTTTCGTTTTCCCAGGAAAAATCAAAATATTATTTTCCTTTTTTCACCTTTTCAAATACCCGTATCTCTTTAAAATATGGTTATTTTTTATTCTACCAAGTGTAGAAAAATTACCCTTGAGCTAATTTTATTTGCCCGCGTGTCAATTATTATAAATATATAATAATAATCCTATAAAAAATAAAAAAACCGTAATGGGATTTCGAAACAATTATTTGCGCACTGCGCATGCTCGGTAGAAAAAGGGCAACACTGCTCTAGTCTAAGGGCATGTCCACATCACCACGGCACGACGTCGTCGCCGTGGAACGGTGCGGTGTCGCGGCGCGGCACGTTGCCGTGACGTGGAAATTTACGTTGCCGTACCGTAAAAATGTACGTCACGACGCCGCACCGTGCCTTGTAATACTTCACTAAATACCAGATAAATAGCAGTCTCGTTGTAGATATGGACCGCACAAACGCATTTTGCTACTGTTGTTATTAAAAAGACCGAGAGAAGTTGTAGAAAAAAATGTAAAAGACAGTACTGGGTGCACCTATAATTATCTTTTAATTATGAATAGTGATGGAAATCATTTCAATAGAAACTATGAGGCGTTGAAAACCTGTGACCACAAATTTTACAGTTCTTTGAACATTATACATAATTGTACAGTTTCTTGAAATATTGGAATTATTAGGTCAGATAAGGAGACTTCACCTTAGATTATAAAAAAAAGTGGAAAATAGGATTTAATTTTATATAAGTAGGTATAACAAATTCAATAAAAGAAAATTATTGAACTTATAATTCATGTTTTTATATATTTTTTTTGTTTTAAGGAATATTAGTAACCGAAATTACTAATATTCCCCCTAGCCCCTCCAGCTAAGCTAAATTGCTTGTGTTAGGAGTGGGTTCACGTCGGTACCTAGTGTAATTGCCAGTATTCGAACCCGGGACCTCTCGATCGTAAGGTCGACTCCTTAACCACTAAGCTACCGACGTTTTATAATAATAATACTGAGATATAAGTTAAAATTGAGGTTATATTCGACATAAAAATAAAACAATTTTTTAATTTTCATTGTCAACTCACGTGTAACTCAACATTATCCCCACAATATACCTAATGATAATAAAAATCTAGTAATAATAAAACCACTTACATTGAAATATTACTTTAATCATCAGCTTCATTTTTTATTATGACTTACGATGAAAAATAACTTTATATACTATAAATAACTTTATAACTTTTCTACTGGTGGTAGAAATTTGATGACACAAATTTGTCCACCGTGCACGATTGCAGAAAACCCTCCATAGTAATCCAATTTCGGTTTGATTGCGTTCAGGGGTCAGCAAGTGCATAGCCAGGCAGGGGGATTATGGTCGCAGCACTAGTGGGACCAGTGGGTGTCACGTGGTGCTGCGACGGCAATCCTCTTCTGATGAGCCCGTCAAGCTGAGTGCCACCATTGTTAACATGGTACGTGTATGTAATGGTGACCTTCTTTCCTGAAACTTTACCTTCAGCTTACCATCAGGCGAGGTCGTCAAATTGACGTGTCCTAAATATAAAAAATAAATAAAAAATATTTTGATATATAGTTGTAAATGCTGCCCTTATACTAGAGCAGTGTTGCCTTTTTTCTACCGCGCATGCGCAATGCGCAAATAATTGTCTTCGAAATCCCATTACGGTTTTTTATTTTTTATAGGACTATTATTGAATATTTATAATAATTGACCCGCGGGCAATTTAAATCAGCTCAAGGGCAATTTTTCTACGCTTGGGAGAATAAAAAATAACCATATTTTAAAGAGATACGGGTATTTTGAAAAGGTGAAAAAAGGAAAATGATATTTTGATTTTTCCTGGGAAAACGAAAGACGGGCTCATAAATTAATTAACGTAGTTCGAAAGGGCTAATTAAAATCTATCAATATATATTTTTTTTATATCGAAATTTTCATTTTTGCAGGCCGAAACGTGCCCGGTTTGCCAATCATAGAAGTAACAAATATCTCGTTGCCTTATTTGTCATACGAATTTTTTATGTGGTTAAAAAGAGACAACGCTATTTTTGTTGATACTTTATCGATATGTCTGATATACCTATAACCAGTTGTATGTATAGTAGACAAGGGCCGGTCCATGTATTTGTTTTGTCATAGCCAGTCATAGCGTTTTCCTTACATAAATAAATGTTTCCTAGTTTTTAACCTGATGTTTGCATAAATAAACCTATTTGCCAAAGATCGAAAAAAAAAACATTTTATCTTATTTTAGATAAAGATAAGACCTATTTTATACCTACTCAAACAAACCCATCTAAGATTTGTTTTGTTAATTTTCTGCTGTGCTGTGCTCTATTACTTACTCTGTGCTTTCCTCTGCGTCAACTTCAACAACATTCAGCAAGTTATTTGATTAACTTATTTTAGTCTGGCTCTCTCAAAACAGTATATTCTTTGATCTAGCTTCCTTGGTGTTTGACCTTTATTATTTGTTTAGTTTTCAGTGTCGAGAAACGTTGTGTGTTAAACAATAAAAACATTGGAGTGTATAGTTTGCAGATACAATTATATTTAAACTTTTTTGTGAAGCATATTATTGTGAATAGCCCAAAGGCTTATGGTAGGTCACTTGCCTCGTATATAAATACAGTAAAGAACCGTACCTACATACTTACCAACTTAACTTTTGTTATTGTTTAGGACAATTTGTGGGTATAATTTTTATTTACAGAACGCAACCGTCCATGTTATATTAACACAATTAATAAAATAAGATACTTCAACAGTTTTTAAAGATTCCATTGCTTGGATCATTGCTACAAGTACATAAGACATCCAGTGCTAAATAAGTAGCAGGCAGTATTAAAATCGTAAATAAATGAAAACAAATAAAGTGAACTCTCAGCCATTGCAGGTTGATCATTGGTCTAGTTGTAAGCGGGAAGCCTGTTGGAAAGGTGTCCATTGGAAATAATTAAAATCTTATTACAAAAATGAATGCCTTGAAATAATGTAATGTCTATCATGTACCACCCCCATTTACTATCAAAATATATTTATAAGTTCCTCATATATTCTTGTGTATTTCAGTTTCACAATGGGAGGTTGCCGCTGTACTTACAAGAACTGCTCACTAAAATCAGATGGCGTCACACACATGTTTCATTATCCTGTATTTGATAAAGTTCGATGTCACCAGTGGCTTACAAATGCACAGAAATTAGAGTTCTTAAACCTGAAACTGTCACAATTGAAGAATAGAGTTGTATGTCAACATCACTTCAAGGATGACAACTTCATGAACTTTTTGGTAACTATATTTGTACTTTTTGTTCTTTAGTTTACCCTTTTAAACTCTCTATATCAGTAGATTCTGGTAAGTGTTCTTAGTTTGCAGTTTAATGGGGAAACAAGCTGTGGTATGGTATGAATTCAAACTTTACATTTGCTTTAAATTAATGAAATGCCACAGGCTCTGGAGTAAATGTTTTTAACTAAATGTGTTTTTAGTTTTGTTTATGCACTAGGTAGGTAAAAAACCTTGTGGTAGGTTACCATGTGGAAATATTAATATTATAGAACCAGGGCTTAGGTTAGGCCTAAATTTTGGAAATGCTAGTTGCTGCTTTGGAAATGAAAAGCGGGTGAAATGAAAAAAAAAAAATGTTTCGTAGCTCAGTTCTTTTAAAACATGTTTCTATCTATAGATAACAAAACCTGGTTACAGGTATGATATTTCAAGATATGCATGCAAGGTAAATGGCACAGATTACCTAATAGTTGGTACTCCCAAGATGATAATGCACTAATGCATATTAATAAATTTTTCAGAAAGACAAGCTGAAATTTGATGCTGTGCCTACTCTTGATGGACCTTTTTGTGATTCTAGTCAATTAGCTGAAGGGAAACCTGACCAGGAGGTTTCTAAATTGTACACAATATCACTTGAAGATATTGAAAATGAATATTTAACATTTAATGACAAAAAGGCTAACTTTTCTGTAAAGTATGGGGATTTCTTAACAAATTGCGACTTGATGGATTTAGATTCTATGAATCTCGCCAATGATAACACACAAAATATAATGAAAAATGAAGGTTTAGAATTGCACAATAACAATATATTAAATAATAATGTTGATAGACAAAGAGTTGCAACTATTAATCCTGTTTTAAATAAAATACTTGATACATTACACAAAAGTGATAACAATGTTCGAGTCCAATTGACTGAAGTGCCCCTTGAAATTAATGGATTACAAGGAAATGTAATCCTTCCAAATGTAAATGAGCCCCAGTTTCAAGGTCAGGAAAATAATGTTTCAGTATTAACACACAAACCCAAAGAACAGCCTAAAAAGAATGGAAAAAGAAAAAAAATTACAATTCTGGATGAAAAGAAAATCGAGTTGGAACCAGGGACTGTACCATTGCCATTTCCAGTTAAATTAGATCCAATATGTCCTTCTGCAATTTTATCATTACCAAGTAAAAGAAGAAATTTAAATATGAATTTAAGGTCTCAACAGAAGCCTGACAGTATCAATAAAATTGCCGCTTCAGATTTAGTTGAAAGTGCCAATATTGTAGATCAACTTGTCAACCCAGAAAACAATAGTATTATGCAGACAGACAATGCTCCTAATAAAGTAGATAGTTTGAATTTCACAAATGATGAACTCGTATACTCTTATCGTGAAATGAATCATAGTGGAACTGATAAAGAATCAATAAATAAAGAAAAGTATGCCAAGATATTGAAAGTTTCTATGCAGAAATCAAAAAGTAAATCTGTAAACACTGTTAAAGCTAAAAAAATCAATCATTCATTGTTAAAAAATCGAATAGCCCCAGAAAGAGTGGCTGCTATAGAAGAAAAGAGAAAATTTAATATGAAACTAAGAGATATAATTGCATCTTGTTTAGATAAATTAGATGATGAAGAAACAAATGATTATGAAACTAATAAAGTAAAAGAAAAAAGAAAAAAGAATATAACACAAAATGTCAGTTCCTATCTATCTAAAGAATCCAAGCTGCCTGGCATTCAAGATTATACTGTTGCCTATTTAGAAGCTAGAATGAAAAAAATGGAGGATATCTTATTGAACAAAATAGATCAAAATTCACGGAGAATAATGGAATTAAAGACATTACTAATCCCTTCAGTTAGCAAAAAAGCTGCACATACGCAAACTGCAGCGAGTGAGGAACTTCAGAAGAAGCATTTATATCACGAAATTTCTAAGTTTTTAAGTCCACAGGCAAACAGCTTACTGTACGAAGAACTTTTCATAAATAAATATGCACAAAAAATACAAGTCCATTCACCACCAAAGAAACGAAAACATCGGTGATGATTTAGTTTTATTTATAATTTGTAAATTATTAACATTTATTATATATATAGGATAATCAAGTTACAATATCATTTTACTTTTACCAAAGCTTTACCCACATTATCTCCACGGAATATGCCAATAAATGCATCGACAGCTAATTCGAAACCCTCTGTAACATGCTCCTTGTACTTCAGTTTTCCTTCTTTTATCCACTGCAAGTTCTGACTTATACCTTCCATTGTGCGGTCGGCAAATTGATTGACTAAGAACCCTTCTATTTTTAGTTGATTGCGTACGATGAATGGTTGAATTACAGTAGCTGAAATATTACAAAATATTATTTAACTAAAATAGCAATAAAATGTCCAGAAACCTTTTAGATATAATTTTTGAACTGAATTTACCTTTTCGTTTTTCAGGGTCAGTTTCATTATAAGTAGAAATAGCTCCGCAGACAGACACTCTGCCATATTGTTTCATTTGCGATAATACAGTACTACTAATTTCTCCTCCTACATTATCGAAATAGCAATCTACACCGTTCGGAGCCTTTACCTTGAGAAAATCAGCAATGTTTCCGGTTTTATAGTTCACAGCAGAATCAAAACCAAATTCGTTGATCAACCAGTTACATTTCTCGTCACTGCCAGTGATTCCAATCACGTGACATCCTGAAAATTAATGTTTCATCAAATACCTTTCTTCAGTTTTTATGATATGAACAATGCTATAAAATATTAGGAACTTAACGGCTGTTAGCCTTTGCCTTAAAAAGAGCAATGCTTATCTGCTTATAGTAATACTTGCGGTATTAGGCGTATATTATGATTTCTAGTTAAGTGGAAAATCACTCAGGGTCTGTCCACATCACCACGTCACGACGTCGTCGCCGTGGAACGGTGCGGTGCCGTGGCGCGGCGCGTTGCCGTGACGGAAATTTACGTTGCCGTACCGTGAAAATGTACGTCACGACGCCGAATAGTTACACGTCGCCGTGCCTTGTAAATTTACGGTACATTCATAGACCGCACAAAACGTATTCTGCTTCTGTTATTATTAAAAAGACAGAGAGAGAAGTTGGTCTTTTTACATTTTAAACAATTTTACTGGGTGCACCCATATATTTCAATTATGAATAGGGATGGAAATCATTTCAATAGAAAATATGAGGCGTTGAAAACCTGTGACCACAAATTTTACAGTTATTTTATCTGTATCTGTATCAAGTTTTGAAGAAGTTTCGCCGGCTTAAAACGCCGTCCAATGCACCATTTCACGGTGACGTTACCGTATCGCGCCGCGACACCGCACCGAGCGTCGTCGTGCCGTGGTGATGTAGACAGGCACTATAAGCGAACTAAGGTATGTAAAGTAAATACGAACCGAGTATCTTAGCAATCTGTCCGACGTGAGAGCCCACTGCTCCTGCAGCACCAGAAACTACTACTGTTTCGCCTGGCTTCGGTTTACAGATCTCCGTGAAGCCAAAGTAAGCACTGTTTCTGTGAACGTGTAGAATAAATTAATTAATGGACATAACACAACTCGCCTGTATCCTCGAAGGGGTAGGTAGAGGTGTATTATACACCCACGATTCGTTAGTTATGTTTAGGTCCCAATGTAATAGAGGCGAGCCTATTTTCATCTACCAGGCACATTACGAAGCGAGCGATAACTAACATTTTAGGACAACAATATTAACCCTGTTTCAACGTTAATAAAAGGTGCATTTATCTAGATAGGTATGGTAATTTTTATTTGATAAGAGTACAATCGCACTGTACACCGTGCAGCGGTGACCGTGGAAAATTTTAAGGCCTACAACACGAGTTGTTATCTGCTTTGGGGCAAGGGAGAAAATCAAGATAAGCTATGGATTGGAAGGTACTGAGTGTACGAAATGCAGCATCTTAGGCCCGCGTGCTACGGCACGCGAAGGCTAAAAATATACGTAAACTCGTATTTAATCTTAAAGACGGAGCTTAGTCCCATGATATTGATCAGGATCATTAATTTTTTCAGATTTTAAAATGACTCACCCCGCTCTTCCACAGATCCCTGCTGCTAAAGAAATAGGTACATCTCCAAAATCAGGCAATTTGTACATAAAAGGTTTATGGAAACCGAACTCAATTTCCGGCTTACTAATTGTATGAGTTCGCCAACCGTAATGTCCCATTATCCATGTCCCAACAGGATATTCAGCATTTCTGCTCTCTATTATCCTGAAGAAGTTTCAAATAGGTCTATAAATATTATTATGATTGAGGTAGCGTTAAGAAAAGTACGACTGAACAAGTAGGTACCTTTTTTTTTTTTTTTTATCGTGAGGAAATCCCTTCGGATACCCCCCCGCCGGCCAGCGGGGGCGGTTATGTCGGGCTTGCACCGACTAAAACCGCACGCCGTCTCGGGTCTTCAGACGCCGGGGTGTAAGGTTACCCATAGAGCATATCCCTCGCACCCCGGCTGACCCTGGGCCATCTCACCACTAACAGCATCGCTCATCCTGTCTCCTCTGAAAGCAGAGGAGTACGGAGAGCGATGTGTTACCGCCACGTTGGGTATTGGCCGACGATCAATGCCAACCCTATGAAGGGGTGAAGGGGAAGCCATTGACCGCCGCCCAGGGTGTACCGGCCGCTCCGATTCCGTTCCCCCCGGACTGCAGCGGGATCGGAATCGGAGCGACACTCGAGGAGGTTACCCAACACACACCCCAACAAGTAGGTACCTTTTTTTTTTTTTTATCGTGCGGAAATCCCTTCGGATACCCCCCCGCCTGCCAGCGGGGGCGGTTATGTCGGGCTTGCACCGACTAAAACCGCACGCCGTCTCGGGTCTTCAGACGCCGGGGTGTAAGGTTACCCATAGAGCATATCCCTCGCACCTCGGCTGACCCTGGGCCATCTCACCACTAACAGCATCGCTCATCCTGTCTCCTCTGAAAGCAGAGGAGTACGGAGAGCGATGTGTTCCCCACGTTGGGTATTGGCCGACGATCAATGCCAACCCTATGAAGGGGTGAAGGGGAAGCCATTGACCGCCGCCCAGGGTGTACCGGCCGCTCCGATTCCGTTCCCCCCGGACTGCAGCGGGATCGGAATCGGAGCGACACTCGAGGAGGTTACCCAACACACACCCCCATACATAAATACCTTACAGACTAACATACATATAATTATAAAATTCCTATAACTAATTCACACGAAATGACGGCGTCGTGTTGCGCTTCGTGGTGTCTTGTAGCTGCCTACATGTAAGTACCTATTTATACCCATATAAGGTGTAGGTAGGTATCTATTCTTAATTTAATAGTAGGTATAATAAACTATTTATTTATTAGATATACCTACCTAGATAGGCAGGAATAGGTAGGTAGGTAAAATATACAATGCGCGATTTAGGGTAGGTAAAAAGTTATGTGGAATTCAAAATAAAGGTAGTTATATAATCAATAAAATGTGAGTAAAATACTAGAATTTTGGTTATTCTTACTAACTTAGCAACTTGACCACCAATCAAATCGCATGGAAAGTTTTCGCCAGGTTTCACTACTCGCTGGTATGGATCTACACTGAAGTAAGCGGCTTCAGCCAAAAATTCTGAAACATATCAATAAACACGATGCCTATTAGTTTGAATGAGCGATATAATTATACCGATGATGATTATATTTTTTTCTTTGAATAGAATATTAGGAATCGAAATTACTAGTATTCCAAACCCCTCCAGCTACGATGAATTGCTTTTGTTAGGAGTGGGTTCACGTCGGTAGTGTAATGGTCAGAATTCGAACCAGAGACGTCTCGAGCGTTGGCCGATTCGGTGATATTATAGTCAAAGAGAATATAAGCACTACGTTTATAGTTATAAATGTCACTATCACTACCGTAGATGCATAGATAATACTATAGATACCTTTTTTTTTTCTTTTTTTCATCCGTGCGGAAGCGGTTATGTCGGGCTTGAACCGACTAACACCGCACGCCGTCTCGGGTCTACAGACGCCGGGGTGTAAGGTTGCCCATAGAGCATATCCCTCGCACCCCGACTGACCCTGGGCCATCTCCGGTTTCGAGATGGCCCCCTCGGGTTTGGGAACCACGGTGTCCCCGTCTTGCCCCGGTTTGGGGGAGGGGCGCTAGTCGCCCCACCGCACCGTCCCGGCCTGCTATTGGTATTGGAGAGCTGCTTATAGCTATGATATGGTTAGATATGATATTCTAAATTTAAATCTAATTTACGAGCATGTTGTTTTGTTAAAAAAACCGTTATTCATTTGTTTCTTGTGGACTTAAATGGCGAGGGTCCCTAAAAACGGTGTTTTTAGGGACTCCCGCCATACCCCAACCAAGCGTTTGGAGAGTCAATCAGTTCTGAGCGAAACGTGTGATGGGCGGGATGTGTCAGTTTACGGCAGACGCACAGCGAAATAATATGATTTTTAAATGTAGGTACTAAGCGTAAATGCCACATCGCGGTAAGAAAAGGGGGGGCGGGTAACGCTACACGCGGAGTCAATAATCCAAAGACTTATCTCGAGATACACATTGTTGGCACAGTATAAAATATAATTGTAGCATCTGTATTTTTTAAGTAAAGTTGCCACCAAATTCCATTCCAATCCTGCGCTAGTGTTACGAGGTACAAAATAATAAAACAACAATTAACTTCTTTTACAAAATGTTTAACCGCAGATAAAAAAGTGCCCGGTTAATGGCAATAGGCTCGCCACCTATTACATTGGGACCTAAACATAAACTGGCGAAATGTGGGTGCTAGCACCTCTGCCTACCCCTTCGGGGATATAGGCGTGAGTTTATAAAAAAAAAAAAAATGTACGACTATTCGCTTAAATTGTTTTCACTACCTGTGCAGCTTGAGGAGTCAGAATCTTGCAAATTAATGATAAATCGGTCCATCTCTTCGTCAACGAAACGATCGTGCTGACAGTATTCATTTTCAACAGTTTGAATATGTTTATCGCAGTTAACCCTTTTTTTCTACAGAGAATTCGGCGAATAACTGTTCCAGTGTATTTTATTTTTTTAGGGATTTTCTTTAGAAAAGCCCTATTACTAAGGAGTTGTCGTCGACGTCGTCGTCGTTGCCAATTTTCTGTCACGGTTTTGGGTATGAAGGAGATGAGCTGTCGAGTTGCTGTTTTCGGTAATAGATTCGTGCTGGGGTGAACCATTGCAAGATAAAAAAAAATCGCAAAAAAATCGCATAAAAAAAACGCAAAGTCGAAAATCCCTTGTATTCGGCTGAGCTCGTCTCAGGAATTCAACTTGTTCTAAATTAGAATCAATTTCATTTGTTGCGAACTGTCCTTTGATATCGCCCTAGACCAATTCGATAGGGTAGGGTAGGGTAGACCAAATACAAGTCTGGGTGATATGGAGGCAAACTTAAGACTTCAATGCCGCCTTTAAAATTTCCATCTATTTTGTAAACATTTTCGAATCCGTGTTGCTAGATTAAGTTCAACAAATCACATTTTCTTAAAGACATACCAAATTCAAAATTATGTCTTTGCAGCCAGGCCTGCACGATGGCTTTTGTGGATGTTATCGTAGGTTTTATGTCCTCCTGTACCGAGGGGTTTCAGGCATTATCCATTACGAAGCAGTCTTGCTCGCTGTCCCACACCGCCAGTTTCTCGCCCAATCGCCCCAAAGTGGGCGCGCAAGACGTTGGCATTTTGATCTTTTGACCATCTCATGCGACGCCCTCCACCGGATGCGGGTGCCTGTTGCTGAGCCCTTGCGGGCTCTCCAGACACCAAGCCGGCCGGTGGCGATGATCGTGGGGTTCGGCCCGTCGAGGTGACCGTGCCGGGCCAGCCGGGTCTTCTTGGTATTTGATTATTATCATTCATCATGGGCTTTGGAAAGTGGGGTGCCTAGGTCACTGTAGGCAGAGCCCCGTACCTACAAAAGGCTAGTTTAACCCAGAGAGACGCCCAGACTTCCGGGGGGGCCGTTGGCAACCCAGTTCTTTATTTTATTTATTTATTAGATTCACCAACAGTTATGTACAATAATACAGTTTCATTATAACTTCACATTCTTGAGGTTTACAGCTAATTGCATAACTAATTAAAGGTGAATACAGCATGCATTAAATTAAAACAACAATAGTAATACCTATAGAAGTAACATTGATTGTTTATATAAAAGTGACAGAAGCAACATTTTTAATATGTCTTTACAGCGTATATAAATGGTTAATATACATAAAGTACTCTGATCGTGTGTGATTAATTTAAAAAATGAGAAAATATTGTTCGATGAGATGTAGATAAGATAATATATAAAACAAACATATCAGTTAGGTAGGTTTTCAAGGACGATTTTGCGAAATTCGTGTAGCTTCGTGTTAAGTATATCCACAGAGTCCGTGCAGTACCTATTAACAGCCCTACACAATCTTGGGGTTGGAGAATTGTAACCTAAAACCGTTCTTCGAAATGGTTGGGCCATAAGTGCCAATGCTTTGCGGGGAATACGACTAGGGGCATTAAACTTTAAATATCCTAGAAGCGCGGAACAGTCCAATTGATTATGCAAAAGTTAGTACACAAAACTCAGATCCAGAAGCGATCTTCTCTTTTCTAGCGATGGTATTTTGAAATAAGTGAGTCTTTCACTGTATGATTTAAGCTTCTTTGAGACGCCAGCACCAAATGCCAAGTGCCATAAAAATGGCTTCTAAATCCTTTCCAGTCTCAAGATATGACTTGCATAATGCGGTCTCCAAACAGTGGGGCATTATTCAAATATACTGCGCACCAGGGTATATACAGTAATATTTTTGTTTGTGGCATGCGAAATACTTTGCCATTTCTTATAACAAATCTTTGATGATTTCTTTATTATTTGTTCAATATGAGGCCGAAAAGTGAGTTTCTTATCTAAAAGTATGCCTAGATCCCTTATGCTATCCGTTTCTCGTATATGATTGCCCTCTATTGTATAGCTTGACTCAATGACGTTGCGTTTGCGGCTGAACTTTATGTGGAAACATTTTCCAGTGTTAAGATGCATCTGGTTGTTTCTGCACCACTGGTTTATATGGTCTATATCCTGCTGTAGAAGGCCTACGTCATCAACACTGTTAATGATGCGTGAAATTTTTAGGTCATCGGCATACATATAAGGTTTGGAATGTAGAAGGCAGTTCGGTAGGTCGTTAATGAAAATATTAAAGAGGATAGGCCCAAGGTGCGAACCCTGGGGTACACCAGAAGAGGCGGGGGACAAATCCGACCTGAAGCCATTGACCACGACATAGAATGAGCGATTATCCAAGTATGAGTGAATCCAATTAATAACCCTGCCAGAAAAGCCATACACTGACAATTTTTTAATCAATACACTGCGGCACTTTATCAAAGGCCTTGCTGAAGTCTGTATAAATGACGTCCGTCTGCTGACGTTGGTCAATTGCTTCAGCCAAGTCCTCCACAAATGTGACTAAATTCGTGGAAGTTGACCTCGCTTTTACAAATCCGTGTTGATGGGGAGACAAGTATCGGGTAAAATATTTTTGGATGTAAGGGCAAACAATGGATTCAAACACTTTTGCCACCGTGGAGATGATTGAAATTGGGCGATAGTTGTTTACGTCATCTTTATTGCCCGATTTATGAATGGGAACGACTTTCGCAAACTTCCATTCATGTGGGAAAATACCAGAGGAAATTAACGTCTTAAAGATTAGTGGTACTGTCAAAAGAGACGCACAGTTTCTGAAGAAGACTGGTGGGATACCATCCGGACCTGCGCCCTTCGCTACATCTAGCCCCTTCAATTTTTTCACTATCAAAGCTCGGTCCACATCCAGAGTGGCAAAACAAGAGCTATCATGATCAATAAGCCTTAATTCTTCCGATATGTTGAAATTATTATTGGAGGTCGCATTATTATAGACCTGAGAGAACAGAGACGCAAACAAGTTACAAATTCCCTCACCATCTGAGCTTAAAGAAATTCCATCAGTCATAGTGCTTGGGTAAAAACTGATTTCATCTCTTTTGGCCTTCACAAATGACCAAAAATATTTGGAGTTGTGAGATATTTTGTGTTCTACACTATCTATGTATTGGTTATAACACTCCTCCGCCACCCTTGAACACCTTTTACTTAATAATTTAAACTCTATTTTATCCAATGGGTTCCGATACTTTTTGTGGCAGGAATGTATCCTATTTTTTTCCTTCAACATGGAAATGAGGTTTTTAAGAAACCATGGCGGGTATTTACGTATCTCAGACTTTTTGGGAGGTACGTGTTTGTTAATTATTTCCTTGAGTATTGCATAGAATTTATTTACCATGACGTTGACGTCTAAACATTGTGCCAATTCGATGTCCCAATCAATCACTGACAGGGCATCCCTGATAGCCTCGTAGTTAACTTTGTGGTAATTTAACCTACGATTATTAGTGTTACTATCAAGCTCTTTATTGTCCATAATAGTAATATCGATATCGAGTGGTGGATGTAAGGGGTCAACTTTTGAAAGTGCATCGCAAGCCGCTGATACTTTACAAGAAGGCATATCCGAAAGCACGAGATCCAACATTCTTTGCATAACGTTGGGTATTGTATTGAGCTGCTTAAGGTTGGAAATATACGTAAAGTCTATCAGGTCTGACCCAATGTAGTCTGCTCGTTTGAGGGTCTATTCCAGTCAATACAACTGAGGTTAAAATCGCCCAGAATGCAAGAGTGGCCATCATAACGGTCTAGTAGTGAGTTACAGTTTTGTATAAAACGTTCTAAGATCAAACGAGTGATAGGAGAGGGTAGATAGACTCCGCAGACCGCCAACTGTCTAATTGAATTGGAATGAGGAATGTTTATTAGAACCCAGAGGTCCTCACAACTACTCTCCCAATTGCTCATACGCCTACTCGTTAGGTGTTTTGCAACAGCAACTAACACCCCACCACCGTCCTTTTCGCTATCAAAACCCGTTGTTTCTCTATCACGTCTGTACACTTAGCGGTCGTCAAACAATTCAGTGCTAAAGACTGTAGAGTTAATCCAAGTCTCGGTTATTACAAGAATATCATAATTGCTGGTAACTAAGTTCCTTTATATGAGCACCCTGGGCCATGCTGCCGCTCAGCACGGTGCCTTACACTTTCAGCTAGTGCGGGCTACTTGCGCTACTATCTCATCTTAGATGTTCCACCCGGAGACGATGGGTTCACCACATCACTTTTTATTATTATTATTAAATAGGGCCTAGATTGTGTTGTGTTAAATGTCAAATAAAAAAACTACATACATACATCTATAGAATTTACTCGTAAATACCTATATTTACTCGGAAACTTTAATAATTTATTCATTTTATCAAATACATATTATGTAAGAGTTCCAATAAAATTGCATAGGTATAGGTACATAGGTAACATTTTTTTTTTTTTCGTGCGGAAATCCTCTCGGATACCCCCCCGCCGGCCAGCGGGGGCGGTTATGTCGGGCTTGAACCGACTAAAACCGCACGCCGTCTCGGGTCTGCAGACGCCGGGGTGTAAGGTTGCTCATAGAGCATATCCCTCGCACCCCGACTGAACCTGGGCCATCTCCGGTTTCGAGATGGCCCCCTCGGGTTTGGGAACCACGGTGTCCTCGTCTTGCCCCGGTTTGGGGGAGGAGCGCTAGTCGCCCCACCGTCCCGGCCTGCTTCTGCTGGGGTGACAGGCGGCCTCACCTGCCACCCCCAGGCCTGCGCTCATGGAGGACGGAGGTCGTTAAGCGACCTCCGGCGCCTGAGTCGCCTGCGACGCGCGGCGAGCATGTTGCGGGCTCGGCGGGCCGGGAGGGTTCTGAACCTCTCCCGGGCGCGCTCCGCCATCTCCTTCGCGAGCATCACATGCTCGCAGAAGGAGGTGGCGGCGGCCCACGCGCTCGCCCTCCGCGGTACATAGGTACCTACGTATCGCATTGAGAATCTATCTCTTTTTGGAAATCGATCAAAAAATAATAGTGGTAAGTACCTAATTGGTACTAGTATGCAGTTCACATATAATATATATAACATTGCACGTGCGTGTGCGAAGTCCTATGTTGCTGTTTTAGTCGGTTCAAGCCCGACAACCACCCCCGCTGGCCGGCGGGGCGGTTATGTCGGGCTTGAACCGACTAAAACCGCACGCCGTCTCGGGTCTACAGACGCCGGGGTGTAAGGTTGCCCATAGAGCATATCGCTCGCACCCCGACTGATCCTGGGCCATCTCCGGTTTCGAGATGACCCCCTCGGGTTTGGGAACTACGGTGTTCCCGTCTTGCCCCGGTTTGGGGGAGGGGCGCTAGTCGCCCCACCGTCCCGGCCTGCTAAAGTCCTCGAATACCTTGCCTTAAATGTCTTATGACATGAGTCAATGCAACAAAAGAATTTGTAATGAATACCTTTTTTTTTTTTTTTTTTATCGTGCGGAAATCCCTTCGGATACCCCCCCGCGTGCCAGCGGGGACGGTTATGTCGGGCTTGAACCGACTAAAACCGCACGCCGTCTCGGGTCTACAGACGCCGGGGTGTAAGGTTGCCCATAGAGCATATCCCTCGCACCCCGACTGACCCTGGGCCATCTCCGGTTTCGAGATGGTCCCCTCGGGTTTGGGAACCACGGTTTCCCCGTCTTGCCCCGGTTTGGGGGGAGGGGCGCTAGTCGCCCCACCGTCCCAATGATTGACATTGGTAAGTACTAATAGACGTAAATCAAATGGTGATACAGCAACATAATTTAATCTGAATGTACCTTCGACACTACCTACGAAATACTACTACTATCAGCCTCTAAATATCTATATAAGGTTTTCATTGGTTATGAAGCTTTTGCTTTGGGGTCTAACCTGATGAAGCCGAATACAGTACAGTAGTAGGTATATAGCTTTTTGAAAGCGGCTCATTATGTACCTATATAAACGTAGTAGATCTATACGGGTACTAAATATATTTTAATAACTTACCATTATCTTGCAGAGCCGGAAGCTCTTCTTCAATAATTTTAAAGTCGCTTTTCTTAGGTTCTCCAACAAAAGGATTCAGAACAATGTATTTCTTTGACAGTACCATGATTCCAGTAAGTACATAAAAAATCATAGAATGTGGACTTATATTAGGTATGTTGTCATGTTTTATTAGATAACTCAGATTAACACGCAGTTACGTAATAAATACCGTTATCCGGTTTATAACCTTTTGTTTATTATCAAAATAATAAAACTGCTCCACAATATTTGCCTACTTTTTGTTATACCACAGGAAAATATGCAATATTCGCACTCAAATTATTTGTGAGCACAACTCACAGATAAGATACGTTCTTTATTTGATTTTGAGTAAATTTCCAATCCAACACAATATCCACAATACACCAGAGACAGATGCCTATAACACACAGTAAACACCACTAAACTTCGTTTCGTAGAGCGTAGCTGAGAAACAGGGTTGCCAACCATAGATATTCTTTCCTCGTACAAAGCAACTAAAAATCTCATACTTTGACATTCAAACCTCGTACATTCAATAAGCATCTTAAAAAGATTTTTTAAATTTATGAGAGTAATTAATATTACGTTAAGAGACAATAAAAAGTAATTTGCTTTGGTTGTAGCGGGATTTAAATTGATTTTTGACAGAAACTATTCTCTGCTGTGTAAATTCAAAGCAACATATTCGCTGTTATACATTTTCGTATTTTTCGTATAATAAAATGATTTTTCTCAGCCAAAAATGATAATTTACTAGCACTTATGCATAACAACGAGTAAAGATGATAATAACATTTTGAGCAATTATTTAAGATGAAGTGAGAACACGCGCATCGCGTTTGTGAAGGGGGGGGAGGTATGAAGTGCGGCGGGAGCATGCGCGGGGCATCCATCTTCCCCCCGCGATTTATGTTCGCGGACCATAAGGGTCACCGTACACTTGACCGGCTATCGGTATTGTCTTTTACGAATACCAATTTTTTTTTCATCAGTATGATGAGTTGACGTGAAATTGAGTGTACGTTGACACTCAATTTCACGTCACATTTGACCGGGTATTGGTAATATCGGTATTGTTATGTATCGGATCGCGCGAGTGGTTGCGGAGGAGTTCAGCCACCAACGATAGAATATAAACAATGAATATAAGTTGTAAAATAAATAGCTTTGACACTCACTCTAATGGAGTTTCTGAACGTAAGGCATTAGAAGTGACTGGTCAGCACACACAGGAGTTCCGTTGGTGCACTTTGGCCTAGTAATGATTGAGTTCTGCAATGTAAGTAGGTACTTATTATTATTTCTTAAAAAAAAACTTTACTTCATAATGTTTATTCCCACTCGACAACTGCAATTTATGATTAGATAAATGGTTATGCCTTACGCTGTTAAATGTACAATAAACGTAGATGACACCTGAATAGGAGTCTCTGAACTCAATTTTTTCGAATTTGTTTGCTTAGCCAATGCTCGTAATCTGCAAAACAGTAAGTCTTCTAAGTTTCAGTTTGTCAAACATAAGTAATTTTCAAATACCTATTCAAATCACCATAACAAAAGATTCACGTATATACCCTTAAACCATTTTCACACCATAAGATTTTTTCTTGTCAGACACAAGAAATCCAGTTAGATTGGTGGTTGTCCGATAAGACACAAGAATTCTAATCTAGAAACGTCATCTTCTCAACTATCCTTCGTGAAGGGTTGGTCTTGACTCCCATTCTTCCTGGTTCCCACCGTTCCTGGCGGGTCCAGGAACCAGGAATATTTGGTGCACAAATCTACTATCACTAACTATTATTTTATATATATTAAACTTTTTCAATAGATCTAATTTTCTTATAGTGTGAAGATGGTCTTGTCATTCCCACTCATACTGAGAAAAAAAAGGTATCGATACAAGACAATGCCGATACCCGGTCAAGTGTACGGTGACTCTTATCAGCATTCATACTCATACTAAGAAAACAGTAAACGGTATCGAGACAAGATAATGCCGATACCGGTACCCGGTCAAGTGTACGGTGACCTTTATTAGCACTCCTACTCGCTCTAGGAAAATAATAAATATAATTATGTGGTAGGTTGATACTGAGATACATTGTTTGGGGCGCTACTTCTTTTCGGCTAACGGGATATTTTCCTTCCGCTAAGGCTTTTATTGTCCATTTTACATCAAAATGCAATCACTAGCGAGCGAGCGAGCGCGACGAAGCAGTGCGTGTCTACTCGCGGCGAGGCCCCGCGGCCGACTGAGCTCGCACGCGAGCCCTCTAACTATATGTTTTATATAATTAAAATAATTAACTTCTATTTAAGAGAAAACCATCTGTACCGCCATATGGGATTTGATGTAAGGTTTATGAAAATATAAACTTTGCACTTGTTTTTTCTTTAAAATCGCCGTAAAATTGTAAAATTCCAATAAAATTACGATTTTTTTCTATCGAGGCAAATCACTCTAATCGTATTTCAAATTGTATAACAATACAAAGCATTTCTTTACCTTTACGACGGTAGGAATATCATTTCATGTATTTTAGCGGTTGATACCCAAAAACTGTTTCTAAGACACCTCTTTTACGCTTCTGGACTTACCACTTCGTCTTAACCTTTATAATAATGTTTACATAATGACAATTTTTATTGAAGTGTAGGCTACCATAAAGATTGTCATATGCTGTAACCCTTCCAAACCTGGCCTAAACGAGCGTGCGCCTGCGCGAGAAAAAAATATTTAGGCATTAAATATCTGTTTTACGAGACGAAACCTATGCCACACGCTCGTGCGGGCTTCGCGCGTTGTAATAAAAAATAAATAGGCATCGTACGATCAGTCAGTCGCACCAGGTGTGAACGGAAAGATGGCGGCGTTTTTTGGCGCTCACAGCGCGACGATTTCCACACGAAAAAAAAAAACGGTACCTACGTAGAGATAAATATTGTTATTTGTTATTATATGTTGTTTTATTACTCATATTAAAAAGGTTATATTATAATATAAGTGATTACGTAACTAGTATTTGATTCAATAATGTTTTTTATTTGATTTTGAGGAGTTAAAAACAACACGCACGATCGTAGCAGTTCGGTCTTTATTCATGTTTTGATGTGCTAAAATGCACGCTCGTACGTGTTATTATTTACTTGCTTTTAATGATAATTTAGTATTTAAATTCAATATAATATATTTATTTTAGGAGCAAATATACCGGAGGATGTTATACTATCCATATTAGGAGATGGTAACGATTCTGACCTTGAGGATACTTTCGAAGAACATTTTAATGAAGATGATTTAATGAGAGATTTGGATAGGGACGACTTAGGCGAACATCAGCAGCTTAGTGAACCGGAACAAGAGACAAGTATCGCTAGTACCTACGTCAATAGTTACACAAGTAAGTACTCCACCATGTATTACACCAAGTCGGAGAGGCCAATCTAGAGGCAGAATATGGAAGCAAACAACTTATCCCGACAAAGAACATGACTTCCAACCCTTATCAGTCCACAATTTTAGGACTCCTATAGATTACTTTGAAGATTACTTCCAAGTTGATTTTTATCAGCTCAGTGCCGACTGTACCAATAATTACTATATGCGAAAAACTGGGCATATTTTGAATACAACTGCAGTTGATATTAAAAAAATATTTGGACTACACATCTACATGGGAGTTTTCGGTTTTCCCCGCATGTATATGTACTGGCAACATGGTACAAGGTTGGCAATTATAGCTGACGTCATGGTACGTGATCGCTTTGTAGCATTAAGGAGCGCTCTTCATTTTGTCCCAGAAGATCAACCCAGTTCTGCTGAGGGTACACTTAATCCACTCTGGAAGGTGCAGCCTATTATAAATAAAGTGAAAGAAACCTGCCGTAAATTGGAGAGGGTCCCAGGAAACTACTCAATAGACGAGCAAATGATACCATTTACTGGAAGGTGCGCATTACGTCAAGTAGTCATGAATAAGCCAAGACCTGTCGGGCTTAAAAACTTTGTGATAACCACCAGCGAAGGGCTAATGATCGACTTCGACATCTATCTAGGGGCTAGAACAGCGTTTACGGAATGGGAGCTGGGTGTAGGTGCATCAGTAATTTTACATTTGGCTCAAGCTGTGCCTCCTGGGAGCTGTTTGTATTTCGATAGGTTTTTTACCAGCGTTCCTCTTTTGGAAAGGTTAACCCAGTTGGGTTTACACGGTACAGGTACAATAATGTTAAATAGAATTAGCGAACGTAGAAACTTGGCATTTAAAAATGATAATAGAATGAGTCGAGGTGAATCACAACAATTTGTGTGTGATGATCTGGTGCTTGTAAAATGGAAAGACAATAAGTCTGTGATGATGGTTTCAAATTGCACTGGAGCTGATCATACGACATTGGTTAAAAGGTGGGATAAATCCAGGAAAGTGTATGTTGATGTGACATGTCCAAAAATTATATCCAATTACAATAGGTTTATGGGAGGAGTAGATGTATTAGATCAACAAATTGAATATTACCGAGCTTTCATTAAAACGAGAAAATGGACTTTGAAGGTCATAATTCATTTCATTGATTTAGCTGTGGCCAACTCTTGGCGACTTTACCGTAATGATTGTATAGCTAATAATGTAGGGTCACCGGGTAAACGGTGGGTCACTTTTTTTTAATCGTTTGTCTCTCAAAACCTATCAGTCAGATAAGCTTAAAATTTAGATTGATGTATAGCATATTTTATCAGCTTTCAGAATATTACTAAATAATTGACCTCTAATAATGGAGAGCAGTGTAAATGAGATTTTTATAAAAGAGCAAAATTGACCCACTGTGTACACTGGGTGGTGAACAATGAATCACCCCCTGGTTAACAATGGGTCTAGGGTTTTTAGTAGGTAATTAAAGACATTTAAATATGAAATTACATATTTATTTATGTAAAGGAAACCATCGAACGAAAATAAACGATTCTTATTGTCATAATATTAAAATATTTTTGCAGTATTGTAGTCAAATTGTAATATTATACCTTTTGTTAAGGCGTTGCACTCTTTAAATTTATATTAAAAAAAAAAATCGACGTTCTGTCGTAATAAAATTATCAGAGAGATTTATTTAAAAATAAAAATACAACTTTATTTTTTAAGGCACAGCTCTTACGGATAACTAACTTATGTTTTATTCGTAAATGGTCTTTTAACTGACGGACAGAAAGAAACTTAAACAGAAACTAACCTTATTCTAAAAAATAATACCAGGAGATCAGTTGTTGATCAGCTGCCTATTTTCATCCTCAGGGACATTTTAGTCTTGATTAGTTTTTACTAACATTTTGTAGTTTTTAACCTATTACTATCTAATATTTCAGTCATTTAAGAGTATTATCACAAATAATCAATAATCATATAATCATATCATCATATCATCTGTGGCGTAGCGGTAGTGCATTCGACTGCTACGACAGGGGGCGCGGGTTCGATTCCCGCTCAGTGCAAATATTTGTATGCATGAATATGTCTATTTGCATTGGTCTGGGTGTTTCTATGTATAATATGTATGTATTTACAAAAAAAAAACGTATATAAGTATGTTTATCCGCATTCTGGAACCCATAACACAAGCTAGTTAAACTATGCTTACTTTGGGTCTAGAGAGCGCTGTGTAGAATGTCGTAGAATATTTATATTTATATTATATTTGTATTTAGACATTTTCTTATCACAAAAACTTAATGTTATTAGAGATCGCTATAAAATCGTAGAATAGGAGCATTAATTTCAGTCATAAAATCGACAGTTACGGTAACTTTATAAAATAAATCGAATTTAACGAATATTTATGCCACTCAAGTCAACGCCAAAAGTAAGATATGACTGTTGACGAGCAGTACTACCACTTGATGCAGGAGTTGGTAATAAAAGCTTAATATTATCATCCTTGACATAGGCCAAGTCTGGAGTATTTGGCATGTAAAAATGCCCTTTCTTGTGTCTCAAGTAACTCACATAGAGCTCAAGTGTGTCATTTCGTTCTTCTAGTACCTTAGCAACATAGTACAATAATTGTTTTTTTGGACGTAAATTCTACTAAAACATACTCTCCCTCTCTTGGCATTCTTGGCAACGGCTTTTTCAACTTCTCTTGCGTAATAATATTTACAGTGTCTGCTTCATCACTCAACCAGCTCCCTTCATCTGACGAGTCATCATCTAAGATAATGTCACAATCCTCTTCAGAGTCGCTTTGAAGAACTTTTCTAACAGCTTTCTTTCCTTTGGATTGCGGTACTTTCTTTCTTTTTATTGCCTTTTTATTTTTCTCAATCTCATTCTTTTCTGGTGTGTCAGTTGCAATAAGAGATTTACCTAATCGCCTCGGTTTTCTTTTATTATTCCTTGCAGCTGCTTTTAAAGGTTTTCGGAATTCCTCTGGTGTTACTAACTGTGTCGATAAGTCAATTTGAGCATATGATGACTCTCTAGCTGCTGATGGTGGAGATGAAGTATCTAAGTGAAGAGGATGATTATCTTCTGATTGAACTGAAGGAATTGCATTAATAGGTGCAATTATTGCCTCCAAGCACAAGTAAGACAGGGAAAGTGGAATTCTAGCACAAACTTCTGAAGGTAACGTATCCGGTACTGACGCAGCACTTGCGCTGTGTAAAGGAGATTGAATAAACGATTGAATGGCGTCTATCAGAGAGGGACTAGGAGTGTCAATATTTCGATTTGACATTTCATTTGCCGCTTCTTGAATGGTCACTGTCAAATTTTCATTACGGTCGACGACAAAAGCTGAAACTAAAACATACCGTAAGTAGCATGTTTTAAACCTTAAGATGACTCAAAACAATACACCAAAATGGCAATAGTCGCTACTTGTTATTGATGTTTACAATTAGAGTGCTACATACCTGTCGGTTCTGCAACAGTAAGCCTGTCAGTGACGCTGCTCGGCATAAAATCTTCCTCCGAGAATATATTTCTGTCGAAGGGGTATATTCCAGTTTTCTTGAATGAATTCTTTATATTAACTGGTGTCATAGACTTTTCAAAGGCTTGACCAACTAGCGTTCCAATTTCGTAAATGGTTACTGGACATCCAGGATTCCGCATCATCCATGACTCCATTGCTGACGCAAAGTAAGATTTAAACGGTCCATGGATACCGACGTCTAACGGCTGAAGTTTTGCCGATGTATGTGGATGTAAAGTTAGCACAGTAACCCCCGACTCTTTGGCCAAATCAAGTGCAGCAATCGACAAATGCGATTCGTGGTTGTCCATAATGAGGACTGTTGGAGAATCTTTTGTAGATCCCGATCGCTCCACAAAATGCTTCATTACCTCTACAAAAGTTTCAGTGTTCATCCACCCTGTCGGAGACGCGAGGATAAGAGAACCTGGTGGTGTTCCAACTTTCATCCGAGGATTTATGTTCTTGCGTGGGAAGACCAATGCGGGAGGAAGTGCAATACCACCTGCACTTATGATGTTACACGTTGTGACGAGCGTACCTTTTTCACCGCTGGAGACTTTGCATATATTTCTTTTTCCCTTTGGAGCTAAAACTCTCGGATTTTTCTGCACAGTGCTTGTAGCAGTTTCGTCCAAATTATATATGCGCGTGCCGTCTGCAAAGGCTGGACTGCGACTAAGCACATTTTGAAGGTTGTCAAAAAATATTTTAACGGTTTCCTTATTGAATGCTGTAGCTCGTGCCAAGCTGCAGTTTTCAGGTTTTCGTAACGACATATCAGGGAATCGCTCACGAAACCCTCGGAACCAATCGATACCAGCCATTTTATTACTTTCCCAACTCTCAGGCACTGGCACATTATTTATTTTCGCCATTTGATAAGCTATTTGGCGGCAATCTCTAGTGGTAAGACCGTAAAACATTAAGGCACACTTTTTGAAATAGTCACATAAGGCCACCTCATGTTCAGCCCTAAATATTTTACGAACGGAATAATTTGGTGTCAGGCGGTCAGGATTTTCTTTCCCATTATATCTTTGCAGAGTGGAAAAGGCAATGTTATGCTCTGCAGCTGCTTGCCTGATGCTTTTACCGGTTTTTATAGCATCTAATGCCTTTTTCATTTGGTTTTCAGTATGAGTACCAATTTTACGATTTTTTCTATTTCTGCCCATTCTGTAACAAAATCATTTTATTTTAATGAATGATTAACTATTTTTTTAAATGTTGTTAGTTTCTGTATAATAGTTAAAATTAATCGCAGCAAAAACATGTGCTTCGCCTTAACATCAAGTACACAGTGAATCGCGATCCACTGTGTACACAGTGAATCAGACCTACTCTTCACCATAGGCCGACTTTATATACAAACAAGAATTAACGAGTTAAAAACAAATCTCTAGTCAATTCTTTATGTAATATATTACAGAGTACTAACAAGGTCAAGGTATGGTACTACAATTGTATCGATATCTGTTGTTAGTTAGCAATTATAAACAAAAGATCAACTTACATTTCAAAATATTTTAGCAGCGCCACGAGAAAATCGAGCGTCACACGTCGACGGGTGAGCGCGGCCGCGCTGGAACTGGTTGGGAGGGGTTACGTGCGGAGAGGCGTCTGTGCGCGGACAAGCGGCTGCGCAACCTACACTGATTTCGTTAATGTCTGGTTCAAACTCCCATTAAAAGACATCTAGATAGTCAAGATAATGATTCAGGGGATGAATTGTCTTTACCACCGCCAACCAAACTGTTTAAACAACCCACTCCCTCCATTTCTAAACGCCATGATGATTACTGTCACCTTGCAGCTTTTGATGACGAAATTACATCTCCAAGAGTATGTAAACTGGAGACCTGCTCTAGTAGGTCCAAAATAAAGTGCACCAAGTGCAATGTATATTTATGCCTTTCTAGAGGTAAAAACTGTTTTGCTGATTATCACACCATAAATCGTTGTTGATTTATGGAGTGATAGCTGATAAGCCAATTGATCTCATTTAACACTGAAGACTTAAAAGAAGAATTAAGACTGTTTTCATATTTTTGTGATTAAAAAGAAGCCAAATATAATTGTTTTTGTGTTAATATAATTAAAGAGAGCAGAGGACTGATTATTTTTGTTTATAGGATTAAAATTTATGAGAAAATATGTGCTTTTTTTTCATTAATGTCTTGCATATTTCAGAAAGCACGAGCGTGCGTATTGAGCACTTACGCCGAGAGCTCACGGTCGTGCGGATACTATTGGGCAAAATCTAGGTTATCGAGATTTTTTATTTTATTTTTCGTTGATCTTCTATCGCCTACTTAGTCGACTCAAACGACAAAAAGCAAAGATTTGCAAAAAAAATAATCTTCGGGCTGAAAGGGCGAGGTATTCCATTATTTTAACATAATTTATACGTTTTAGTAAAATTAACGTAATTATAACTTTAGTATATACCAGGGACTTGAACCAACCTTTTAATTGTGTTTCACGTCACATCTGCCTGTATAGGTCCGAAACTAGGTACTGACGCACTAGATATGATATCTCTGAGACCCCGCCACCTAATAAATTGCGAATGAAGTGAGGTTTCATTACCTGTATTATGGGAAAATTTCATAGCTTGGCAATAAAAAAAACTATCGCTATTTCTTTCTCGTATACACTGATAGCAGTCTACGCTGCGCATATGGAAGCCCTATTAGTATTCAGAATTCCAGTACTTTGTGTACCTATGTTGATTAAAATGAATGAGCGAATGTTGTTAATTAAATCCAATACCTGCTTATACCAAACCTATATTTAACAAAATGATGTATGATGGAATTATGTATCTTATATAGGTCTACAAAAAGTCCGCAATGGCATGTGTCTATCTCTTATGGATAACATACTATATCAATATTTAATATAAAAAAAACGACTGGTTGCACTCCGGGAGTGCCGGCAGAAGTGAAAACTTGAATATTAATTAAATAATTTTTTATATTTTGAAATGGTTAGGGAATAATTATGCAATAATTAGTGCTATGTATAACTGGCTTATTCTCTGGCTACTTTACTAATGTCCAGGTCCCATGGTTTTTGTGAGAAAGCATTTCTTCTTCGATTGCTAATGACCATTCTTCTCTTTCATCTGACTGTAATGCTTCTTTCTTTGTCTTCGGAACATTATTCAAAATATTTTCAACACTCAGAGCGGTGAAAACACAATCATGGAAATCCTCACAATGATAATCTTCTAAATATCCTGGTCTTTTTCTAATTCTTTTCCAACTTTTGTTGTTGCCGAACTTTCATGTTCATTTACTTTGCCTAAACATTCTTTACTAGTTGACTCGCTCTGAATGTCTTCAATGAACTTATCTTCATTATATGATTTCTCATTTTCTGTTTCAACTTGTGTATCTGTTACTTCATTTTCACTGAACATTTCGATTTGAGGACTGGAACCAATGGAGGGGTTTGACTTTTCTCTTCAGTGAAAATTCTTCACAACCAAAAACTTTAAGCTTGTTATAATTTGGTGTCTCTTCAAACCATAATTCTGCTGGAATCTTCTTATCTACTGTTGGTAATCTATTTATGATATATGTGGCTGTGTATACTGAATCTCCCCACATTTCTTTAGTAAAATGAGTGTCAGCCATAATAGTTCTTGCTTTCTCCAAAATTGTTCTATTTAGACGTTCCGCTTTACCATTCTGCTGAGAAGAGTAAGTCATTGTTGTTTCTATTTGTATTCCTCTACTTTTACAAAATGACTTGAATGATCTGTTGATATATTCTGTACCATTATCACACCTGTATCAAGCAATTTTATAGTTAAATTTTGCTTCCACCATTTCAACATAGTTTTTGAAATATTCTAGAAGTTCTGTTTTATTTTCAAGTAAATATACTATAGCAAAATGACTAAAATCATCTAGAAATGATAACATGTATCTTTTATCATCATGAGTAGCAGGGTTCAGGGAACCACACACATCAGAATGAATCAACTCAACTATTCTTGTACTTTTACGGTAAGTATTGTTGAATGTTAACCGGGTTTGACGACCTTTCAAACGTGGTTCACACAAAATTTCACCTTCTGAATTTTTATAATCAATTAACTTTCTTCTTTGTAGTTCTATCATTTTGTCTTTTGAAGCATGACCAAGCCTTTTATATTTTATATAATGGCATTTGGTATTACGTATCACTTGATTACACCGATTTCTAGCTGCTTTGAAAAGCGACCACGTTTCATCACTCCGATGCCTTCGAAACCTGCAAAAGGCACGATCCCTACGCTGCATTGCCATCCGAACCTCTTCCGTTATCCAAGGCGCTGGAGGACGTTTCAACTTAACTCTCCTAATAGGCGCGTGGACATCGTACAGACCAATGACCAACTCATTAAAGATGCGGATTTTCTCGTCTATTGATGGGGATTAATTTGAATATAAAGACAACCATTTTTCTTCAGAGAACAAATTTCGACAGACGACTGTTAGTGCAGTGACACAACAACATATTGCAGCGTTACATTTGTTAACAATTGCTTTAATTATCAGTATAAAAGTACTATCATTTATGGAACTGCAGATTGTAAAGCAGTAAATTATTTATTAGTAAACATGGTCTTCATTTTCGGTCATAAAGGCCCATCTCGTCTCATTCTTCCGTTTACGCGGAGCGGCTTTGTCCAGTTTTAGCGTTTCACTTGGTAAATTCACATTGCGAAATCGCTGAGTAAGGTTGAGTGCGTTTCAGGGGCATTTTATATCAATAGATTTATGGCACAAAACAGAATAAATATAACAAAAGTTATATAGGGTACAGTGTCCATCAATGAAACACCAAAAATTCTAAGTTTCATATATATCTTATTTTTGTAGATATTGATTCCGTTTTTTGTAGGAATGAAGTCTCCTTAATAGGGTATAATATGGCATTTATAGATTCTTTAATAAACAGAAACATACCACTGCCAAGGATTTTTTTTTAAAATGGGAATTGTTTCATTGTGTCCACCTATATGTACACAATGAAACACCCTGAGTCCAACGATGAAACACTGTTACTTATATTGACTTTTTTATTAATTGTGGATATTGGTACAAGTAACTAGCTAAATAATAAACAATGAATATTATTTTCAAATTTTTGTTTATTTTCTTAATGTTATAAACACTTACTAAAACTTTTAAAGCTTAATCGGTTTCAAAATCACAAATTGTATTATGTACTTAATAATTAAACTGAGCTTACAACACAAATAATCAATGTTCTTTATTTACTTAATGATAAGTATAAAAATTAAAACTCTTTAACAGTCTCAAAATCACAAACATTATTTAGTAATTAAGCTGAGCTTATTACACAAACAATGAATATTCTTAGTTCACCTACTTAATGAATTATAAAAACTAAAAGTATCACAGTCTAATCACAAATGTTATTTAGTAATTAAGCTGAGCTTTGAAAAACTAAGTTATAGTAACAATCTGAAAATCACAAATTTTAAGTGGTAATAGAGCTTACTACACAAAATAACAATGAATATTATTTTAAAATTAAAAAACATAACATAACATCATAACATAAACTCACGCCTATATCCCCGAAGGGGTAGGCAGAGGTGCTAGCACCCACATTTCGCCAGTTTATGTTTAGGTCCCAATGTAATAAGTGGCGAGCCTATTGCCATTAACCGAGCACTTATAAACCTGCGATAAATACACACATAACTTCGAAAAGTATCGATAAGTCATTGGTGTGTGCCATGGTAAAACCTGGGATCGAACCCGAGACCTCGTCTCAGCAGTCCATTACCCATACCACTAGGCTACCGCGGCTCTATTAAATTAAATTATTAAAATGTAACCTTTATTTGCTTAATTATCTAGAAACTAACTCTTTCAGTTTAATCAGTCTCGAAATTGCAAATATTTGATAATATCTGAGCTTATTACCTAGGTATCTATACCTACATCCTTAGCGCAACTTAATATTTGGGGACATACGGACTGGAAAATTTTAAAAGGCGTTCCGGGTTTTCGTCCCATTTATTTGTGGTGGAGGAAGAATCTTTTTTATCTCTTTTATATGAATTTCTGACATGTCGGGTTCTAATAGCATCTGGAATTTCATCATGTCTTTCACTTTTAGTCTCAAAAACGAAACCTCATATCTATTAGCACTTACTACATCAATTATCTTTGCGACATAATATACCTTCAGTTTCTTATTGTCCATTAAAACTAGCACATAATCGTCAATTTTGGGTTTACGCTCAAGTTTTATGAAACTTTCTGTAATCAATGGGAGCCCATCCTCATCAACTTCTTCTTCATCTTCTACGCCACTCAGATCGGTTTCACTATAGCACACTATTTCCTCGTCTTCATCGGTACTAGTTTCAGAATCTATTTTAATTTGTTTAGGTTTAGTTTTTCTTTTTTTATCAGATAAAACTGGTCGCTTTATTGCTTTTGCCGCTGATTTTCTTATTGAAGTTTTTTTCTTTTCTTCTGCTATCTGGTCTTTCTCTGGAGTGTCAGTCGCAACCATGCTTTTACCAAGCTTTCTTGCTTTACGTTTTCCAGTCCGCGGTACAGCCTTCAAAGCAGGCATAAATTCGTCAGGTGTTTTAAATTTAATTATGGAACTCGCGGGAGTATTTATTGTAGGTGGTGTCATCTCTCTGTTTGGTATGCTAGCACCAGGTTCTTGAGACTCACTAACGAAAATTTCATTGGCAGGCGACGTCGTTGCTTTGGTTGTTAAACTAGTATCCTGAATTTCACAGGCAGATTCAGTGTCAACATAGAGATCCATAGCTTCCAAACCAGATGGACTATCAGCACGTGTTGCATCTGATGAGAGACTAGCACGATTCTCTCTATTTTGCAGTTCATCGGGAGCATCCATATATAAAGATGGTCTTGCTGGTTCATCTCTGTCGGTAACTGATCATGGCATGAAGTCGATCTCGGTAAAAATATCTGCATCGTACGGGAAAATCCCGCATTTTTTGAAGGCTGATGCTATATTTGTTGGCGTCATTGATTTTGTATATGCCTGACCCACGCATTCAGCGACATTGTATATAGTTATTGGTTTACCTGGGTTCTTCATTAACCATGAATCCACGCTATTGTAATATACTTTGAAGGGGCCGTTTAAACCCACATCAAGTGGCTGCATCTTAGCAGTTGTATGAGCGTGCAAAGTTAAAACTGTCACCCCAGATTCTTTGGCTAAATTTAAAGCCTCATGCTAAGGTGAGATTCATGGTTATCGCAAATTAGCAGGGCAGGGTTTTCACGGCTTGCAGAAGTGTGTTTAATAAAATGTCTCATAACGTGAACAAACAATTCCGCGTTCATCCACCCAGTTGGGAGGCTAGTCCGAGGGATCCTGGAGGAGCACCACGCAACATTATGTCTTTATAGTTTTTCCTCGGAAAAACTAGAACCGGAGGTAATGCTTGACCTGCCGCACATACAATTGCGCATGTAGTAACCAAAGTACCCCTTTCTCCGCTAGTTACTTTGCCTATATTTTGTTTTCCTTTCGGCGCTAACACTTTCTGGGGCTTTTGGACTGTTGTAGTTGCAGTTTCGTCGAGATTAAAGATTCTCGTGCCATCGCCGAAAGAGGGATATCTATCCATAACAGTTTTTAGATTATTAAAGAAAGTTTTGACAGTTTCTTTATTAAATGCAGTGGCACGAGCCAAACTACATGCCTCAGGTTTCTTCATTGATAAATCTGGATGTCTCGACTTAAAAGATCGAAGCCACTCCTTCCCAGCCATTTGTTCCGTCTGCCAATTATCTGGATATTTGATACCATTAACGATTGCCATTTGGTAAGCTACGCGGCGAACATCTATACTGCTTAATCCATAAAACTTCAATGCACAGTCTTTAATATATGTTTTGAGTGCTGTTTCTTGATCGTCTGTAAACGTTTTGTTAACGTCGTAGTTAAGCGTGAATTTTTGACCCTCTAATAACGCATCACCAACATTTTTATGCTTTTTGACATACCGGAATAGTGTAGGGTAACACACATTACACTCTTTCGCGGCTTTACGCAAACTCATGCCTTGCCTATTAAGCTTTACAGCTTTTAGCATATTTTCAGAAGAATGGTTGCCCTTTTTTCTTACTGCAGTTTTTGTACGCGCCATCCTAAAAATGTAAAAGTACCTATTAGTAACATAATTGATGATTAAACGAACTTACCTGTAAGTGAAGTTCTATCATAATTATACGAAACGCCTCGTCCGAAGAGATTAGTATTTTATATTGTTACAAGTAGTATCGCATAGAGGTCGCCACTGTTGCACTAGTTGAGAAATTCCTTTACCTTATTTTTTTTTTTTTTTTTTTTTTATAGAGGGTAATTTTATATTCCTACTCGTGACTGCCATTACCGTGTTTCATCATTTAGTTTAGAGCATGATCCTTATCTCATTGATGTATTTCCTGAGAGATTAGTAACGGGATCTTCAGGGCGGGCGGGTGGTTACTAATCTCTTCGGACGAGGCGTTTCGTATAATTATGATAGAACTTCACTTACAGGTAAGTTCGTTTAATCATCAATTATACTTCACGCCTCGTCCTCGAGATTAGTATTTTATATTGTTACAAGTAGATTTTGAGAGTATGGGTAATGGAAATATCGTCAATGATACCACCTTTTAATTTTTAAAAACGAATGTTTATTCCTCCATATTAAACAAATTGAACTTAATAAAACCAAAAAACGCATGTTTCTATTGTTTCTAATTAAAATTTCTTCTGTAATAATAATATTATTGTATAACCTGAGTATAACTACGAGTATTGTAACAGGAGATAAACATAATTTACTTCCTGTGACTTTCATAATTAAACTTAATTATTGCTAATAATCGACTGAGATAAGGCTGTACCATCATTATTCAAGATGGTTCTGTTGTAAAACCTTGCAAACACAGTTGAGTTGCCGCTCCAACCAGCTGTGTTGCGGATTGCGTCGATGTTTACGCCGAGTGAGTACGCGCGTGATGTGCTGGCGTGTCTTGTACTGTGTGCAGAGAACATTGACGTGTCAATCCCACTATCACTCAATATAGTTTTTACCCAACGGCTAAGGGTTTGTGTGCCGACTGCTTTGTGCGGCTTTTTTATACCTATAAACAACAAATCAGATTTTCTTAAAGGCGCTGTCTTAGATATGTAGCAGAGCAAGGTGGCAGCGGGACATATTGCAGGTTTTTGATTAAAAAAAGGAATGAAAAGTATCGGTTGTTTGGAACCAGCTTTGGAAGTTTTGATTATATCTGGAATTTTTATGCTAATGTGGTTTGATGAGATATTAATGTTCCTAACATTTATTTTAGATAGGGTTTGCAACCTATGGGCGGTTATAAGTGCCAGTAATGTGATAGTTTTCTTAGATATTTTTTCAAATGGAAGGTCACTATTAGGTTGCCACTGGTCTAAGTGATCTAATACACAATTAGTGTCCCATGTGTGGTTATACTTTGGTAAAGAAGGCCTAAGACGGAACACGCCTTTAAAAAATCTTAGAACTCTTTCGTCTTTTGATATGTTGGGGCCCAATAGAATAGCAAGGGCTGACCTGCAGGAATTCAGGGTGCCATATTGCGCACCCTGATGGAACAATTCAGTCAAAAAATGTATGACAGTAGGGACAGATGCGCGGAACACATGTGTGTGAGTATTCCTACAGTAGCACCACCATTACTTCAAGTAGGTATCGTATTGCTTAATGGAGTTGGCCGATAATGATGCCATCATTATTTCCATTGAAGATGGTGGTAAGCTTCTTCTTGATAGCGCCTCCCTGTTAAGATTGCTGCCACCAGGGTAATCGATTTGTGTATTCGACTGGAGCTGGAATGCGAGATTAAGGCGTGTTTATGAGGTGGAAAGATTAAAATTTTAGAGACTGTAAGAGCTTGAAAGACTGGATACCAAGGCTGGGTGGGCCATAGAGGGACAACTAAAATACCTTCCGATTTTTCAGTAATTATTTTTCGGAGAACTTTTAAAATAACTGAGAATGGAGGGAACGCATAGAAATTCGTATTGGTCCAAGATATTGTGAAGGCGTCGATGGCTACTGCATCGGGATCTCTATGCCATGAGATGTAAGCCTCACATTTTTTATTGATTCGACTTGCGAATAAGTCAATCACGGGTGGGCCAAAACAACTAATTATGTAGTTGAAGGCCCATTCGGCTAGCTCCCATTCAATATCTGGGTGGACTTTTCGTGATTCAGCATCCGCGATGATGTTATCACTTGATTTAATATAAGATGCATAAATGTACAGTCTTCGGTCCTCACACCATTCCCAAATTTCTCTTGTAATTTGTGTAAGGTGTGGGTACTGAACACCACCCATTCTGTTGATATAGGCAACTGCAGTCGAATTGTCAACGCGCAAGAGAATCTGACAATCAGTTAGATCCTTTGCAAAGATTTTTAGGGCAATGAAAGCGGCCATCAATTCAAGAATGTTGATATGCTTTTTGCGCTCATCATTTGACCAACTTCCACTAGCTGTATCGTACAGACAGGTTGCGCCCCATCCCGTCGTTGAGGCGTCAGAGAATATTTCGATGTGGTAGTCGTCATTTCTTATGCGACGTACTGAAGTCCATTTGTGATTAAACCACCATTGTATATCTATTCTTAGTGAATCGGGGATATTTATTACCTTATCATAGTCATCGTCGTTTTTTAGGTTAAGAAATTTGCAACGCTCAAGCTCCTTGGTGTGGAGAAGCCCGTATTCTATTCCAGGGCAGGCGGACACAAGTAACCCCGTTACTTGAGCTAATTTCCTGACTGAACAACGACGCAACTTCTGAAAGTCTTCTAATTCAGAACTGATGCGTGCCCTTTTTTCATGGGGCAGGCTTAGGATTAGCTGATGAGAGTTGATAATCATGCCTAGAAATTTACATGACATAGAAGGTACTATCGTGCTTTTTTGTTCATTGATAATGAAACCAAGTGATACCAGTAGTTTTTTGGTAATTTCAATATTTAGGAGACAATTTGAAGAAGTACGTCCAAGGAGGAACCAATCATCTAAATAAAGGGTAGATAGGAAACCAGCTGTTCTGAGTAATTTTACTATTGGTTTGGTTATTTTTGTGAAAACAAATGGGGCCGTATTAAGTCCGAATGGTAAGACATTAAATTGGTATAATTTCTGGTCATTGACAAAACGGAGATACTTTTTGGAATCCTCGTGTATTTTTATCAAAAAATATGCATCTTTCAGGTCAAGGGTAGCCATCCAACAATCTTTAGTAACCAGTTTAATTGCTGTTCGCAAGTCCTCTAACTTAAAATGATCAGTGTTTATAAAGCGGTTTAATTTTTTGAGATTTAATATTAATCTTGATTTGCCATTAGGTTTGGGGATAAGAAAAATACCTGATATAAATTGACCCTCGCAGGGTTCACACATTGATATCGCTCCAATGTGTAATAAGTCATTTATTGCTGTATGAAACTGTATTTTTTCTACACTGGACTGAGTTGGGGAAGACGGAACAAAATTTTGAATAACTGGGCTCGAGAAGGGGATTTGGTAACCATTTATCCAAGAAAGGATTGTATGGTCCTCTGTTATTAGTGACCACTGATCTCGAAAAAAGTGTAATCGACCAGCATACTCAACTGTATTTAAAAACGGCGTCGTAACTGAGGTGTGGGCTGCGGCGGCTGCTGCTGACGCGGCCACTGTCTCGATGAGTGCGCGAGCGGCGGCGGGGCTCCGCGTGCTCTCATTGCAGGCTCGCGGCTCCTCTGTTGAGGGCCCGACTGCCTGTAAGCCGGACCGGGAGCCTTCCTGTTTAAATTCCTCTGAGTAGGTAATTTTGCTCGTTTTGACGAATTGCTGGTAGATTGGTCAGTTTTAAGCTCGACTCCTGATTTGTTAATAGATTTGGCTGCCTTTAAAGTATCAGCCAGAGTCTCTCCAAATAGGTAGTTGTCGATTTTTGTATTCGACAGATGTTCAGACATGTCCTTCTTAAGAGTAAACAAGATAAAATTTCTCCTTGTCACGGAGTCGGCGTGTTGAACATCACACATTATTCGGCCTAGATCCATTAATTTTTGAAGAAGGATATTTTCTTTACTCCCGGAATTTAACTGAGTTGTAATTATGTCACCCAGGCAAGAAATTGCGCTAGCCATCTGTTTTTGTTTTGCTTCGATACCTTTATCGCGTTTTATCCAACTATCTGGCAAAGCAGCTTTGATTTCTGCATTTATTTTTGGCGAATCAATATAAAGACAGTTTGCAGGAAGTGGGTATTTCAATATCAATTCTCTTCTGATGTCTTTGTTTAATCCTTCTGTAGCTATATGTTTAAAGCGGGAGGCTATTTCCTCACGGATATCCTTTGCACGTTTCTCTGTAAGTGAAGGGTCTTCACCAAGGATTTCTAGAACGTCTGTGTCTAACGTCTGTGACTGCGAAGTGTCTGTAGGCTCCTCCTGTGTGGGAGGCGCAGACGTGCTAGGCTGGTCTAGGGTAGCCCGTATGTCATTTGGCGCAGACGTGCTAGGCTGTTCATGTTGAATTATTGGATCGTCTTGGATCTCAGTAGTTAATACTGGTTGCTCAATAGCATAACTGTCAACGTTTTCGAACGTATCCTGCCCCTGTTCTTCATACCCCCAATCAGATGGTTGAAATACCGTGGGTGTGTCTGGAAAAAAAACACGAATATCAGTTATGATAATCGGTTTTTTAAATTTTAAGCGTGCGGTTAAATAGCCCCAGTGACTATTCAGGTTGCACACAAAATCATCGTAACGTAAATACGTTAAAAAGATGGGTAATTGTTTCAATACGATGTATTGAAACAATTTTGTAGCGTGCGGTTAAATAGCCCCAATGACTATTCAGGTTACACACCTAGCATCGTAACGTAAAAACGTTAAAATATACATCATCTTTAAAGTGTATAAATGTACTAAATTGATTAATTACAGGCACTTTATTTGTTAACAACAAGAAGTGTTCAGGTTAGGTAACAATTCTCAATGAATTGAACGACAACCGTCATATTTTAAATTGTTGCGAGAAGAAAATACCCCAAGGGCAGATTCTGATAGCAATATGTAGGTACCCAAGATAACACGATAATTATAAATTTATCACTTTCACTTTTATGTATGAAAAGTTAAAGGTACCTGCTTCATCAGTATAATCAGGCGCCGGTATTTCTTCCGTCAATTCCATGGTATTGTTGGGGTGAATTTTCTTTTCCAACTTACGCACTTTCCGCATTAAACGTTGTAGTTCTTCTTCACATGTTCGAGTTACTTTTCGTTTAGGCATTGTTAAAGATAGATTTAGTAGGCAACAAACTGTTAATCTAAACTGTTTTATGCTAGTGTCTTAAGTAGCCGAGCACTAAATTGCGAATGATGAAACACGGTAATGGCAGTCACGAGTAGGAATATAAAATTACCCTCTATAAAAAAAAAAAAAAAAAAAAAAATAAGGTAAAGGAATTTCTCAACTAGTGCAACAGTGGCGACCTCTATGCGATACTACTTGTAACAATATAAAATACTAATCTCGAGGACGAGGCGTGAAGTATAATTGAGCTTAGGCACTAGATTTTATTAAAATCGTACGTAATGAATGAAACATATTGAAATAAAACTAATTCGGACATAAAGTAAAAAAGTAGTACACAATGAAACACTGTTTCATAGTGTCCACCCTCGAACTGTGTCATTGTTAGACATCTGTATTATTTTTTAATAACCTCAAAAATTTTCTAATCAAAATCGAATTATTTAACAGGTGAACTAGTCCATGTGAATCTATGATACATGTACAAAGCAACGTAATAATAAGGAAAACCGAATTTACTATAGGATTAACACGAGAAATCGTAAATAAACTAGAAAAAACTCACTTTTTTGTCGAAAAATCCAAAATTGATCCGCAGCCACGTCGTTTCGCAACCGGCGCCCACGCCGACTAGGGAGGAGGGGGACGTGTATGAAGTTGTCTAGAGTGGGAATACTGCACAACCTGACAACCTCGCAATTTCAGAAATATGGCACTGTTTCACTGTGTACGACTGTTTCAACGTAAGTGTTTCTTGGGCCTCGGTCGGAATTGATCTCAGTCTTGATGAGGTCAACGACCACTCATCAGACGAACGCGCCACCAAGGTCGTAAAGTAGGTACAGTGTGAAATTAGCGCTTCTATATTTGTCTGCAAACGTCTTACGAATTTTCGATCAGGTTACATGTCCTAGTGCGTCACCATTACAAAAAAATCCGTTCCCGCAGGGGGAACGCACAGGTAGATTTCGTGAAGCAATTAATATTATTTTTTAACATGTTTAATTTTTTTTCTCGAAAACGGTAACTTTTAGCGAAAAACTTTTCAGACATTTATTTTAGACATAAAAATGGCCTATCGATTAAAAATGTTTCCGATGGCAAGAATGTTCACCGGTTAGAAGTTATGATTTTTTTCCCGAAAAATTTTGGTTTTTCCCCCCTCCACTTTTAGTTAAAGTTTATAGGTTTATAATTAAAAGTTGTTGGTATTCATGTATACTATGGGATAAAATTAGAACGGTTCGAATATCTTTCATGGAACGTGAAATTTTGAGGAAAACCTGATTTCACAAAAAGTGAGGCCCTACCGTCCCCTTGGGCCGGATTCCACCCGTTCACGAACTTAAACTAAGTTTACACCCAAGCAATTTTTGACCGCAGTTTGAAAGCGATCGGGGCAAAAATGCGACCGTGAGAATGCCGCAAATTTTGGGAAGTGGAACCATACATACATATATATATATATATATATATAAACTTTTTGACCAGTGGTCATTTCGGACTCAGGGGGTCATAACTGGGGTGTGTGTTGGGTAACCTCCTCGAGTGTCGCTCCGATTCCGATCCCGCTGCAGTCCGGGGGGAACGGAATCGGAGCGGCCGGTACACCCTGGGCGGCGGTCAATGGTTTCCCCTTCACCCCTTCATAGGGTTGGCATTGATCGTCGGCCAATACCCAACGTGGCGGGAACACATCGCTCTCCGTACTCCTCTGCTTTCAGAGGAGACAGGATGAGCGATGCTGTTAGTGGTGAGATGGCCCAGGGTCAGCCGGGGTGCGAGGGATATGCTCTATGGGTAACCTTACACCCCGGCGTCTGAAGACCCGAGACGGCGTGCGGTTTTAGTCGGTGCAAGCCCGACATAACCGCCCCCGCTAGCCGGCGGGGGGGTATCCGAAGGGATTTCCGCACGATAAAAAAAAAAAAAAAAAGGGGGTCATAACTAGACCTCCTATGAAGATTTTTTTTTAAAATTCGACAGTAGTCAAGAAACCAATAGGTAGATCGATTTCATCGAAATCTACCTAAAAAGTGCACAACGCCGCTAAAGAAGTTTTCACTTCAATATAAAAACTTTCTAACTAAAAATTAAACCTTCGAAAAAACTGAAAAGCAAAATATAATAAACCTTTTTTATTTAACCTTAAAACTTCTTAAAGTAATGAAACTATATCTAAATACATTTAGTTCTTAAACTAATGTAAGTACTTATACCTACTTATAGCTAAGTAATTTTGAGTCGGCGCCAAACAATCTATGTACAAAGATCACTAAATTACCTTTAATTTAACGAAATAATCAAATCTAGTTAACAATGCAACATGAAATCTCCAGTTGTACCCCCCCCCTTTTCTCCGTGTATGCCCCTCTTTTTTTTGCACCCTACTCCTACTACTCCGAAACCAACTCATTCACTCAAGCCTTTTCACATTTCCTGCCCTAGATTACTACCTATACCTACCACTCATTCACTCCTCTCTCACAGCTATCCTAATTCCTATTCCACCTACTTGTTGTCATGTATTATTCATCCAAATAACTTACTAACCTACTTAAACTCACTGAATAATTGTACTTATTTCTAATAAACTTGGCCTGTGATCAATCTAGTGGTTAAAGGAACCCTTATCATGATTCCTAGTATCCCTAGTTCTATAAAGGTGAAGAATGCTGACTCCTATCTTAAACCTACGATAACCTAATTCCAACTATATGTAATCGCAAATCCCAATTAATTTACTTTTCCACATTAAACTTTAAACCTATTTTGTTCGAAACATTATCATATAAATTCATCAATAACCTTTCCTTACAACCTACCTTCCAACCTAACCATTACGTACCTATTTCACTTCTGTCCAATCTACACAAACTCCTAATGATACTATATTAAACCATGAAATAACCAGATAAGCCTTCCTAAACCCTATAGTCACTGGTAGTTCATAATCTTGCATTACGTGAACGAACATAAGTACTTCCTTAAATAATCAACAAAAGTCTCATTCAAGTAACCCAAAATTAGAACCTTACTCCTTCCATATTTACTAACAATCCTTCAAACCCAATGATACCTACACAAAATCCTTCCGGATTAACCTAATGTCCTTAGTAGCTTTGACGGGAGCGGATGGAAACAACCTATACTAATTCATTCGGCCCATCCTAACATGTAACCAACAAACTCCTTCCTCCATAATCTCCGTAATATCTTTTAGTGACTTTTATGGGAGCGGATTTAAATAACCTATACTAGAAAGTATCTATTAGGAACTGAAGCATTCCGGTCATTTACCTCGTTTATTTAGATACCTATAACTATTTGCAACTACGTAGGCATCTGCAGTTCACCGCTTTAATCATTCTCTACTTCTTTCATAACAATTTTATTATAGCAATATCAGTTGAATTAGAACCTACTAATTCTTCTTCCCACAATGCTTACTACTTCAAACTAGTTCTTTGAACGACAAAAATATATATAGGTTATATCTAGATGTTTTTAATAACTTCATTTGGACTACTGCTTTATTGATTAGAATTTATGGCCGACCTTGTCAAGCAGTTTGGCGCAAAAATGAAATCAATTCTAGATACAGAGCTTCGGCTAGTAAAGGATGAGCTCCAAGAAGTAAGGCAAGCCATGCAATTTGTGAATGAGCAGTTCGAGGACATCATTAGGGAGCACAAAGCAGGCCAGATAAATGTAAAACAATTGCAGGAACAAAATACATTAATGCAATCTTCCATCACTGACTTGAAATCGCGCGTCAACCAGTTGGAGCAAAATGCTCGGGGCAAAAATATCGAGATACAATGTGTCCCCGAAAGAAAAGAAGAAAACCTCATTTCGGTCGTGAAGGAGCTGGGAAAAACGGTTTCATGTGAAATAAAGGATGACAACATCATGCGCATAACTAGGGCTGCCAAAATTAACACCGAAAACACGCGGCCCCGGTCTATTATTGTTGAGCTTAACAGCCTATCTAAGCGCGATCAATTTTTGGCCGCAACCATATGTTACAATAGAAGCAATCCAACGAACAAACTCAACAGCTCGCATGTGGGATGCAAAGGCGCCAAACTACCAATTTACGTTACGGAGCACTTATCTCCTTTAAACAAGTCGTTACACGCAGCGGCAAGACAAGTGGCAAAGGAAAGGGGCTATAAGTTCGTTTGGGTCAGAAACGGTCGTATTTTTGTTCGAAAGACTGAGCAGGACAGGTATATTGTGGTGAAGGACAGAAATGTCTTGGACAATTTAAAGTAGGACTCTTCTGTGTACTTGTTCTTGTTTTTTTTTTTTCTCTTTTTATATATCTATGCATGATTTTCTGTGTTAACATTATAAAATTCAAACATTTAAAAGTTTATTATCAGAATACTCGTGGTCTACGAACCAAGACACATTTGTTTTACCGGAACTTAGTTACCAGCAATTATGATATTCTTGTAATAACCGAGACTTGGATTAACTCTACAGTCTTTAGCACTGAATTGTTTGACGACCGCTAAGTGTACAGACGTGATAGAGAAACAACGGGTTTTGATAGCGAAAAGGACGGTGGTGGGGTGTTAGTTGCTGTTGCAAAACACCTAACGAGTAGGCGTATGAGCAATTGGGAGAGTAGTTGTGAGGACCTCTGGGTTCTAATAAACATTCCTCATTCCAATTCAATTAGACAGTTGGCGGTCTGCGGAGTCTATCTACCCTCTCCTATCACTCGTTTGATCTTAGAACGTTTTATACAAAACTGTAACTCACTACTAGACCGTTATGATGGCCACTCTTGCATTCTGGGCGATTTTAACCTCAGTTGTATTGACTGGAATAGACCCTCAAACGAGCAGACTACATTGGGTCAGACCTTGATAGACTTTACGTATATTTCCAACCTTAAGCAGCTCAATACAATACCCAACGTTATGCAAAGAATGTTGGATCTCGTGCTTTCAGATATGCCTTCTTGTAAAGTATCAGCGGCTTGCGATGCACTTTCAAAAGTTGACCCCTTACATCCACCACTCGACATCGATATTACTATTATGGAAAATAAAGAGCTTGATAGTAACACTAATAACCGTAGGTTAAATTACCACAAAGCTAACTACGAGGCTATCAGGGATGCCCTGTCAGTGATTGATTGGGACATCGAATTGGCACAATATTTAGACGTCAACGTCATGGTAAATAAATTCTATGCAATACTCAAGGAAATAATTAACAAACACGTACCTCCCAAAAAGTCTGAGAAACGTAAATACCCGCCATGGTTTAATAAAAACCTCATTTCCATGTTGAAGGAAAAAAATAGGATACATTCCCGCCACAAAAAGTATCGGAACCCATTGGATAAAATAGAGTTTAAATTATTAAGTAAAAGGTGTTCAAAGGTGGCGGAGGAGTGTTATAACCAATATATAGATAGTGTAGAACACAAAATATCTCACAACTCCAAATATTTTTGGTCATTTGTGAAGGCCAAAAGAGATGAAATCAGTTTTTACCCAAGCACTATGACTGATGGAACTTCTGTTAGCTCAGATGGTGAGGGAATTTGTAACTTGTTTGCGTCTCTGTTCTCTCAGGTCTATAATAATGCGACCTCCAATAATAATTTCAACATATCGGAAGAATTAAGGCTTATCGATCATGATAGCTCTTGTTTTGCCACTCTGGAGGTGGACCGAGCTTTGATAGTGAAAAAATTGAAGGGGCTAGATGTAGCGAAGGGTGCAGGTCCGGATGGTATCCCACCAGTCTTCTTCAGAAACTGTGCGTCTCTTTTGACAGTACCACTGCATTTAATCTTTAAGACGTCAATTTCCTCTGGTATTTTCCCACATGAATGGAAGTTTGCGAAAGTCGTTCCCATTCATAAATCGGGCAATAAAGATGACGTAAACAACTATCGCCCAATTTCAATCATCTCCACGGTGGCAAAAGTGTTTGAATCCATTGTTTGCCCTTACATCCAAAAATATTTTACCCGATACTTGTCTCCCCATCAACACGGATTTGTTAAAGCGAGGTCAACTTCCACGAATTTAGTCACATTTGTGGAGGACTTGGCTGAAGCAATTGACCAACGTCAGCAGACGGACGTCATTTATACAGACTTCAGCAAGGCCTTTGATAAAGTGCCGCACAGTGTATTGATCAAAAAATTGTCAGTGTATGGCTTTTCTGGCAGGGTTATTAATTGGATTCACTCATACTTGGATAATCGCTCATTCTATGTCGTTGTCAATGGCTTCAGGTCGGATTTGTCCCCCGCCTCTTCTGGTGTACCCCAGGGTTCGCACCTTGGGCCTATCCTCTTTAATATATTCATTAACGACCTACCGAACTGCCTTCTACATTCCAAACCTTATATGTATGCCGATGACCTAAAAATTTCACGCATCATTAACAGTGTTGATGACGTAGGCCTTCTACAGCAGGATATAGACCATATAAACCAGTGGTGCAGAAACAACCAGATGCATCTTAACACTGGAAAATGTTTCCACATAAAGTTCACACGCAAACGCAACGTCATTGAGTCAAGCTATACAATAGAGGGCAATCATATACGAGAAATGGATAGCATAAGGGATCTAGGCATACTTTTAGATAAGAAACTCACTTTTCGGCCTCATATTGAACAAATAATAAAGAAATCATCAAAGATGTTGGGGTTTGTTATAAGAAATGGCAAAGTATTTCGCAGGCCGCAAACAAAAATATTACTGTATAATACCCTGGTGCGCAGTATATTTGAATACTGCCCCACTGTTTGGAGACCGCATTATGCAAGTCATATCTTGAGACTGGAAAGGATTCAGAAGCGATTTTTATGGCACTTGGCATTTGGTGCTGGCGTCTCAAAGAAGCTTAAATCATACAATGAAAGACTCACTTATTTCAAAATACCATCGCTAGAAAAGAGAAGATCGCTTCTGGATCTGAGTTTTGTGTACAAACTTTTGCATAATCAATTGGACTGTTCCGCGCTTCTAGGATATTTAAAGTTTAATGCCCCCAGCCGTATTCCCCGCAAAGCATTGGCACTTATGGCCCAACCATTTCGAAGAACGGTTTTAGGTTACAATTCTCCAATCCCAAGATTGTGTAGGGCTGTTAATAGGTACTGCACGGACTCTGTGGATATACTTAACACGAAGCTACACGAATTTCGCAAAATCGTCCTTGAAAACCTACTTAACTGATATGTTTGTTTAATATATTATCTTATCTTCATCTCATCGAACAATATTTTCTCATTGTTTAAATTAATCACACTGGATCAGAGTACTTTATTTATATTAACCATTTATATACGCTGTAAAGACATATTAAAAATGTTGGTTCTGTCACTTTTATATAAACAATCAATGTTACTTCTATAGGTATTATTATTGTTCTTTTAATTTAATGCATGCTGTATTCACCTTTAATTAGTTATGCAATTAGCTGTAAACCTCAAGAATGCGAAGTTATAATGAAACTGTATTATTGTACATAACTGTTGGTGAATCTAATAAATAAATAAATAAATAAATAAACTTACTAATTCTTATTCCTATAATGCCTACTCCCTTAAACTAGTACTTTGAACGACAAGAATATATAGGTTATATCTAGATGTTTTTAATAACTTCATTTGGACTACTACTTTATTGACACTCACTTTCCCACACAAAGGTACCTGTTTATTCTGAGGTTTCCTCCTCAAGGTGTTTGCTCACTATTACTTTCCTTCACAAAAGTACCTAGTTAGGTATTTCCCCCCCCCCCGAGGTGGTGACCCCTATACAATAGTACCTAGTTATATTGGATTTTCACCCCGAGGTGGTGACCCCTATACAGTAGTACCTAGTTATATTGGATTTTCCCCCCGAGGTGGTGACCCCTATACAGTAGTACCTAGTTATATTGGATTTTCCCCCCGAGGTGGTGGCCCCATATCACGCCAGCCACAGTAGGACCCTTCCACTTGTATTGTATATAGGTATATCATGGTCCTTCCTATGTCTAAATAGGTATTAGAAGATTTTCATAACATCTTCCCCCTATTATACCGAGACATCCGGTAAATATAACTCCCCACACTCTATTCAGAGTAAACATGAGCCTGACAGAAGAACATACAAATCTTACTGCCATAATGTTTTGATTATAATAGTTTCCGTAGTAACTTACAGCGCCACGCTTAAGCCGCTTTAAATATTGTTCACGAATAACATGTATTTTGGTGTGATACTTCACTTGTTTTTAAAATGTAAAACGATAAATTGAATCTGTACCATATATTGTGTAATCTTATAAAAGGTGCTAGTAACCAATTCACTTCAGAATAAGGTGGTTTCAAAGGTTTATTGTAAAGTATAATACACTCTCAGATCACATAAACGAATTGGTATAACTGACCCATGATATAGGGTTTTAGTATACAGGAATTACACTCCCGGGGTTCTAGATTCGAGCAGTATCCACTTGGATAAGGTTCCCAACTACCGTGAGATGGCTCTTTGAACCCTGATTCGAACACATGCAATGAGAGATAATCACTGAATTCAACTATAAATATTATCACTCTTGGTCAATCAGTTATTAGCAGATATCGTAGGCGTTATTACCTAGGTTTTTTTGTGTAATTAATATTTAGGCTTGGGTGTGGTTACCTTTTAATTGTTTATAACCCGGCTCTGTATCTGTACACAATCAACACTTCTTAAAAGAATCACTAAAATTTCACTGTAGGTCTCACTTCCACAATTTTTACACACTGTATCACCACTCTTACGTGAACTACAGCAGTAGTAGCATACCTATATACCATCGAATAGTTCATATGGCTCTTTTTGAACCGACTAAAACCGCACGATAAATCGATATAAAATACGATATTATTAATAGTAGTTTACCTACATACCATCGAATAGTCCCTATGGCCCCTTTTTTGAACCGACTAAAACCGCACGCCGTCTCGGGTTTTCAGACGCCGGGGTGTAAGGTTACCCATAGAGCATATCCCTCGCACCCCGGCTGACCCTGGGCCATCTCACCACTAACAGTATCACTCATCCTGTCTCCTCTGAAAGCAGAGGAGTACGGAGAGCGATGTGTTCCCGCCACGTTGGGTATTGGCCGACGATCAATGCCAACCCTATGAAGGGGTGAAGGGGAAGCCATTGACCGCCGCCCAGGGTGTACCGGCCGCTCCGATTCCGTTCCCCCCGGACTGCAGCGGGATCGGAATCGGAGCGACACTCGAGGAGGTTACCCAACACACACCCCACTTCGACGGTACCTACCTATCACAGAACGAACAGTCACCCACATCCAGGAAGCTTATCCGATCCTGTTTCCAGGGAAAATCAGATTGCCGCTCGCTTCAAAATTTATCGGCTACTAGCGAAATATAAGAGGAATATGGAGTCGTTATCACCGTTAGGTATCCCTCCATAACCAAAGCACATCGCCTTGGGTTTCCTACGGGAATACTAGCTAAGTACGCCGCAGCCCTAATTCCTACTTCTAACATAATAAAAAATGATAAAACGACAGCATTTGCTTTACGAGTGCACCGCCAGGCTCAACGGTACAAGGCTGAGATCAATTCACATGTGTATGCGTGTATTAATCCAGCCCAATGTGAGGAGTCTTCATTCACGTAAAGGTCCTAACCTATGTCGATCGCGCCTCGCAATGTAATTTACCTTTTGCTAATTATTACACCCAACAACACCATTTTATACAACCAAAAATTAACCAAATTCAATTTCACAAAATGGCGATCCCTCCAATTCAAATAACTATACATTAACCACTATTTCCGCGAATTGTTACTTCCCAAATCAAAACATCCCCTTAAAACAAGAAAACGCGCGAACCCCAATACATAATATCACGACTAAGTCCCACTAAATGCTCTAAAAAACAGTCTCACCAGAAATATACGACGTCACCTCCACCCCTGACGAGATGCCCCAAAAAAGTGAAAGTGTTATTGGCGCCTTTCGTATTTATCCCCCCGCCATCCGCGCTCCTCCCGTGTCTCCATCCAATCAAAAGCCTCCCCGTAATGCCAACCGCACAATTCAAATCCCCCAAATAACACAATTTTCTACGTTTTGCAATGACCATGCATAATTTTAAGCATTGAAACCTCTTCACTAAAACTTTCAATAAGGGAGTTCAATAATTACGAACGACATTCCCAAGTAATTCTTCGTATATCTAATTAAAACTTTAGTCCGCCAAAGCCTAATTAGTTCCTAAATCTCTCACCCGGAGGCGTTGCAGTCTCCCTCCTTTTAGCCCGCCTTAACCAATTCCCCATCCAATTATAATTATTATCAACCTCTATGACATTCTAATTCCTCAAGATTTTATCCTCACCCCCTTGATTAATCCTGATAACATTTATAATTGTATTATTCCTGTCCAAATTCATACGTAACCTAAATAATTTATGTTTCTTTTCAAAATACGAAATCTACCTTACGGCATTTTTGCGTTTCAAATAATACTATCTCATCATTAGAATGTATTATTTACATACATTCCATATAACTATTTGTGATATTATTTAAGTGTTTCCTTTTACTTAGATATTATTGATTAAACTTCGTATTGAATTTTCTCTAAATAAACAATACCTAAACAGTTGTCTTATACCAAATAGTTGCCATGCGGCATTATACAGATAATCAAATTTTTACTATAATCGATTCATTTCTAAATATTATTTTCCCACAACGATTAATATATATATATATATATATATATATATATATATATATATTAATTGTTGTATATTAATCGTATATATACATATATATATATATATACATATATATATGTATATATATATATTAATCGTTGTGGGAAAATAATATTTAGAAATGAATCGATTATAGTAAAAATTTGATTATCTGTATAATGCCGCATGGCAACTATTTGGTATAAGACAACTGTTTAGGTATTGTTTATTTAGAGAAAATTCAATACGAAGTTTAATCAATAATATCTAAGTAAAAGGAAACACTTAAATAATATCACAAATAGTTATATGGAATGTATGTAAATAATACATTCTAATGATGAGATAGTATTATTTGAAACGCAAAAATGCCGTAAGGTAGATTTCGTATTTTGAAAAGAAACATAAATTATTTAGGTTACGTATGAATTTGGACAGGAATAATACAATTATAAATGTTATCAGGATTAATCAAGGGGGTGAGGATAAAATCTTGAGGAATTAGAATGTCATAGAGGTTGATAATAATTATAATTGGATGGGGAATTGGTTAAGGCGGGCTAAAAGGAGGGAGACTGCAACGCCTCCGGGTGAGAGATTTAGGAACTAATTAGGCTTTGGCGGACTAAAGTTTTAATTAGATATACGAAGAATTACTTGGGAATGTCGTTCGTAATTATTGAACTCCCTTATTGAAAGTTTTAGTGAAGAGGTTTCAATGCTTAAAATTATGCATGGTCATTGCAAAACGTAGAAAATTGTGTTATTTGGGGGATTTGAATTGTGCGGTTGGCATTACGGGGAGGCTTTTGATTGGATGGAGACACGGGAGGAGCGCGGATGGCGGGGGGATAAATACGAAAGGCGCCAATAACACTTTCACTTTTTTGGGGCATCTCGTCAGGGGTGGAGGTGACGTCGTATATTTCTGGTGAGACTGTTTTTTAGAGCATTTAGTGGGACTTAGTCGTGATATTATGTATTGGGGTTCGCGCGTTTTCTTGTTTTAAGGGGATGTTTTGATTTGGGAAGTAACAATTCGCGGAAATAGTGGTTAATGTATAGTTATTTGAATTGGAGGGATCGCCATTTTGTGAAATTGAATTTGGTTAATTTTTGGTTGTATAAAATGGTGTTGTTGGGTGTAATAATTAGCAAAAGGTAAATTACATTGCGAGGCGCGATCGACATAGGTTAGGACCTTTACGTGAATGAAGACTCCTCACATTGGGCTGGATTAATACACGCATACACATGTGAATTGATCTCAGCCTTGTACCGTTGAGCCTGGCGGTGCACTCGTAAAGCAAATGCTGTCGTTTTATCATTTTTTATTATGTTAGAAGTAGGAATTAGGGCTGCGGCGTACTTAGCTAGTATTCCCGTAGGAAACCCAAGGCGATGTGCTTTGGTTATGGAGGGATACCTAACGGTGATAACGACTCCATATTCCTCTTATATTTCGCTAGTAGCCGATAAATTTTGAAGCGAGCGGCAATCTGATTTTCCCTGGAAACAGGATCGGATAAGCTTCCTGGATGTGGGTGACTGTTCGTTCTGTGATAGGTAGGTACCGTCGAAGTGGGGTGTGTGTTGGGTAACCTCCTCGAGTGTCGCTCCGATTCCGATCCCGCTGCAGTCCGGGGGGAACGGAATCGGAGCGGCCGGTACACCCTGGGCGGCGGTCAATGGCTTCCCCTTCACCCCTTCATAGGGTTGGCATTGATCGTCGGCCAATACCCAACGTGGCGGGAACACATCGCTCTCCGTACTCCTCTGCTTTCAGAGGAGACAGGATGAGTGATACTGTTAGTGGTGAGATGGCCCAGGGTCAGCCGGGGTGCGAGGGATATGCTCTATGGGTAACCTTACACCCCGGCGTCTGAAAACCCGAGACGGCGTGCGGTTTTAGTCGGTTCAAAAAAGGGGCCATAGGGACTATTCGATGGTATGTAGGTAAACTACTATTAATAATATCGTATTTTATATCGATTTATCGTGCGGTTTTAGTCGGTTCAAAAAGAGCCATATGAACTATTCGATGGTATATAGGTATGCTACTACTGCTGTAGTTCACGTAAGAGTGGTGATACAGTGTGTAAAAATTGTGGAAGTGAGACCTACAGTGAAATTTTAGTGATTCTTTTAAGAAGTGTTGATTGTGTACAGATACAGAGCCGGGTTATAAACAATTAAAAGGTAACCACACCCAAGCCTAAATATTAATTACACAAAAAAACCTAGGTAATAACGCCTACGATATCTGCTAATAACTGATTGACCAAGAGTGATAATATTTATAGTTGAATTCAGTGATTATCTCTCATTGCATGTGTTCGAATCAGGGTTCAAAGAGCCATCTCACGGTAGTTGGGAACCTTATCCAAGTGGGTACTGCTCGAATCTAGAACCCCGGGAGTGTAATTCCTGTATACTAAAACCCTATATCATGGGTCAGTTATACCAATTCGTTTATGTGATCTGAGAGTGTATTATACTTTACAATAAACCTTTGAAACCACCTTATTCTGAAGTGAATTGGTTACTAGCACCTTTTATAAGATTACACAATATATGGTACAGATTCAATTTATCGTTTTACATTTTAAAAACAAGTGAAGTATCACACCAAAATACATGTTATTCGTGAACAATATTTAAAGCGGCTTAAGCGTGGCGCTGTAAGTTACTACGGAAACTATTATAATCAAAACATTATGGCAGTAAGATTTGTATGTTCTTCTGTCAGGTTCATGTTTACTCTGAATAGAGTGTGGGGAGTTATATTTACCGGATGTCTCGGTATAATAGGGGGAAGATGTTATGAAAATCTTCTAATACCTATTTAGACATAGGAAGGACCATGATATACCTATATACAATACAAGTGGAAGGGTCCTACTGTGGCTGGCGTGATATGGGGCCACCACCTCGGGGGGAAAATCCAATATAACTAGGTACTAATGTATAGGGGTCACCACCTCGGGGGGAAAATCCAATATAACTAGGTACTACTGTATAGGGGTCACCACCTCGGGGTGAAAATCCAATATAACTAGGTACTATTGTATAGGGGTCACCACCTCGGGGGGGGGGGGGGAATACCTAACTAGGTACTTTTGTGAAGGAAAGTAATAGTGAGCAAACACCTTGGGGAGGAAACCTCAGAATAAACAGGTACCTTTGTGTGGGAAAGTGAGTGTCAATAAAGTAGTAGTCCAAATGAAGTTATTAAAAACATCTAGATATAACCTATATATTCTTGTCGTTCAAAGTACTAGTTTAAGGGAGTAGGCATTATAGGAATAAGAATTAGTAAGTTCTAATCAATAAAGCAGTAGTCCAAATGAAGTTATTAAAAACATCTAGATATAACCTATATATATTTTTGTCGTTCAAAGAACTAGTTTGAAGTAGTAAGCATTGTGGGAAGAAGAATTAGTAGGTTCTAATTCAACTGATATTGCTATAATAAAATTGTTATGAAAGAAGTAGAGAATGATTAAAGCGGTGAACTGCAGATGCCTACGTAGTTGCAAATAGTTATAGGTATCTAAATAAACGAGGTAAATGACCGGAATGCTTCAGTTCCTAATAGATACTTTCTAGTATAGGTTATTTCCATCCGCTCCCATAAAAGTCACTAAAAGATATTACGGAGATTATGGAGGAAGGAGTTTGTTGGTTACATGTTAGGATGGGCCGAATGAATTAGTATAGGTTGTTTCCATCCGCTCCCGTCAAAGCTACTAAGGACATTAGGTTAATCCGGAAGGATTTTGTGTAGGTATCATTGGGTTTGAAGGATTGTTAGTAAATATGGAAGGAGTAAGGTTCTAATTTTGGGTTACTTGAATGAGACTTTTGTTGATTATTTAAGGAAGTACTTATGTTCGATCACGTAATGCAAGATTATGAACTACCAGTGACTATAGGGTTTAGGAAGGCTTATCTGGTTATTTCATGGTTTAATATAGTATCATTAGGAGTTTGTGTAGATTGGACAGAAGTGAAATAGGTACGTAATGGTTAGGTTGGAAGGTTATTGATGAATTTATATGATAATGTTTCGAACAAAATAGGTTTAAAGTTTAATGTGGAAAAGCCTCCCCGTAATGCCAACCGCACAATTCAAATCCCCCAAATAACACAATTTTCTACGTTTTGCAATGACCATGCATAATTTTAAGCATTGAAACCTCTTCACTAAAACTTTCAATAAGGGAGTTCAATAATTACGAACGACATTCCCAAGTAATTCTTCGTATATCTAATTAAAACTTTAGTCCGCCAAAGCCTAATTAGTTCCTAAATCTCTCACCCGGAGGCGTTGCAGTCTCCCTCCTTTTAGCCCGCCTTAACCAATTCCCCATCCAATTATAATTATTATCAACCTCTATGACATTCTAATTCCTCAAGATTTTATCCTCACCCCCTTGATTAATCCTGATAACATTTATAATTGTATTATTCCTGTCCAAATTCATACGTAACCTAAATAATTTATGTTTCTTTTCAAAATACGAAATCTACCTTCCGGCATTTTTGCGTTTCAAATAATACTATCTCATCATTAGAATGTATTATTTACATACATTCCATATAACTATTTGTGATATTATTTAAGTGTTTCCTTTTACTTAGATATTATTGATTAAACTTCGTATTGAATTTTCTCTAAATAAACAATACCTAAACAGTTGTCTTATACCAAATAGTTGCCATGCGGCATTATACAGATAATCAAATTTTTACTATAATCGATTCATTTCTAAATATTATTTTCCCACAACGATTAATATATATATATATATATATATATGTATATATATATATATATATATATATATATATATATATATATATATTTACGTATATTCACAAGTGAGGGTGATACTTCAGCCTTGCACATGTTGTCGTGTATGAGAAAGGAAATTGTGGTACTAATTGGAAGCCCTCATTGGAACACTCGCCATGGAACAGGCGGTAAAATACTGCCTAAGAGGCTATATCTCTACGCAACTGCAAAGGCTCAAGGGTGGTGGTGAGTTGCCATTTTTAGTACAGTAGCAGGGATATATGACATACCAGAGATAAGAACAGTATCGAAGGATAAACAGTATTCCACGCCAAAACGTATTTGCGTTTTGTATAGAAGACACTCCGCTGCTCCAGCGTGAAAACCGCCCTACTTTGTTCAGGACTCCGAGTTTACACGAGACCCATACTGGTTTCCTACTACCCTTGTAGTACATTATTTCTAATAAAAAGAATCATTTAAATCGGTTGGCGTGACATAGAGTTATTCGTCCATTTGTTGCGCACATACTTAATATAAATTTAAGAGTTATATGGTTTCCATTGTCAGAACTGGACCAAATTGAAATTGAAATGGGGAAAAAGAATCATCAATCTCGGTCCACCCAGTCGAAAGTTCTTAGGAACAACTCCTTTTTCAAATCGATTTAAAAATTCAGTAGGTCTTCTATGTATTTTTCTCTTCATAGTCTAAGTATGTATTAACTATGTGCCAAATTTCAGTAAAACTGATGAAAGTCTTATTTATCATGCAAGTTTTATAGACACCTTGAAACAGATAATTCACTAATAAAAATCATTAAGTGTGTTTCACACTGTTGTGCACAAGCCATTGAGCCTAGCACTTGGATAAAGCGGAGGCCTTCGATTACGCCTAACCTTACGGACCATGGCCACAGATATAAGTATACTTATTTATTCATGTACCATCACAACCTACATCCATAAAAGTTTAAAAGGTATAAGCTACTGGAAAGTATAAATAAATACTTACTTTAAAATCCGTGATACCAAAGCGAAACTACAACCACAATCATAGTATCTATAAATACAAAATATAATAAAACTCCTTATATTATTACCATACAACAACATTTAATTTGTAAAGATACTCGTATACATTACTATACCTACCAACCTTTGAGTTTTTAACACCTATCTACAACTTAACTCGTTAGCTATCATACCGCTGCTGAAATGGCGTGTTTTGTATAGGTTCGTGATAGTTACGTTTAATAACGAGAAAACCGTTCTATGTAGGCATCACCGCTAAATATTTAACAATCTGCGCAATCTCGCATCAGCTGTTAAAGTTTACGTTATGACGTGGTTTATAGTTTATATTATAACTAGCTGATGCCCGCGGCTTCACCCGCGTGGATGTCGGTTATCACGACCAAAAGTAACCATGAAATTTTGATCCCGTTCCCGCAACCCATGGGAACCTACTCCATTCGCTCCAAGTGAGATAAAGGGTCACGCGCGCGTTATCGCTTGGCTTATTCTAAATAGTGAGTGCGAAGGAAGGCGATTGAATTTTTAACCGACGAAAAAACGGAGGAGGTTCTCAAGTCGACGCGTATATTTTTTTTATGTATCACCACGCATAACTGTTTACAGAGTAGTCCGATTTTGATAATTCTTTTTTTATTGGAAAGAGTATACCCCGAAGTTGGTCCCATATAAATTTGAAAATAAAAATCCAACCCTAAGGGTAGGCAAACAGGGGATGATTGATTGTTCACTCACTGATTGTAAGGTATATGGTTAAAGAAGTATTATATGAAAGTTAATAGCTTAAGAAAGATATCTACCTACCTTACTTAAAAAAAAAAAAAAAAGCCGACCTCCATGATCGGGGCCTGAGGACGGCAGTTGGCCGACTCGCCGTCCTTACAGAATCAGGCCGTGGCGGAGGCGTGTCGTGTGTGCCCCTACACACGCCTGCCAACTCACCGAAGCGGGATAAAACCCGACCCCACCAGGCGAGGCCGCGCTGGCGGCCAGAGTCCGCCGGCAACCCTGGCGTTATCCTTTCGAGGGCTTACCCGGGGTGCCCGGCAACGGACACTTGGGGAGGACACCGTGCGGTTTTAGTCGAGACACGACATAACCACCCCCGCTGGCCGGCGGGGGGGGGGGGTATCCGAAGGGATTTCCGCACGTAAAAAAAAAAAGTTAGGTAGATATTTTAAAAGTTATCAAAAATTAAGCATTAAAATTAAAAAATTAAGGATTAAAGTCACTAAAAATATGAAATAAAAACTTTTAATTCAATTAAATTTTTAAGCATTTTGTATGCTTACTTTTTTCCAATGATTTAGATCGGAAAAAGAGAATATATTTTGTAAATAAGTACCAACATATTATACATATAAACACCCAGACCGATGCAAATAGACATATTCATGCATACAAATATTTGCAGTCGTAGTGGAATGCACTACCGCTACACCAAAGTATAGCTAAGTAATTTTGAGTCAGCGCCAAACAAGGTATGTAATTGAATAATTACGTATGCGCGGCGGCGGCGGCGCGATACGCCTCTTCGCCGGAAAATGCCGAGCGTTCACGAAGTTAAAGAAAACAACTCGAACGGGCACACGGATTTTTTGGAATGTTAATGTTTATCACTGTGTAACGGGATACCGAAGTAATAAAAAAATAAATAAATTATATAACAATACGATTTATATTAGAGAGTCATCTAGTGACCGGTGATGCGAAATTCATAATTCATTTGAACGGAAAGAGGATTGACTTAGTCGTGTAACGGGCAACCGAAGTAATAAAAAATAAATAAATTATATAAGAATACGATTTATATTAGAGAGTCATCTAGTGGCCGGCGATGCGAAAGTCTTAATTCGATTGAACGGAAAAAGGATTGAATTAGTTGGGCAGTTATATATATATATTTACGTATATTCACAACTATAATTTACCATTTTATACACTATTTTTAATTAGTTTCTTGTAATTACTTTTTTTTTTTTCTTTTCCGACTGATAATTTTTCATATAGTTTACTGCCACCTATGTCAAAACTGCCCAACTAATTCAATCCTTTTTCCGTTCAATCGAATTAAGACTTTCGCATCGCCGGCCACTAGATGACTCTCTAATATAAATCGTATTCTTATATAATTTATTTATTTTTTATTACTTCGGTTGCCCGTTACACGACTAAGTCAATCCTCTTTCCGTTCAAATGAATTATGAATTTCGCATCACCGGTCACTAGATGACTCTCTAATATAAATCGTATTGTTATATAATTTATTTATTTTACACAGGGCAAACAATTCCATCAAGAACCAAGCGGTTCGGCACCCCTTTTTTTATCTGCCGCACCATTAATACTTGGAATTCTTTACCAGCACATGTGTTTCCTTCTACCTATAATAGTTCTGGGTCCTTTAAACGGGGCGTGAAAAAGCATCCGAAAAGGCCGTCAAGGTGAGGGCCACCATTGTAGCATTATCGGTGTCTATAATGGTGACCTTCATTCCTGAGACCTTACCTTTAGCTTACCATCAGGCGAGGCGAAGTAATATTGACGTGACCAATTTATAAAAGTATAATAGAAGTCTCACTGTTCTTTTTCGCACTAACTTATTTAGTTGGGTAGGGCATGTCCTTCAAGCATAGGGTGATACCTCAATGGGATACATATGTAGTTTTGAATGCCGTCCTTGCGAACGCACGCTGCTGCGAATTATTTTTCCACTGCCTCACAGGTTTGAAAGCTCATGGACTCGCATGAAATAGTCGCGAAAGACGCTGTTTCGAAAAACATTTTCACTGCCTCATACGCTCGAATATAGTCACGTTATTGAAATCCAACTTTCCGGACTAGTGGTTCTGGCGCTTCGCCGGCCGCTGCCGCGGCACGCTCGCTCCGCTCGCTCGGCTTGCGCTCTGTTGGGGTCACAGAACCACTAGGCACTTTAATCGCAACAATGTTGCAACGGTACTATTTTTGCCCCAAAGAACAACATTTTTGCTCATACAAACTCAACACCATCATCTTAGCGTAGTCCACGGTTTGCAAACAGATTTAATTTTAGTATTTTCTAGGTCATAAAACTAGGACGGTTACCAGCTTCGCAATCAACCCAAACTTAAGCGTAGCGAGATTTGCCTATTCAACAATAGGTCAACGTGACCGGTCAACTTTTTCCATTGATTTGGTTTTTCCGTGATTATTCCTCGATGGTACGTCGGACATCAACTTTCGACCCATAGAGACACTCAGCAAACTGAGCTTGATAACCGTGCCAAGTTTGGTCAAGATCGGTCGAGCCGTCTAGGAGGAGTATGGTTTCACGCGAAAACCCGATTTGTGGAGAAAGATGCTTCGCTCGCCTTCGGCTCGCTACGCTTAATAACATAAGTACATAGTAGATACTTTTTATTCAATTGTAATGATTTCTTTCTGGTATTATAACTTTGTTCAGGTGACATTTGCAAAATTACATTGTGAAACCAATTCTCTTTGTGTTATACTATAACGTAGTGATTTATATTCTCTTTGTGTTGTACTTTCGAAGTACGCGCCCATTATTATTGTAAATACATTTTATAAAAATGTTTTATCAAATTGAAATGCACTGTATCCTTAATATTTATTGAAATTAAGTAAGAAATGAAGTATCGCAGAAAAAGCAAACATATAGAGTGAGTATGTCCACTTCTTTTATATAAAAGTTATATACTTACTCTACCTAACTTAATATTCTCAAGATCATGAAGTGTAAATGGGTAAACCTACCTTCTCTCTTATTTTTCTACTTCAGAAGCACCTCTTTATCTATATATGATTCAGTTGATTTTAACATCAATTAACATCATGATGATATCAAGAGCCAATGGCCAGTGATGGGCCATGCTCAATGCGCAACTGTAGACCATCATTACGTAGGTGTTCACACGATGGTGCATAGCGTTTTAAAGGAAGCTTTGGCCATCGTAGCGCGCAATCGAAATGTTCTCAGTTTTTCAGCACTCTTCAAAAGGAACTCATTACTACGCCACGATGTTGTAGCAATGAGCTCCATTTGAAGTGTGCTGAAAAACTGACTACATTTCGATTGCGCGCTCCGATGGCCAATCGTTCGCCACTCTAATTTCATTATCATTATCCAATCCATTTGAACGGGTCCGTAACTTTATTTCGAGAGACATATGTTAGATTATTGGAATATCGACTGAAAGATTGTGCGAATAGAGTTTATTGCGAAACAACTTTTTGTCGCCAAACGCTGCTTCGACTGAACGATTCTTCGAATATTTATCAATCGATGGACTGATGTTTCGAATGTTAAATTCAAAACATTGTTTGTGGACATCTCGGTACATAGGAAGCACTGTACACGGAGATCTCTCTTCATAGATACCACTTCTTGCCATAAACTTTCCGAACTAGTGGTTCTAACGTCTTCTAGCTAGGTCTCTGTTGGGGTCACAGTTCTAACCTAACCTAACCTAACCCACTTTACTTATTTTTGGAATATAAGCCGAGCGAGGCAAGAAGTGCGAAACATCAGCCCATCGATTGATAAATATTCGAAGAAACGTTCAGTCGAAGCAGCGTTTGGCGACAAAAAGTTGTTTCGCAATAAACTCTATTCGCACAATCTTTCAGTCGGTATTCCAATAATCTAGCATATGTCTCTCGAAATTAAGTTACGGACCTCATTTGAACTGAGTATTATTTAATTAAATCCGTTACAGGGCAAATGATGAAAAAAAATTAGAAGACACTGCTCCGAGTATATCCTATTTTACATTGGTATGATAAGTCACTCATTTTTCAATCCCGGTAAAGGCATTCAATTCCGGGGGTTCTGACGGTGGCACCATTTCCCGAGGTATTTAGAAAACGGCGATTTCAAAGCAACTAACCAGTTCCTTTTGTCTGCAAGATAAGTTATTCAATTATTAATTTATCTGTTCATGTTTATATGTGCAAGGGAGTCCTTTAGTGAGTGCACATTTTAAAATAATCGGTCAATTTGAGGCTAGCAACTAACCCAAACATGCGCTTCATATATATCGGACCTTATGCACGTGAATACTACGATTTCGATTATTCCGAAACTAACCCGGTCGCGGGTTAGGTTAGAAACTTGAAAAAACAAATATTACATTTTTTTTCAAGTTTCTAACCTAACCCGCGACCATGTCAGGTTTTCGGGTCAAGTTCGGAATAATCTTACGATTTGCTGAATAGTGTGAGTATATGTATATGTTTAGGTTGAAATATTGGAAGGGTTATATTTTTTACCGACAACACTTAATATTTTAGTATTCCCATGGTAAATTCAGTAGAAAATAAGGTTGGTTCCTAAATACCGATGTATACCACGGAAATGCAATTACACACATTCGTTTTTTTTTATAAGTTTGAAAGTAGTTTAATGATTACTAACGTAATGATTTAGTTCTGCTTATTTAAATCACCCATGAATATAAAAAAATATTTCCGAGATATGTGGTGACGGTGAATTTACTCAATAAAGCAGGTAAAAGATTAGCCATTTAGGTACTTTATTGATTCTTTGTATGGGGAACCTAGGTATAAAAAAATAAGTTATTAATGTGTTCTAATAAAATTCTGAGTGTCCTTTATATATTTTTGAAAAGATATTGCAATTGAATTATTCCACTTAAATCACCTATGTAAATCACCTAGGTGAATTAAGTATCCCCAACCGGTGGACTTAAATCACCCGGCTTTTGAAAACATAGGTGAATAAAAACGACCGTAATAAACTAATATTTTGAGTATACTTTAATCACCTTGGATATCTTCATAGATAGCACTTCTTACGACTAGTGGTTCCGGCGCTCTGTTGGGGTCACAGTTATAACTTAACGTAACCCACTTTACCCGTTTTACATCTATTATATTCATATCCAAAGTGATTAAAGTATACTCAAAATATTATTTTCTTACCGTCGACTTTATTCACCTATGAAATTAAAAGCCCGGTGATTTAAGTCCACCGGTTGGGGATACTTAATTCACCTAGGTGATTTACACAGGTGATTTAAGTGGAATAATTATTGCAATTAACCTTTCGTTTATTCATATAATATTAAAAAATCTTTTACTTTTCCATACTCGGAAAAAGAAAATTTGATTTCGTTTTATAAAACGTTATTCCGATGTATTTAAGTCGCAATAACCTTATTATATACATATATAAGTACCTAACTACGTAGTATTGATACACGTTATATACAGGGCGTTCATTAGCTTACGTACTTAAGTTTGTTAAGCACTTTATTAGGTCCAACAGTGTAGTGGTAGTGTAGGGTACAACAATAAGCAATAACATTTGGGTCGACGCAGAAATGTTTATAAATTTTCTTGTTTCTTTTTTGTTAATTAAGAAGCAAACGCTTAAAAAATCAATAATATAGGTATTGAATATCTACTTTGTGGTGTTGACACACTTAGATTTTGGGGAGATTTTGGGTAATTGTGATCTAGGATAAAGCATTTTAAAATTCTAATAACATTCATTTTCATTAATATATTATTTTGAATTTCATATATCGTTATGTATTTAGGATACCTCCCCTTATTGATCGGTTCCGGCGGTAAATGTAATAAAATTTAATTATAATAACATGTTTATTACAGTATCTATTTGTATAATACTATGTAGAAAACAAATGAAAATGTCTAAGAACAAGGTTAATTATTTACTATTTAAGTAAATTACTTATTGTGTTGTCATTTTATTATACTCTTCTTCTTCTTATTTTATTTAAATGGCTCCTAGCATCGGTTATCTAGGCACCGATGATTCTGCCAACCTCAAGGTGGAGTTATTATACTCTGTCCAACCATTTATTAAACTCTTGACAGCTCAATTTCTCATCAAATAGTTATGTCCTAATGCGTAACCTATTCGATTTAACAACACTCGACTTTATCTTTGAAGAAGTTGCAATCGATTTCACTCATTGTTATTTTATTTTTAGGCGAAATTTTATGTTTTTATAAACTTATTTTTGTATGCCAGGTCTTTAATTGAAACCGATTACTTGCGATTCAATAATTTGCAGTAAATGCGGTAAAATGTAACCCAACACTAGATGCGGTAAAATGTAACTGTTTTTATTGAGCGAGGGAATTATCGTATATTTTATTTTAAACCAAACATTTTAAGCATTTTAGTGTTTATGTAGTCCGGTCAATTTTGACATTCGAAGGTGCATAAAGTCCCACCAAGCTGAAAAACAGTAAAATTGTTCAAAAAATAATTATAAATAATATTTAAAAGTTCCCCATCATTCCCGTGTATGGAATTTTTTTTATTCAAGGTCAAAGGTCAAAAAATGAGTTTTTCGCGATTTTTAAAAGTACCTTAGACAAAATTGTAGATCATAAAATTATCTATAAAAAATGCATAAGTCCTTTTTTCCCTACGAGCCACCGTTTCTGAGATATAACGATTCAAAAAGTTATAAAAGTTGTTATCGTTATAATGTTCACACGTTTCCACGCCACCTATGTGGAAGTGTACTTAGCGGGTTTTTTTAACGTGGTTCCCCCACGTTACTCCACGGGTCAGTTGTGATCCTGTTTGATGTGAAACTATTGCAAAATAACGGAAATTTTCAAAGATTGGAAAAGATAAAAGCGATGTAAATTAAAAACAAGTTGAAGTCCTGAGACGAGTTCAGCCGAATACAAGGGATTTTCGATTTAGCGATTTTTTTTTTGCGTTTTTTTGCGATTTTTTCTTTATCTTGCAATGGTTCACCCCAGCACGAATCTATTACCGAAAACAGCAACTCGATAGCTCATCTCCTTCATACCCAAAACCGTGACAGAAAATTGGCAACGACGATGTCGACGACGTCGACGACAACTCGATAGCAATAAGGCTTTTCTAAAGAAAATCCCTAAAAAGTGGTGAAGTTCATTCGCCTGATTCATAAGTTTCAAATTCTTCTTGTTCTTCGTCTTCTTCTTCTTCTCCTGCTTCTTCTTCATCTTCATTTTGGATGCAAGTAAATTGCATCAATAGCGATGTATCGCATGACACTTCGTCGGAATCAAACGAATCCTCCATTGTTTGTGATTCAACATTAGAGCACGACCGGCCTTGACAATTTGTGCAGGGCTTCTAGCTGATAACCAAGCCACACTTGAACTTGGTAATATACCCGAAAAAGATGTTGATGAGCACCAACTGAGGTTGGAGGAAGACAAGCTAATTGAACTTGTTTTTTATTTTTAGTATTTTTAAAGAAACATGCATATCGATGCTTATCTAAACAGGTAGTTTTTTTAGGAGCTCCGTACATAGAAAGAAGAAAGCGGATGCCGTTAGTGGTAACTTCTTGTTGAGTTGAATTAATCTTTTTAAAAACTTCAGCACATTGAACTAAATCTTGTTTCTCAAATATTTTGACAACTGCTGTTTTACCCCTCCTGTAAAATGCAGATGTCGTGTGTGTTTTACAGAGTGACGCTCAAGACTAACGGTATATACGTATATACGGTATATACGTGGCGTACTCATGCATATTATGACGATAACAACTTTTATAACTTTTTAAATCGTTATATCTCAGAAACGGTGGCTCGAAAGAAGAAAGTGTTGGTTCATTTTTTATAGATAATTTTATGATCTACAATTTTGACTAAGGTACTTTTATGATAAAACTTACCGTTTTGCTGAAAATCGCGTTAAATTCATTTTTTTGACTTTTGACCTTGAATAAAAAAAAATCCATACACGGGAATGATGGGGAACTTTTAAATATTATTTATAATTATGTTTTGAACAATTTTACTGATTTTGAGCTTGTTGGGACTTTATGTACCTTCACTCTCATTTTTTGGTCTGGATTGACCGGACTAATAATAATAAAGCCGAAAAAGAAAAACAAATAAAATATTTTAATTTGGCTCACGAGGTTGTCGACATGTGGAATGTGGATTCGGCAATTATTGTTCCGTTCACGGACTGATTGCCAAGAGCCTCGATCAACATCTCAAGAGGCTCGCGTCAGGCAGTTGGGTCAAGGGCTTCATGCAGAAGGTAGTGCCCCTCAACACGGCACGTATTGTGTGTGAGGAGATTCCTCTCTCTGGAGCCCTAACCACCGGTAGCTTGGTCCCTGTACCCGATACCGGTAGGTCACTATTTTTTATATTTCTAAATATATTTGATTATTTTTAAATATAGAATGTATTTAAAAATACAACTTATATGTATTTTAAACTTAATTAAGGAAATAATAATAATAATAATGGGTTATCAATAGCGTAGATACAAGTTTACTTTTAAGATTAATGCAAAAGCCGCTGTCATAAGTTAAATAAATGTTTGAACAGCGGGTGCCCCTTTTTTCGTATAACATTTTCTATCCTAATGTCGAATGGCATAAAATGTTTAGCATAATAGTCACTTCGCATAATGGTTTTTTGGCATAATGGTCTTTACGCATAACGTATTCTTTGGCATAATTATCAATTTCCCTAATTGTCTTGACCATAACTTTGTTATCTATAAATTTTAAAGTCATAATAATCTTAACGCATAAATGAAACAAAAGCTTTGGTTTAGGTTAAATAAAAGTTAACCGCCCCCGCTGGCCGGCGGAGGGGTATCCGAGGGGATTTCCGCAAGAAAAAAAAAAAGGTAGGTTAGGTTAGAACATGACAAACAACGCCAGAAGCGAATCGCACTCATCGAGTTAATTATTTTTATACAAATTTACCTGCTTCTTCAGATGCAAATAATAATATGTGCGTTTGAAATGTAATTAAAATTTAAGGAGTTAAAGTTTAAATATCGTTATACGATAAACCATTATGCTCAATAATTTTATGGTTAAAGATGATTATGACTAAAGTACATGTACGAAAGAAATTATGCGTGAAAATTTTATGCCGAAACAGCGTTATGCGAAAAGATGATTATGCTAAAACCAGTTATGCATTTCGAAATTAGGTCTTTCAATTTTATGCAACCCAATATGGACCCTTGAACAGCATATAATCATACTTATAAGACAGAGACTAATACTGATTTGAAATTCAAAGACAATAAATTGGTTTGATCTTTGAATATCATGTATCATTCTCTCCACTTCCTTTCCTTTATATTTTGTACTTACAATTGGATTTAGGAACCAAATGCATCAGAATTAGGATTTTTACATCGGAATATACATGATATTTCATTCATATTTTTTAAAATAAATTTGACATTTTTATTAATTTGTGAATGAGAATTAATCTGTGAGGATATTTCAAAATTAAGATATTTTCGTTCGTACGTTCATCGCTAAGAACTGTCTCGAATAATTCACCTTTCAAACAAAAACAACTTCAAAATCGGTTCATCCGTTCAGGAGCTACGATGCCACAGACACACAGAGACGTCAAACTTATACCACCCCTTCGTTTTTACGTCGCGGGTTAACAACAAATCTGATAAAAATACTTAATTTTTAATGTTCTTTCAAGTTACCGTGAAAATACCACAGAATTAGATGCCTTTACCTTATATTGTAAAATTTTCAATAAAAAAAAAAAGGACGCAATTAGTCTGTAAAGGTGTCCATAAAATGCAATAATATGAAAATTAGAATTTTGTCGCGCTTCGGTGTTTCTTTGCGTTACTGGTTGCGGAGTCCGTATTACCCTGCTGCTAGTGCCATAAAGTACTCATAGGTGCTGTAATCATTTCGCATTTGTCTTGTTCTTCTTCATCTGAGCGCCAATCCCTCAACCTCCAGACAAAAGCCTGCGCCGCTAGCCTCGTCCAGCAATCAGCATTTGGTACCAGCATGCAAGTAATGTTGGTTTGGCCCCGAAGAATTTTTACGGGCATGGAGCCCGTAAAAATTACACAATAATCCTTTCCTATTTATATTCTACTTTATACTTCGATTTTAACAATTCTTATAGGTGATTATCTTTTCAGTACAGGTTTGCAACTGTGAACGACAAGTTATTGATTACCGTATCATTAATAGCATCTATGGTTGCTGGCTTGACACTCCCTTATGCGATCACTCTTGTTGCAAACGTCTTTCAGACTATGATTACTTATGATAAGTCCAGAAGACAAGGGAAACAGGACGATGCAGAGTTTTTAAGGAATATGCACAATTTCGGTATTAATTACTCATGTGTCGGATCTGTGCTTTTCATTTGTATCTATTTGGGAAGTGCCCTTATGAATCTTACGTCGATAAATCAGGTATGATGTGATGATAATTATAACATATCTGTTATATGCTTCGTTTGCATAGAATCTAGTACATCCATGTTTGCATTAAATGTAGTGCATCCACGTTTGCATCAAGTTTAGTGAAACTCGATGCTGTATACCTATTTACAGCTTTGTTCAAACGAAAAAAGGTTGATATTTAATTAAGTCTTAAAAAATGTTTAAGCATTTTTCCGCCAGATCTGAATTGTCCTAAATCTAAATAATCCTATCCTATTTCCTACTAATATTATGATTGTGAAAGTTTATAAATATGTTTAGATATTTAAAAGTTTGTTATTCAATCACGCTCAAACGGCTGAACGGATCTACCTGAAATTTGGTACAGGGATAGATTAAAGTCTGGAATAACACATAGGCTACTTTTTATCTCTGGAAGGTGTTATCCGATGAGTTGCGGGAACGGGATCACAATTTCATGCGGGGGGAGCCGCGGGTAACAGCTTGTTTTAAGTATAAATAAGAAATGATGTATAGGTAGTAAATTTCCGAAACCAATTATACCTTGCCAGATTTGCTAGCTACCAAAGTTTGTCTGGTCATATAATGCATATTATGATGTCTTACATTTTCAGATATATAGACTGAGAAGGGAATATTTAAAGGTTGCGTTGAATCAGGACTTTGCCTATTTTGATCTTCATCAAACTGCAGATTTTGCATCCAAAATGGCTGAGTAAGTATTTGTTTGGTAATTAGGGTATAAAAAGTGAAAAAGTGTACCTACATGCCTTACAAGTGGTCAGTCCGGTCCAATGGACCACTTTCAGACATAATGTTTTATTAATCAATATATCTACCTTACGTTAAGGTTAAGTTAATCGATGTCGAACCTCTTTAAAAAGGACTTTTTAAAGAGGTTCAAGAGAGATTAAATTATTTTAAGCATGTAAAGTAAATGTTTATTAGTTCCTACTACTGGAGTCTAATCCCAGGGGCTATTTTGGTTTCAATATAATCGTGTCTAGGGAGATTTTGGATAATTTGCGTTAACTAAGAGCCAAGCCATGCTCCACATTCGTAGGTAAGACTCGAACACGTCCGTCGCGGACAAGGAGCCTGTTTAAGGCCGTCCGCTGCTTTATGCGTTTGCACGGATGCGAGCGCACGCATATGGCAGCGGACGGCCTAATGGTCTTTCACCTGCAATGTGAAAACAAGCCAGCAAAGTTCATGACGCAAAACATAGACAATGGACGGGATGCAGACGCCGTTATCCCTTCTGCGTCACCAACAAACGTCCTGTCCTAGATTTATGTCTGTATCAGCCTAGTGCCTGAGAATTTCTATCTGTTTATTTATTTATAGCGATGTGATAAAATTAGAAGAAGGTATCGGGGACAAAGTGTCATCATTCGTCTACAGCGTGACTACTGCTATTGGGTGCATTTGCATGGCGGTTTACAAAGGATGGAAGTTGGCTCTTCTTTGTCTCATTAGTACGCCTATCCCATTCGCGCTTGTCGGTTTAACTGGATTTGTATGTTGTATTTTATTGTTATTATAAAGATTCCATGAATTTTACTATTTTAAGTTCTTTTAGTGGTGGCTACTAACCGTATTGCGTAGGTACCCTTTGTACAACACATTTTTCTATACTTACAAGCTGTAACTGGAACGAATGGTGTGTGGTCGTGGATTCAATTATTGCTGCTTTGTGTGCAAAAGTTTGAGTGCGATCGTGAAGGGCATGGGTTCAAGCACATATTGAGTATGACTGGATGCCGGCGTTTATTGAACAGCCTAGGCGACCAATTACCTACTTGGCTAATTAAACCAGATGGCTGCGACATATAAATTATATACCTTCAATGCACTACCTTCGTAGCACGTACTGATTATGATTTATCCATTACAATGCTAATCATGGATAGGATGCTGAGCCAGAACAGCATGCCAACACAAACCTATTTTTCTTCAATCCCTTTTTAAAATGCTATTTGTTTGACTACTACTATTAAGCACATACTTATATTTTTAAATGTGAACAGATAGCAGATCGTCTATACAAAAGAGAGGCAATACAAACCGGTCGCGCTAGTGCTATAGCAAATGAAGTTCTAAGCTCTATACGTACGGTTTACGCTTTTAATGGTCAAAAGAAAGAGTTAGAGAGATATCGAAAACCTCTTGAAGAAGCTAAACAGATTTATATTAGGAAAGGTGAGGCGTTGTTATTCATTCTTACATATGCATTAATACACCGTAGAACAACTGAATAATATTCGAAACATTACCACCTGATGATACATTGTAACTGTAGTCTGTAAATGCTTGCATTGCAGACTAGAAAAGCACTGTGTATGTGTGTGTGTGTTTGATTGATGTGAAGACCGCGTTACTACCGGCGAAAAAAACACTAGGTAATAGTAATATTTTCCACAGAATTCTTCACGGGTCTGTCCATGGGTTTTCTGTTTGTCTGCGTGTTTAGTTCATATGCATTGTCATTCTACTTGGGAATATTTATGGTCGTTACTGAGCCGGAGAGTTATAATGCAGCCGTCATGTTTTCGGTGAGTGGTCAATAATATTAAACAATTCCATTCTAAAGTCTCGTCTTGAAATTTAAAAAATGTTTCGGTATAAGTATATTAAGTCTGTGAAATACTATTTATGTACTACGAAGTAAATGAATATGTGTCTACTTTTTCAAATTAATTCCAATGAGAAAAACAGTTCTGGAGAGTGGAGTTAATGACCAAGAGTTGAAGAGTTCAAGATCTTCTTTTGCAGGACGCCGCTTCTACAATCGTAAATCCTGCAAGAGATTCCGTTCACACAGGAGGAATGCAACAGAACTGAGTTAGAAAGATAGATGCCATTTGAATGTAGCCGTAATGCTGTTCACATTACAGCGACCCGTTAAACTTTCGGTGCTATTGAAATACTTGGGCTAATATGTATCCGACACCTTTCTCGCTTCGATGAAACTGTCGATCCGCCCACGTGAACAATCTATTAAAATTTTAAAATAACTACAAATTATTTTAATTTAAATTCCGATGTCAGAATATCGCGTAGCCACTCGACCTCGTATTGCTATCTAGTCATGTTCTAAACAACGTCGGTTTTATTCATTGTTTCGTTCATGTGACAAGATGTTTTTCCTTTCGTTTTTTTTCCTTTTTTGCCTTTTTTTAAATTTTGTTTTTGAATGATAACACTGAAAGCAAAAATTTTAACTCGTTAATTTAATCCTTCATACCGGATCTTCCAAAAAAGTTTTTTTTTTATTCACGCTCCTCGGCATCTGGTGCAGGTGCGAACTTTGCGAGACCGCAGACTATTAGTCCTTGTACACGACCATGGGCATGTACTGTACTTGAATGAATATTCATTTTCACTTCGTGCTTTTAATATGCGGCCGACGATAAAGAATACATTAAACGTCGGAAAAATCTTAACCTGACTTTTTTTTAGTTAGTAGTAGGCGCAACTCTTGAAACATCGTTTTTGTTAGAACTCGAAATTTTAAAAATCTAGTTCCAAAATCTAGTTACCATCCGTGTCCCTTTTATCAGATTTTAGTAAATTGATAGACCTTGATAAAAATTATGTCGGAAGAACGGTTTATTTAATATTTTGTCTGTTAATAGATTATTTATGTTATTGCTTATTATTGCTATTAATAGATTTGCATTGGTCTGGGTGTTTCTATGTATAATATACACGTATTTGCAAAAAAAGTAAGTATATAAGTAAGTTTATCCACATTCTGGAACCCATTACACAAGCTAGTTAAACTATGCTTACTTTGGGTCTAGAAAGCACTGTGTAAAATGTCGTAGAATTATTTATTTATTAAGCATTCCATACTATATACTATATTTTGTTTACTAAAGAACAAATTTAACTAGTTTCATGCGAGTAAGAAGAGTGTCCTTACACTCACTCCTACCCTACTCCTACTTCTCGAACCGATATTTTCATAGTTACGCGCCACTGTGGACTAGACTACACATAATATATTCGCAGACAGTCACCACTCTACTGCCGTACCAAAAGTACGCGTGAAAGAGCGATATTGGCTACATAATTTAAAGTTCTCCAGCTCGAAAAGTTAAGTGGTTCATAATTTTTCTAAATACCATTCGCGATTATGTTTTTTGTATAAAATGATTTGCTAAGTATATCCAATGTAAATCATTCTATATGTTGTTAAACTTAAAAGTCTACCTATTCAAAATAACACATATTTATAAAAAAACTTGAAAATTTAATTACCATTAATTATAATTATTTTAAGCTGAAGGCAGGGCGCTATGGCGCTCATTAGGGTAGACCTATGTCCAGCAGTGGACTAGAATAGGTTATGATGATGATGATAATTATTTTTGGCAATAATAATTGTAATTAATGAATGAATTCTTAGCGTATATACCTAAGTAACCAGAGATGCGATTTATTTGAAATACTTCTATTTAAAATGAAATTACAAAAAGCAAAATACCTATTTTGTATTTTGCATTTAAATGCCTTTTAGTAAAAACATTTTGTATTTTATTTGAACTACCTTTCGAGGTGTTTTGGCATTTTTAATATTCATTTCAAAATGCTAAATACTTTGTGTTTAAGTTTAGCCAACATTACCAGTCAAACAAAATGAAATGAACGAAAGACGCTTGTATTGGTGAATTTGACTAATAGAGGCGCCTGCTAGCCATGCGTTCCCTTTTTTTCTTCTTTGGTCAGAGTGCGCGCCTTATGTCGGACTAGTGTCAATGTCAAACGCAAACGACGAACATTATCTTTGGCTATAAAAACGCAATGCTGCTGACGCCGACGATTCGATTTCGGAATTGCGATTGCGGAACTCGGGGGGCAGGGTTCTCTCCCGCTCCCTCTCCGCCGTTTCTTTCGCGCGCATTACCTGCACGCATAAAGAGGCGGCGGCATGCCACTTGCTCCCGTCGGAGACCACGGCCCTCACCTTAGTCTCCAGCGAGAGAACGTCCACGCTCAGGACCGTAACGAGATCCCGGCGTTGATTCGCCCACGCAGGGCACTCCACCAACGTGTGGAGCGCCGTGTCTTCGCCAGGATCCTCGCACTACTGGCACTGCGGCATTGTCTCCCGGTGGATGCGCCATAGATACTTACCGAAGCACCCGTATCCGGTAATATCTGGCACATCCGGTAGGAGAGGTCACCGTGGTGCCCCTCCAACCACGCCTTCATGATCGGCCTCACCGCCGCAATGGTAGATTCCCTCCACCTTGGATGCTCAAGTCGCACCCTCCATGTCTCCGCGGAGCTGGGACCGCTGAGCCCTGATTTCTCGGGGCTCCGGCCTATGGCCCCGCTCCAGCGCCTCCTTGCGCCATTGGTACAACGGCGCAAGGGCTCTCGCTTCCAGGTCCCATGGAGGGGTCCCGGCTAGGAGACATACCACCTCGACGGAGATCGTGCGATACCCCCTGATGACTCTGACGGCCATCCCTTTTAACGGGCTGTTTAACGCTTTTAACACGTTTAACAACACGCTTTTAACGCCCATACGGGGGCCCCGTACAGGCCCATGCTTTGCACGATCCCCAGGTACAGTCTCCTAGTGGGGGCGTTGGGTCTATTAACGTTGGGCATCAGCCGCGATAGCGCGGCCGAAGCCCCGCTCAGTTTTGGAACCAGACTTCGGAGATGTGGTCCCATCGGCTATCGAATACGAGCCCAAGGTACTTCATCGTGGGCTCGATGCCGATGCTTACGCCCCCTATGGTTATGCTGGTTCCCGCAGGTGGCCCCCTCCGAGGCCCGTGAAAACACAAAGCCTCGGATTTGTGGAGAGCCACCTCGAGTTCCAGCCGCCGTATTCGACCCATGACTTGAGCAACTCCTGCCGTGGCCTTTAGGGCCGCTTCGATGCGTTGCTCCCCGTGCCATCATGAGAGTGTCGTCAGCATAACATGTTATGCTGACGCCCTCGAGCAACGAACCGCGCAGCACCCAATCGTATCCGATGTTCCACAGGAGTGGCCCTAGGACCGACCCCTGTGGAACACCGCACGATACTTCTCGCCACCCTGGCCCTAGCCAGCTCGGGTAAACTATGGCCCTCTCGGACAGGTATGCCCCGACAATGCGGCGGAGGTAAGGAGGTACTCCGTGATACGCGAGCGCCTCCCTAACGCAGCTCCAGGGTAGGGTGTTGAAGGCGTTGGCGATGTCAACAGACACCACCCCCACCATCCCACCCCGCGAGACTACTTCGCTTCCACGGTGGAGCGCCTCCGACGGAAACCGCCAGGTCTGGCCCCACGTTCGTCAGATGCTCGACGAGGCGCTCTGCAATGATCGGCTGAAAGAGCTTGCACTCCTCGTCGAGCAAAACTATCAGCCGGTAACCGGATGGCTGATCCGCCGGCCGACCCGCCTTTCGGATCAGGACCAATTTCCCCGTCTTCCACGCCTTTGGAAACTGGCCCCTTTCGAGGCATGCGCTAAAGAGCGCCACCAGTCGAGGCCCTAGTTCCTCAAGGCCCAGGACCCAGGGGCCAGGGCTCGGCCTGGAATACCGTCGGATCCGGGGCCAGTGCTTTTCCGAGCTTTAAGCCGGAGCACTGCTACCCCTAGCTCACTCTCCCTGACTTCGGACACATCGTTCTCGCTATTATCAGCGTCAGGCGCCTAAGGCGGAGCCATACGCGGAGGAATATGATCCTCTGCTCTAGCTGGGAACACATCCTTACCAAGTTTAGCACCAGTAAAAAGACTTTTTTCGTACGGTGGGATAATTATGAGACCTCACAGAAGAAAAATGAGTGATGATGTATTCGAACAACTGGTATTGTTAAAAAGCGTAATAAATAAAATTTGATAGTTTTTTTCACTTTTTAACAATACCAGTCCAATTGTTATTAATAGAAGAAAAGTGTAATAACAATAAAATAAGAACTAGATGCACAATCAACCGAAATAAATGGCCACACAATTCACAAAATGGAGCCATGGCTATCTACCTATTCGTTAGTCTAGCTTTTTACATTATTTTAAGTGAGTAGGTATTATTATTAATAACATAACAGAATTTATTGATACGCGTACTGATAAATATGACCGAAATGTCATGCATAAGGTGTCATTTGGCTCGGCATTATATATTATATTTTATTTCTCATGATAAATACCTAAAATAAATTAAAATACCATCCGATTTGGTCAAAAGGTATTTTATTTTGAAAAAGTATTGAAAATACCTATTTTGCATTTAGCATTTGAAATACAAAACGCAAAACTATTTGGTATTTGTATTTGAAATAGTAAATCTGAAAAGTATTTTGCATTTTGTATTTACTTGTTTTCTTTCTTCTTCTTCTTTACTTTGTTGTCTTAACTTTTTTTTAATTCCTAATTATCATTTTAGTTTATCTCACTACCATAGCTTAAAATCTATGTCGATCTATTCGAATTTATGAAGTCTCATAACCGTTCTATGAAAAAATCAAATATCAATGTCTCTGAGGACAAAAGAGTAATTACTGTACCTTTAATATAATTCAGTTGTTACTATTAAATACTTAAAAAGAATACATAAATAATATTATTTGGTGCAATTATTTTTTCAAAACTTCAAATGTGCTCCAAATCAAATATTCACCCACTTACATATTATACTTCAAAAGAATTCAGACAGCGAACCGCCTTGGCATTTCTCCAGTGTCCTCTGCTATTCGGAGGGACATGCAGAGAAACAAAGCAACATATAAAGTCCATAACTTCCATCTCGCTTTTGTTCCTAGAGTACTAAACCGTTGAACACCACAGAAGCTTGTTAGTTTTGTAGCATTTGTTTCATGATGACGTTTATTGAGTTAGGTAAGGTTTAGCTAACGCTATAACCTTGAACCATCAAGTTAAGAGTAAATAGGTTCCTTCAAGGCTAACAAGATTCATCGTAGACCACATCATCACTTACCACCGGGTGAGATAGAGGTCAAAAGTGAGCTCTATCAGTGATAAAAAAGGGTAGAATTAGTCAACAACAATTAAATAGCTATCTGAACTATTTTTGTGTCCATGTGGCGTACTTAATGTAAGATTCATCAGGAGTTCGATTTTATTATCTTATTAGGCAGAACTCATTTAAACAGGTTTTCATAATTTTAGGTATTTTTTGGTATTATGACTGCTCTTGGAAATCTGGGACTGGTTGGGTCTTTAGTGAGGTCTTTCGGATTGGCTCGCGGCGCTGGTGCTCAAATATATCGTCTTCTAGACAATGTACCAACAATTAACCCACTGCTAGACCGTGGATTAAAACCGGTGACTGCCAAAGGCATAATTGAATTCAATAATGTCGTTTTTAATTATCCGTCTAGACCAGACGTACCGGTATGTATTTTGTAATAGGTATTTATTATTTCTTTCTCTTAGCATTAAATAGCACCCGATCCTCTGCCTTCTGCATCTAGTCTATCCCAGCGACTTTTTCAGGGCGTCAGTCCATCTGGCTGGGGAGTGTCCTACCTTCCGTTAGACCTATGTCCAACAGTGAACTGCAATAGGCTAATTCTTTATTGATTTTTTACAATCCGGGTTATGATAATGTAAAATGATATATAATCTTAAATAATGAGAGATAAGAGAAGAAATAAATAAATTTAAAACAATTTTTTATACATTTTCCAGGTTTTAAAGAGTGTTAGCCTAACAGTAAATATCGGAAATACGGTAGCTATAGTTGGCCACTCCGGCTCTGGCAAGTCCACCGTTATAGAACTTATTTCTAGAGACTATGATGTCTGCAGTGGCAGTGTAAGTATATTTAATAAACAAAGCAATTTTTGTGTTGTCAATAAAGTCTTACATTATAGAGGAATTTGCAACATAACTAGTTTTTAAAATTTATTTGAAAATACTTATTAAAAATCCTTAATGTTTCATTACTGTAGTCAGATTCATTAACGTAATTTGATATTTAAATTTACTAGTGGAAACTGTCACAGTTTTATATATATGAGTCTAGTGGTGGTAGATTTTATTTTTTATAGTATGTTGAAGTATCCTGCGTAAATAGCGAGAGCGATTTACTCAGTGTTCAACTCCGCTCAGTGATTGTATAATAAGTATATTTTGTATTTATAAAAGACAAAAATCAATGTAAATTTATCCATATTCTAGAAGCCATAATAGAGACAAATACAAACATATCGCAAATTTAGGAAACTCAATGTTATGTTTATAGTTCTCAAGATTGTTCATAAAGTCATTATAATACAGGTATGTGTGGACGGTATGGATGTGCGCTCCCTTTCAGTTGTATGGTTACGCTCCCAGATTGGCCTGGTTGGCCAGGAGCCTGTCTTATTCAATACAAGTGTTCAAGAGAACATACGCTACGGGAGGGAAGATGCTACATACGAGGACATAGAAGCCGCTGCTATGGAAGCTAATGCTCATCACTTCATCATGAAGTTGCCCAAGGTTCAAAGCTTTTATTATAGATAGTTTTATTTGTATTTCTTACTTATCATTCTGTAATCCAACTTTTACCGTGGTTCCCGGTTGCATCCGTGGCGTTCACCGCTTACGCCTTCTCCTCCTTTAGATTTGCCTTATGCGGTTTTTATGAGAGCGACTACTCTCCAACCCTATACCCCGAGGGGAAATCCTGCGTCAGCGCCTCGTCCGTCAATCAGCAGGTGGCTTGCAGGTGAGATTGGCTTGGCTTCAAGGGTATTGGTGGGGCTCCATACACCCGTTCCCCCCACACCTTGCTTAAGAGTAAATATAAACAGAATCCGATGAGTGTGATGTGATTTATTTACAATAAATCTTTATGCGTAAATAGGGTTACGGAACATTAGTAGGTCAACGGGGAGCGTCTCTATCTGGTGGACAAAAACAACGTATAGCAATTGCTCGTGCGCTGGTACGCCGCCCTCGTCTGCTACTCCTGGATGAAGCTACTTCTGCACTGGACACTGCCTCTGAAGCTAAAGTACAGATAGCGCTTGACAAAGTGAGAAAATTAAGCATACATATTTACAATGCTTTTTTAAAGTCGTAAAATGTTTTTTTATAAAGGTACTGATCTCTTCCACACTTTCAAATACTGTAACTGCTGTACACCAGTATCCACAGCAGTGGCCTTATTTTTTCGTACGGAAATCCCTTCCGCACGGACGGGCTTGACCCGACAAAAACCGCACGCCGTCTCGGGTCTTCAGACGCCGGGGTGTAAACTGTGGCCTACATGCATTGGAGAAGTCATACGAAAAGTTAAACATAACATAACATAACTTCACGCCTGTATCCCCGAAGGGGTAGGCAGAGATGTATTACACACCTACGATTCGCCAGTTATGTTAAGGTCCCAATGTAATAGGGGGCGAGCCTATTGCCATCTACCGGGCACATTATTAAGCGAGCGATAATTAACATTTATTAATGCACACATAACTACGAAAAGTCAGAGGTGTGTGCCCGGGGCGAATGGGGATCGAACTCGAGATCTCGTCTCCGCAGTCCGTTACGTACGCCACTGGGCTATCGCCGCTTAAGTTAAACTGTCTTAGAATTCGCAATAGACGTTGCAAATATAATAATCCAACTTCCCTCCTTCTTTAGCAAAGCGAGAGATGTAAAAGAAAATTCTAATTTGGAATGCAACGCAAAAACTAAATGAATGAGAATTTTTGAGAATTGAATTTTTACACTGATTAAGTCATCTGTGTGACAGCAACAAGAAATTGCACATTGTTGGTGGTCACTTTTAGTGGTCTTTTACCAAATTTTTTATTACGTACAGCCAGTCGAGCAGTAGGTATACATGGAAGACTTTGATTGTAATGGATTTTTTTGAAATTTTCTTATAATTTATTATTCCTTAGGCTGCTAAAGGTCGTACTACGGTAGTGGTGGCACATCGTTTATCAACCATCCGCCACGCCAACATGATATACGTGATGAAGAGCGGCGAGGTGGTCGAGACTGGCACCCATGAGCAGCTAATGGAGAAGCAAGGCCACTATTACGATATGGTTGGCTTACAGGAACCTTTAGATATCGCTTCAGCAGGTTAGCTTATAATTTTAACATTTAACGGTTTGATTCCCGCTCAGTGCAAAAATTTATTATGCATTAATATGTCTATTTGCATTGATCTGGGTGTTCTAAGTATGTGTATCCGCATTCTAGAACCCATATTATAATGCCTGGCTTATAGTTTGGGTCTAGATAGCGGTATGAAGGTACTTTGTCCCAGTTTATTTATTTATTTTTAATTGGATATTGCTCGCGGCTCCATCCATTCGCATGGAATACTGATCTCGTTCCCGCAACCCATGGGAACCTATTCCAAGGATAAAAGGTAGAGCTTTAAAATGTATAAATTGTAAAATTTAAATTTATATAACTTTAATATTTATGATATTACATAGTAATAGTTATCCGTTTATTTTTAACCGACGAAAAAACGGAGGAGGTTCTCAAGTCGACATAACTTTTTACAGAGTAGTCCGATTTTGATAATTCTTTTTATATTGGAAAGAGTTACAGTAGTATACCCCGAAGTTGATCCCATATAAATTAGAAAATAAAAATCCAATCCTAAGGGTAGGAAAACAGGGGACGATTGATTGTTCACTCACTGATTGTAAGGAAGGTACTACTCTGCAAAACGTTTCTCAATGTCCGATAAGTCATCAATTTCTGTAGGTATTGCAGCTACTGACATTTTATTCCAATAGGCCTGGGGTGAAGTATTGTGTTTTTAAATATTGTTGTTCACGATGCTCAATCGTGAACAAGTTATTATACTACCTAAAGCTACCAATTCATTGTGCAAATTAGAGCTTAAATTTGTAGTTTGCAATTTCATACGCTGCTGAGGATACAAACTTTTTTTGCATACTGAACAGGGCAAGTCAGCGTAAACATTAATCGCTTTCTTTAAATTTTCTGTGTTACACTGATTTCTTCGCTCGTAAGCCGCTTGTCGCATGGCACTCAAACGATTAGTTCTCTCCTCAGTAGTTTCGTAAAGTACCACCATTGCAGACCGGTTACGAGCAGCTTCTAAACGCAGCAAATGTTCGTCTTTAGTTTCATTTGAAAGTCGCTCTCTTATTATACCTAAACGATGAGTGCGCTGCGTATATTACCTTCTTGCGATAGCCTATTGGTTATGTAGCTTCTTATCCTCGACAGTCTTGCCTCGCGTTGATCTAAACTTCCCTGTGAACGTGTTAATCTAATTCTCTTTGTATTTGCTTCCAACTTTTTTTTTTCTCGTTATTAGATTCTTCTAAATAACTTTTTCTCATTCGAGCAGCATTTTTTGTAGGCCTACCCATGTTGGTATATAAAGTCTGTTTTTTTTTAAGTACTTATATTATACAACAAATAATGGTTAAAGAAGTATTATATGAAAGTTAACAGCTTAAGTAATATAGGTAGATATTTTCAAAGTTTTTTAAAAGTAATAAAAATTAAGCAGTAATTACAGGATTATAGCCACAAAAAATATGAAATAAAAACTTTTTAACAAAAAATTAAACCGCCGAAAAAACTGAAAAGCAAAAAATAATAAACCTTTTTTATTTAACCTTACCTAATAACTAACTTCTTAAAGTAATGAAACTATATCTAAGTATATATTTTTGTAAATAGTTGAGTTTTTAATTAGCCTTAATAACTAAGTTCTTAAACTAAAAAAACTAAAAAATCATTGTACAAAGATCACTAAATTACCTTAAATTTAACGAAATAATCAAATCCAATTAACAATGCAACATGAAATCTCCAGCGATAAACATTAACATTCCAAAAATACGCTCTCCGCACGACCACTCGCAACGACGTGCCCGTGCTTACCCGTTCGGGTTGTTGTCTCGCTGACATTAACTTCGTGAACGCTCGACATTTTCCGGCGAAGGGGCGGGTGTCGCGCCGCGCCGCCGCCGCACATTACGCTTACGTAATTAATCAATTACATAGCTTGTTTGGCGCCGACTCAGAATTACTTAGCTATACTTACATTAGTTTAAGAACTTTGTTATTAAGGTTAATTAAAAACTCACTTATTTATAAAAATATATACTTAAATATAGTTTCATTAGTTTAAGAAGTTAGTTATTAAGGTTAAATAAAAAAGTGGCCAAGTGCGAGTTGGACTCGCCCATTAAGGGTTCCGTTGCAGCAAGTAACATAATAATGTTTTTTTTTAATTTTTATATTTGAGTTGATTGAATGAAAGGTAAATTGCGGTTTACGATTTATGACGTATTAAAAAAAACTACTTACTTGATCTCGTTCAAACCAATTATCGTTGGAAGTTTACATGGTAATGTACATCATATATTTTTTTTAGTTTTATCATTCTCTTATTTTAAAAGTTACAGGGGGAACACACATACATTTTTTTTTATATTTAGGACACGTCAATTTGACTTCACCTCGCCTGATGGTAAGCTGAAGGTAAAGTATCAGGAAAGAGGTTGACCATTACATACACGTACCATGTTAACAATGGTGGCACTCAGCTTGACGGCCTCATCAGAAGAGGATTGTCGTCGCAGCACCGCGTGACACTCGCCGGTCCCACTAGTGCTGCGACCACAATCCCCCTGCCCGGCTATGCACTTGCTGATCCCTGAACGCAATCAAACCGAAATTGGATTACTATGGAGGGTTTTTCGCAAACCCGACCGAATTTTGTGACAAATTTGTGTCTCCCGCGCAAACTATTCAGTTTAGATAAAAATGAAATTAGAAACCTCAATATCATTTTTGAAGAGCTATCCATAGATACCTCACACATATGGGTTCGATGAAAAAAAAATTGAGTTTCAGTTCTAAGTATGGGGACCCCCAAAATTTATTGTTTTTTTTTCTATCTTCTTTCTGTATGAAAATCTTAATGCGGTTCACAGAATACATCTACTTACCATGTTTCAACAGCATAGTTCTTATAGTTCCGGAACAAAGTGGCTGTGACATACGGACGGACAGACAGACAGACATGACGAATCTATAAGGGTTCCGTTTTTTGCCATTTGGCAACGGAACCCTAAAAAAGGTTTATTATTTTTTGCTTTCAGTTTTTTCGGCGTTTTAATTTTTTGTTAAAAAGTTTTTATTAAATTAATGTTCTTAGTTGACTTATTATAGATAATAATATCAAAATTTTGAAGATATTTTATCACATTTTTTTACATTTCTAGCAGATAAACTCATGGCAAGAGAGGATTCAGAACTGTCGGAAGGTTACGTCATCGAGCCTTTATCAAAAACTGTAAATATTTTTTTCTAATCTCATAAGTACATACATACATACAGCGACTGCCGTCCGATCGGTTGGGTAACCTCATGAGGAAAATCTGGGCTAGAGCCTCGTCCATCAATCAACAGGTATACCGGTTTGCAGGTGAGGTTGCCTTGGGCTTCAAAGATCTTGGTGGAGCCCTTCACCTACACTAGTATATAATCAGTTAACTGCACTTACGTAAGTCTAGTATTGTATTTTAATTTTATTATACTAGTTGACCCGTTGCTACGTTATGTTTCACGTAAGTATTCACACAATGGTGAATAGCTCATTGGTAAGCTACACCACGATTCCTTTGAAGTGTGCCAAAAAACCGACACAATCTCGATTGCGTGCCGTGATGGTCAATCGTGCAACACTGTATACTATTGCCCCTATACACAATGGCGATGGCTTGTTGTGGCCCATCATTGGCCATCGTGTACAGTAAGAAAAGATAGCATACGCGGTACTTCACGACAGTTAATGATTATTATGTATAGAGATTATATTGACTTTCGTCAGATATCGAATGAAGCTGAGGAGGCAGACGCGCCCCGTGTTTCATTTAGGCGTGTCTTGGCCCTGAAATCTAAGGAATGGAAATGGATGCTGGCCGGGATCATCTGCTCAATACTCATCGGATTCACCATGCCCTTGTTTATCTTACTCTTTGGTGATTTGTTTGGCGTGCGTTAGTTTTTTTTCTATCAACTACCTACATACTGTAGTGTAATAACATAATTAACAAGCTGAAGCCCTGGGCTCTGCCGGCGTGGAGGTTGGTTATCGTATTTTGGTCATATCTCTGATTCTACTTAACTAATTGCAATCAAACATACGGCAGATTTTAAGTGACCGAGACCTTTCTTATTAAAAAAAACACGCATCAAATCCGTTAAGTAGGTTTTGCGTCCATCGCGAACAAACAGACAAACAAACAAGAATTAAAAAAAATATTTTTTGTGTTCAGAGTTGTTGATTTAACATAACCCAAGTTTTTTTTTATATCTCCAATGTACAGACACAGCTAAATTTTATAATAGTATAGAAGAGGAAAATGGCAAGTCTAACCCGCAACTATGGCTTAAGAGGGCCCTTCCAGGTCGGTCTATCGCCATCGTGAGCATGGTCGAAAAGCTTATTGTTTCGTCAAAATCGAAGCAAACTAATCTTAGCCGGACTCACACTCTTCTTCCCGACGACGCGACGGCGACGTGCCAAATCAAAAATCGTGTACCGTTATTATTCCTTCAATAAATTGGTAAAAAAATCTCTTACAGTCCATGTCAAATCCTGATACCAAAATTTTGATGGCGAAAGTCAATACTGTATCTACGATGTGCTTAGTTATTGGGCTCGTGATGGGCACTGCTCACTTGATTGAGGTAAGATTTTCGTTAAAAAAATTGTTTTATATTTGGTGTAGAGTGTAAGGCGTCGCCCGGGACTACCGACCTCCATGATCGCGGCTCGCCGTCCTTACAGAAGCAGGCCGTGGCGGAGGCGTGTCGTGTGTGTCCTACACACGCCTGCCAACTCACCGACGCGGGATAAAACCCGACACCACCAGGCCAAAGTCCGCCGGTAACCCTTGGGTTATCCTTTCGAGGGCTTACCCGGGGTGCCCGGCAATGGACACTTGGGAAGGACACCGTGTGGTTTTAGGCGGTCCGATTCCGACACGTCCACCCCATCGTCGGCACCGATGGGGTGAAGCCCGTGGGGGTTTCAACACGTTAAAAAAAAAGAGTGTAAGGCGCCCCACGGGAATTTTCGGGACTCAAGCCAACCTCACTTGCATTTCGATAAATAATAATCGAGGTTTTGTAGAGGGTTGTCTCCCCTCTACAAAACCGAAGCAAGGCGTACTTAGTGCCAGTCAATGATGTATCTTCCCTCCAGATAGATATAATATAGAATTCATGATGATTTTTTTATGTCACTTTTTGATTTCAGGCGATATCTTTCGGAGTATCAGGTGCACGGCTGATCGAAAGTTTGCGTCTGCGCATGTTCGAACACCTACTGAAACAGGATGTGTCATTCTACGACGAGAGAGCCAACTCTACTGGCGCTTTGTGTGCCAAGCTTTCTTCTGAGGCATCTCATGTACAAAGCGTAAGTTATGAAATAACCTTGTGGCCATATATATTAGGTCCTTACATATAAAATTGGCGTTTTGTCGTAATTACCACTTTGATCTCAAATATCTCCTCTTAGGTTAGGAATTCCAATTTCAAATTAATACAGCTATTTACTCATGCTGTTGTGTTTTGAAAACCGTATGTAAGTAATTCTAAGTAATTTTTTCCTCTTTTGGTTTTTTCTTTGCGTCACTCAGTTTACAAAATGGAAAACTTGAAATATTGCGTTATTTACGAGTACGAGTTCCATCGTGGCACCAGTGCTGCAGAAATGGTTCGAAGGATTAATGATGTGTAAGTCGCAGTTCCGGACGTACCAGGGCGGATTGACTATATCCCTGAGCACTTTGTTTTGTAATCGTTGGATCATCTGACGATTGCTCTTACTGGTACAGCCCCAGAGCTGGATACCATAAGTCGATACTGGCTTCAATACCTGTTTGTATAATAGGACTTTATTGTGTACTTGATAATGGAGAGGGTCTTCCAAGCAGCCAGTACATTTTCTGGTAGCGTATTTTCAATTCTGATCTTTTTTCGCGATTTTCTTGAGTTCATGTGGCATATGGTATTTAATACTTCCTTTGGTGTGACGAGCTTTATTCCTGAACTTTCATTCTGTTATTTTAGTGGGAAATTAATAATTTCATCGGAGATCGATGATTCCACGTTAGGTTAAGTACTGAGTACCTTTTTTTTTTTCTTGTGCGGAAATCCCTTCGAATACCCCCCCCCCCCCGCCGGGTAGCGGGGGCGGTTATGTCGGGCTTGAACCGACTAAAACCGCACGCCGTCTCGGGTCTACAGACGCCGGGGTGTAAGGTTACTCATAGAGCATATCCCTCGCACTCCGACTGACCCTGGGCCATTCGCAGTGTCCCCTCTGATAACAGCAGAGGGGTACCTGGAGCGACCACGCCCCCCCCCCCCGCGGGCCTTGCAGGCCTGCCATACCCTGACCCCCTCGTGCAATGGGGTCAGCTGGCCGTGAAAAGGGCCGGTTGGTCAGACTCTTGGCCGTTGACGTTGACGCCAGCTACTCCAGAGAAGCAATCAATGATGCGTCATCGCCTACGTTGCCCAGGGTGCACCAAACTTGGAGGTGATCCAACCAGTCGCACCCCAAGTACTGAGTACCTTCTGAGCGAACCATGCAGCTTTTTGTTGGTTACTAATAGCCCATTTCCCATTTTCTTCTCTTATAGGAGGAATTTGTGAAATGGGTCTTTTATATTCTTTGTCACTATCCATATTTAGTGATCTGACTTACAGTCAGTGGTTAACTGATGTAGATAACTATTTGTTAATGAGTTATTATAGCTTATTATTTCTCTTTTGAGACGTTTAGTCATGTTGTTAAGCAAAGTTTTGTCTTGAGGGCTTCTGGTTAAGTGCCATCTTCTCCGCTGCCTTCGTTTTAGCATAATAAGATTTATGATATATTCAGGGTACACAGTTCCTTTTTAACAATTTTGGTTTCTTAGGAGTGTTTTTCCAAGCTGCTTGTTGTATATTTACGATAAATTTACTAACTTCAAGGTCTAATTGTTCAGCGCTTTTCAGCTGAACTCTTAATTCTATACTATTGTCTAGGTCTAGTCTAAAACTATCCCAGTCTGTATACTTATTGACTAATATCGGATGTTTTTCATTATACAGTATACGTCTACTTACTGTTAGCAATATAGTGGAATGGTGTTAGCAATATAGTGGTTCATGTCATGACCCTCTTCAATAGTAACATCACCCCTAGAAATATTTTTACAGATGAAGAAATCGATCAGGTCTGGAATCCTATCAGGATCTGTCGGCCAGTAGGTTGGTTTTCCTGTAGATAAAGCTTCACAGATTAACTCCTGAATGGCTCTGTATAGTTTCCGGTAAGTCTAGATCCCCAGTTCTTGTGCTTAGCGCTGAAATCACCGCCCACAATAAATTTTGACCGTGTTGGGTTAGAAAGCTTAAATATTCTTCTTTTTTAATGGAGTGCTTTAGAGGAGAATACAATGCAGCTATCGTGAGAGGACACCTGACTCGTACTGATACTGCTTATATTTCAGGATGTTCGGGCCTCGTTTCTTCGTGGTGGTAAAGATTTTCTTTCATTATTACTGCACTGCCACCATGGGCACTATTGCTAGGATGCAATGCATGGTATACTTTATATCCGTTAAAGGTAATGTGACATTGTCTGGTGAAATGAGTTGCCGATATCAGACATATGTCAATATTTTCTATGTATAGGACTACTTGAAGTGCTTGTTGGTGCTTAAGTAGCCCATTAGCATTCCATGCCATGATTTTAAGTTCGTTATTCATTTTTTGTTTGATTTTTTACTAATGCCAATCTTGGCTTCCTTTTCTAGTTTTTGTAGTCGGCCATCAAAAGATGACATTATTTTAATTATTTCATCCAATTTGTCTGATTAATTTATATGTGGTTGTATTGTATTGTTTACGTTGTTGTTAGAGTTATGTGATTCAACAGTAGCTTGTGCATAAGTTATTCCTTCACTTCTGTCACGTGCTGTTGGTCTGTTTGGAGCAGCTCGCTGCTAAGTTGCCGCAGATTTGGTTTTGAGTGTTTTATTTTTTATTTTTTTGCATTTCTTTGGCAACTATGCATCCCCTGTAGTTAGCTGGATGTGCTTCACCACAGTGTACACATTTTGGTTTTTCTTCTGCAGGTTTTTTGCAGTCTTGAGTGAGGTGTTTTCCTGTACACTTCACGCATCGCGGTTCCTTAGAACAATATTTATGCGTATGGCCATACGCCTGACATCTCTTACACTGTGGTACAAGTCTGGATGTTTTGATAGGCTGCACTTCAACCTTACATCCTAGTATAGACTTTATACCGTAAATTTTACTAATATCCTCGTCATTGTTGAAAGTTAGCATGAACATATTGAGAGGCTCTCTCTTCTTCCAGCTGATTATATTGACTGCGTATATTATTTTTAAGGCCTTGTTTTGAAGGTCCTCAATAATCCGGCTTACATGTGTAATGCAAATTTTTGACCATGACTCTTATAGGCATTTCTTGCTTGTTTTCGTAAGAGTGCTGCAGATGGCCACGCTTGGTTATTATGTTTCTGAGAGACTTGTAGGAGTCCTCATTCATGATTTTTGTGGTAAATGCGTCTCTTTGGGGACTTGCAGCTATGGTATCGAAGAATGTTTGATAGTCTTCAATACCATCTACTATTATAGGTGGAGATTAAATGAATGACCACTGCAAAAGTACAAATTGTGAACACATGCCGATATTTATTTTTAACTTTTTTTTCATATTATAGATTAAGTTTTATTAAGGACTATAGATTAAGGATTTCATATCAATCAATTAGCCTATTGCAGTCCACTGCTGGACATAGGCCTCTCCCATTTTACGCCATAGCACCCGATCCTCTGCCTTGCGCATCCAGTCTATCCCAGCTACCTTTTTCAGGTCGTCCGTCCATCTTGCTGGGGGACGTCGTACCTTCCGTTTACCGATTCGTGGTCTCCACTCTAGGACTCGTTTGCTCCATCGGCCATCGGTCCTTCGGCAGATGTGGCCAGCCCATTGCCACTTTAGCTTGCTTATTCTGCGAGCTATGTCGGTGACTTAAATTCTTTGTCGGATGGCCTCATTTCGAATTTTATCCTTCAAAGAAACCCCAAGCATAGCTCGCTCCATAGCCCGCTGCGCGACTTTTAAGTCGTGGACTAGCCTCACTGTCAGTGTCCACGTTTCGGCACCGTAAGTCATGACAGGTAGGACGCACTGGTCGAACACCTTTGTTTTTAGGCATTGCGGTAAAGGGGAGGAGAAAACCCGACGTAGTTTGCCAAATGCTGCCCAACCTAATTGGATTCTTTTGGTGACTTCTTTCTCGAAGTTGTTTCTACCGAGCTGGATAACCTGCCCAAGGTAGACATACTGTTGAACAACTTCGAGTGTCGACTCTTCGACGGCAATCGGTCTCGGTGTGATATGTTCGTTGAACATAACCTTGGTTTTGTCAAAGTTCACACCAAGACCGAAGCGTCATTTAGGCCGTGCAGCATCTCACCCAGCTTCTCCAGCGACTCCGTTACTATGACGATGTCGTCGGCAAACCGAAGATGCGAGATGTACTCGCCGTTTATGTTTATACTCCGCCCAGTCCAATCCAGAATCTTAAAGACGTCCTCCAGCGCGTTGGTGAATAGTTTGGGGGATATAACATCCCCTGTCTCACTCCACGCTGTAGGCTTATGGGGTTCGTCTTCTGGTCTTGGAGCTGGACAGACATAGTGGTGGTCTCATATAGGCATCTCAGCACTTCGATGTATCGCCAATCAACACGACACCGTTGCAGAGCATCCAGAACTGCCCAGGTCTCGATGGAGTCGAAGGCTTTCTCGTAGTCCACAAAAGCCATACACAGCGGCTGATTGTACTCGTGGGTCTTTTGTATAATCTGCCGAACAGTATGGATGTGGTCAACGGTACTGTAGCCTTTTCGAAACCCGGCTTGCTCCGGTGGCTGGAACTCGTCGAGCTTGCTTGCAAGACGATTCGTGACGACTTTCGAGAACAGCTTGTAGACATGACTCAGGAGTGAGATGGGTCTGTAATTCTTTAGCAAGGCCTTATCACCTTTTTTGAAGAACAGTACAACCGCACTCCCGCTCCATGCCCTGGGTGTTAAGCCTTGCTGGATGACGGAATTAAGAAGGCTCGCTAGCTCTTTGAGCACTGGGACCCCACCTGCTTTTAGGAGCTCAGTAGTAATTCCGTCATCGCCAGGGCACCTGTTGTTCTTTGTTTGCTTGCAAGCCGCCTCTATCTCGCACTGCTCGACATCGGGTATTTCCTCGGTGTAATGGCGCGTAAGTGGGGCTCTGTGGTCTTCATCCCTGTGTCCCGTCAGTTTAGTCATCCGTGATGCATACAGCTGTCCATAGAACTTCTCGACCTCTTCGAGAATCTCGAACCTTGAGGTGATGGTTCTGCCATCCTCAGTTTTAAGTTTCGTCAGATGGGGCCTTCCCAACTGCTGAGCGAACACTTTCGAGCCCCTATTTCGCTCAATCGCATCCTGTATGATGCGAGTGTTGAAGTGTCGGAGGTCGCGTCGTATCAGCTTTTTGATTTTTTGGTTTAAGGCTCTCCCATCTGACGAAAACGCCTGAGTTGAGGGCTCATCACGCCTCTTCCTCATAAGTTCGCGAGTCTCAGGAGAGAGTTTGGACTCTAGCTGTTTGCGTTTTCCGGGAAACAACTTTAGGGACACTTTCTGCAGAGTTTTGACCACTGTGTCGGTTTTCTCATCAATGCTGCTAGTGGTTTCCAGCATTGCAAAATGATTTTGAAGTTCCAGTTGAAACTTTTCGGACCCTAGAGCTACTTGGAGCGGCGTAGGTCGGAAAGTAGACCGTATCATTCGGAATCCTTCAGCCTTAAGGCTGATATTTAGAGAGCCTCTGACAAGTCTGTGATCACTTCCGGTATTGAAGCTGTTAATCACGGAGACATCTCTAAATATGTACTTACTGTCCGTAATGAAAAAGTCTATCTCGTTCCTTACCACGGAATCCCGGCTTTACCAAGTCCACTTCCTATGGGGCTTCTTCTTAAAGAAAGTATTCATTAAGAAGAGTCCCTGGGATTCGAGAAAGTTGATTAGCATTTGCCCCCTGTGATTTCTGCGCCCCACTCCATAGGGTCCGATACGCGTTTCGCCGCGTTCTTGTACTCCCACTTTGGCATTGAAGTCCCCCATAACAACGCTGTAGGTGGCCTTGGCGGTATGATTAATTGCCTTGACAATGTCCCTCATACACGGCCTCGGCGGTTTCATCGGGGTGAGTTGAGGTCGGCGCATATACGGGAACGCCTGTTAGTGATTTTTAAGACAAGGTACGCTACCCGGTTCGACACACTACCGACTTCAACAACGCTGCTAATGAGGTCCTTTTTTGACCAGAAAACCGACACCTCCCTGGGAGAGCTGATCACCTTCTCTGAAGTAGAATAAGTCGCCTGACTCGAGGGTTATCGTGTCCTCCCCCTGTCTTCGGATCTCGGACAACCCCAATATATGCCAGTTTATGCGACCCAGTTCTATCTCCAGTTCAGCGAGATGATGGTCCAGCCGAAGGGTACTGCAGTTGTACGCTGCCAGCTGTAGTTTTTGTTGGTAGCCTCCCGTAACCCGGAGATTCTTAGCACCCCCCGCCCCGCTGTTACCGCGACCGCTACCGTAATCGGGAATAGCGGGACCACCGGGAACTGGGCGCCTTTTGTTGTGGCTTCTTATCATAGGAGGGTTTTAGCCTACTACTACCACGCTGGCCAAACGGGTTGGTAGAGGGTTTAGATTCGAGTTTTCCTTCTCTTAGGTCAATTCGACCTTGGCAGAATATCAGACTGGAGCAGCAACACCTCTCCCTAGGAAAGGAGAGGAGTTGCCGTTTCCGTTGCCCAGGGTGCACCACAGGGAGGTTTTCTAGCACACACCCCATATTAAAGATATTGCAAAATTTCATATCAAAGTTTTGCAATATCTTTAAAAATTACAAAATAATCGGGTAGATAAATTTAAACTTTCCACCTGTATGTATAAGGTAGTGACCCTGCCTTCGACGCCAGGGGTCGTATGTTCGATTCCCACCGACATCGACATTCGAATGTGACGAACCCATATGTTGGCTGTGTAAGATGTTCCCAAGGTAAGTTGACGTTAGGTAGGCGGCCGGTCGTAAAAATATAGCTGAATCTTAAGACAATTTTTTTTTGTAAATTAATTCTTTGTAGTTCACATAAGGAGAGAGGGACCCACAGGGGAACATTGCTTAGGACATCAAGTTACCTTAATGCGGCACTTGTAGTCACACCTCATTTTCAATGGGGTAGGCAGAGACCAGATGTTTCTCATTTCATTATCATGAAAAATTAAATTTAGAGGAAATGCCTTCAGGGCATAGAGGAGTATAAACTGGAAAGCGGACACAACTGGGACACAATGCTAAGATGATGATGATGATTACCTTCTTAACTATCTAATGGCGCTATTACACTTGGTCGTTAGGCCGTATTCGGGTGCACTATAGACGTTACACGAATTCGGGCACCCGAAGCATTAATTACATTGGTTTGGTTATTGAAACACGGGTAAACGGGCCACGACTGACACAGTACTGCATGACAATTGAAAGGAAAATGGCGTCGTTTAACCAAAATGACTCCGTTCATATACAATTAGTCGTTGTCCGAATTCGATTGGCAATCGACTAATGAGCAAGTGTAATTGCGCCATAATGGTGAGATGATACGTATGATATCTCGATAAAATGATTCTAAATGAGATATTGTTTTTTAGGCAACGGGTCAGCGAATAGGCATATGCTTCCAAGGTTTGGGTTCTATGGGCCTGGCGTTGGTCCTAGCGATGATGTACGAGTGGAGGGTGGGACTAGTCGCACTGGCCTTCCTACCCTTGATTATTATTGTAATATATTATCAGTCAAAAGCCGCTAGCAAGGAATCATTTGGAAATGCAAAGGCGTTAGAAAATAGTACAAAGGTGTGTCATTGGTTTTAGATTATTTAATTATAGTTACTAAACATAAGTAGGCCATTTGGTCCTGTGATTCTCATTATACATCCAAAGCTTGGATTTTGAAGCCTGGGGCTTTAGCGTACCTTGGCTTTTGCGGGAGTCACTGAGTGGAAAACCTGCGCTAGTGCCTCGTCCGGTAATCAGCAGGTGTATGGGCGCAGAAGATCTTGGCGGGCTCCCTTATGCACCAATGATCTTTTACTGGAATGTTATCTCAATACTATTATTACGTTAAAAGTGTACCGCGGTATAACACAAGTCATAATTTTGTTCTGGTTCGTATTCACTGATTTGTATATGTCATGTTTACCTTGTGTATACGTTGCGATCCCACCTGTCACCTTTTGTTGTATAAACAGCATAATAATGTACCTATGTCATACGTAAGACTCAAAATCTTCATCGCATGCCTGACATTGGCAGAATTGTCAATCAATCAATCAATCAATCAATCAATCAATCATTTATTTTGCTAAACATGGGTACATAGTAGGGTGTTAGAACTGTGGTTGTCCAATCCATGTTTTACCATGTTGGTGTGCAAAAGTGTTATGGTTAGTATGTTAATTATGGTTAGGTACTTATACAAGATTCATTATAATCATCATGCAAAACAATTAGCATTAAGCCTACATTTACAACACAATGGATATAAAATGAAGATTATTAGTTATTTTACAGTATTTATTCACCAGTACCATCTAAATTCAGAAAATTCAATAAAATCATGTCATTATATAAAAAAAAGAAGTTTAATTTCAAAAAAAAATGTCACAAATTTTTTGCAAAGGAAAGTAAAATTCAATGTCAATTTAGATAGTTATTGGTTAGATGTCAAGTATTACAATAATAGATAAATTTTGTATAAGAATAGTATTTTAGTGTCATTAACAATACATATTATCAATAAATTCATTAATTGAGTAGTACACTCTATCGATTAACAATTCTCGCAGTCTATTTTTAAAAATATTTATGGATTCTGCGGTTTTAACAGAATCCGGTAGCTTATTATATATCTTTGCACTCATTCCAAATATGCTTCTGCGAAATTGTGTTGTTCTACATTTGTCAATACAAAGAGTGTTTTTATGCCTTGCACTTTTAAGTGTTGTATAGTTGTTGATATTTTTCCTTACTAGTATGGCAGCTTCATATATAAATAGTGCAGGCAAGGCGAGTATCTTTAGTTTACGGAACGATGGTTTGCATGAATCTGTCTTTTTAAGTCCGCATATACTTCTGATGCATTTCTTTTGGGCTCTAAAGGCATCTTCTTTGTTAACAGAGTTGCCCCAAAATAAAATACCATATTTAAGAACGGAACCCACATAAGCATGATAGGCTGTTAATAATGTGTCTTCATTCGCTACCTTCCTGAGCATGTAAAGGGCATAAGAGAACGAGTTGAGTCTATTGCGGATATGATTGACCTGGGTTTTCCAACTTAAATCGGAGTCAATGTTTATACCTAAGAATTTTGTAGTCTTAACTTCTTTTCGAATTCTTTTCTTTTTCTTGTCGATTTTGGCATACCTTGCCATAAAATAAAATTGAAATGAATGTCATACTAAAAGTATCCCGCGGATCCGCGAGCGTTAAATTCCCGCGACCTACAGGAACCATTCCAAACTAATCTATTTCTGTACCTAATTGCATCCAGATTCGTTCAGCCGTTCTGGCGTGATTGAGTAACAGACATCTATCCATCGAACTTTTACATTATTGAGCTGAGTGAGACGAAGTCGAGCGAAAGCTCCTCATACCAGACTTCAGGATTTTCTTTGTCACAGGTCTCCTCCTAAACTACTAATCCAATCAGAACCAAATTTGGCATGATTAAAGAGGTAAATCAGAGGAAGGTTTATGGATATATTTTGAAAAAATTAATGCTACCACAGAGGAATGATCACCGTTAAAAAAACTAGATGGAATTGCATAATAACCGCTCGAGACACTGTGACCAAACTTTACACGCTCAGAAAGCATGTCCAGAGTTGTGACTTTCAAAAAGAATTTTCAAAATCGGATTTGCCACGGAGGAATGATCACTGTTCAAAATTTTCAAAATCTGATTCACGATGTCTCACTCAGCTCAACATTGCAAGCCTGAGATATGAGCATGAAGGTATTGAAATTGAACGACTGTCGTAAGACGCCAATGGTTTAACCACTCGATTGAAATCTTGGCAGATAGCTTTAGAGGCGGTGTGCAACGTGCGGACAGTGGTGTCTTTGGGGTTGGAGCGATGGTTTGTGAACGAATACATCCGCGCACTCGCTCCTGCGCTAATAACCGCAAGGAAGAACGCCCATTGCCGCGGTGCCGTGGCTGGCCTGTCAAGGTCCTTGTTCAACTTTGTCAATTCAGCTGCTCTGACCTACGGAGGGCATCTTATCGTCTCTGAGGGCATCCGCTATGAGCATATATTAATGTAAGTATCATTGCAATTTCTTTTTTTTATATATATAATAATATTCATATATTTTGTTAATTAAAATACAATTAAATTTAAAACTAAACTAAGTACATGAAACTAATGCTATTGTAATTGTATCTAAGTTGATTTCAGAGTACGTTACTGATAGTTTCGTCAGAACGTTTGGATGAGTCAAGTATGCAAATGAATGTACCCTACATTCATTTGCATACTTGACTCATCCATTTCTGAATCAAAAGGGTCACGTTTAAAAAAAAAGAAAGCGCAGACCCCGGACTTTAAAGAGAATGCTTTGGATGCGACCGGGGTTGATGCTATGATGATGGTGAGGCCACGTTCTCGGAAAAACCGGGGTGCGCAGTGCAAGTCGTACAATGCAATGAATAAAAACGTTCGGGATATAAGGGAGGTGGCATGTACATGTAAGAATCGTATACGGTCGCGTTCTATCGTCTCTGTATCCACTCTGGCTATGCACACTTACAGCGTAAGTATGTTAAGTTGATATATATGTTTGTTATATGATCTTCTATAAATTTTATAAATCTTCATTGGGTATAATGTACCTTTTAATTGGTGAAAGATTATTTCTAATAGGTGCAGTGCTTCCGAAGATTACCCTTCACAATAAACAAACTCAAAAATTCACCCTCTCTCAATATAAGTGTTAGGATTTATAGAATATTACACGGATGGCGCAGTAGATACCACTGCGCCTATCCGTATACAGTAGCGAGTCTTAAGTTTACGAAAGACTGTCTCAATGATATTTTGTATTGGTTTGATTTAGCACAACGCAATCCTTGCAAATGGCTTCCGGTCAAGCGCAGAATGCATTTACGTTCGCGCCTGAGTTCCAGAAAGGAGTTGCTGCAGCTTCCAGGATTATAGCACTGCTAAATTCTAAGCCAGTAATTTTGGATCCCGACCCGCCAGTCGTCACTCCTTTTGTTAGAATCTCTATATTTTTATGTACTAAGTAATGGAAATGTAGATGATGGGACAGTGTAGGTAAAAATAGTGACGGACAAAACTTCCAATCAACTGTATTCGATGGGTTCATTGATAACTTCTCAGTTTAAAATGTGAAAGTCTGTCAGAAGCCCTCTTAGCAACCCTCTTTTTGCTGCAATATCAATAACATGCTAAAGCGATTGAATATTTGGGTCCATAACACAACAGGGGGCATTCTTATTGCTTGTACATATTCGATATAAGACCACTTCATTAGTTATATAAATCCAAAGCCGTGACTTCAAAAAGTTGAGTATACTCTTTTAAAGTCTAACGGTTATCCATATTGTAGCTACCGGGTGGAGAAGCTCAACTGAAAGAAGTCGAGTTCACATACCCTGACAGGCCTGGCATACGAGTGCTACGAGGAATGGATCTAAAGGTACCTTTTTTTTTTATTGTGCGGAAATCCCATCGGATACCCCCCCGCCGGCCAGCGGGGGCGGTTATCTCGGGCTTGAACCGACTAAAACCGCGCGCTGTCTCGGGTCTACAGACGCCGGGGTGTAAGGTTGCCCATAAAGCAAATCCCTCGCAACCCGACTGACCCTGGGCCATCTCCGGTTTCGAGATGCCCCCCTCGGGTTTGGGAATCACGGTGTCCCCGTCTTGCCCCGGTTTGGGGGAGGGGCGCTAGTCGCCCCACCGTCCCGGCCTGCTTCTGCTGGGGTGAAAGGCGGCCTTATCTGCCACCCCCAGGCTTGCGCTCATGGAGGACGGAGGTCGCTAAGCGACCTCCGGCGCCTGAGTCGCCTGCGACGCGCGGCGAGCAAGTTGCGGGCTCGGCGGGCCGGGAGAGTTCTAAATCTCTCCCGGGCGCGCTCCGCCATCTCCTTCGCGAGCATTACATGCTCGCAGAAGGAGATGGCGGCGGCCCACGCGCTCGCGCTCCGCACCAGATCTAAATTTATGGTTGTTTATTGATACCGAATAATACTATAGAACTGCATGATGAAGAAGCAACTAACCAGTAGTATCAACTTGAAAAACTACTTGACAATAAAATGATAACAAAAGTCTGTTACTCACTATCCTGGAATATAAAAGCACGTCATTGGCAACTTATTTATTAAGAGCTCTTCACCATTGACTTGTAATCATTTCAAATAACAACGTCATAAGTAGCTTTTTTTTTTTTTTTTTTTTTTTTCGCGCCGGAATCCCCTCGGTTAACAGGCCAGCGGAGGCGGTTATGTCGGGCTTGAACCGACTAAAACCGGACGCCGTCTCGGGTCTTAAGACGCCACCCCGGTGTCAGGTTGTCGAAAGAGCATATCCCTCGAACGTCATAAGTACCTACAATGGAATACATAATTTGAAATTGTCCGTAAATATACCTTGAGACAAAAATCTTAAACAAATGTCAAAAAGTTAAATGGCCAATCAGAAAACCATCCAAACCAACCAAACGGCTGATCATCAATGACGCGAGCTCTTTGAGCCCGTGATAAGTTTAATAAGTAGGTATATCTATGATCGATAGGTATATCTATGATCGATAGGTACATTGGCGCGCGGGGTGTGTGTTGGGTAACCTCCTCGAGTGTCGCTCCGATTCCGATCCCGCTGCAGTCCGGGGGGAACGGAATCGGAGCGGCCGGTACACCCTGGGCGGCGGTCAATGGCTTCCCCTTCACCCCTTCATAGGGTTGGCATTGATTTTCGGCCAATACCCAACGTGGCGGGAACACATCGCTCTCCGTACTCCTCTGCTTTCAGAGGAGACAGGATGAGCGATGCTGTTAGTGGTGAGATGGCCCAGGGTCAGTCGGGGTGCGAGGGATATGCTCTATGGGTAACCTTACACCCCGGCGTCTGAAGACCCGAGCCGAGACGGCGTGCGGTTTTAGTCGGTGCGAGCCCGACATAACCACCCCCGCTGGCCGGCGGGGGGGTATCCGAAGGGATTTCCGCACGAAAAAAAAAAAAAAAAAAGGAACATTGGCGCGCCTCCGCCATCCAATGACACCGTCGACGCTTCCAGCGCTTACCGCCAGAAAAAAAAGCGCTATTATCAAGACTACATGTTTAGGGGTTTTTTTACTTTTGATACCTACGTACATGTTGTAGGTGGCGAGTGGCAAAACAATCGCCCTGGTTGGGCGCAGCGGTTGTGGAAAGAGCACTGTGATAAAACTACTGCAGAGGTTCTACGACCCTACCGGGGGAACCGTCGTTAGTATCTGATGCTAGCTAATTATGTGAACTAAATTTGATAACATTAGAATGCTAACTTTCGGCTATCCAAGACAGATCCAAGTAGCTCAGCAGGTCAGAGTATTCCGTGTAAAAGGGATTGGTTACGGGTTCAAGGCCCGTCCTGAAAGTAGACTCTTTCGGTTAAAAAAAAAGTGCATGGTAATGAGTCCGTGGTGATAATTAACTGCATCTAAATAGCTTCGCAACCTTTCTGCCGAACCACGATGCATAGTTATAAGAATTTTATGATAATTAATTAGTTACAGTTAAAATTAGTGCGTGTCTCTATACACGCTCTTATTAGACCTACTAATCGCCCCCTACAATATTCTTGAACGCAAGCCTGACATACCAACATTATTTATTGAGTAGTAGAAAAATACTGGAAGTTCTTCGAATTTAACTAAATTATATTCGAATTAAAGTTATGTTTATCACCATCACCTGAGCGCCAACCCACGTTGCATCCAAAGCTTGCACCTTGGAACCTGGCGTCTGCTCTCCTACTCTTTCATTCTTCGTTTATCTTGGTTTTTACGGGAGCGACTGCCGCCTGACCGCCTAAACCCGAGAGAAAAGCTGCGCCAGAGCCTCGTTCGTGTCTCCTAATCAATTTGTACACCGGCTTGCAAGGGTGCTGAAGATCTTGTTCCGGTCCCAAACACCGCCATTACTGTTATGTTGTCGAAATAATTGCACATTTTATTTGTCAGTATTTAGATGGTACACCGCTACGTGATATTAAGATGTCAGAAGCAAGGACTGCATTCGGTCTGGTGTCCCAAGAGCCTGTGCTATTCGACTACACTATCGCAGGCAACATCGCGTACGGTGACAACGCGCGGACCCCCTCGCACCAAGAGATAGTCGACGCCGCCAGACAGGCCAACATACATGACTTCATCATCTCCTTGCCACTCGTAGGACTTTACACTTTTCAATGTATTTATACTACTATGTACATGCAAAGGTGTATGGGGCCTTCGGGGCCAAGCCAACTTCAACTGCCAGCCAGTGCACCTGCCGATTGACGGATGAGGTTCTGGCGCAGGCTTTTCTCTCGGGGTTGGGAGGTCCGGCGGAAGTCGCTCCCATAAAAGCCGTATGAGCCAAACCAAAAGGAAGAAGACTAAGCGTACCTGGAGCTACGAGGTGAAAGTCTCGGATGAAACGGTCGCGTCAAAAATCTTGACAATGTACTCTAGATGCGCAGTCGGAGTATTTTAGGTCTCTTTGGCGGTAAGCGCGGGGGGCAACGACGGAACCGCGCAAAACAACCAATCATCCCCATAGACTCATCCCGGACGCACAGGCTCGCGCCGTTTGTTGATCAGTCGACCTTTGCACCTTGCAATATTAGACTGCGTCACGTTAGCTCCCATTACACTTACGTATACTTTTTTTTTTCGTGCTGAAATTCCTTCGTATACCCCCCCGCCGGGGTATGTCGGGTTTGAACCGGCTAAAACCGCACGCCGTCTCGGATCTTAAGACGCCGGGGTGTAAGGTTGCCCATAGAGCATATCCCTCGCACCCCGACTGACCGTGGACCATCTCCGGTTTCGAGATGGCCCCCTCGGGTTTGGGAACCACGGTGTCCCCGTCTTGCCCTTGCGACAGGTGAGGCCGCCTGTCACCCCAGCAGAAGCAGGCCGGGACGGCGGGGCGACTAGCGCCCCTCCACCAAACCGGGGCAAGATGGGGACACCGTGGTTCCCAAACCCGAGGGTGCCGTCTCGAAACCGGAGATGGTCCAGGGTCATTCGGAGTGCGAGGGATATGCTCTATGGGCAACCTTACACCCCGGCGTCTAAAGACCCGAGACGGCGTGCGGTTTTAGCTAGTGCAAGCCCGACATAACCGCCCCCGCTGGCCGGCGGGGGGGAACCTGAAGGGATTTCCGCACGAAAATAAAAAGGTACTGGTGCGAGCGAAATTCCTTATGGGCCCCTTACACCCTGGCGTCTGAAGACCCGAGACGGTGGACGTGCTGTTTTAGTCGGTTCAAGCCCGACATAACCTGCCCGCTATCATCCGAGGGGATTGCCGCACGAAAAAAAAGAAAATAGGTACCTATTACTAGTACAGTAACGAAACGAGCACAGTAGATGGCTAGGCGACGACGTTAGGGCCACTTGTCCAAATTGAGACTTTTTTTTCACTGACAATTCGGACACCAACACGATATTAAAATTATTTTGTACTATGCTAACTGTACAAAATAGCTTTAATATTTAATTGGTGTCCGAATTGTCAGTAAAAAAAATATTAAAATTTAGAGTCAATTCGGCCATTACGTCGGCTAGCCGAAATATAAAATCAAGAGGAAATTCCCCTAAACCTCGTTAGTATGGATACTAGTGTCGCCAAACTCTCACATATTTTGACCAACGGCGTCCCACAGAACAGTGATGTGATTGGTTATTATTTTCAATAGAGAACCATAATTATACGGTCTGTGAGTAGGTACGTTATACATTTTATTATATCTGCCAGGGGTATGAAACAAACATTGGTTTGAAAGGGTTGCAGCTATCAGGGGGACAAAAACAGCGCGTTGCGATTGCCAGAGCGCTTATACGACAACCCAAGATACTCTTGTTGGACGAAGCTACCAGTGCTCTTGATACTGAGAGCGAGAAGGTGAGCATAGTGCAATATTATTACCTGACAGGGATTTTAATTCTTTTGTAAGCGTTTATAAACCAAGTTTATGATAATTTGAAATTATCTTGTAAAAAATCAGACCGCGACGTTTAGAGCGGTCATCATGTAGGTGTATGTATGTAAGGGTCTAGTAAAACCTCAGCTAACCTCACCTGCCAGGTGGTGCACCAGCCAGTAAATAACGGACGAGGCTCTGGTGCAGGCTTTCCTTTTGGTGTTGGGAGGTTAGACGGCAGGCGCTCACGGAAAAGCCGTCTCGACTTACTTATCAAAAAGAATAAGCGAACCCCGGGCTCCGAAGAGTACCTAAACTTTGAACGCAACTGGGAAATAGCTATGAGGAAGATGAAGATAAAAATATTGCTTTTACAGGCGCCATATTTTACTACTACCTAACTGAAAGTATGAAGCTAAAACTTATAATCGTGAAAATAGTAAATAGATTAGAAAGCTGCGGGTACATGCCTACAGTACGGTGCTCCTCTAGGTACAAGCAGTGTTTTTCTTGGTGCAGGTGGTACAGGCGGCGCTGGACGCTGCGAGTGTGTCGCGCACCTGTCTGACGATCGCTCACCGCCTCAGCACGGTCCGCGACGCTCACCTCGTGTGCGTGGTCAGTGACGGAGTGGTCGCCGAAGCTGGGACGCACCGCGAGCTACTAGACCTCAAAGGGCTTTATTACCACTTGCACTCCAATACGTAATTACAATCTATACCAACACACACCAGAGTTTTTACCTTTAACGCCATTAAACGCATGCGGGCACCTGCACTTCGTGCAAATCGTATACAGGGCGTCCCACGACTGGGTACTGGGACTCGGTAATCGAACTGGCTAAAACCCGAAAAATAGAGTACGTGTGGATTATAACTGTAACTCGTATCACAAAATATAGGAGACATATGTTTAACATTTTTATGTGAAAAAAAATTATGAAATTTATTCACAAATATTCAATTGATTTTACCAGTTCATTTGGGTTTTATAAAGGTTTATTTAGAACACTTAATCCTCCAATGGTGCAGACGGAGTGTTCCAAAATTCTCCAGCTTTGGCGTGTCCGTTTCGACTGCTCGGCCACTATGTCGTTGAAAAAAAAAACTTATGTCAGCATTTCGAAGGAATTTGTAAAAGACGAAAAGTGAAAACCGCAAATTCGAAGAGTCAATATTTAGAAAGTTAAAAGGGTTTAACCGTGGCCTGCGCAGCCACCAGTTCTCTTAAACGGAGCTACGTACAAGTCTAATTCTTTTTGCTAATCACTGATACGATTTCGAAGAAACTGTAGATTATAAAAATAAAGCCCTACTGTTTGGACTTCACGACCTACAACAGCACTCCAAAGTTGTGGCCGCGCAGTCCGCACAAAGCGAACCGCGCGGCCACCAGTTCTCTTAAAAGGAGCGTTGTAGAAGTCTAATAATTCTTTTTGCTAATCACTGATAAGATTTCGAAGAATATGTAGACATCATGAATGAAGTTCTAATGTTTGAAAATCACGAGTTATTGATTTATATTTCACTGCTACCTTTCGACAAAGATTACATACCTACTAGTTACTACTTTCGATAATATTTAGTACCTACCTACTACTAAAACATGGCAAGATGCAATTGTTCTTTGTTTGGTTGCCTAAATAGAAACTCATCGACCCGGAAATTGTCGTTCTTCACTTTACCCGAAAAAGAAGAATCTACAAAATTTTCTATACTTACGTACCTTTTTTTTCGTATCTAACAATATCTAGTAAGGTATTTCCGCAACACTAATATTTTTTATCCAATATTTAAGTAGGTAGGTAGACACGTACTATATTGTATTTTTACGTACTTAAATGTAAAATGTTAATGTAATGTGGTAGAAATTTGATAACACAAATTTGTCACAAAATTCGGCCGGGCGGGTACCACCGTGTACGATTGCGAAAAACCCTCCATAGTAATCCAATTTCGGTTTGATTGCGTTCAGGGGTCAGCAAGTGCATAGCCGGGCAGGGGGATTGTGGTCGCAGCACTAGTGGGACCGGTGGGTGTCACACGGTGCTGCGACGACAATCCTCTTCTGATGAGGCCGTCAAGCCGAGTGCCACCATTCTTAACATGATACGTGTATGTAACGGTGACCCTCTTTCCTGAGACTTTGCCTTCAGCTCAGGCGAGGTGAAGTCAAATTGACGTGTCCTAAATATAAAAAAAAAATGTAATCGAAAGTTAATACTTTACTTTTACTTACTTTACTTTTTTTTATAAACGACATTTTAATACCTAAATTTATATAAGGTGTCACAAAATTAGGTCTCTTGATGAGACGACTTGGTATCGAAAAAATATGTATTTCAAACAAAAAAAAATATCGATAAAAGAAAAAAAAAATTAAAAAATAATTTTGCCCGCTATTTTTTTTTTTCAAATACATACATTGTCGATAAAGTAAAAAAAAATATTTAAAAAAAAGATTAAAAATGAAAAAATAACACCACCAGCGACCAGCGTCACGTGACGCGACGAGCACACGTGAGGCTGTTCGCGATATTTTTTTTATTTTTTTTGTTTATGGATGAAAAAAAAGCACCACCAGCGACGAGCACACGTGACGCTGGTCTCGATTTAGGTATTTCCCACACATCCGCTTGGAGAATACTGCGAGGGTAATATCCGTGATACCAATCCGCGATACTAAATCGCGACCAGCGACACGTGTGCTCGTCGCGTCACGTGACGCTAATCGCTGGTGGTGTTTTATTTCCTTTTTTATTGTTTTTTTTAATATTTTTTATTTTTATTTTACCCGATATATTTTTTTTTGTTTCAAATACATATTCTGTCGATACCAAGTCATCTCACCAAATTCAGAGACCTAATTTTGTGACACCTTATAGAAGTATACTTCTAATTAGTAAATAATAAATAATAATATAATATAATAATATAAAATAAATGCTCAGAATAGTTGTGGGCCGCTACATCTTCCTGGAAAGTTACAAGTGCTATCAGGCAAATTATCGTCCCGTCCATTTGTCTTCTTTGGGTTGGGCAGTTCTTTATCGTCGTGGTGATTTGCTAAGGTTTGTTTCATTGGTGGTTGCAGCGGTTGGGATTGTTGAACTGTGGGAGTGAGGAGGGTCTTGCACCAAAAACGAATATTAAATGTAGTGGAATATCCATTCCACACAGCGCCATGTACAATGAATGATTGCCAATCGCCAGCAAAAATGTTTTCTTTTTAATAAACCTATTTTATTTAAAAACTTCAAGCATATTTTCGTAAAACTAATTCGAATCAAAAAACCACGGTAAATATTACTAAATATAAAAAACTATATATAAAATAAAATATATATAAAAACTATATATATAAAATACTAAAATGTATTCCAATAATTAGTTTATTAATTCAACTATTCACATGCAAGATTTCATCTCATTAAATTCCGATATTAAAGAGAAACAATTAAAATGCCGACAAAGCATCGAAAACCTACATAACCCGACCAAGTTCGGATGGCTATAAAAAAGCGGCCGTGCAATATATAACATTCTGAAATTTACAGTATAATACCGGTATTGAATTGGTACAGTTGATAACACAATTATAAATAAATAAATATTCTACGACATTCTACACAGCGCTTTCTAGACCCAAAGTAAGCATAGTTTAACTAGCTTGTGTTATGGGTTCCAGAATGCGGATAAACATACTTATATACTTTTTTTTTTGTAAATTACATACATATTATACGTTCGTGTAGCGGAAACTTGAACTTCTCCGAAGTTTATGCATGCACTAATTTTATTCATACATACACAATTACACACAAATACACACTAATTTTTAGACACATTTTTTGTCTTTTAAGTCCATGGATTATAAAAAGTTTTGCCAGGACAACGTTCGCCCAGCGGAATCAGTTTTTAGCGAATTTTTCTACAATGGCTGCATACACAATTTTTTTTTTACCATACACAATTACACGACGTCATACACTAAATATCTGCATAATTAAAACCTTTAAATTCAACAATATTCCGCTGCGCGAACGCAGACTAAATCGGAAGTAACAAGTAAATACTCGCTGAGTAATCCGTTAAACTGAGATTTGTTATATTGAGTTCAGGCTGTCTAAAATTTGGTATAAAGAGGTTAAAAATTTGTAGTTTAATATACCTCAACAAGAGGTTAAAAATTTGCCTTTCATCCATATTCGTAACTGATCTTTCGTAACCAGCTACGAATATGGTTTTTTTTCTCGTTTGATAACTAGCTACGAAAACAGAATTAAATTTTCTTTTTGTAACTGGTTTTCATAACTAGATGGAATTATTTTTTCCGTTCATAACTGGTTACCAAAGGAGAATTTCATTCATTTTTCGTAACTTAAAAGACTTATATAAAAGACAATTACCAAGGAAGAATTTTTCATTTTACAATTTACAAATAAAATAAAAGCTTAATAATTACAATTATATTTATTTATACCGGTAAAACAAAAGCAAATTCAATTACATAATAATAATAGAATTGTTTTTCATAGTATTTTAATGAAAACTAACTAACTAATATGGAGTTAAAACTAAATCTTATAGGGAGAAATATTTCCAGACAGTGCCCAACAATTATGTGTCCGTTATGTTAGCGTACACAAGAGCTATATTGTGTTGGTTACTATGCCATTAAACTCTGTGTAAATACTGCCTAATTAGTGTAAAAATAAAAAAAACTCTTCCTCTTTAGTCTAGGAAATAAACACCATTTTCACTGTGTACGCTGGCGTCACGATCAAGCTAGCGTACACATGGCCGTACTCGAAAACGGCTAATTGTGAAGCTAAACAGAGTTGACACACAAAAATAGTGCTCTAATACTTCTCCCGCTATACAAAATTTCATAACGATTGCTCTTGTTGGAACAGAGATACTGAACAAGACTTTTCAATGACATTCGGAGCTGGCGTTATGGCAGCGTACACATAATAGTTCTTATAGAAAGGAAACTTTTCTTTTAATAAATGCTATATGTATAAATAGTGCGTGAAATCAGGGATTGAAAACGGTTCCAAAATACCGGTAAAATACCGGTATTTTGGGGTTCCGGTACCTATACCGGAACAGGAACCAGAACCTAAATTGGAACCTTTAAGAACCTTTATTTTACCGGTTCTTTGGCAAAGCGAGTCTAAACTTGTTTTTTGAGGTGCGGTCGGGTGACAGGCGCGATGCAGCGCGCGGCGAAGTGTGAGGAGAGGGGAGTTTGTAGGAAATCACATTTGTATTGGTGTTTGGTGGATCTTCTCAGTTCTGTTACCAACGCGCGCGTCAGTAGCTCGTATTCGTATTGATAAAATTATTGTTTTAAAATCACGTAATCTATACATATAAATAAAATTGGAGTGTCTGTTTGTAATACTGAAATAAATGTTTTTTAGTACATATGTATATGTATATATATACGGTACATACACCAATATATTTTTTTTTACAATTTTTGTCTGTCTGTCTGTTGGTTCCGGCTATTTTCTGAAGTGGCGTACCGATTTTGACGGGACTTTTATTGGCAGGTAGCTGATCTAATTAGGTGTAACTTAGGCTACTTTAATTATTTTTAAAGAATTAGGGCTTCGTGCGAATTAAATAAAACCCAGATCTAAGTCCACGCGAACGAAGTCGCAGGCACAGCTAGTTTAATAATAAATACAAGGACAGAGACGGAGCCGGCGCTGTCGTGCGAGCGAAATCGCGTTGGCTGCCGAATGTCGCCGAATGAACGCAACCACCAACATTGTATTATTAAAACATTATTTAGCTACACAAGTCATTTTGAACTGTATTTATTACAAAAATAAAAAGAGTGTACTTTAGACCACACGAGTGAAGTAAAACTTTACGTAAACGCACCGTACACGTAAGGTAAAGGCGCCTAATACCACCAGTTTAAGCCATGCTCATTTTGACATACAAAAAATTAGCACATGTTCAATAACTAGAATATTTTTTTATTATTTTTCAGGTGCTGAAATGAACGATCTTTTTACTCGATTATAGAAATAACTAGCAAGCATAAAAGAAAAATAAAATAAAAATAGTTATTTATGAAATGGGCTCAGCCCATTTCACCGACCCCATGCATGTATAAAAGCCCTAATACCGATTTTGTGGCACCTATTACCGACTGCTAAATAACTGAAACAATTCAAGTTAAATAAAATGCTTCTTTATGTTTAATTACATCATTAGGTATTATTTAAAAAAAACAACATTATTTTAATTAACCAGTTCTTAAAAAGTTAAAGTATGTGTAAACTGAATATGTATGTGCCTAGTGCCTACAGTCGACAAAAGAGATAAGTACACCTTTTCATATCAATTTGTATGGAAAGGTGTCTACTTGTCTCCTTTGCCGACTTACCATGATAAGAAAAAATTAAAAAGAGTAAATATCTGCTATTACTAAACAAATGAACGCTCGTGCTTCGAACTAATTTACTATAGAATCATAGTATCAGAGCCCATGATATCAATCCTAGTTCGATCACATCACTAGATGATATATATATTATTAGTCGCGTCTTTAGTGGGAAAACACGAAATGGCTATGCTGCCAGCCTAAAAACCTGGTGGTGATACGGAAAATCAATTTTAACAAGCTAAAAAAATTCGATGTTTTATATGATGAGATTACCAGAAAAAAACCATCATCATTCACTTGCTCATCTGCAAGATCATTAAAATTCAGTGTATTTTTTTGTGTGAAAAATCGTAAAACCTGTTACCGACCCATTAAAATTTATATTTACTACGTAATTTTATTACTTTTATGTACATTTATATGGTTATATGATTGCAGTAACCATGAATATTTAATATTAAACATATTTTAACCGTAAAATACATCAATTGACAACTATACATTATAGGGAAATCAAAACATTTGCACAAGAATAAAATAGATTTTCACAGTTATCGGTACAACTAAACATATGACGCTAATAGCTCTAATAAAGCTTGACATACTAAGATATTAAATAAGTATAGCCCACTATTTATGAATAGATGCCTTATAACAAAAAAAATATTAGTTTAATTTATACTTAGTAAAAACCCAACAGTGCCATGGGTTGCATTAGGAATAAAATTGTGAATATGGCTCCTATCACCGCCACTATTTAATATTGATTTTAGGCAAATTAAAGCTATATGAAATGTGTGGGATCTTCGGAGTCCGACGAGAAACTTTTAATTTTGAAAATAAAAATTAAATTAAAATTTGAAGTCGCTGGTTTACGCACACAAGCAAGTAATGAATGTGTGCATTACAAATACATCTTTATTTTCTCTAAAGAAAACATTTGTCTTACATAAAACAGCCTAAAATGACGATTGTATGAATGGGTCGGATTTTGGTGCCAATTTTAAGGGGTCTGTATTGGATGCCTTAACCTTACTTTCATTATCCATCATGGCGACAATCTATGTAGTTGTAAAGTTCCAACACACTTGTGATTATGTTAACAAACAAGGTAGACGCGGAAACATGAATGGCGGCAAAAAGGACAAAACAACTTGCTTTGTCTGGCTCGGCCGAGGCACGAACATCAATTAATTTCGGTTATTCATTCCCTGCTCCGAACACACATCCCCTCTTCCGTAAGGAACCTTTAAAACGGATGACAAGGAACCGGTATCTATAACATCATCCGATTTAAAGATTCTTGGAACCGGTATTTAGAACCGGTACATCGGAACCCAAACCGGAACCGGAACCGTACCGAAAAGAGGAACCTTTATAAGAACCTAAATGTAGAACCAGAACCGAAATTGGTACCGGTTTTCAATCCCTGCGTGAAATTCTGCCTCTGTTAGTGTAAATACTTTATGCGAATTCGCAGTGCAATAATTAAAAAATTAAATCCATGTTAATTTCTGTTCATAGTACAGGTACAGATATGCTCAAAAGTGATTTGTCAAGTTATTTAAAATACAGAACTAAAACTGAAACGTGAAAACTGAAAGTGAACGACCATGAGAGCTGCTATAAGACGTGCAAGCGCGAGGGAGAAAGTATTATAGTGTATTTCATATTAGCATTTGAAAATGTTCCATTCCACGCAAACCAACTTTTTACAGTCCAGCACATAAATAGGTAATCATTTTAATTTAATTTATGTCAAAACACATCATGCTAACTTATATTAGAAAATAACGCTATAGACAATTTCACTAATAATTCATTTTGTTCGCGACTGTACGACAATACATTTGTTCCTAGAACTTAACATAGATTTTTTAATTATTCCACTGCGAATTCGAATAAAGCATTTACACTAATAGAGGCAGAATTTCACGCACTATTTATACATATAGCATTTATTAAAAGAAAAGTTCCCTTTCTATAAGAACTATTAAGTGTACGCTGCCATAACGCCAGCTCCGAATGTCATTGAAAAGTCTTGTTCAATATCTCTGTTCCTACAAGAGTAATCGTTATGAAATTTTGCATAGTCGGAGAAGTATTAGAGCACTATTTTTGTGTGTAAGCTCTGTTGCTTTACAATTAGCAGTTTTCGAGTACGGCCATGTGTACGCTAGCTTGATCGTGACGCCAGCGTACACAGTGAAATTGGTGTTTATTTCCTAGACTAAAGAGGAAGAGTTTTTTTTATTTTTACACTAATTAGGCAGTATTTACACAGAGTTTAATGGCATAGTAACCAACTCGATATGGCTCTTGTGTACGCTAACATAACGGACACAACAATTATAATATTATTTTCCAAAACTTCGATGGCTAAATTGACTTCAGTATGTATTATTAAAGTGTAAGTTAAGTTAAACTGCTCGACTTTCTGACATTTAGGTAATCTTTACATTATATAGGTATTTGTTGCCCGACAAAATCATCTTTATTGGTAAACGAGCTAAACCAGCACATCTAGCAACATGCCTTCTTTAAACTTGAGACTATTACAGTAATGATAAAAACAACAATTTACTATCGATTTTGGAAAAACTTTTTCAATTGCTTTCATGGTAGCTTTTTCGTAGTCAAGGGTAATTTTTTAGGGATTTCACATAGGTAAACGTCACTTTGATCATTTCAAATAATATCACGTACGTTTTTTCGGTTTTATTCCGAAGGAATGCAAAGAAGAAAGGAATGACATTTTTGTTTAATTTGTTGTACCCGTGAATAGTATATATTTGCTGAAACAGTGTTGGACATGACCGTAAAATACCATCCATGAAAAAGTGTTCGAAAAGTGGAAGTAAAAGACCAGAATTCTTATACCTGTTTCTTGATAGTCAGCTAGAAGAAAATTTTCATATTTTTTTGGTATTGTTACCTCGGCATGTTACTTAAAATGTAGTTTCGAGACACCTAAACTTTTGTTTCTTTCCAGGAGATCGGAGATCATTTCCTCATATTGTTTCTGTATAAGTTCTAGATTATAGTTAACATTGGTTTTTAAATGTTGTACTTTTTTTATAATTACATTGTTCATATAATTAGGTCAGCAGTTAATATCATGGGGTTTTTCTTTTATAAATTTATTGTCACTGTCAAGCGTTACATTACCTCCACAGCCTCTTAAGTTTTAACATTGATAGAATTTGCTTCCATTGCTGTACTTTTTTCTCAGATGGTAGTGCCGACCATTATAATGCAGTTTAATACCTCCTCGTGTAGTTGGTACAAATTCTATAAATTTTTCTTCCGTGTTTACTGTCCACTTCAAATCGTTTTAATGTTTTTTTTACTTCAAAATATTATTTAATTTACAAATGATATTTCGTCATTCAAACACATAACAAATGACATTTCAATGACACAGAATGAGACATTATTTATATCAGTCAGTTCGACGTTAACATGACCTCCTCGCTTACGTTTTATATTCTTGTAAGTTACGAAAAATGAATGCAATTCTCTTTTGGTAACCAGTTATGAACGGAGAAAATAATTCCATTTAGGTAACTAGTTATGAAAACCAGTTACAAAAAGAGAATTTTAATTCTGTTTTCGTAGCTAGTTATCAAACGAGAAAAAAATCCATATTCGTAGCTGGTTACGAAAGATCAGTTACGAATATGGATGAAAGGAAAATTTTTGTAGTTTAATATACCTCAACATTTAACATAACATAACAAACTCACGCCTATATCCCCGAAGGGGTAGGCAGAGGTGCTAGCACCCACATTTCGCCAGTTTATGTTTAGGTCCCAATGTAATAGGTGGCGAGCCTATTGCCATTAACCGGGCACTTATAAACCTGCGATATTTTTTTTTTTTATATTTAGGACACGTCAATTTGACTTCACCTCGCCTGATGGTAAGCTGAAGGTAAAGTCCAAGAAAGAGGGTCACCATTACATAAACATACCATGTTAACAATGGTGGCACTCAGCTTGACGGCCTCATCAGAAGAGGATTGTCGTCGTAGCACCGCGTCACACCCACCGGTCCCACTAGTGCTGCGACCACCCCCCTGCCCGGCTATGCACTTGCTGAACCCTGAACGCAATTAAACCGAAATTTGATTACTATGGAGGGTTTTTCACAATCGTGCACGGTGGTACCAACCCGGCCGAATTTTGTGACAAATTTGTGTCATCAAATTTCTACCACCAGTAGTTTTTCACAATCGTGCACAGTGGTACCAACCCGGCCGAATTTTGTGACAAATTTGTGTCATCAAATTTCTACCACCAGTCGGCGGTCGTACCTAACTAAATACTATATTTGTTGGGATTAGTCACAAGTACAAAAGAAGAATAAATTTAATAAAAGATTTAAAGTAAATCACAATGGGTGAATTTGGGTAACTTGCTTAATTTAGTCAGCTTATCTTCTACTGTTCCAACAGTAAAACAGCCAGGGATACAAGACAGTAAGCGGTTATTTTAATAAAAAACAGTAAATACACGATTTTCAAATCATTTATTTCAATGTAACACACGGACGTACTTATATAGCGAACGTGCCGCCCGTTAAGAAGTTATCTGAAACAAAATAAAAATCACAATCACCTGATGAGAACAAAATCAGATAAAGCTCCAACTCTATCCCTCAGCTGCCCTGCCCAAAATTGAATTGCTTAAGCGCGTCGTGGTAAGGCCCAAGGCCAGATAGTTACGTATCATTATAACTAAAATAACTTTTTTTTAAATAACTACGGTCATATGGCATACCTACTGTTTAAAATAACGGCCGTTTCACAGATGTTTGTAATAACTAATGGACGAAATATCTAAAGGTCAACTCACCTTCGGTTTATTTAACTACGGTTGATTGAAATAAGGGATGTTTCACCTACTGTCGCTGTATCTATCAGTGGTCAATATTTGTAGACTAAAAGTAAGTTATGAACACACAAAAACATACTCGCTTCGCTCGCTCGCCTCAGAGCGTAAATTGTCACTGTTCTAACCTAACCCTAATTATTCATTAACAGTACATAATAACTAATGTTTACATATTATAAAAACATTTTCAGACATAATTATAATATTAATAACAACTTGTAGGTACTAAATTTAAAATAAACTGTCACCGACACTACTACCAATGTAGTATTGTAACTACCCACCACTTTACGGAAATCAATCCAGCGCGGAGTATTAAAATAAACCGTAGTTAGTCGTCCAATAGGTATTTAGTTGAATCCAATATCTCAAAAAGCCATTAGATGAATCGTTCGTTACTGCAATTGATTTTAGCTCAATCAAACTTAGCTTAATAGAACAGCAGTCGAGTCAAACATGTTCATAACTGTAGTTATAATGATACTTAACCGATCCAATAGCTTCTTGGCACTTTTGTTTCATACGCTTCTGTCGCATTCGTTTTACCTAGTAAAATCTATGAACAATACAGCCTCATAATAGGTACAGTCAGCGTCATATGTTGATGATCATTTCCAGACAACACATCTACAAATCGTCAATTTATACTTTTGACGCTCTGTAGCATCACCTACTTCTGACTTTGAGACTAGTTGTCCACCGAGAAAAAAGTTTTGCGATACAAGCTTTTGAAATAAGCACAACCTTACAATTATTATTTTCGTTAGACTATAACAGATTTTTTAAATGAAATTATAAATATATAAAAAAAGGATTTTTTTATGTATTCATTATTATATTATCTGGAAAGTAAAATGGAAAGAAATCAACTCAATAACCTATACCTACGAATAATGTATCCGACTATAAATTCGCGTCGATCGTGCGGTTCACCGCTGTGTGCGAGAAAATTCATTAAATGCCATTGAATCATAAAATTATGGGACAATGTACTGTCCCGTATTGGCTTCGCCAAATTACAGGACAAAAACGCCCTCATCAATTAGCAGATGTACTGGCTTGCAGGTGAGGTTGGCTTGGGCTCCGAAAATCTTTTTGACACACCCATCTTGTTAGTACAAAAATTATATAGACTAATAGATACGCAGCCCTTTCATTAGTAATCTCATAAATGAAATAAAGTATCTACTTACGGTGTCGGTGCTACCATAGCTGCAGCAGTCAATTGTGATATGATGCTACCAGCAGCCAAGTTGCCGTAGTAGGCCTGTGCGGCAGCTGCCGTGGACCCGGCTGCGATACCAACGGTCCCGAAGCCCAGCATTGGAGCCACAGCAGGTGCCAGAAGACCCCCTGTGCCGTATATGACGGCCCCTCCAATCAAGTTTACGGCTATCGCAGCAAGAAGTCCCATTGCCACTAAAACATTAATTTTAAAATTGTTAATTAGAAAATAACTGGCTTCTCACTTACTCCATTCGGTTAGGTATTTAACCAAAGGTAACCAAATTATAAAAATGGTTCTATTATAGGGCATTTTTCATTTCGAAGTAAAACATTTTACAATTTAAAACCAATTTTTTCTCTTATATTTTTCTATATTTAACTGCTTTGGGAAACAATATTAATTGGTAAATATTATTTCCCAAGCTGTTTAGTAACTGTATAGCGATATAATGATTTCAGAAAGTATTGCACTGTAATCTGTGACTACCTTAAAGAAACTGCAGTCCGGGGGGAACGGAATCGGAGCGGCCGGTACACCCTGGGCGGCGGTCAATGGCTTCCCCTTCACCCCTTCATAGGGTTGGCATTGATCGTCGGCCAATACCCAACGTGGCGGGAACACATCGCTCTCCGTACTCCTCTGCTTTCAGAGGAGACAGGATGAGCGATGCTGTTAGTGGTGAGATGGCCCAGGGTCAGTCGGGGTGCGAGGGATATGCTCTATGGGTAACCTTACACCCCGGCGTCTGAAGACCCGAAACGGCGTGCGGTTTTAGTCGGTGCAAGCCCGACATAACCACCCCCGCTGGCCGGGGGGGTATCCGAAGGGATTTCCGCACGAAAAAAAAAAAAGAAAAGGTATTAAAATATTTAATTTTCTAGACGCCATCCATGACAGGTCTGTTGCTGTCTGTTCGCAGCACAGAACAAATACCAGTGAGGGGACAGTTGGCTTATTTTCTGATTATGCCATCTTTAATACAGTTCCTTCAATCTTGGCTGCCAACAGATGTCACTTTGCAAAATAAATAATATCCATTTTATTATTTGATTTTTATCAATTTAGTTCGATTTTTTGGCTTTATTGTGTATTAGTGCCACCAACTTGTTCCACCAGTGGCACGATAAGGAATTGTCATTCCTCGTCGTACCACTGAATGATTATTGAATGAATGTTGCTCTATACTAGAAATAAAAAAATCTAAAAACATAATCAATCCCGGTCCTACATACTATAACAAACAACAGAATCACAACTTCTACATCAACAAAATCAAAATAAAGTTATCTTAATTTTTCCAAAAAATGACCGATACTAATTACATGGTTTACTAATTCCATTTGTGTCTGTAAAACAAATTCATCTTTTTTTGGTGCAGTGCCAGTCTGCCAGTAGAAATATTTAGTCCAAACTGCATTTTTTTGGAATTTGAACAGGCGGCATCATTTAACAAGGCATTTAACAGCCTGGTAAATGACACATTATTTATATTAATAGTCCTATTGATTTTACTATTCCAGGCCTCTACCACGTTATTGGTACGGTGGCGTTCCGAGTATATGCAGTATATGTATTAGCAGATTAATATAAGGAAATTTATAGTTTATTTGTATTTTATGCCACTTGTCACAGTAAATTATTATTTATTAAATTAAAAATAAATTATTTCTGGCACCATAGAGTTTAAACAACAAAGTATGAGTAGGTACATAATACTAAAGTTGCAGTTACAGGAAAATTGTGTTAAAGACAACAATTATTTATTGAGTAATATCTAAAGGGAAATTAAGTTGAGCTACCTTCCCTGCATGTATCTGCATTCAGTGGTAGGACGAGGAATGACAATTGCTTGTCGTGCCACCACTGGTGGAATGACGAGGAAGAAGGGGATTTTTTCATGTTAATGTACTTCTGAATATAAATGTATTATTTTGATCGGTAAAACACTATTCTTTGTTTGGACGACGTTTGTTCGTTGTAAGACGATAACTAAATGCCCAGGAGCCCATTTCAATGTTAAAGTAAGGCCAAATTAATAGGCCACATTTGACATAAGCTTCATAGTGAGTGACATGCTTGAAAATCTAATTAAATTGAAAAAATCGATAGGGAACTGAATTGAATGAATTGATTGTAAAAAAAGTATTTTATAGATTATGTACTACAATTTTAATTGAGTTTCATTGAAAATCAAATAAAGAAATCAAGTCAAATTACTGTCTTATTATAATTTTCTATCGTAATACAAGGAAACAAAATAAAACACGTATTAAAATATTCTGATGAACTATCAGAGTCATAACTATCACTGTCATCACTGTTGTCTGCACTCAAAGATATGATTAAATCTTTTTCAATAATGTTGTCTATTCTTACATGAATTACATCACGTTCAAAATAGTTCAATATATTTTTTTCGTTTTCGCGACTTTTCTCCAGTCCTCTACAGTGACTTCTGCACACGCAGTTTCTAGCAGAGTCAGCAGTTACTTGTGTTATAGGTAAAAGAGGCCCACCGTTAACACATTCGAAATACTCGTACAATTCCACTACTTGTTCAACTCTAATTAGAGTTTTCCCTCGTTTGGACATAGTAAAATAATTAAAACAGTACAAATCGTTAAGCAATCTGGGTCCAAATTATAACCAGGTAAACGTCAGACCAAGATCAGTCCAATAAAAGAAGCCGGGTCGGAAGAAACTAACAGAGAATACACAAAAAAACACAGTCACTTCGCACAGCGACAAAAGACCGAGTCATGTAATGGCGGCGAAATGGCGACATGGACAGGTTCCGTAGCCAAATGGCAACGAACGGAACCCTTATAGATTCGTCATGTTTGTCTGTCTGTCCGTCCGTCCGTATGTCACAGCCACTTTTTTCCGAAACTATAAGAACTATGTATGCTGTGCGTGTGCAGCCCTGAGTCCTCGCTCGCGTCGCAGTGATGACACTCAGGCGTTGGCTCCTTCCTGATCCGATGCAGGTGGTCCCCGAAGCTCCCCTTGCCGGAGATCACCTGCGTCAGTCGGTACGAGGAGTCCGTGTCGCCTCTCTAGCCAATTCTCCATGATGGGTCTTACCGCCGCTATTGCGGCGTGCACTGCGGTTGGTCGCCAAGTCGTTCCTTCCACTCCACTACGATGACCTGGCGGAGCTGGGACTGCACGGCCTCGATTTCTCGAGGCTCGGGGTTTCGTCCCTGCTCCCGCGCCTCCTTTCGCCAGTGGTACAGTTGCGAAACGGCTCTCGCCTCCAGGTCCCATGGCGGAGTTCCGGCAAGGAGACTCGCCGCCTGAGATCGTGCGGTACACGCGGATGACCCTGATGGCCATCACCCGCTGCGGAGCGCGCAGCATCCGCACACTTATGGCCTCCGCCCATATTGGGCACCCATACAGGGCCATGGACCGCACGATCCCCGCGTAAGCGTTTGGGTACCTTCTATAATAAACGACGAGTTTATATCAAGGCTACTCAACTCTTTTATTCGCCGCTATCTCCCTTTATAACTGGACCCCAAACAGGGCGCAGAATCCCTAAAGTGGTGACCCCGACGACCCCTGAACAGTGAGAAGGTTCGAGAAAAACGTGAGTGGGTGTCCCAGTTGTATTGGTCGAGGGCTACATGATAGGTACGAAAAAAAAAAAGGTACGTTTCGGGTAAGAAAGTGACGTGTACGCCGTGTTGTTAGACAATTGTATGAGAGGGCCACGTGATAATCATATATGGCGTCGGAATCGGAAGAATATTCAGAATATCAAGCAGCGGGACATAAAATGACAGACAACGCAGCAGACTTGGCTGCAATCACCATGTCTACCAAAATACCGGAATTTTGGACTCACATGCCACGTCTGTGGTCGTGCAGCTGGAGAGTATGTTGGCGCCACAGAAGCAAGGTGACGAGGCTAAATATAATATTGTGGTTGCAAAAATGGGGCGAGACGCTCTACAAAACAGGTGAGCGACATTCTTTTATGCCCGCCTAGCGTAAAGAAATAACGCTATAAAAACAAGATTACTGAAGGTGTACGAAGATTGGTGAAATGGATCTCGGCACGTAAAAACCCTCGCAATTATGACGCCGAATGAGGGAGTTAGGAAGAAATGCGAAAACTTCGGAGTAGACGCTGCACAGGTTGTGGATAGCACGAATGCAAGCAGCGGTGAGAACAGTGCTTACAGTAAGTCAAGACCAGACTTTAGAGAATTTGGCAAACATTGGGGACAAGGTTGTGGAGAGCATGCGAGGAGGCACGGCGTGCGGTTTTAGTCGGTTCAAGCCCGACATAACCGCCCCCGCTAGCCGGCGGGGGGGGGGGGGGTATGCTAGGGGATTTCCGCACGATAAAAAAAATGTAGCGGAAGTGAGTAGGTACGAGTGCTGCCGATCAGACTCAGTTTCCCATGTCGGAACTACTATCAACTATGCGCACACTAAAACTAGAAGTGGCATCGTTGCGGGAGGAAGTAAACAGCACCCGCCGTGCTCCGTATCAAGGGCGCGGACGTAGTTACGGTAGAGCGAACCAGAGAACAAGATTGAGGTCACGGACACCAGGGGTTCCTGATTGGCTCTGCCGGTTCCATTATAGGTACGGGCATAGAGCAAGGGAGTGCGAGAAGCAGTGTGCATGGAAGAAAGCGTCGCCGTCATCGGGAAACGGGCAAGAGTGCAATCAGTAGCGGTGGAAGAGGTTGTACCCGCGAAGAATCACCACCTCAGTGTTTTTGACCGTGAACAAGGGATAACGTTTTTAGTGGACACAGGTGCAAATGTATCTGTCATACCAGTTTCGCGTAAAGTAGTTATCGGGTGAGTGCTCGAGTTATAAGTTATTCGCAGCGAACAACAGTGAAATCAAGACATACGGAACTAAAGTGTTAGATTTAAATTTAAGGTACGCCGGTTATGCCGTCCGCACCATTGGAAGTTTCTTATAGCAGATGTGCATCAGGCGATAATAGGAGCCGATTTCTTAGAACACCACAATCTATTAGTAGATAAAGTCGCATAAGTTAATAGATAAGTCAACCAAAATGTTGACGTTAGAAAAATTGTAAACTGTGTTGAAACATCGATCAGTTCGGTTCACAATAATCACCCTTTCCTTGATTTGTTGTCTGAATTCGCAGTAATTACCAAACCGGCAACTTTCAAGGATTGGGACCGTGTCTCCGAGAACGACGTGTACCACCACATTGAGATGATAGGAAAGCCGGTACACGCACGAGTAAGACCGTTATCATAAATAAGGTAAAGCGTGAATTTCAGTTGATGCAGGATATATGCAGGCCGTCGAAAAGCGAATGGGCGAGCGCATAGCACGTTGTAGCTAAAAAGGATGGGCAGATACAACCGGTGGCCGACTACAGGCGTCTTAACGCCATCACCAAGCCGGATCGCTATCCAGTATCCAGGCCTCTGTGGCGTAGCGGTAGTGTATTCGACTGCTACGACAGGGGGCGCGGGTTCGAATCCCGCTCAGTGCAAATATTTGTATGCATCTGTTTGCATTGGTCTGGTTGTTTCTATGTATAATATGTATGTATTTACAAAAAAAAGTTTATCCGCATTCTGGAACCCATTTATAACACAAGCTAGTTAAACTATGCTTACTTTGGGTCTAGAGAGCGCTGTGTAGAATGTAGGAGAATATTTATTTATTTATAGTACCTAGACTGCACGACTTCACATACATATTAGCAGCTAAAAATTTTTTTAGTAAAATAGATATAAATAGAGCTTATCATTATGTCAAAGTAGCACCTGAGGATGTGGAGAACAGAGTCATCACGCCGTTCGAATTATTCGAATTTTTAAGATTAAATCTTCACGAGATTAATGAATAACGAGGTACTAAAAGGGCTAGATTTTTTGTTCAGTTTCATTGATGACGTAATCATAGCAAGTGACGACATAGAAACACATAGGAAACATTTACGTACGGTTTTTGATCGGTTAAAAAAAATTTGGAACAACGATCAATTTAGCTAAGTGCGTATTTGGGCAATCTAACTTGAACAACAAAAATATTCGACGTATGATAGAGAGCTAACTGCAATTTTTAGGGCCATAAAACATTTCAGATCACTTTTTGAAGGCAGGGAATTAGTCATATACACAATAAACCGTTGGTATACGCGTTTAACAAAGTAGGGAGTAATAGAGAAACGCCAAGACGTACAAGGCAGTTATTGTTCATAAGCCAGTTCAGAACGAATATTAGGTATGTCAAGGCCCTCTGCATAAAACCGAGACCCTGTTCTTTCATGGGCCTCGGAGCACGCCACCCGAGGGATACAGTCTCATCGTGCGAGGAAATCGCATAGGCATCAAGCCCCAAATGAAATATTTGGGGCTCGTGCTCGACGGCCGATGGGACTTCGGAGAGCACATCCGAAGTCTGGCCCCCAAATTGAAGGGCACAGCTCTCGCTCTGGCTCGGCTGTCGCCCAACATGAGAGGGCCCGATGACTCCTGCAGGAGACTACGCGGGGATCGTGCGGTCCATGGCCCTGTATGGGTGCCCAATATGGGCGAAGGTCCTGAGGACCAGAACTGTGCGGATGCTGCGCGCTCCACAGCGAGTTATGGCCATCAGGGTCATCCGCGGGTACCGCACGATCTCCTTCGAGGCGGCGAGTCTCCTTGCCGGAACTCCGCCATGGGACCTTGAGGCGAGAGCCCTTTCGCAACTGTACCAGTGGCGAAAGGAGGCGCGGGAGCAGGGATGGAACCCCGAGCCTCGAGAAATCGAGGCCGTGCAGTCCCAGCTCCGCCAGGCCATCGTGGTGGAGTGGAAGGATCGACTTGGGCGACCAAGCGCAGGGCACGCCGCAATAGCGGCGGTAAGGCCCATCATGGAGGATTGGCTAGAGGCGACACGGAAGCCTCTCGTACCGACTGACGCAGGTGATCTCCGGGAAGGGGTGCTTCGGGGACCACTTGCATCGGATCAGGAAGGATCCAACGCCTGAGTGTCATCACTGCGACGCGAGCGAGGACTCGGCTGCACACGCTAGCGCCGAGGCGTGACCTCGTGGCAGCCATCGGGGTGGGAGTCCTCTCGCTCGGCAGCATGATTGCGGCAATGGTGCGGAGCGCGAGCGCGTGGGCCGCCACGAAGGAGATGGCGGAGCGCGCCCGGGAGAGATTTAGAACTCTCCCGGCCCGCCGAGCCCGCAACTTGCTCGCCGCGCGTCGCAGGTAACTCAGGCGCCGGAGGTCACTTAATGACCTCCGTCCTCCATGAGCGCAGGCCTGGGGGTGGCGGGTGAGGCCGCCTGTCACCCCAGCAGAAGCAGGCCGGGACGGTGGGGCGACTAGCGCCCCTCCCCCAAACCGGGGCAAGGCGGGGACACCGTGGTTCCCAAACCCGAGAGGGTCATCTCGAAACCGGAGAAGACCCAGGGTCAGTCGGGGTGCGAGGGATATGTTTTATGGGCAACCTTACACCCCGGCGTCTGTAGACCCGAGACGGCGTGCGGTTTTAGTCGGTTCAAGCCCGACATAACCGCCCCCGCTGGCCGGCGGGGGGGTATCCGAAGGGATTTCCGCACGAAAAAAAAAAAGAAAAGAAAGATATGTCAAGGCCGGGGTGCGACTGGTTGGAACACCTCCACGTTTGGTGCACCCTGGGCAACGTGGGCGATGACGCATCATTATTGCTCCTCTGGAGTAGCTGGCGTCAACGTCAACGGCCAAGAGTCCGACTGACCGGCCCTTTTCAGGGCCAGCTGACTCCATTGCACGAAGAGGTCGGGGTATGGCGGGCCTGCAAGGCCCGCGGTGGTGGTCGCTCCAGGTACCCCTCTGCTGTTATCAGAGGGGACACTGCGAGCGACGCGACGTGTTGATCCGAGGGGATCAGGGGACGGGTCAGCCCACTGCTCGCGCAGGGGCTGACGGTCATTCGTGCCGCCGTCGGTGATGGGAGGGGTGGCTGCCCTTCCGCGTCGCGTAATCTCCGGGTGATCGTCAAGGACCTGCATGCTAGCCACATGCGGGAAGATGTGATCTCTGAGGACGCGGGGCTTGCCTTCATTGGCCGGCCCGCGACAAGGAAAAGTCTATAAGACCCGACAGCGAAGTCGTAGTATGTACCCCGCTTCCCGGAATGAGCGTCACCCGGGAAGTGTATTTATATGGGAGCTCCTTATTTCGCAGAAAGAAATTTCATAGAATTTCGTTTCACAGAAAATGTTTCATATAATATTTAGTCCTTATATTTTTATTTCGAATATTATTGTTTCAAAAACAATTTACTACAATGAAACATATTTCACAGAAACAGAATTGAATGAATTTTTAATCACATTTAATAAACTTATCAAACTGTAGAACTATTTTTAAAAGAATATTAAACCACCTTTATAATTTTCCAAATCACATTTATTTTTAACTGTAACATTTACAATTTTAATTTTTTTCCGATTGCTTGTAGTAATTTAATTTCTGAATAATTTCATATCAATATAGAATTTCTTATTTTCGCATATTTTGTTGCAAATTTGTTTGCTTGAATTCTTCTTTAAAATAAAATAAAATCAAATTGTTAATAAAACGTCATTATAGTGAACACCCCGACTCGGATAGGTTAGGTTAGAAGGCTGAGGCGGGAGCGAAGCGGAGCGGAGCTCCCGCCTTAGCCTTCGTGGTTATTTTTTTTAATCACCCAGAAATAGGACCACCCAGAATCGTTTATTGTATTAATTTATCGTCATATTAAAAAAAAGTATAGCTTCACCTGTAAATTATTTGACTGAAATGAACGGTATGAATTGAAACGTTTAGAAACTGTCACTTTGATATGTTATTCTTGGTAAAAAGTTTTATATTAAATAAACAATATAATGATAAAGAATATTTGATTTGTTATTCTATGATATGATTATTCTAATGTTAAACTTTATGTGAAACAAAAATCCATGATTTAAAAATCTTTAAAGTAAGTATTCTGTATATTGATTATTCTATGAAACGAAATTATGCGAAACATTTTCTGTAGAACGAAATTATATAAAACAGTTGTCTATAAAACAACGCACACCCGTATTTATATCGACTCATTCTCGTGGGACTCATATGGATACATCATTAAAAAACCAAACCCCCCCCCCAAAAACCAAGCGGAATAGTCTGCTCGGAGGTCGCGCAGCAGTCATGCGTGGAGGTCACGCCAAAAACCGCGGTAGTGTCGGAGAAGTTCGACCCTGCTAGCGAGAGAAGCAGGGCGAGCAGCCCGCTGGGATTGGCCGTGAAGGCTGGCCAGAAGCGGAAGCGGCGCTCTAGGAAGCCTAGGCCGGAGGAGGACGTGTCGGATGAGGAAATTACCCTCACCCGGACGGCCTCCTCCAGCAGTGATGAGGTGGCAAAGCCGGCGTCTAAGGTGGCTGCAGGCCGCTGAGGGCGCGAGGTGGCACGAGGGCTGGCCAATCCATCCGAGCCCCCTCGACCACTGGGAAAGCCGTAGCCAAGTCGCCGCCGAGGCCTTCCACCTCTGCGGCACCGGAGCTGGGAAGGAGGACACAGTCACTCTTGGAGAGTCTCCAGAGAGTGGCTGCATCGTCCCAAGGGTCCCCGGACCCACAACAGGATAGGAGATGCTGAACATCGTGTTCGGCATCGCCTCCGAAAATGAGGCCCTCGCGGTGGAGCTGGCTGAGTCCCGTCGGGAGACAGCTCGGCTCTGTGCCGCTCTCGAGGAGCTGCAGAGGGTGGTAGCGAGCTCTGCGCAGCTAGCGCCGCCAGCGCAACCTGCGCAGCCGCTGCATGTGACGAGGTCGTCCCTTTTGATGCAACCGGCACAGCAGGCGCTACCAGCGCAGCACCTGGCACAGCCGACGCAGCCGGCACGGTCGCTGGGAACGACGCGGTCCAGCGAACCACCAGCGGAGTCCTGGCTCCCATATATGGAGGTGCTGGAGGAGCGCATGATGTGTCGAAAGGATGCCTTAATCGACTCCATCCGCCATCCGCCTCTGGCACCGCCGGTGGCCGGCTACTCGGCTGCAGCCCGGAAGGGCCCCACCCGCCCGGGTGCAGGTGCGACCCTGCCGGAGCCGGGTCCTCAGCCCCTTCCCGCTCAGGGAAAGGGGAAGGGCAAAGGCAAAGGGAAGGGCAAGGGGAAAACGTCCCCAGCCCCAGCCGCGGCTCCGACTACCTCCACCCCACTGGAAGGGGGCTGGGAGGTGGCTGGAGCCAATAAAAAGAGGCGGAAGGCCGCCAAGAAGGCCAGGAAGGCCGCGAAGGCAGCGCCGGGGAAGTTCCGTGCCCCTCGTACTACGGCCGTCGTCGTCACCCTGACGGCGGAGGCAGCGGGTAGAGGCATGGGGTATGCCGAGGTGTTGGCCAAGGTGAAGGCCAACGTCGATTTGAACGCCCTCGAGATCCCGGGTGTCCGGTGCAAGAGCACATGGACGGGAGCCCGGTTTCTCGAGGTCCCTGGCGCCGCCAGTGGCCCCAAAGCCGACGCCCTAGCGGCTCGGCTGAGGGAGTCGCTGGACGCAGCCGACGTCCGGGTGTCCAGGCCCATTAAATGCGCAGAAGTGCGCATTACGGTCCTGGACGACTCCGTCACGGCAGAAGAGCTCAGGCTCGCCTTGGCGGCGGCCGGGGACTGCTCCCCGGACACAATTAAGGCCGGAGCTATACGCTTCGGCCGCGGAGCGGAGCGTCGCCTTATCCCCGAGCGGAGATAAGGCGGGCCAAACAGGCCGCCTCCCGCGAGCTGCTGGAGACGCTGGAGCGGGACCCTTGGAGGTGGCCCTACCGAATGGTGAGGGGTAAGCAGCGCCCCAAGGCCGTTAACCGTTAACCCGGTGTCTCCAGCCGGAGCTGCTCGGAGGAGTTGTTGGCTCCCTGTTCCCAGCGCGGGCGGTGGAACATGTTCCACCGCAGATGACTCCGCCTCGGTCGCCCATGGCGCCCGACGTGGATGACGACGACGTGCCCGAGGTCACTTGGGTAGAACTAGAGCTGGCGGTGAGAAGGCTAAGAGCCAAACGCACCACTCCGGGACCTGACGGCATTCCAGGCCGAGCGTGGGTCCTAGCTCTAGTCGACGACGCTCTCGAGCCCCGACTGAGAGGGCTTCTCAGCGCATGTTTGGAGCGGGGCCAGTTTCCGAAATTGTGGAAGACGGGGAAACTGGTCCTCATCCGAAAGGAGGAGCCCGGCGGGCTCACCGTCCGCCTACCGGCCCATAATGTTGCTCGACGAGGTGTACAAGCTCTTTGAAAGAGTAATTGCGAAGCTTCTCGTCGAGCACCTCTCAAGATTGGGGCCGGACCTGGCGGATGGCCAATATGGCTGCCGCCAGAGGCGCTCCACCGTGGATGCCATCATGCGCGTGAGGGCTCTGGCGGAGGATGCAGTAGCCCGGGGTGAGGTGATGTTGGCGGTGTCCCTGGACATCGCCAACGCGTTCAACACCTTGCCCTGCAGTTGCATTAGGGAGGCGCTCGTGTATCACGAAGTGCCTCTCTACCTCCGCCGCATAGTCGGGGCGTATTTGACGGAGAGAGCCGTCATCTACCCAACCGTGACCGGTCTCGGTCGGCGTGAAATGTCGTGCAGTGTTCCACAGGGATCGGTCCTGGGGCCGCTACTGTGGAACATCGGATACGACTGGGTGCTTCGCGGTGAGCTCGTAGGCGGTGCGCCGTCACTTGCTACGCTGACGACACGCTCGTGACGGCGTGCGGGGCGACGTACCGCGAAGCGACCCTAAAGGCCACGACCGCGGTTGCTCAAGTCGTTGAGCGGATTCTGCGGCTGGGTCTCGAGGTGGCTCTGCATAAAACCGAGGCCCTGTTCTTTCATGGGCCTCGGAGCAAGCCACCCGAGGGATACAGTCTCATCGTGGGAGGAAATCGTATCGGAATCAAGCCCCAAATGAAATATTTGGGGCTCGTGCTCGACGGCCGATGGGACTTCGGAGAGCACATCCGAAGTCTGGCCCCCAAATTGAAGGGCACAGCTCTCACTCTGGCTCGGCTGTTACCCAACATGAGGGGTCCCGATGACTCCTGCAGGAGACTCTACGCGGGGATCGTGCGGTCCATGGCCCTGTATGGGTGCCCAATATGGACGGAGGCCCTGATGACCAGAACTGTGCGGATGCTGCGCGCTCTGCAGCGAGTGATGGCCATCAGGGTGATCCGCGGGTACCGCACGATCTCCTTCGAGGCGGCGAGTCTCCTTGCCGGAACTCCGCCATGGGACCTTGAGGCGAGAGCCCTTTCGCAACTGTACCAGTGGCGAAAGGAGGCGCGGGAGCAGGGATGGAACCCCGAGCCTAGTGAAATCGAGGCCGTGCAGTCCCAGCTCCGCCAGGCCATCGTGGTGGAGTAGAAGGAACGACTTGGGCGACCAAGCGCAGGGCACGCCGCGGCGGTAAGGCCCATCATGGAGGATTGGCTAGAGAGGCGACACGGAAGCCTCTCGTACCGACTGACGCAGGTGATCTCCGGGAAGGGGTGCTTCGGGGAACACCTGCATCGGATCAGGAAGGAGCAAACGCCTGAGTGTCATCACTGCGACGCGAGCGAGGACTCAGGGCTGCACATGCTGGCGGACTACCCGGCGTGGGAGGCGCCGAGGCGTGACCTCGTGGCAGCCATCGGGGTGGGAGTCCTCTCGCTCAGCAGCATGATTGCGGCAATGGTGCGGAGTGCGAGCGCGTGGGCCGCCGCCACCTCCTTCTGCGAGCATGTAATGCTCGCGAAGGAGATGGCGGAGCGCGCCCGGGAGAGATTTAGAACTCTCCCGGCCCGCCGAGCCCGCAACTTGCTCGCCGCGCGTCGCAGGCGACTCAGGCGCCGGAGGTCGTTTAACGACCTCCGTCCTCCATGAGCGCAGGCCTGGGGGTGGCAGGTAAGGCCGCCTGTCACCCCAGCAGAAGGGACGGTGGGGCGACTAGCGCCCCTCCCCCAAACCGGGGCAAGACGGGGACACCGTGGTTCCCAAACCCGAGGGGGCCATTTCGAAACCGGAGAACGCCCAGGGTCAGTCGGGGTGCGAGGGATATGCTCTATGGGCAACCTTACACCCCGGCGTCTGTAGACCCGAGACGGCGTGCGGTTTTAGTCGGTTCAAGCCCGACATAACCGCCCCCGCTGGCCGGCGGGGGGGTATCCGAAGGGATTTCCGCACGGAAAAAAAAAAGGTATGTCAAGGCCGACGACAACAAAGTTGCAGACGCGTTATCGCGTTTCGAGACCATACACAATGCCCAACGTCTATAGATTACTCCGAATTAGCTGCGGCACAGGAAGCAGATGCCGAATTAAAACAATTGCTAGCCGAAAAGAATGACAATATTTCTTTAAAGAAAATTCTCATTCCAGGTAGCGACAAAATGATTTATTGTGAGAATTTTACCGGAGAATTTTAGAAAAATAGCGTTTAAGTCAGTTCATGAAATTAGTCACCCCGGGGTGAGAGTAACGCACGAGATGGTTGCAAACAGATTTTTTTTGGCCGGCAATGAACCGCGATATTGGGCAGTGGGCAAAAACATGTATACCTACTGTGTCAAAAGTCAAAAAGTAAGAAGCACACTATATCGGAGTGTCAACAGTTCCCAGAGGCAACAAGGCTATCCCATGTACATATTGACATAGTAGGACCTTTGCAGATAGCTAAGGAGGGGTCAGGGTATATTGTCACAATGATAGATAGATTCACAAGATGGCCGGAAGCCATCCCTGTACGCGAGATCACGGTAGAAGTTGTTGCAAAAGTATTTTATGATAATTAGATAACCCGGTTTGGTATTCCCGAAAAGTTGATGAGTGATCAAGGCAGGCAATTTGAAAGTAACTTATTTACTCAATTGCTAAGAACTCTAGGCATTAAGAAGAATCGGACTAGCCCATATAGACCTGTCAAACGGAATTTTAGAGAGAATACAGAGTTATGAAAAAAGCACTAACTGCGCGTCTGACAGATAATTCATCATGGTACGAGGAACTGCCTACATTATTGTTAGGATTACGTACATTCACCAGAAGCGATATGTTGTTTGTTCATGCATAAAATATGTATGGCCAAACGATCCGTTTACCCGGAGACTTTTATAACATCTCAGATAATCGGACCGTAACGGATGACGTGTATTTGAATCAATTCAAATAACATAAGTAGGTTAAAGCCGGTACCTCGAGAGGTGAGGGACTCGCGGACATTATTCGTGCTATTTAAATGTAAGTTTGTTTTTATTAGAAAAGACGCAGTACGCAGACCCCTCACATCACCGTATGAAGGACCTTACCGAGTGGTGGAGGGAAAAGGTAAGGTGTACACAGTAGAGTTGCCAAATAGAACGGTTAACATATCTATCGACAGGTTAAAACCCGTGTTTATATTGAATGAACAGGTAAACGATCAGGGTAAGGACGATTGTGAAATCAGTGGAAAAATAATTTTAAAATCACTGATTAATAAATTGAAATGTAATGTAACAAGATATTTTCAAAGTCTGTAACACTTATGGGTGTTGCGTTGCATCTAAATGTTTTTTATTTAAGACGAAAATGTATTTTTATTAATAAATGATATTGAAAAATTGTAAAGCGCATGGGTATTTTATTTTTTTATGCTAGCAACACTGTCATTCCCTTGAAAGCTGCTGCTTAATAAATATATGCATCGATATCATTATTTATTTGGTCACAACACTACAACTATCAAATTAGAACTGTCATCGAGAAAATAAAGAAATGGAAATAGTATGTATGTACATATAGGAGCCACCTTAATAAAAAAAGAAGAAATATGTAGTAGTATACATAAATATACTTTATTTACAGTTATGAGTGCTATGAAAGCACTCATAACTGTAATGAATGTAGTAAATTGATCACATCAGTGAATGTACATCAGAGTCATTGTATTTATTAAATACATTTAATAAATAAAATTTATAACCCACCAACAATGGCATACCAACATAATACAAGTGTTACTTGTAAAAGGACACAAACAGAGACAGTGATTTGAAGATTACGTGATGATGATGATGAAGTGGTTTTATTTATGGAGGTCAGCTTATATTGGAAGCTAGTAAAGGAGATGGAGATTAGCATTCCAAAATGGATGCTCATAACTTTAAATATTGCCAGCTGGTATTTGCCAAGTTAGAAAACGGTACAGTCTCAGTAATGGATAATGCACCATACCAACAGAAAAGAATCCCAACAACTGCACCAAGAAAGGCTGACATGCAAAATTGGCTTGAAGATTCTGAGTTTAAAACACATCTTTTAACAAAAGTAAGCACCAAAACAACACCAAACATATATTGTGGATGAGTTACCCAAGGGAAATGATGTAACAATTTTGAGATTACCATCTAATCTAACCCATTGTAAGCTCAGTCACATTGGGCTAATGTAAAAGGATATGTTGCATATGGTCTATTAAGGAAGCTCTTGCAAATGTTACTGCAGAGAACTTGGAAGAGCTGTGAAGGCCATGTGATGAAAGAGGAACAGTAGATGTTCACCTTAGATAAGATTATCAATGACATTTGTGATCACTTTTTATAAAGTCTTGCAACATACTTAACAGTGTGTGCACTAGTAGGTATGTTGCATGACTTATATAAGTAGTTTATACATTAAAATAAAAGAAGTTAGAATAATTAGTAATTGAATAATAATTACTCTTGTATTTTGTTTACAGTTCACAATACAGCGAAAAAGAGTTGAATATGTGAAATGAAAGCTAATTTTTGGCACCAATTTAATCTATTAAAAATAATTGTAATGCTCTAAATGAAAAAAATGTATAATAGAGGATACTGTTTTAATTGCAACATCATTAACAACTTTATAAATACACAAACTACTGAAATTTAGGAATGTAAGTATCTAATATAAATTTTAAATCTTGAGCGTACCAGCCACTTACTTTAGGGAATTTTGAATAGTTGTACAGAATAAGTTCCTTGTGATTACATTACATTGTTTACAGTTTTTTATTTATGATAGGATTATTTCAAAAACACAGTTAAATGTATTACTGTTCTTTGTTTAGACTGGTTTCTTGTGTTATGTTTCTTGGAGTAATGTAAGCTGTTATTGGTATTTATTTTAATGAAATATTTATAAATAAACAAAGAAATAGGAGTGTTACGTTGAAAACAGGAGAAGCCAAAAATCAAATAACAATAAATATGGGCCTGCGATATGACAGAAATGTAGCTATATTTTTCCATATTTTTTTTTATATACCACTTAGGTAGCAGACAAGCTCACGGCCCACCTGATGGGAAGCGGTTACCGTGGCCTATGGACGTGTGCAACACCAGGGGCATCACACTCGCGCTGCCGACCCTAAGAATTATTATCATTTTGATTATCATTATAAATAATCTGAATTAATAAATGATTACCTATCTAAGCATATTGTAGTTTTTATGTTGTCCATATTCATGACAATACCATTGTTATGAAAGGTTGAAAATCCCTGAATGCCGCCTTTATATTCTTTACCTTTACTTAAATACCTATCTAACGAAATTGTTTTTTTTATACTCGTAGGTAGTGATCTCTAGGTTTGTTCGAATTATGACTAAGACTGAACTAAAGGTGAAAACCCAGTTTAGGTAAACGGATTTTCACTAGTGCAATAAGAATCTATTTAACAAAACTGACCAATTAATCCTGTAACGTTATACCAAATGAATACTTACATATCTTTAAGGCTCAAAAGGTATTAAAAAAAGAGTCCCAACATGTCCGTTTTAGTAGTTTTAACTTTGGGGGTCCAAAAGGTACTAAAAAGAGGTATAACGGTGTCGTTATTATTAATGTTAATGTGGAAGGTCCAAATCGGGCACATTGGTTATTATATTTTGAAGAGGGTTCAACAGGGCCTTAAAATGAGGTCAGATGGGTATTTTTGTAATAGGGTCTAAATTTGGAGGTTCAACGGGTACGTAGCCGAAATACATTTTCAATACTTATACCTAACCTAGCTTTTGTAAGGTGCTTAAATCTAATAAAAATATTCTGTAATATTTTATTAGGTAGTTAAAGGTACAAGTGTCTCCAGCCTCGGATGAAACAAAATCACCGGGTGACGAATCTTGTTGGTAATGTAGGTAGGTACCTACGTAGAATTAGAATTTTACATTTGAATTTGAGAACCATCAAGAGGACTAAAACCTACCTTTATAATAATAGATCTATTCACGTAATTATTTTATTTGGAAAACACAGACACCACACAACAAAATATAACATAGGTACATCCAGTCTAATATGGCCGACACTGCCTGAACAATTATCGTTTTTTGGTCATATCGCCTGATCTACGGATCAATTGCAATCAAACATGCGGCAGATTTTAATTATGACCAAGACCTTTCTAAGAGAAAAAACTGTATCAAAACCCGTTCAGTAGTTTTTATGTCCATCGCGAACAAACCAACACAATTCAAAAAAAAAAACAATTTTTGTGTTTAGAATCGTTCATTTAACATAACCCAAGATGTTTTTTTAAGCACAGGAATTTACTTAATGAAAATTGAAATCAAATCACTTACCGGTTTAGAATGATTAATTTTCAACACAAGTTAATCAACGAGAGACAAAGGTTCAAGTTCAACTGTAAGGATTGAAATAAAGTGGCTGTGGTATGACGTTGCTTTTATAGCCTGTCAACCCCCCTAACTAAGCAGACACGCGCGAGAAAGGGAAATACCCGTTCATTGATCATTTAAGAAACAAGAATTTTCTAGACGATATTTTATACAAGACGATTTTTCTACCACATCGGAACGGATCCGTGTCGTGCTTCTTTTATTTACAAGTATTTTAATAGTACATTATGATATAAGTGCGGTAAGTTAAAAATTACAGCCGAGGCGATATTGCTAGCGCGAGCCGTAGGCAAGGGCTACAAGAGTGCAGAGGCTGTAATTGTCAAAGCGCACGTATGTCATATGTACGACGTTTTATAACATATTTGCGAAGAAATAAATAAAACAAGGACTTTCTTAATTGAATAAATCTTTAATCACTTGTTAACAATCAGCAACAACAGCAGTTATATAAATTTGAACAAATTGTAAAATTGATAATTACGTTGCCAGTTGGCATTTTTAATGTTAAGTTATTATTATTAGTTACAATTTCAAGAGTCGAGAATCAACACTTAGCTCCAAATTTATATTATAATGCGGGAGCTAATTTCTTCTTTATTTTTCATCAAGTCAACTATGTAGCCCTCGGCTACACTGCTCGACCGCCACCCTCCGTTTCGATTCAGTGTCAATGTGTTTCGGCATTCCTCCAAATTTATTTATGCCAATGGGTTGGCTTTTGCCTTTTCCATTTTGGTAATTTTGAAAAAATCGGTTAGACATCGCTTTTGTTGAACGAAGCGCTTCGTATTTCTTCACTATGTCGTAAATGGGGCCTTGCCCCTGTATTGTAAACGACTTGCAATTTTATTATTTGTGTCTTAGTCCTGGACAAGAAGAACCCATGGTTCTCGACATCATTAGTTGTGATGTTTTCCAACTCTTAACGTCTACATGCACCATTTATACCGAATATTAATACAACCTGAAAAGAGATAAAAACTGTGTACAAAACACCTTTATTGTAAAGAAATATGAAAGTGAAAGAAGTTTGTAACAATAATTTATTTTCAACTTCCCTTTGTTGCCAAATATCGGCAATCTGGAGCTTCTTTGAAACTTCTTTGTTACAGATAAATGGTTGTAATTTACTGTCAAAATTAATTAAATTAAAGAGTAAAATGTTTATTTATTATACTTTATCTCCCAAAGTTAATGTCATTCATAAAATGTTGACCACTTTTCTGACATAAAAACTCTTCGCTAAGATTTGAAAAAGTACCGTTCGTTTTAGACGGAACATCCTAATAAACCGTGCGTTTTACCTTATTAAAAAAAAACTCGTGCATTTTACATTACAATAACGCACAAGTACATAATGAGGTACGATATTGAAATTGGTGAAATAAGAGAGCATGTCTACTAAGGACCACAGCCTTGCGCGCAGCGCTGCGCTCGTCGACGAGCTCGCAAAATGCTGCTTTGGATTTATATTTTATTTTATTTTAATTTTGATTTTAATTTATGATTTAGAATTAGAATTAGATTTAGATTTAGATTTAGATTTAGATTTAGATTTAGATTTAGATTTAAATTTAGATTTAGATTTAGATTTCATCATCAATCAAAAATCTAATCTAAATCTAAATCTAAATCTAAATCTAAATCTAAATCTAAACCTAAACCTAAATCTAAATCTAAATCTAATTCTAAATCTAATTCTAAATCATAAATTAAAATCAAAATTAAAATAAAATAAAATATAAATCCAAAGCAGCATTTTGCGAGCTCGTCGACGAGCGCAGCGCTGCGCGCTAGGCTGTGGTCCTTAGAGAATAGCACTGCAGAGTCCGTATACGATTAACGTTTATTTAATTCATGGTAGAGCTAACAGTCGGAAACAGTATCGTTTTACAAAATTCATGGTAGATCACCCGTCGAAAACGATGCCACTGAGAAATACATTACAGTATACTACTGCCGTATTAAACACATGGTAGAGCTACTGGCCTCTCGAACTTTCTTGTATTTTTCTATCTATTTTTTTCCTAAAAAATCTAATAAAAAGTGAGATGCTAGCCTTCTGTGCAGAGTTCTGGCTTGGAAAACAGTTCTAGATGATGGCGAGCATCTTTTACTGCGAAATGCAAAAGAGTTCTGGCCTCTGGAATTTTCTTGTATTTTTTCTGTCGTTTTTTTTCCCTAAAAAATCCAATAAAAAGTTAGATCCTAGCCTTCTGTGCAGAGTTTTGTCTTGGAAAACAGTTTTAGATGATGACGAGCATCTTTTACTGTGAAATGCAAAAGAGTTCTGGCCTCTGGAACTGTCTTGTATTTTTCCATCTATTTTTTTTTACTAAAAAATCCAAAATAGTGAGATGTTTGGATTTTTTAGAGAAAAAAATCGCTCCAGATGTCGGAACTCTTTTGCATTTCACAGTAAAAGATGCTCGTCATCAACTAGAACTGTTTTCTAGGCCAGAACTCTTCACAGAAGGCTAGCATCTCACTTTTTATTGGATTTTTTAGGGAAAAAAATCCATAGAAAATACAAGAAAGTTCCAGAGGCCGGAACTCTTTTGTATTACACAGTAAATGATGCTCGTCATCATCTAAAACTATTTTCTATGCCAAAACTCTTAACAGAAGGCTAGCATCTCACTTCTTTTTGGATTTTTTAGGAAAAATAAATCGATGGAAAAATACGAGAAAGTTCCAGAGACCAGAACTCTTTTGCATTGCATTGCGAGAGACGCTGGTCATCATCTCGAATTTTTTTTCGAATCAGAACTTTTAGCAATAGACTAGCATCTTACTTTTTATTGGATTTTTTGGGGAAAAAATCGACAGAAAAATACAAGAAAGTTCGAGAGGCCAGAACTCTTTTGCATTGCATTGCGAGAGACGCTGGTCATCATCTAGAACCATTTCGCTAGTCAGACATTCGGAATTTGAGAATGCGTCGGAATTTGTGATGCTGTCTTGTGATTGCGAAGGTAGCATCTAGTTTTTTCAAACGCAATTTGATTAGTGTATCCGCCAGAACTATTGTTGTAACCTATTGAGAACATAAAACTCACCGGATTTAGACTCTTGCGTGGTCAGGCGTTCGTAATGTAATGAGATGCTATGATGTGTTTGCGAAGTTAGCATCTCATTTTTTCAAAACGCGATATATCGACGGAACTATTGATAACTGTATTGTAACTGTGATATCAAGAACTGTGGAACTATGCTGGATGCCACTTTTTATTGATTTATTTGTGAGATGCCAACTTCACAGACGTACTATATGACATAATCCTTTTCATTATGAAGTGGTTTATCACACCTTGATAATATGTTACTAACAGAGGTTTGAAACTCATCAGCAAATCTGTTGGCAATTTCCAGGGACGAAAGTTTGTGATCATTAAACGCTTTTGAAATAACTTGAGCATCTGATTGAGTAACTCTACCACATACCTATTGTATTTATCAGCTACCACAGTTTTTTTGAGTTCGAATAGTTATTTCTAATGGTTGTTTTATAATAATTATTTTTATGATGTTCTAGAACTTTATGACATTTTTTTCGTGCATTATTTAACTGTAATTGGAGGCATTTATTGATCGTATCTGCTTTTACATAAAGCAAACTGTCTAATTTCTATCCCTAGTCTTCCGCTACCTACCCCACCCCAGCCTGCAAAATAATAATATTTGTAATAAAAAAAATACTAATCGATTTTGCCGTGTGGAGCTAGGTGGGTCAGCTAGTATTGACTATGTACAGAGCCCGTACCATAAACGCTTAATACAGGAACTGCTGTCATACTACCAACTACCTCTACGTTATTATAGGACAATAATTTTGAAATGGGTTCTTATAATAATTTAGACTGAACTTTGATAAACTTCATTACAAGAACACTTTCTGAATATTTTGTAGACCTACCTTACCTAATAAGTTTACTCCACCTAGTGATGGTGGTGAATTCATAAAGGTAGGTGCAGCTTTTTAGGACATGGCGCACTTATAGTCTACACGTCAGAAATAAGAAGAAATTAGCAACATTTTAATTCATAATGTAAATAAGTATATATATATATATATAAGTATATTCAAGCAAAAACCGCGCCTTGTCGTGGAGTTGCGGATACCAGCCCGTGATACAATACCATAAGTAAGTATTTATAAACTTACAATAAATTAATAAACGATCATACGACAGTCAATTCTTCATTGGCCCGGTGTTCGATGTGTACGCAGCATTACGCAGCGAAGCAAAGCAATACACGTAGAAATGAAAACTCATCGCAACAATGCATTTCGTCACAATCAATCGTCACGCTGAGCTGCATTATAAGCGGGGGTTTCCCGGAATTCTGGCGTGCCGTGTGTTGCCAGTGACGTTAGAACGATCAATAATTATAATTGGTTTGTCATTTATGTAGGTACTTTGAGTATTAAGAAAAGGGAAATGCCTTCGATGTCCCCGGCGTTAAGTATTCTTTCTGCCACTTTTGTCGGGAGGCGAGGTAAACATGTACAGTACACAAAGACATTTTTACGCACACTTATGTACTTCATATATATACCAAATCACCCCACAGATACAATTGTATTACCAGTGTGAATAATTTATCTGTTAATATGTGGTTGACGATACGTCTACTAAAATAGTGCGATTGCTAGTGGCGAGACACTATACTATTGAGCTAAATAATAATCACAAATGAATGAATGATATCAGCTGGTATTGAGCGCAGCAATATTGACTATTTCATACGTACCATAGACTATAATATATATATCTGGATACACATTGTTTTCTTTAGTGTTTTATTGGCTTGTAGGTATCTCTAAAAAAATAATATCTTTTTTAACTAATATTAATAAATGAAAAATGAACCAGTAAAATAAATAAATCGATCTTTTACAAGTTACAATTATTAACAATGACAGTGTAAATAAAAACAGTGTAGTAAAGTAGTAGTAGTGGGAATTCCTGTAATGACTGATGTACTTAAGTAAGAAAATAAATCTTATCTATAAAAATGAATTGCTGTTCGTTAGTCTCGCTAAAACTCGAGAACGGCTGGACCGATTTGGCTAATTTTGGTCTTGAATTATTTGTGGAGGTCCAGAGAAGGTTTAAAAGGTTTGTCATCGATTGAGGCAGTACGAAGTCTGCCGAGGCAGGTAGTAATATAATTTAATTATTATTCCTTTTATTGAATTTTCTATATAAATACATTTTTAAATAAATATTTATATTGAAAAAACACTATTTAGAAATATAAAAGATGCCCATAAAGAGCGTGACAGAATCTACCGTCAAGCCCCTTGCACTGCCATGCGTCCTGCCGATCACTGATGCTTAGTACCACAGGTCTGTTTTTTATTATTATTATTTTACCAAGTATTTTTTTATATTTTTTTTTACTTTAATATTCAATTTCAATTCATTTAATATTTGGGGGGTTATGTTGTTCGCGTCCGGAGCTACCTAACCAAAACCCTACACGTACCCCCTGGGTGGTGCTAAAAGAACAACAACGCCGGGCGTTGGGCGGCGGTAAAAAACCTGACTAGATGGGTCTAACCAGCCCGTCCAGTTGGAAGGAGGAAATGCCTTTCAACACCCGTTACCCTACGGACTTGTCCTGTGTGGCCGGGGTCCTTGGCTTTATTGTCCGGGACTAGAGGAAGAAAGCCTCAGTAAAAAATCACCCCTAATCCCAAGGTGTGGACCGTGCCGAGGGGATGGATGGCTGGGGGGTTTCCCAGCCTCTAGCGCCAACCGTGATGGACATGGCAAACATCATGTGTATCGCCTTCAGGTGGGAATGGGCGTAACGTCACCTGTGACTTTATAAATCGACCCTACTCGTGGGAACAAAATGAGTGATGAATCAAATAAAATTTTAACATGTTCAGAAAAACAGCCTACTGGAGTGGAAGAACAGGCTCCAGCGACTGAAAATGCTACTGGCCGAAAAGTGCTTGTGCAGCAAGCATTCCACCCGGGATTGTTCATACAAAGACCTAGATCTGCGTCAATTGGAAGTTGTCCACCACAGTTACCTTCTGCAAACACAAACCCGAAAGATGACTTGACATCTGCTGATACACCAAGTCCTCCCTCATGGCAGAGAGTGCCCTGTAATAACAGGAATAAAAAAAGAAAGGTGTCTACCAGCCCTGTAGATACAACCAACATATCAAATCGCTATGATGGACTACCTATAGACCTAACTGATGATCCAGTTGAGACAACGAAACAAAATAAACCACCACCAATTATACTCTATGGAATTGAAAACCTAAAGGAATTAACAAACCTTCTAGAAACAGTAGCCAACAAAGACCACTTTACTTACAAAAATATTAATAAAACTCAACTCAGGATTAGCGCTACAGATATAGATGTCTATAAAAAACTTATTTCTCTTGTAAGAGAGAAAGGCCTAATAGGGCACACCTTTAACAGGAAAGATAATAGATGCTTCCGGATTGTGATAAAAAACTTGCATCCGTCTACACCAGTGGACATCATTAAAGATGACATAGAGGCAACGGGGAACATAGTAGCTGGCGAGATCATTAATGCAAGGTATGGACCAAACAAGAACCCAACATCTACTTTCTTTATTAATCTGGTCAGTGGTCCCCACAATAAGACTATCAAAGAACTAAAATATATCTACCATCAAAGTGTAACCATTGTGGAGCCAAGAAAAAAGAAAACATTAGTACAGTGCCAGAGATGCCAACAGTATGGTCATACAAAGAACTACTGTATGCGACCATACAGGTGTGTTAAATGTGGACAATCGCACAAAACATCTGAATGCGAAAAGCGTGACCGGAGCACTCCAGCATTATGTGCTCTATGCAATGGTCCTCACCCAGCCAACTACAAGGGTTGTGAAGTGTACAAGGAAATCCAAGCAAGGAAGCAAATGAACAACAACCGACAGATAGTTAGCAAAACAGCCCCCAAAACACCCATGCAGACTGAACTATATACCACTACAGAGATAAAGAACCAAAAACAGAGAAAACAGAATCTATCCTATGCAGAAACCCTAAAATCAACCCAAATAAATGCCAACACTCAGAATGGTGTTGATGGCACTCAAATCCCAGGGCAGATTAACTCGGCCCTAGAACATATTCTAATAAAACAGACCGAAAAGTTTGATATCATCCTGCAACAAATGAGTACACTCATGAGCCTCATAGCAAAACTCGTCGACAAACTGACAAAATGACTTCACTGCGGATTGCGACCTGGAACATAAACGGTCTTGCCCATAAGAACCAAGAAGTCCAACTGTTTATGTATCAACATAAGCTGGACATCCTTCTTATCTCAGAGGCTCACTGCAAAGCCAACTCCATAGTGACATTCCCCGATCACTACTGCTACATCACAAACCACCCAGACGGTACAAGTCATGCAGGCTCGGCCATCATTATAAAAAAGAACATCAAACATCATCAAATGCCTAACTATGAGACTGAGCACATCCAGGCAACCACAATAACTGTCCATGACAAATTAGGGGACATCAATGTCACAGCAGTGTACTGTCCACCTAAACACAGCATGACTGAGTCAATGTACCCTGCTTTCTTTAGCTCCCTGGGACACCGCTACATTATAGGAGGAGACTGGAATGCCAAACATACTTCCTGGGGCTCCAGACTAATCAACACTAGAGGCAAACAGCTGAAACTGAGTGTAGACAAGAATAAGCTAAACACAGTATCCACAGGAGAACCTACAAACTGGCCAACTGATACCAAGAAGGTGCCAGACCTCATAGATTTCTTTATTGTAAGGGGCCTAACGAAGTGGTATATGAAACCTGAGTCTTGTTATGACACCTCCTCAGACCATACACCGGTGCTTCTGACAGTTAGCACTTTCCTTACGGAAGTGCAACAAACAGTAAGACTGTGTAACAAACTCACGGACTGGAATACATTTCGGGAATATATCGAGGAATCAATACACATGAAAGTGGCCCTCAAAACACCTGAAGATATAGACGAGGCGACCGAAAATATCACAAAGTTGATCCAAAATGCATGCTGGATAAGCACTCCTGAAATCCAAACCTGGAATATTGGTGGTGCAAACAACTACCCTCTGGCAATAAAAAAGGCTGTTCTCGAAAAGAGAAGACTACGAAGAGTCTGGCACCTTAGTAGGCATACTGAAGATAAAGCTAACCTTAACAAAGCTACAGAGAGCCTCAAGAAATTACTGCAAGACTGGCATGACTGCTCACTACAAGAGAAACTAGAAAACTTAACTGCTACAGAGCATACAAACTATTCACTCTGGAAAATAACCAAGGGCCTCGATAGACCTCAAGTCACCAAACCACCTATGAAGTGCGCTGAAGGCTGGGTGAGAAAACCACAAGAAAAAGCAGACCTATTCGCTGAACATTTGGCTAAAGTATTCCGGCCAAATGACTCTGCGGATAAAGATTTCGATGATCTAGTGGACAAGACTCTAAGCCAAGACCTCCAAATGGATCTACCGCCAAAAGATGTAACAGTGAGAGAAGTGTAGTCAGTGATAAGGGAACTGAAAGATAAAAAAGCGCCGGGATTTGATCTAATAACCAAAGAAATTACTAGGCAACTGCCTCGAAAAGCCATTACTTTCATCATAACACTTTACAACGGGATATTAAGGGTCCAGTATTTTCCGGCCATATGGAAAGTGTCCCAAATAATCATGATATATAAAGATGGAAAGCCTCCAAGAGAAGTCGCATCATATAGACCTATAAGCTTGCTCCCGATATTGTCCAAAATTTTTGAAAAACTTCTTCTTCGAAGGATAATTCCTATATTAACAAAGAATGGTACCATACCCAATCACCAATTCGGCTTTAGACAACAACATTCAACTGTCGAACAAGTTCATCGAGTGTGCGATAGGATAAGACGGACACTGGAAAAAAAAGAATATTGCTCTGCAGTATTTCTGGATATCCAACAAGCCTTTGATAGAGTCTGGCACAAAGGTCTGCTAAGTAAAATCAAAAGTTGTCTTCCACACAGTTATTTCCTGATATTCAACTCTTACCTAACAGGAAGACTGTTCCAGGTAAAAGAAGGCGAATCCACCTCGAAATTCTTCGAAATACAGGCTGGTGTGCCCCAGGGCTCAGTGTTGGGACCAATGTTATATACTATCTTTACAGCAGATCTCCCCTGCTCGAATAAAATTACCACAGCTACATTCGCCGATGATACAGTCATCCTGGCAAGTCACAGGGACCCAGTGATAGCCTCAGAAATGCTCCAGGAAGGGCTAGACCAAACAACTAAATGGTTACAGAACTGGAGGATCAAAGTTAGTACATCAAAATCAGTACAGGTCACTTACACCCTACGAAAAGGCAACTGCCCCCCCGTAAAACTAGAAAACAGCACCCTTCCCCACCAGAACTCAGTACGATACCTTGGCCTCCATCTAGATAGGCGAATGACATGGAATGAGCACATCAAGAAGAAAAGAGAAGAACTTAATATCAAATACAAAAGCTTTCTATGGTTGCTAGGACGAAACAGCAAACTGTCAATAGACAATAAACTGCTAATATATAAGACAGTTCTGAAACCTGTATGGATGTATGGACTTCAACTATGGGGTAGTGCTTGTAACTCCTCTATCATACGTATACAAAGAATGCAAAATATGATCCTCCGCACCATCAGCAATGTTCCTTGGTATGTGACTAACGCTGAAATACACGAACATCTAGAAATGTTCACAGTGAAAGAAGAGATAAGTAATGTGAAGACTGGATACAGGGAACGGCTAGAAGCCCATCCCAATAACCTCGCACGACAGCTAACTATCCTTAGCTATGGCAAAAGACTCAAAAGAAAAGATATACTTTAGAGAACAGAAATGTGAGTAGATGTCCTCACTGGAGGGCACACTCGGAAAAAGAGAAGACATACAAAAAATTTGCTAAAAGTGAAAGCACTGATTGCAGATAAACTCTGATATAAAAAAAAAAAAAAAAAGAAAACATTTAATATTTCACATTTTACATTGAAAATAAGTCAGTTCATAACCTTATAAATTAAATTACATAAATAGTTATTTATGTTCCGTCTAAAGAAAGACCGCCCAAACCTGTACCTGGTGCAAAAGTGCCCATCACACTGGCGGCATTACCTCTTTGAATGGCGATGGCCAGCGTCTGCACCAGGTACGATCCGGTTTTGCTTCCACGCTCCAACAGCCCATCGTCTCCACAGCGAAGGGAACGAAGTGATACCGGGCCTGTAACGCTTCATACTTGAGCCGCTTCCCAGCAGCTGCATCCTCGGCAGCAGCGGCCGGAAACCGGACTGTACGACCGAGGTGGCTTGGAGCGACAGTGCTGACGCACGTGGCATCCCATACCAGGCACTTACCGCTCTTCCATGGCACCAAAGTCATACCATCTGGCCTCCTGCCATCAGACCTGCTAAGACCGGGCGGCTCAAGCAGGCACGGGACATCTGCCGAAACCAGGACCCTCCGGACTATGTCGTTGAGGGCATGGTGACGCGGGAACCTACCTGCGCACCTACGACAACTCAGTGCATGGTGACCATCGGCCTCCACCATGGAAGCACAGGTGCATCTATGGGATTTGCACACCCTGCAGCCCAGGCGGAGTGCCACACGCAAAGAGTCTTCGTCAAGCAAGGTCCCGCGGTGAGGTGAAGGCAGTGCGTGCAGCCATGCTCCCGATTCCGGCTGAGCCACGGCTTGGTGTCTGGCCACATCAGCTCCTGAGGCACCCACCAACAATTGTGCCTTAACCTGCCCAGCAACAACGTCGTCCCAAGCGCGCTGAACACAACGAGAAATAGGGCTCACCGCTCCCGAACTGCGGACCACCCAGACTGACTCGGCGACTGATAAACATTTTTGAAATCAGTTGCATATATCGACTGTCATATATCATTTTACTCGTACGGCTGAGCCCTACACGAATCGACTATTGTTGCGACAATTTTCCTTGGAAAATCTAAAATTTTCATTGTTTTTCTAATTTATATTGACATTTAGCAGCAATCTGCATTTTTTGTGTATACACACAGAATTCCAGGTACCTATAGGAGACTATAGGTACCTGGAATTCTAACATCACAGCAGTGTACACAAGAACGCCCCGTGTCGTTTGATACCGCACACGCGTATACAGGACCAACATTTTGGCAATTTTCGGGGCATTTCCCTTGATTTTTATTAATTTGGCTAATTTAACTTTTGTTGTACATTATTCGAAATTTACGCAAGGTGCCCGTGTCTTGTGATACCTGTGGGAACTGGTACGACTCAGCCCCTCGCGGCTGTCACCATCTGACTCCAGATTTCCCGGGTTTGCTCGCATTGTCACGCGGATTACCGAATTTTTGGTTTTTCATCAATACTTCAAAAAATTTCTATAGGCGGCTATCGTTCTACCCACGGAACAAGCGGGTGCCCCGCGCCGAACGCCACCAACCCCGTCGAGCTGGGACGTATAGTCGCGACAGTAGCTTCAGTCAAAGTCAATTTGTTTACATCAAAATTTAGATGTTCTCAATTTTCTCAAATTTTCACTATCAAGGTGCATAGTTTTTATATCTTCATTGTGAGCGCGACGACGCGTGTCTTTTGACACCTCAACCGTCTCTCTGTGACCTATAGTTTTTCAGCTATAGCGAAATTTTGAGAAAAAATTGAAGCAGATATTGCCTTAGGCAGGTATGTAGCGAGTAGGCGAGTGCACCGGCGTAAACATGCAAGTGCACCGGTGCATCAAACGAGGCATAACATCACGCCACACTACGTCATATCGGATGATGTTAGGCCGCGCCTACGCAGGTGGCACCAACCGGTCAAACCGGTATAAGCCCTGCCCACTTCGGGATGGTAGACAAGAAACGACTGTCCTAGCGGCCCGGGAGTTGGTGCTGCCTGTTTAGTTTTATTAATAGTTGTAGTATATATAAAGCCATAATAATGTTTGTTATGATTATTCTGCTTTCTGCCTTCACTACTGTAATTACCAAATAATAAACTCATATTCCACTCGCCGCTAGTTTCCATCACGTCTACTCGCACCTCGCACGCAAATCGTAAGTGGTCTCATCTACCTACCTAGACCGCTTCACTGGTGACCCCGACGTGATCTTCTACCGTGATCTTCATACTTGATCAGCCAACGTGATGCCGGATACCGAAGGTGCAAGAGTTGCCGAAGGTGCAAAGGATATCGAACTGGGAGAAACCTGCCGAGTTGGAGTTAGGATACCGCCTTTCGACCCCAGCGACCCCGAGCTATGGTTCGCTCAAATTGAGGGGCAGTTTGTATTGTCGAACATAACTACTGATGCCACCAAATTCCATTACGTACTGGCACAGCTGGAAGCCCAACCTTCGGCAGAGGTGCGAGACCTGATCGTCACCCCACCAGCCACGAACAACCCTGAAGGCTGAAAAATAAAACAGCTGTTGATGCATGAGGAAATAGGAGACAGGAAACCAACCCAATTCCTCCGGCACTTGCAACAACTGGCTGGAGTGAGCGTGCTTCCCGAGTTTATCCGGACCATCTGGGCCAGTCGACTTCCCACCCACCTGCAGACCTGCATTGCTGCCCAGCAAACAAAGATGTCCCTTGAAGACCTGGCAGAGTTGGCAGATCGTTTCAACGACGCAGTTACGGCAGCTATGATGGTTAGTGTACCTACCCAAGTGGCCAGTACATCAACACCTGGACCAGCACCAGATAGCGCAATTGAGGCATTGACCAAAACGGTGGCAGAACTCAGCAGAAGACTAGATGCATGAGTATGCACATGGTGGAGCGTTCACGTACATACGACAGAGGCGGAAGAAGTCCTAGAAGGAGGTCTCGTTCAAATCCACGTCCTCCTAATCACCCATATTGTCGGTTTCACTATCGATTTGGTGAACAAGCATGGAGATGTATACCACCCTGCTCATTCAAGAAATCGGTAAACTTACCAGGCAGCCATTAGTGACGGTACAAGACTGCCTAGGAGTTACAAGCCGCCTTTTCATCACGGATCGCAGAACTAAGGTGCAATATCTCATAGATACGGGTTCAGACCTGTGCGTCTTTCCACGATCCGCTATTCGGGAGCATCGCCTTAAAACAAAATATGAGCTATTCGCAGCCAATGGAACGATCATAGCTACATATGGCGATCTACCTTTATCATTGGACCTGGGACTCCGGCGTGCTTTCACCTGGCGTTTCGTCGTGGCAGATGTCTCCAAACCCATCATCGGCGTTGACTTCCTACGTCACTACAACCTACTAGTCGATTGTCGAAGTCAGCGTCTAGTGGATGGTGTTACAGCACTTACCGCAGCTGCACCACGCCAGACTTCTACAGAGGCTATTTCATCTATCCGCACTACCACAGAAGATTAGGTTTACCACCGTATACTGCGAGAGTATCCAGATATTACCCGCCCCGCTGTCAAACCCACTGTGACCAAGCATTCAACTGTCCACCATATACGCACTACCCCTGGCCCACCTGTATGCAGTCGTCCTCGACGCTTAGACCCTGAACGCTTGAAGATCACAAAGACGGAATTCGAGGAGATGCTTCAAAACGGGACAGCTCAAAGATCAGACAGTCCATGGTCTTCACCACTTCACCTGGTCCGCAAAAAGAACGACGGTTGGCGTCCCTGTGGAGATTATAGGGCTTTGAATGCCCGTACAGTCCCCAATAGATACCCTGTCAGGCACTTGCAAGACTTCACGCATCAATTGACAGGAAGCACAATCTTCTCAACGATTGATCTAGTAAAAGCCTATAATCAGATTCCAGTATTTGAAGAGGATATACCCAAAACTGCCATCACAACGCCCTTTGGGATGTACCATTTCCCGTTCATGAGTTTCGGTCTCCGAAATGCAAGCCAAACCTTCCAAAGGTTCATGGACGAGGTGCTTTGGGGAGGTTGAACTTCTGTTTTGGATATATTGATGACATTTTGGTGTCCAGTCCTGACAGCATTTGCCACCAGCAACATTTGAGAACCCTATTCAAAAGACTGGCTGAATATGGCGTCCTAATAAACACAAATAAGTGTGTTTTTGGTCAACCTGAAGTCAACTTCCTTGACTTCAAAGTTTCAGCGGCAGGCATACAACCGTTGGACTTAAAGGTACAAGCAATACAGGACTATCCTGCACCAAAGACCATCAAGGAGCTAAGACGATTTCTCGGAATGCTAAATTTCTATCGTCGTTTGATTCCGAGCGCTGCTACTATCCAAGCTCCTCTAAACGGGTTACTCGCTGGTCCCAAAACGAAAGGATCACAAGTGATTATCATGACGTCTTGCACCTTGATAGTGAAAATTTGAGAAAATTGAGAACAATTGCCAAAATGTTGGTCCTGTATATGCGTATGTGGTATCAAACGACGCGGGGCGTTCTTGTGAACACTGTTGTGATGTTAGAATTCCAGGTACCTATAGGATACACACAAAAAATGCAGATTGCTGCTAAATGTCAATATAAATTAGAAAAACAATGAAAATTTTAGATTTTCCAAGGAAAATTGTCGCAACAATAGTCGATTCGTGTAGGGCTCAGCCGTACGAGTAAAATGATATATGACAGTCGATATATGCAACTGATTTCAAAAATGTTTATCAGTCGCCGAGTCAGTCTGGGTGGTCCGCAGTTCGGGAGCGGCGAGCCCTATTTCTCGTTGTGTTCAGCGCGCTTGGGACGACGTTGTTGCTGGGCAGGTTAAGGCACAATTGTTAGTGGGTGCGTGTGGCGCTCCGCCTGGGATGCAGGGTGTGCAAATCCCATAGATGCACCTGTGGTTCCATGGTGGAGGTCGATGGTCACCATGCACTGAGTTGTCGTAGGTGCGCAGGTAGGTTCCCGCGTCACCATGCCCTCAACGACATAGTCCGGAGGGCCCTGGTTTCGGCAGATGTCCCGTGCCTGCTTGAGCCGCCCGGTCTTAGCAGGTCTGATGGCAGGAAGCCGGATGGTATGACTTTGGTGCCATGGAAGAGCGGTAAGTGCCTAGTATGGGACGCCACGTGCGTCAGTACTGTCGCTCCAAGCCACCTCGGTCGTACAGTCCGGTTTCCGGCCGCTGCTGCCGAGGATGCAGCTGCTGGGAAGCGGCTCAAGTATGAAGCGTTACAGGCCCGGTATCACTTCGTTCCCTTCGCGGTGGCGACGATGGGCTGTTGGAGCGTGGTAGCAAAACGCTTTGTGGAGGACAAAGGGCGTAGATTGAGAGAGAAGTCGGGTGACTCCCGCGCCGGATCGTACCTGGTGCAGAGGCTGGCCATCGCCATTCAAAGAGGTAATGCCGCCAGTGTGATGGGCACTTTTGCACCAGGTACAGGTTTGGGCGGTCTTTCTTTAAGCGTTACAGGCCCGGTATCACTTCGTTCCCTTCGCGGTGGCGACGATGGGCTGTTGGAGCGTGGTAGCAAAACGCTTTGTGGAGGACAAAGGGCGTAGATTGAGAGAGAAGTCGGGTGACTCCCGCGCCGGATCGTACCTGGTGCAGAGGCTGGCCATCGCCATTCAAAGAGGTAATGCCGCCAGTGTGATGGGCACTTTTGCACCAGGTACAGGTTTGGGCGGTCTTTCTTTAGACGGAACATAAATAACTATTTATGTATTTTAATTTATAAGGTTAGGAACTGACTTATTTTCAATGTAAAATGTGAAATATTAAATGAATTGAAATTGAATATTAAAGTAAAAAAGAAATATATATACTAGGTCAAATAATAATAATAAAAAAACAGACCTGTGGTACTGAGCATCAGTGATCGGTAGGACGCATGGCAGTGCAAGGGGCTTGACGGTAGATTCTGTCACGCTCTTTATGGGCATCTTTTATATTTCTAAATACCTAGTGTTTTTCAATATAAATATTTATTTAAAAATGTATTTATATAGAAAATTAATTAAAAGGAATAATAATTATATTATATTATTTATTTTCTTACATAAGTACATCAGTCATTACAGGAATTCCCACTACTACTACTTTACTACACTGTTTTTATTTACACTGTCATTGTTTATAATTGCAACTTGTAAAAGATCGATTTATTTATTTTACTGGTTCATTTTTCATTTATTAATATTAGTTAAAAAAGATATTATTTTTTTAGAGATACCTACAAGCCAATAAAACACTAAAGAAAACAATGTGTATCCAGATATATATATTATAGTCTATGGTACGTATGAAATAGTCAATATTGCTGCGTTCAATACCAGCTGATATCATTCATTCATTTGTGATTATTATTTAGCTCAATAGTATAGTGTCCCGCCACTAGCAATCGCACTATTTTAGTAGACGTATCGTCAACCACGTATTAACAGATGAATTATTCACACTGGTAATACAATTGTATCTGTGGGGTGATTTGGTATATATATGAAGTACATAAGTGTGCGTAAAAATGTCTTTGTGTACTGTACATGTTTACGTCGCCTCCCAACAAAAGCGGCAGAAAGAATACTTAACGCCGGGGACATCGAAGGCATTTCTCGTTTCTTAATACTCAAAGTACCTACTTAAATGACAAATCAATTATAATTATTGATCGTTCTAACGTCACTGGCAACACACGGCACGCCAGAATTCCGGGAAACCCCCGCATAAAATGCAGCTCAGCGTGACGATTGTGACGAAATGCATTGTTGCGATGAGTTTTCATTTCTACGTGTATTACTTTGCTTCACTGCGTAATTGAAATGCTGCGTACACATCGAACACCGGGCCAATGAAGGGTTGACTGTCGTATGATCGTTTATTAATTTATTGTAAGTTTATAAATACTTACTTATGGTACTGTATCACGGGCTGGTATCCGCAACTCCACGACAAGGCGCGGTTTTTGCGTGAATATACTTATATATATATATATATATATATATAGATGTGGCGGACTCACGTAGCCACTACACAAGCATATTTATATCTATTTACATTTATATATATATTTATTCGTTCATATCATATTATTCACATAAACTGCCGGCGTCGTGTGAATGAAGTTGTAACGGGACTTGCATTCCTTAGCTGCGCCGAGCGCCGGCGCAGGACAGCGATATGGTAGGTCCTCTCACTCTCGCCAGTCTCAACCAACGCTTCACGACGGACACACGTCCTCTGTCACGAGTGCTATAGACTACCTCGCCGCGCTACGCAGCCTTGTATTATGTAAATTGGTGTTCGCGGTGTATTGATACGCTTTGGAATATTTGATACCTAGTTATATATACTCTCTGCCTTCCAAACGCTGCTTTTTTATTTTCACACCTTAACGAACCCAAATAGGTATATATATATATATATATATATTATGAATTAAAATGTTGCTTATTTCTTCTTATTTCTGACGTGTAGACTATAAGTGCGCCATGTCCTAAAAAGCTAAAAGCTGCACCTACCTTTATGAATTCACCACCATCACTAGGTAGAGTAATATTTATTAGGTAAGGTAGGTCTACAAAATATTCAGAAAGTGTTCTTATGAAGTTTATCAAAAGTTCAGTCTAAATAATTATAAGAACCCATTTCAAAATAATTGTCCTATAATAACGTTTATAAGACATGCTCTCTTATTTTACTAATTTCAATATCGTATATCGTACCTCATTACGTACTTGTGCGTTATTGTAATGTAAAACGCACGAGTTTTTTTTTAATAAGGTAAATCGCACGGTTTATTAGGATGTTCCGTCTAAAACGAACGGTACTTTTTCAAATCTTAGCAAAGAGTTTTTATGTCAGAAAGGTGGTCAACATTTTATGAATGAAATTAACTTTGGGAGATAAAGTATAATAAATAAACATTTTACTCTTTAATTTAATTAATTTTGACAGTAAATTACAACCATTTATCTGTAACAAAGAAGTTCCAAAGAAGCTCCAGATTGCCGATATTTGGCAACAAAGGGCAGTTGAAAATAAATTATTGTTATAAACTTCTTTCACTTTCATATTTCTTTACAATATAGGTGTTTTGTACACAGTTTTTATCTCTTTTCAGGTTGTATTAATATTCGGTATAAATGGTGCATGTAGACGTCAAGAGTTGGAAAACATCACAACTAATGATGTCGAGAACCATGGGTTCTTCTTGTCCAGGACAAAGACACAAATAATAAAATTGCAAGTCGTTTACAATACAGGGGCAAGGCCCCATTTACGACATAGTGAAGAAATACAAAGCGCTTCGTTCAACAAAAGCGATGTCTAACCGATTTTTTCAAAATTACTAAAATGGAAAAGGCAAAAGCCAACCCATTGGCATAAATAAATTTGGAGGAATGCCGAAACACATTGACACTGAATCGCCACGGAGGGTGGCGGTCGAGCAGTGTAGCCGAGAGCTACATAGTTGACTTGATGAAAAATAAAGAAGAAATTAGCTCCCGCATTATAATATAAATTTGGAGCTAAGTGTTGATTCTCGACTCTCGAAGAGACTGGTGAAATTGTAACTAATAATAATAACTTAACATTAAAAATGCCAACTGGCAACGTAATTATCAATTTTACAATTTGTTCAAATTTATATAACTGCTGTTGTTGCTGATTGTTAACAAGTGATTAAAGATTTATTCAATTAAGAAAGTCCGTGTTTTATATAACTGCTGATCGCTGACAAAAGAATGAAAACGCTGAAACCAGCTTCGCGAAGGGCAGCCTTCAATCACTGCAGTAACCACATTCGCCACTTTTTTGAAAATACGGCAGTGGTTTTATAGCAGTGGTAATTTACAGTTAAGTCAAAAAATACCAGCAGGATAAATAAGAATCTCCCGAAATTATCAATTTTATTAGGGTAGGTATAGGTATGCGGCCCCACCAAGATCCCAAAAGTCTATGTGTTATTCGAGACTATATCTATCCCTGTGCCAAATTTCATCCATATCCGTTTATTCGTTTTTGCGTGAAAGAGAAGCAAACATCCATGCATCCAAACATCTAAACTTTCACATTTATAATATAATCCATAAGTTTTCGCGTAACGCAAGTAAAAGTGCGGATATAACTTTTGTAAAATGGCCAAAAAAGTTTCTAACAACCAACGAGGATTTTTAAACGGTTTCATATTTTTGAAGAGATTGGCTACAACTTGGTATTCAAACAAAACAACATTAAATATTATTCGAAATCTGTTATTGGGTATCTAGCAGTACTTTTAAACTTAGGATAATTGTGGTCCGCAAGTGGGTGGCAATGCCTTCCATACAATCATTATTTTCCGGATCTTCGCTCATTTCGTGGTCCGAAGAGTCTGAGCTTTCATCGTCACTTGTGGTATTAATGATAAATTTGTCCAATTCTATATCCAAAAGCCTGTCGGATTCGAAATATTGATCTTCGACTTTTTCCACGTGTTGACACACATTAGTCCATTCCAGCGTAGTTATAGTATTAAACGCTGCTTCAGTTATTGAGGATATTTCGCTTGTGGCTTGACTCACATTTTTCTCTGCAACACGCCTTTTGGCTATAGCCCATATTTTTTCTATTGGATTCAAATCACAGTGATATGGGGGTAAGCACACGACCTCATGTCCATGTTGATTTAATAAATGTTCGACTTCATATACTGGGTCTCCTTTGTGCTTTTTTAATAATTCGTACAACTGTGGTTTCGTCCAGTAATCTTCAAATGTGATACTATTATTTGAAAGCCATTGCTGCTGTTATGTTTCAAGTCAATTTACATAATATGAATCTTTTAATTTTGTATTTTGCCACTAGATGGCGTTGGTAGTCATTTTTAGAAGTCGATGTCAAGATTCTCCATAAGCTTTTTAAATAGTAACCCATTAGATAGATAGATAGATAATTCTTTATTGTACACCAAAAAAATTACAATAAAATATATGTAGTAGGTAGTAAGTAAACAGTTGAATGTACAATGGGCGGCCTTATCGCTAAAAGCGATTTCTTCCAGGCAACCTTAGGATGGACAGAAATGTGACGGAAGCAAAATGTTATGGTGTAGTTATTAAATACAAAATGAAATATACAAATTAATCGAATGAAGAAGGAGAAAATAAAATAAAAAATAAATAAATAAATGTAAAAAATAAATTAAATAAATAGTTTAGAAACGTAATATAGACAATAATATATACTACTATAATGAATAAATAGATAGGTATGTAAAATATATAGTACAAACTAATACGAACTGAAAAAGTGACGAGTGAGCATATAACTCATGACCTTTCACGGAGTACCCGATTAGTTCTGTCTCTCGCAACTAGATGTCGCTAGTGGTAAAATAACAAGTCGGTGTTAAGATTCTCCACCGAGGTTTCGTTATAGCTCCGCAAATTATGTACGGAGAGTGTTTCTTCTAAATACAGTGAAAATAAAAGTTGAAAACAAGTGTGAGTGTTTCAATAAACCAAATGGACCTTCGATCTCGGATTAACTGTGAGTAAAATACAAGTGTTAAGTGTTAAAGACTTAGTGAAATATCAGTGTCAAGGAACTTAGAAAAATTAAAACTAAAAAAGACAGAAAATTTTTGTTAAAAAAGACAGAAAAATTTAGTGCAAAAAAGACTTAGAAAAATTTCGTTTAAAAACACTTAGAAAATTTTTGAGACTTAGAATAATTTCATCTGGTTTTAACTTATAATGGCGGATAAGAAAATCAAAAGTTACATCACACAGTTGTATCAGAATTCAACTAAAATTGAAAAGTTGTTGATTAATTCGAAAAGATGTCCTAAGGATAAGCGAACTAGAGGGTTCTTGAATACACGTTTGGAGACATTGCAAGAGTATTGGACTAGCTATACAAAACCTTATGATAGCCTTTCTGAAGTAGAATCTTTGGTTACTGAATACAATATTGACTTAGAGAAAAACTTTGAACAAACTGAAGAATGTTATTTGGAGCTAATGTCATGGCTTAAGGATAGGTTATATGAGCTAAATTCTGATCAAAGTGGAACGCCAAACCCTGATGCTCAATTGAAACAATCGAATTTGAGGCCTAAACTTCCACCAATTGCAATACCGCAATTTTCTGGTGATTATAATCAGTGGATGAGCTTTAGAGATTTGTTCTGTTCTTTAATTCATGATGATCAACGTTTAACCAAAATTGAAAAGCATCATTATCTCAAGTCAAGTCTTTCTGGGGAAGCTGAGCAACTACTCAAAAACTACTCGCTAACAGAAGCTAACTATGATGATGCCTGGAAAAAGCTCAATGAAAGGTATGAAAACAAAAGAATTATTGTCAATAGCATCTTAATTTTTTTTTTTTTTTTTTTTCATTCTTCAATAAAATTTATTAAAGATAAACAAAACTAAATTAATAAATAAAAATATTTACAAGATTAAAAAAAAGGAAGGGAAAGGAAAAAGGGGTCAGGTGTCGAAGAATTCCTCCCCATCGATGTCGACTGGCAACGTACCCAAAAGGCTGGCGGCATTAACCCGTTGGATGGCAATGCCAATCCTTTGGGCAAAATACAGGTCACGCGAAGCATCGACCAGTCGCTTTGCAATTTCCGTGTAAAGCGACCGTGCGCTTGGACCCCACGAACCCAACGTTTCGACCCCAAACGGCTCAAATATATAATTGTTGGTTATATTATCATATTTGCGCCGTTTGAGGGTCTCCGCAGATGCCGCAGCAGCACAGGCGCAGCCCGTCGTACTTGGAAGATGGGAAGGCGCAAGGGTGTCGATGCATGTTGCGTCCCACACCAAAGGCCTGCCCATCTTCCAAGGCACCAAAGACATACCATCCGGTCTCTTGCCATCATCGCGCACCAAACCAACTGGTTCAAGGATGGCTGGGACGCCGACGGTGACAAGAGCCCGGCGGATTAAATCATTTAAATGTGCATGACGTGACATGCGTCCTGCGCTCTTGCTGCATGATAGGCCGTGGTGCCCGAGACTGTCGACTGCTTCTCCGCAGTGACAACGATGAGGAGCAACACAGGGAGCACCTAAACGAAGACAGGCTGCAATTCTGAATGTCGTGTCGTCCAACATGGTGCCAATGTTGGACGACGGAAGAGCCTGAAGCCACACACCCGACTCCCATTCTCCCACAGCCAAAAGGCGAGCACGCTCTGCAACATTAGAGGACGTATTAATTAATTGCTGTCTTAAAATGTTGCAAAGCGGCTCATCCCACTGTCTCTGGGAGCATAAGTTGGTGGGCAAAACAGAATTTGGGCAAAACATTTTCCAAGCATTTATGGCCTCGGCTTTGCCCGGCACTTCAGAATTAACCAGTGTGGGTAATAATATTTTCCTGGTTAATTCCTCTGTGCCATGGATAGAAGCCAAAAATGCTGGTAAGCTCACGTCGGAAATTTTACGAACGCCGAGCCCACCCAGACGAACCAGGAGAGATGCTTGGAGCCAGGCTCGGTCGTTCAAAACGGCGTTTAAAATTTTGCATGGGGTATTTTGAATAATTTTATCCATCTTGTCTAAAAGTGCCAAATGTTTAAAAAATTGAGATGAGCGAAGAGCATGTGTGAATTTGGGGACGAAAAGGCAATATCTGACAATTGTAAAAGCCGAATGTATGTTAATTTGGAGGAGACGGTCCGAAATTTCATTAGAATTTTGTATTCTTTCTTCAATGAAGGCATCATAGGCATCTTCGAAAATCGGGCACCCTAGGAGCCGGAGTGTACTTTTATCTTGAACTTTTAAATTTGGGGCCAAAGCGTTAAATTTCGAAAATGCCAAAGATTTGTCAATATTATCGTTAAGGTAAATTTCACATTTTGAGGGATTTAGTTCTAAACCAATAGTCTTAAATTTATCTTTCAGAAAAGTCAAATCTTGAAGTACTGTGTCTATATCTCCTCCTAGAGTACCGTCATCTAGATACCAGATGTTAAATTTAGCTGTCTAATGATTGGATGTATTGATAAGCTGAAAATGAGTGGCCCAAGCGGGTCACCTTGTTGACACCCGACCGCTGACTCTAAAATATTTTCCTTAAAAACCAATTTAGAAGGGTGTCTGTAGCACTGCCAAAGAAACTTAAAAATTTGGGAGTTTCTAGCTTGGCCTGTGTCAACAAGGTGTCCCTGTTAACTGAATTGAAGGCGTTCTTCAAGTCAACCTTGAGAATAAACTCCCCTTCACCGCAGCCAAGGTACGTGGACAGGGCATGTACGGCCGCCTCACAGCCCCCTCTAGACCCAAAGCCTAGTTGTAGGGGCTGGAATTTACTTGAAATATCTGTGCTGTAAAATTTACAGCACATTTTGGCTGCCATACGCCTGTAAGTACAGCCTACAGCAATGGGACGAACGCCACCATCCTTTTTCCGCAATGCGCATAAATTTGCGCCATATAGGATATCAATGATGGCTTCATCCACATTGCCGGATAGCATGAGGTTCATCAAACCTGTGAGCTCCTTCAAAAGCGCTCCGCAAGCATCGCCGACGGCCGGACTCATAAGGTCTTTCAAATGTTGTGGAGTCAGGCCATCGAGACCGCCAGCAGAACCACTCCGGAAGGAGCCCACAGTGGATAACACGTCCTTGGCTGTTACGGTCAGAAAATCGGAGTCAAAATTTGGAGCATCGGGGAAGGAAAGGTCATCAACTGGCGCTGGGTGCTTGCTCTTCAGATCTGCAAGAGTATCTGGAGAGCAAGGCGCCACTACGTCGCTGCTAAATAATAACCTAGCTGCTCCACTAATGTCACCTTCTCTCAATTTGGATTCTACATACTGGGTTAAACTATTTTTGTAGAACGCGGTGAATTTAGGGTCGAAAGTGCTGGTCGAAATACAGTTGTCCTTAAGTTTGTGATGTTAAACTTTTGGGAGTAGCCTGATTTTTCGAAATGTGTAAAATCCTATAGGAGAAAGTGAATAATTGTTCCCAAGCTCTGGTAGAATTCTCCCGTACTACAAGGCCAATGCAGTTTGCCAGATTTTGGGCTACTAAAGGCCTTGCACCACGGGGAATCCTCTTTAAAACCGGTACAGAATTTTTTAATTTTGCTAGGTTTTGCCAAAAGGGAATTTGATTGTTATGTAGCTGTGGTAACGTTGTTGTGCTTGAAAGTACATTTTGAGACTTATGTACTCTCCCGAAATGCACTTTCAAACCACGCTCACCTTTGAAAAAACGAGCTTGAGCACAATTTGGGCAGCGTATTAAAGCATTTTGCGACGTAGAAGGCTGACTACCAACACTTGAAATTGCAGCACTGTTAATAGAGGCTTGAGACATAGAACTATTGAAAAAACACTTTAACCTACTTACTTAACACTACACACACAAAATATATACAATTTATATAAAATAAACGATTGTAATATAAAACACTGCAAAAAAACACAGAAAATGTCAAAGCTGTTTGTCAGCGGTTGCGTAGCACCGGGGCGGCGGCGTCGCTATCCATAGATTTCGTCTTCGCTGCGTCGGGTGCGGGTCGCGGATGCCCCACGCGGATGTCCGCGCCGAGCGCCCGCGCGCCGGCCGGCCCGCCTGTCCGAGTATAATTTCGATAGCGTCGGTGTACAACTATGGATCGTGTGGTATAACTATCGATCATTTATTGGTATAATAAAGCTTAGCCAGAAGACGACGACTTGGACAAAGGCGTCAGCCAAACGGGCATATGTCACGTCTAGATTGTTGTAAATTTATTGTATTTTATATTTTTATTTTATTTATTTATTTTTGTAATTCAATTTTGACATGTTTATTTTCTGACGTTTTAGCTTTTAGTTTAGTTTTTAAGTCAAAAGACATTAGCCTCTGGATCTGCAAAGGGGATCAAGGATCTTCTAGATACTTCAAGTCAATATCTCACATCGCTAACAAACTTGCAGATTGACTCCTGGAATGCAATAGTTGTGCACATTTTAGTCTCAAAGTTGGATATTGAATCACACAAACTCTGGGAACAATCTTTACAAGATTCTACAAGCATTCCTACATATGAAGATCTAAATAGTTTTCTCGAGAAAAGATTTCGAGCCATGGAAATGGTCCATCTTTCCCAACCTCCACTAAAGAATACTGTGAAAACATCTCAACAACCTTCTAAGTCAACAAATAATGTCAAAAGTTTCGCTACTGAAATCGAAAGCACTTGTACCTTTTTTTTTTTTTTTTTTTTTATCGTGCGGAAATCCCTTCGGATACCCCCCCGCCGGTCAGCGGGGGCGGTTATGTCGGGCTTGCACCGACTAAAACCGCACGCCGTCTCGGGTCTTCAGACGCCGGGGTGTAAGGTTACCCATAGAGCATATCCCTCGCACCCCGGCTGACCCTGGGCCATCTCACCACTAAGAGCATCGCTCATCCTGTCTCCTCTGAAAGCAGAGGAGTACGGTGAGCGATGTGTTCCCGCCACGTTGGGTATTGGCCGACGATCAATGCCAACCCTATGAAGGGGTGAAGGGGAAGCCATTGACCGCCGCCCAGGGTGTACCGGCCGCTCCGATTCCGCTCCCCCCGGACTGCAGCGGGATCGGAATCGGAGCGACACTCGAGGAGGTTACCCAACACACACCCCAAAGCACTTGTACCTACTGCTCACAAAACCATTACGTTTGCCACTGTAAAGATTTTGCATCACTCTCTGTCACGGAGCGTCAAGATTTCATCAAGAAAAATAACATATGTTTTAATTGCCTAGTTAAGGGTCATTCAGTCTCTCATTGTAGGCAGAGTACGGTGTGCAAAAAATGTCGACGTCGTCATCATACCTTGCTACACTTTACCTCTCCTAAGGATGAGAAGCCTGTTGAAATCTCTAAGGAGAAAGACAACCCGCAAGATAAAAGCACTGTACCTAACTCTTCTTGCAACATCAGCGTTAACCTGAAAACTGAAACAGAAGATGAATTGGTTATATTGGCGACCGCTGTAATAAATGTAAAGTCACGAAACAAGGGTACTTACGCATTAAGAGCTCTCATTGACCAGGGCTCGCAAGGTTCCTTCATCTCCGAAGCAGCTGCACAGTTGTTGAATCTTCCTCGCACTCCAGTGACTGGCAAAATCTCCGGAATTTCTAGTTCATCAGTGGTCACGACCAAATCTATGGTCACACTTACAGTCCACTCCAAAGAAGATCATGCATCAACCTTTAAGGTTAATGCTTACGTATTAAAGTAACTCACTTCATTGCTGCCTTCAAGTGAATTCCCTCAAGAGACTTGGCCTTCATCGATGCAGTTGGATCTTGCGGATCCACACTTTCACAAGCCAGGTTCGATTGATGTTTTACTTGGTGCCGACGTGCATGCGTACATATTACTGCAAGGCTTACACAAGTATAAATCTCTGATTGCACTCAACTCTCGTCTTGGTTGGTTAATATCAGGCAGGGTTCAACAAACTGGGTCACTAGCACAGGAGCATAATATGGTTGTTATGCAAACTAACATTGAAACGGACCAGTTACTCCGACAATTTTGGGAGATAGAAGAGAATTTATCGCACAAAAAACCAATGACTAATTTTTTTTTAAATATAATGTGAAGAACACTTCAAAAATACTCACACTCGTAATGAAGACGGACGTTATGTGGTGCGATTACCATTCCAGAACGATCCACCCACAAGCCTTGGTAATTCAAGATTCCTTGCCACTAGTCGCTTACTACAAATGGAGAAACGTTTCACACGTAAGCCTGACTTTAAAGAAGAATATCACAAGTTTTTGAATCAATATGAGTCACAAGGTCATATGATGATGGTACCTGAAAACGAATTAGTGTCACATAAAGTTTATTACTTACCTCACCATACTGTCCTTAGGCCGACGAGTCTAAGCACATAACTCCGAGTAGTCTTCGACGGAAGTGCTGCATCGGAAAATGAAAAGTCATTAAATGATGAACTCCTGATTGGATGTTCTCTTCAACAGGATATGAGAGATTTGATCACTAGATGGAGACAGCACAAATTCTGCCTAGTAGCAGATATTCGACAAATGTATCGACAAATCTTAATAGCCAAAGAGGATGTTGACTATCAGAGAATTTTGTGGCGTGAATCTCCGACACAACCTATTAAAGAATATAGGCTCCAGACTGTGACGTACGGAACATCTTGTGCCCCATTTTTAGCCATACGTACTCTTCATCAACTCGCTGTAGACGAAAAGAAAGATTTTCCTGCTGAAGTGGAAATTCTGAAACACGACGTATACATGGATGATTTGATGATGGGTGCAACCACAGTGGAAGATACCGTAAGGTTACAGAAAGGATTGATGGAACTGTTAGCCCGTGGTGGTTTTCCCTTACACAATTGGTCTTCTAATAGTAAAGCTGTTTTATCGGAAATCCTAAATGTTGAAAGAGACTCTCACGGTTCTGTAACTATTAAAGTTGAAGATTCAATCAAAACGTTAGGTATTACTTGGAACTCTGAAACTGATAATTTTGAACTTAATGTTAATTTAATTGCTAATAATGACCATATTACAAAACGAAATGTACTGTCGACTATTGCCAAGTCATTCAACCCGCTAGGTTGGCTAACACCGTCAATAATTTTACTTAAAATCTTCATGCAAAAGTTATGGTTAGCTGGTCTAGAGTGGGACGAAGATTTGCCGACTAGTCTTAGGGAAGAGTGGATCACTTACCTTGATCGTTTCAGGCACTTTAAAAACATTCAGTTCCCACGATGGCTTGGAGTGACTGATAACACAACTAAACGTGAACTGCATGGGTTTAGTGATGCCTCTTGTACTGCTTATGCTGGTGTTGTGTACCTCAGGGTTTTGGGCAATGATGGAAAAATAAGTGTCCACCTCGTTATTGCAAAATCAAAGGTAGCTCCTATCAAACAAATATCTCTTCCACGCCTTGAACACTGTGGTGCAGTACTTCTAGCTAGGATGATCCAACACATCAAATTAGTTTTAAATATACAAGATAAGGATGTTCACACATGGACGGACTCCACCATAGTTTTGTCGTGGTTGCGTAAAACACCAAACACCTGGACCACATTTGTTGCTAATCGTACTTCCGAAATATTAACCCTCACCAACGGTAACCATTGGCATCATGTTAGTTCTGCAAACAATCCAGCTGATTTGGCATCTCGTGGCAGTTATCCTTATGATCTGCAACAATCAAAACTGTGGTGGGAGGGCCCTCAGTTTTTATATAATAGAACTGAAATTCGAGGTTCTTCAGTTGATATCCCGTGCACAGATTTAGAAATGAAACGTAATTTAAAAATTTCCTGTAACGTTAATACAATTGACCAGGACAGTGCAATTTTTTATTTGAAACGCTTTTCCACACTTTCAAAATTAATACGTGTCAGTGCCTATTGTTACCGTTATTTTATTCGAGTTAAGGCTAAGATAAATAAGGAGCCACTGTTAATTGCCAATTATTTGAGCTCTAGTGAACTGGACCATGCATTGAATTGTTGTATAAAGTTATCACAAGCCACTACCTTTCAGGACGAGATTTCGTGTTTACTATCAGGCAAATCCGTTTCAAAATCTAGTAAAATCTTCAGACTTCATCCTATTATTGATAAAGATGGAATTGTTCGTGTTGGAGGTCGTCTTGCTAATGCAGAGATTCCAAATGACCAGAAAAATCCCATTCTATTGAGTGGTGATTGTGCACTATCTAAGCTTATAGTATTAAATGCCCATCTGAAATCTCTGCATGGAGGCCACCAACTTACTTTAAATTTTATTCGCCAGAGATTTTGGATCCTTCGAGTAAAGAATCTTGTGAAAGTTGTAATTAATAAGTGTATACCGTGTTTTAGACAAAAGGCTACTCCTCTGGCACCATTTATGGCTAATTTGCCTAAATTTCGAGTTAACCCTAGTCGTCCTTTCCTTACGAGTGGAGTAGACTTTTGTGGACAATTTACCATGAAATTGTATTCTGGTCGATGTAAAAAATTTTGTAAATCATATGTATGTCTATTTGTATGTACCGCAACAAAGGCCATCCATTTGGAATTAGTGACTGACCTAACTTCAGCTGCATTTATTGCCGCATTTCGACGTTTTATTGCTCGACGTGGTCACTGCCAGGAAATTTGGAGTGATCACGGTACAAATTTTGTTGGAGCGTCACGTGAATTAGATCTGGCTTTTAAGAATTCGCGTTCTCAGATCGTAACTGAGATTGCTGAACTTCTAGCTAATGATCGTACACAGTGGAAATTTATTCCACCGCGAGGTCCACATTTTGGAGGTATTTGGGAGTCTGGTGTCAAAAGTATAAAAGGGCATTTAAAACGAGTGATAGGTCAAACTTCTCTGACTTACGAAGAACTTAGTACTCTTTTATGTCAAGTTGAAGCCTGTGTGAATTCACGTCCACTAACTCTTATAGATTCCACGGTTGATGAACCGCCTTTGACACCAGGTCACTTTCTGGTTGGAGAACCTTTAATTGGTGTTCCTTCACCGTCCTTGATTGATGACAAAATTAGCCCGTTAAATCGATGGCATCTAATCCAGCGCATGTTGCAGTGTTTGTGGCGTCGTTGGCAGAATGAATATCTGACGACATTGCAACATCGTTGTAAATGGAATACTAGTCAACCGGATCTTCCGGTTGGCACAATTGTATTAGTCAAGGACGATATGCTTCCACCTGGTAAATGGCTTTTGGGGCGTATAGTTCAGAAGCATCCTGGTGCAGATGGTATAACGCGAGTTGTTACTTTGCAATATAAGGATAATTAAATTATGCCAGCTGCCCCTAGACGATTCTGATTCCCCGTAATAGGTATATGTGTTCATTTTGCTGCCTGTTAACTTTGTACGTGTATTTATGTTTTTAAGGACTTAATTCGTCCTTGGCCGGCGGTATGTTATGTTTCAAGTCAATTTACATAATATGAATCTTTTAATTTTGTATTTTGCCACTAGATGGCGTTGCTAGTCATTTTTAGAAGTCGATGTCAAGATTCTCCATAAGCTTTTTAAATAGTAACCCATTAGTTCTGTCTTTCGCAACTAGATGTCGCTAGTGGTAAAATAACAAGTCGGTGTTAAGATTCTCCACCGAGGTTTCGTTATAGCTCCGCAAATTATGTACGGAGAGTGTTTCTTCTAAATACAGTGAAAATAAAAGTTGAAAACAAGTGTGAGTGTTTCAATAAACCAGCTGCATTTCTGCTTTTAAATTGCTCATTGTAGGTGCTTTATTTATTTGTGTGCAATGGTATGGTGCGTTATCCGTATCCACGATGCAGTTAAGGGGCAAGTTAGGAAGAATGTTTTCAGTCATCCAACGTATGAAATTTTTAGCATTCATGTCATCGTGGTAATCGCTCGATTTGGATTGTGATTTAAACAATAAGAGTCCATTTTCGATGAATCCTGTTTTTCCGCCAGCATGTGCTATAATCCATCTTGCACCGGTACTATCCGTGGTCAAAACACCTGGTTCTTCATTGGATTGCCAACATTTTTGGAGGTGATATGAGGCATGGATATATGTTTCATCAAGATAGATGACAGGGCGCTTTTCTTCCAAACGGTGTTTACGCATCCTTAAAATAAATTTAACTCTCCATGCCGCAATATCATTACGTTCCATTAAAACTTTACGTTTGGACTGGCACTTCTTATATTTGTACCCCATGCTTCTCAAAACACGCCTTAAAGTGGTTTTGCTGTATTTGAAATCAATATCAGATTTCAGTGCGAGCCAAAGCTTATGAATGGTCGGAATTTCTTTTTTCACGACATAAAATGAGTGTATTATATGCCTTATGGCACACTTGTCAAAATCGTCGATTTCCAAAAAACTCTTTCGAGTTCTATTTTTTCCTGCCGAGTTACAATTTTGGAAGTCGAAGCTTCAGCTTTATTTCCTTCTTGAGTGATCTGAGTGACAGTGCGTTCAGAAACACCTGAAACGAACAATGTATGAATTTCAAACAATATACTAATAAAACAAAAATACGTCACACGACAGCAAAATACCAAGCAATGGTAACCCCAAAAATTACCTGTCAAGAAAGCAACCCGAGCCCGTACTTTAGAAAATGGTACAATTGGCCCCTGATTGTCCCGTGCTTCACAAGAACGTTTCACCTTCAAAAAAATCTCTCTGCCAGCACTTTTAACGACTTTTGGCATGATCATTACCAAATTTGATCAATGAAATCGAATAAAAACACAAGACACTCAACACACTCACTCCGCCTGACACAACAACATGGCGGCGCAGTGTCGCCAACACTTGAAATTTTATCCAAATTACTCACATATACGTGATAGTAAACTCAAAAACCCCTAAAAATTGGGGGGAAAACTCCTAAGTTGGCGACACTGTGGCGACGTGCGATTAGTTCCAATTTTGGCCGCACCCATACTTATCTGGCGCGTACTTTAGCACAGAACTCTGTGAGTAGGCAGGGGATACTACAGTAGTATTACGTTATCTGTGGTAGGGGACATTGTGAGATTTTTTCTTGCGTGACAATCATTTTTTCCCGTGATATCCAAAAAGTGTCCCAATGGACAAATAGTAGTAGACAAGGGATTAAGTGGATACATAAATGTAGCATGTGGATCCTAGGATACATACCTAGAATCTAGAATATTTTTTTAGTACGCTTCTTGTGCATGACATCTAGTGTACACTTAACAAAGCACGCAAACAAACGTTTTACTAAGTATTAATCTTATACTTTCACAGATGGCGCTGTAGAGATTTGCTAATATTAAACATTTTATTGGATTATGATCGCTGACAAAAGAATGAAAACGCTGAAACCAGCTTCGCGAAGGGCAGCCTTCAATCACTGCAGCAACCACATTCGCCACTTTTTTGAAAATACGGCAGTGGTTTTATTGCAGGGGTAATTTACAGTTAAGTCAAAAAATACCAGCAGGATAAATAAGAATCTCCCGAAATTATCAATTTTATTAGGGTATAGGTATGCGGCCCCACCAAGATCCCAAGTCTATGTTTTATTCGAGACTATATCTATCCCTGTGCCAAATTTCATCCATATCCGTTTATTCGTTTTTGCGTGAAAGAGAAGCAAACATCCATGCATCCAAACATCTAAACTTTCACATTTATAATATTGAACAAAATGGAACCTCGGGAGCCGTAAATTAAACAACTGACTGAAACTGTAACCACTGAATATATTTCTAATCTTAGACAACGCGGTACAGTGTATAAGAAAGTGTTCAAAAAAAATAAAGATTTTGTTCCATATAACATGCTTAAGGTAACGAAACCATATCGCGATTTGTAACATCGTTACAGCGCCATCTATCGGCTACAAACAACACAAACATTCGATTAGACTTAAACATTCCGCCCACCAAGGACATAATTAATACACTTATGTCCTTAATAGAGAATGAGTAAAAAAGTAAGAAGCACCGCCCACCGTGGGGTCAAGGGGGTTGAAATAAACATTAAACTAATATATAACTAAAGTATACACATAAACATTTAATTTGTAACTGGCAAAATGCACAATTTACTGGTTGGTCTTTTTAACAAAGAATCCTTACATTTTAACGTAACTACTCTAGTGATTCCGTCCGAACCTGGATGCTTCAATAAAACTTTACCAATTAACCATCTACCGGGAGGTAGATTGTCTTCTTTGATTAACACAACGTCCCCTATTGATGGTTCAGGTTCCTTTTGGGACCATTTATAACGGTGCATCATTTGAGTTAAATATTCCTGAGACCAACGTCGCCAGAAATCCTGTGTCATCTTTTGTGTCAGCTGCCATCTTTTTAAACTGCCTACATTAGAATGTTCGTAATTTCGATCTGGTGCAAGAATCAGTGGCTCTCCTATCAAAAAATGACCAGGTGTAAGTGGTATTTGGTCTTCTGGATTTTGAGATATTTGAGATATAGGTCTAGAATTAAGGCAGGCCTCGATTTGAACAAGCAAGGTAGAAAGCTCCTCGTAAGTAAGAGTAGAGTCACCAATGACACGTTTTAAATGATACTTGGTTGATTTAATTCCTGCCTCCCAAAGGCCACCGAAATTTGGTGCGTGGGGTGGTATAAAATGCCAATCAACATTATTAGAACTAAGCCAGCTCCTAATTTCCTCTCCCACTGATGATTGTTCAGCCGAGACTAAGCAGCGTAGTTCCTTGGCAGCACCCACAAAATTCTTGCCGTTGTCACTCCAAATATTATTGCAGTGACCTCTTCTGGCAATAAATCGTTTAAAGGCTGCAATGAATGACTGTGACGTGAGATCGCTTACGACCTCCAAGTGTACCGCTCTCACAACCATACACACAAATAAACATATGTATCCCTTGTAAGACTTATTACCGCGACCCTTAGATACTCTAACATTGATTGTACCTGCGAATTCCACTCCACTATGCAGAAATGCTCTGGCTGGTGTGATTCTGCACGAGGGTAATTGTCCCATGAATTGAGATTTGAAGATGGCTGAGTGTCGAAGACAAATTACACACTTGCGTGCAAATTTTTTAAAAATTAAAAAAAAAAAAAAAAAAAAAAAAAAAAAATGATTTTACAAGGCCTTTCGCCGAAATTATCCAGTATTTCGTGCGCAGGTAGTTCAACATTAGAGTTGGTCCTCCGTGCAGTGTTTTCCTATGGGCTTCATCTACCAGCAAGCCCGCTAGGTGACTATGTTGCGGAATAATTATAGGGAGTCTCATGCTTTCGGAGACTAGTGCATTTTCTATTCTTCCGCCTACTCGCAATATTCCTTGAGAATCGAGTACAGGACATAGAGACTTTAGTTTGCTTTTCTTGGCAATGGTTCCTGTCTTGATGTTTTCTATATCCTCAGCAAAATATTGACGTTGATATTCTCTAATACAGATTTCCAAAGCCTCATCCAACTCCACCTTTGTCAGGTAAGTGAAGCCTTTTCGATATCGTTTCAAAACCCTTCTGCAATATGCCACGACTCGCATCAGCTTTTGAAGTGATGAAAATTTTGTCCACAGCAAATCGCTCTCATTCGTCACTAAGTGGGCCTTTATTGTTCTCAATTCTTCTTCTGTAGTGATTGATTTAGGTTTAATGTAATCAATTGTCTGATTTTTCAGCCACGATGACCCATAAAACCACTGTGAGCAATTTGAAAGGTCCAGAGGGGTCATGCCTCTGGATGCTATATCGGCCGGGTTAAAAGAAGATCTCACATGTGCCCATTGAGAACTTTCTACTAGACACAGGATGTCCGAGATGCGATTTCCTACAAACGTTGTCCAGCGACTGGGGTGACCACAGAGCCAAGCTAAAACTACTGTCGAGTCAGTCCAACAGTGTACGTTTTCCTTTGCAACGCTAAAGAGTTCTGCTACTTCATTTATGAGTTTGGCTAGAAGCACAGCTCCCATTAACTCCAGACGTGGTATTGAGAGTTGTTTTATTGGAGCCACCTTGGTCTTGGCAGTTACCAGGTTGACTCGGATGTCTTCGTTCTTCCTTATCACTCGCGCGTATACCACTGCTGCGTATGCTTTATTAGAGGCATCGCAGAATCCGTGAAGCTCTACTACATCATTGCTTCTGGTTTCTAACCACCGTGAGATGACAACATCAGGTAAGTTTAACAATTCTGTTTTATATTTTATCCACTCATCATGCAGAATGGTAGGTAAACTGTCGTCCCAATCAATCCCCGCAAGCCATAGTTTCTGGATTAGTATTTTTGCGGGTAGTACACATGGGGCTACCCAACCTAAGGGATCGAAAAGACGAGAGATCTCCGATATAACCCTTCTTTTAGTTATAGGGCCTGGTTGTTCATGAAAATTTACTGAATAATTGAAACAGTCTTGTTCCCGGTTCCAGGAAATGCCAAGAATCTTGGTTACTGCAGGTAACTTTAATTCTACTACTTTCTCTTGACTGCTTCCGACTTCCTGAAACCGTTTAGTCAGCTCTTTACTATTAGTTGTCCACCTTTGCAGCTCAAAACCTCCTTTTGCTGTCAATTCATTCATTTCCTGGTAGACTTTCATACCTTCTTTTATGTCTTGACAGCCTGACATGAAATCGTCTACATAATACTCATCTTTTAATTTTTCAGAGACCAGTGGATAAGATGCTCCCTCGTCGTCCGCCAACTGCTGCAGACACTTAACAGCAAGGTAAGGTGCGCATGCAGTGCCAAACGTAACTCGAGTTAGCTTATAATCTTTTATTTCAGCTTCCGGATCGCTTCGCCACAGTAGTCGCTGAAACGCAGTGTGTTCCGGAGTGACGATCACTTGCCGATACATTTTAACAATGTCAGCACACAGTACAATTGGATGCATACGCCATTTCATCACGATGTGACGCAAGTCTGGTTGAATAGTAGGACCGACCATCAGTGTATCATTCAGATATACACCGTTGGATCCCTTTGAAGATGCGTCGAATACAACTCGAACTTTGGTGGTGGTCTTGTCCTCTCGAACCACGGCGTGATGAGGTAAATACACAGCCGTTGTTCCCTGAGTGTCCGTTTCGGGATTGACCTCTTCCATATGACCAAGGTCGAGATACTCTTGGATGACTTCTGTGTACTTCCTTTTGAGATCTGCATCTCTCTTAAAACGCCTTTCCAAATGGTGGAATCTTTTAAGAGCAATGTCTCTGGTGCGGCCGTATTTGCATTGTGGATCAGAGTCTCTGAATGGTAAGCTGACAACATACCGACCATTGTGGTCTCGCTGAGTGGTTTGATGAAAGAGGTCTTCGCATAACTGCTCTTCCTGGGTGAGTATTTTCTTTCTGCCACAGGGTGCATCCGATTCGATTTCCCAAAATCTTTTAAGCATTTCATTGTCGCTGATCTGTGAATGCATGCTAACTACACTCAGGTGACAATGAGCTGAATCTGAATTCGAACGAGTGCTTGTTGGTCCAGACAAAATCCAGCCTAGACGAGTGTTTTGTGCTATCATAGGTCCAGGTGAGTGCTTGATTAGGCCTTCCTTGAGTACCTGACTATAAACCTCTGCTCCAAGCAAAATGTCTATTTTGTTTGGAGTGTGATACTCGGGGTCTGCCAGAGATAAAGTTTCGAGTTGGCGCCAGGTTGGAACTGGTACCTTATCTCCTGGTATTAGTGATGTGATGGTGCTTAATACATATGCTTGGACTTGAATATGCATATTAGGATCGTGACGTGAATGTATGGTTACGCAAACGATGAACCTGGAGACCAAATCTCCACCGTCACCTCCTATGCCTGAAATGACACCCCTAGTAGGTATCTTTTTGAGTCCAAGCGCCTGAACTGCTGATTCGGTTATGAATGACGTCTGCGATCCCTGATCCAATAACGCCCTCAGCAAATGCTTGTAACCGTGACTTGTCTGTACTTCGACAAGAGCGGTGGCTAATAAAACCTGATTTGGAACAGCTTTCTTACTAAAGTGAGTTGTTATATTGGTAGCATCTGATTCCTGCACCGTACCGGGCAGAGTGTTCAAAGTTGACAATGCTGACTTGACTACAGACGTCGCCTCTGAAGGTTCGCTATGCGACGCCGATCCCGAGGAATCCTTAGGATGTAATAAAGAATGATGTTTGCGATGGCAAATTTGACAAGTAGTGGTGATACGACAAAACTTTATGGAATGATTAGGCCTCAAACAATTAAAGCGCAGGCCATGAGTTCGAACGAAATCACTACGCGTTTTATAATTTTCTTTACAAAATTGTTTACAATGACCAAGTCTGTGAGATTGTTTACAGAACGGACATGTTTCTTGGCTCGAGGCATCACTTTTAGAAGGGACTGCGTGAAGAACTCTTGGTTTCTTTATCTTATTGTTACTTGGTACATCTAAATACTCTAATGAACGAAACCGGGATTCTAAAAATGTTTTGAATTTATCAAAGGTAGCTAATTGTTCACAAGTGCTGACTGCGGAATCCCACAATTTACGTGATTCACTACCTAATTTATCACTGATGATGTATATTATGATAACGTCCCACGAGTCAACCTTAACACCAATGGTTGATAACCCATTTATACAATCCATAGTTGTATCCAAGAGTTCCTTAATCGCAGCTGCTGACTCTAAAATATTTGGTTGATTTATTAATTTCTTTAACATAGAATTACACAAATACCTCTTATTATCATAGCGCTTGATTAGTAATTGCCAGCATTCCTGATAATTGGCAGCTATGACTGGGGTGTGGCGTAGCAATTGTTCCGCCTCACCTGACAAGTATCCCTTTAAATAATGCAACTTTTGAACGTCATCAATTGTATCGTTTTTGTGAATCAACGAGATAAATAAATCCCTGAATGATGTCCACTCTGTATATTTACCCGAGAACATTGGAATAATAATTTTAGGTAACTTAACATTATTGTTTACCTTTGTGCTTTGTTGTGATTGTTTATCTGAACCTATTGTTGACTTCGCGATTTTCGAAATGTGTTCCCTCAATTCTGACTTATACAGCATATAGTTTTCTTCAGTAACATCGTACATGTCTGTTTGGAAATAACTATGATCGCTATTAGTTGCAACCTTTACAATATTTCTATGTGTTTCTACAAATGATTTCCATTGTTGTTCCAGAGTTTCCAATCTAGTCTCCAGAAACGAACTTGTAAGGCGTTCTTTTGGAGATTTTTTATAATTGATTCTACCTTTCTCAATGGAGGTCTTAGCATCAACTTGCAATTTTATGAATGCATCCATATTGAGTTCAGACAATGTTTACACCAAATACAAGATTAATCAACTTTTATAGTGAGGGAATTTAACAAACAAGAATTTAAACACAACTATTACAAGTTCCAAATTTACCTATGAAATCCAAAGTGATACTGCTTGCAAATTTTACAAGTGTTTTGATTAAGCCTGACTTACAAAATTATTCCAAGTCCCAGTCATAAAACAGAATTTTTTACAAGTGTTTGACAATTAACTGACACTCAGAAAAAATCGGGCATGGATTCCCCGTGTGCACAAAATTTACAGAATTATTCTAAGTCCTAGTCATAAACCAGATTTTTTTACAAGTGTTCGACAATCAACTGACACCTACAAAAAATCGGGCATGGATTCCCCGTCTGCACAAAATTTACAAAATTATTCTAAGTCCTGAACAAGAACTATTAATTTACCAATGTGTTTGAACACACAACCGAAAATTTTCTAAGTCCCAATAATGTACAATTCAATTTATAAGTGATTTAATATGAATATCAAATTTATATTGAGTTTATATCAAAAGGTTGTGATTTGATTAATTAATTGTTGATTATAGTGTAATAAAGTCTCAAATTGTTATTGATTTTCAGCACTTCACTTCACAGATTGAATAGAATCAAAGTTTACTCACAGTTTGATCTTGATTGCATACTTCACTTAGTTCACAAGTTTCTCCAAAGATGGCTCGTATCTCCACCGCCGCTACTGTTGTTTGCTCCAGTGACACTTCGTTGATTACGCTTCCAAAGCGTACGCGCTGACAGCTGATGTGACCCCCACACCGGTGGCGTCCTCTGCTGTTGACTTGACGAAGTAAGTCGCTGTTGCCTCTTCGTGGCACCAAAGCGGCTGCAGCACTTCAGGGCAAACCACCCTGGTTTCTGTGCTGAATTGTGGACTAAAAACACGCGCGCGCCGACACTTACGCGCACTGTATCCGGCTTAGAAGGACCATGAACAAAATGGAACCTCGGGAGCCGTAAATTAAACAACTGACTGAAACTGTAACCACTGAATATATTTCTAATCTTAGACAACGCGGTACAGTGTATAAGAAAGTGTTCAAAAAAAATAAAGATTTTGTTCCATATAACATGCTTAAGGTAACGAAACCATATCGCGATTTGTAACATCGTTACAGCGCCATCTATCGGCTACAAACAACACAAACATTCGATTAGACTTAAACAAATATAATCCATAAGTTTTCGCGTAACGCAAGTAAAAGTGAGGATATAACTTTTGTAAAATGGCCAAAAAAGTTTCTAACAACCAACGAGGATTTTTAAACGGTTTCATTTTTTGAAGAGATTGGCTACAACTTGGTATATTATTGTTGTCGTAGATCATTTGCAAATATTGAAAAGTTGACAAAAAAATAGGCGGAAAGGGATCATCACATCTGGCGGCAAGATATATTTTGTAGTTATTTGGGGTCTCCGTTCATAGTTGCCGGTCCTTGGATTTTGTATAGTAAAAAACGCATGGCGCCTAGTCTAGTTTCACAATTTGGCGTAACGAGAAAAAAAATCAGAATCATATCAATCAATTATTTTGTGAATTTCGATTGAAAGTTTTCATATTTTCGTGCGGAAATCCCCACAATACCCCCCGCCGGCGCCGGCCAGCGGGGTGGTTATACAGGGTGTGTATAAAAGAACTCCGGGGTTTTGAGGCAAAATATTTTAATGAAATAAAAAACCGAACCGAACCGTATAGTCCTCCTCGCCGAATCCGACGACAGCGACTCCGTCAATTTCATGGATTGTGTTTGGCTCGAATGTGGCTTGCAAATCCAAACTTAGTTTTAAAGACTCGGTACGGCACGGCACGCCGCGCCGTCTGGGGTCTTCAGTCGCCGGCGACTCATTTTTCTCGCACCCTGGCTTACCAACTACGGCCTACTTCAAAGTTATACATTTTTAAGAAGAAAACGTAAAAAAAAAGCGGCCAAGTGCGAGTCGGACTCGCCCATTAAGGGTTCCGTAGCAGCAAGTAAAATTTTTATATTTGAGTTGTTTAAATGAAAGGTAAATTGCAGTTTGGGGTGTGTGTTGGGTAACCTCCTCGAGTGTCGTTCCGATTCCGATCCCGCTGCAGTCCGGGGGCAACGGAATCGGGGCAGCCGGTACACCCTGGGCGGCGGTCAATGGCTTCCCCTTCATGGAGTTGGCATTGATCGTCGGCTAATACCCAACGTGGCGGGAACACATCGCTCTCCGTACTCCTCTGGTTTCAGAGGAGACAGGATGAGCGATGGTGTTAGTGGCTGAGGCCACCATAGGGTCCTTGGGGATCCAGGGGCGGGTTGGCCCACTGCTAACGCAGGGGCCGACGGGCACTTGTGCCGCCGCCGGTGAGAGAGGACTAGCCATCCTCTCGCATTCCGTAATCGGCAGGTGATCAGCAACGACCTGACTGGTGGCTCCAGAAGATTACGCTGTGAACTTGCTGACCGGAGGGCTTGCCTTTATTGGCCGGCCCACGACAAGGATAAGTCTATAACACCCGACAGCAAAGTTGTAAAAACCTATGGATACCAGCCGACCTCCATAGTATATAGGCTTATCCAGGTACAGGGGGCTTGGACCACCTTTCCCCCATACTCGTGGGATATGATATGGATATAAACCCTAACATATATGGAAACCGGACCGATCAAAAACACAACGACATAGGAACGAAAAAGGACAAACAAAATGACGGAGTCTGCGCGGAGGTCACGCAGCAGGCAAGCGTGGAGGTGGCGCCAAACACCTCGGCGGTGTCGGAGAAATTCGACACCGCCAACGAGAGAAGTAGGGCGAGCAGCCCGGCGGGTCTGGGCGTGAAACGGACCCGTAAGCGCAGGAGGCGCGCAAAGGCTCGGGCGGGGGAGGACGTTTCGGACGAGGATTTTACCCTCACCGGGACGACCTCCTCCTCCAGCAGCGACGAGGCGAAGCCGGCGTCCAAGGTGGCTGCTGGCCGCCGATGGGCGCGTGGTGGCGTGAGGGCTGGGCAATCCACCCGAGTACCCTCGGCTCTTGGAAGGGCCGTGAGAAACTCACCGCCGAGGCCTTCCACCTCAGCGGTGTCGGTGTCAGAGCCATGTGGGAGGACGCGGTCACTCATGGAGAGACTCCAGAAGTTCACCCGCCCGGCTGCGGGTGCGGGTGCGACCCTGCCGGTCCCGGCTCCTCAGCCCCCTCCCGCTCAGGGTAAGGGGAAGGGCAAAGGCAAGGGGAAGGGCAAGGGGAAGGGCAAGGGGAAGACGTCCCCAGCCCACCCCATTGGAAGTGGGCTGGAAGGTGGCTGGAGCCAACAAGAAGAGGCGGAAGGCCGCCAAGAAGGCCGCCAAAAAGGCCAGGAGGGCCGCGGCCGCCGCGAAAGCAGTGCCGAGGAAGCTCCGTGCCCCCCGCACTACGGCCGTCGTCGTCACCCTGACGGCGGAGGCAGCGGGGAGAGGCATGGGGTATGCCGAGGTGTTGGCCAAGGTGAAGGCCAACGTTGACCTCAAGGCCCTCGAGATCCCGGGCGTCCGGTGCAAGAGCACACGGACAGGAGCCCGACTTCTCGAGGTCCCTGGCGCCGCCAGTGGCCCCAAGGCCGACGCCCTAGCGGCTCGGCAGAGGGAGTCGCTGGACGCAGCCGACGTCCGGGTGTCCGTTCATTAAATGCGCAGAAGTGCGCATTACCGGCCTGGACGACTCCGTCACGGCAGAAGAGCTCAGGCTCGCCGTGGCGGAGGCCGGGGACTGCTCCCCGGACACAATTAAGGCCGGAGCTATACGCTTCGGCCGCGGTGGACAGGGGGCAGCAGTTGTCGGCTGCCCTATCGCGGCGGCCCGAAAGGTCGCAGATGGGCGGAGCCTCCTGGTGGGAGGCTTCCTGAGGGCGCAGGCACGGCTCCTGCAGGCCCGACCGGCCAGGTGTTTCAGGTGCCTATCGGTGGGCCATGTGGGGGTGCACTGCACGGCGGAGGTAACGGCGGGTGACCGTTGCTTCCGCTGTGGCCAGCCCGGTCATAAGGCCGGCACGTGTACCGCCCCGTTGCACTGTTTCAGATGTGCAGCGGGGGGCAAGCCGGCTGACCATAGGGTTGGCAGCAAGGCCTGCGCCGGAGGGGAGCCGAAGCCGAGGCCGGCCTTCCGCCCCTAGTTCGCAGCGGGATGCGGAGATGGGGGTCCCATAATGGATCCTCAACTCCGCATCCTGCAGGTGAACGTGGGCCACGGTCCCTATGCTCAGGGTCTTCTTCTCCAGAGCATGGCACAGTGGGCCATAAATATCGCCGCTGTCGCCGACCCATACACCCACCGGTTCCTCGGGCCTGCCTGGGAAACCGCGCTGGATGGGTTGGCGGCACTGGTGCACAACCCTGCCGCCGGCAGCCCCCCTCTTGCCGTCGTTGCAAGGGGACCCGGCTGCGTGGCGGCGGCGGTTGGCGATATAGCGGTCGTGGCCGCTTATATCACGCCGAACCGAGACCAAGCTGCATATGAGCAATGGCTCCGTCAGCTGGCCGTCGTCGTCAATGCCTGCCAGCCCCGTCCGGTCATTGTGCTCGGGAACTTCAACGTCTGGTCGTATGCCTGGGGTTCCCGACACGAAAGGGGCGCGACGGTGCATAGAGGCAGGGCACTGGTGGACTGGGCCGCACGACTCGGCCTAGTCCTCCTAAATCGGAGAGCCGTGGACATGTTCGTGACCTCGAGGGGTAGCTCCATCCTGGACCTATCGTTCGCGAGCCCCTCGTTGGCGCGACGTGTTCAGGGCTGGCGCGTCGTTTTGGGGGAGGACACAAGTTCGGATCACCGATACATTCGGTTTGACGTGTCCCCACCTGCGAGCGACGCGTCGGCTGTACCGGCTCCACCCGAGCCACGTTGGGCGCTTAAGTGACTTGATCGGGAGCTGGAAGCCGCCATCGTACAGGCCTGGGCCCCTGCGCCGGACAGGCCTGTCAGCATAGATGATGAGGCGGAGTGGTTCCGGGAGGCCATGACCCGTGTCTGTGATGCGGCGATGCCTAGGGCTCCGCCCTATAATCCGAGGGGTCAGGTCTACTGGTGGTCGTTGGAGATCGCGCAGCTCAGACGGGCCTGCGTGATCACGCACCGCCGGTGGGCTCGATTCCGTAGGAGGCGTCACCGCCCCGCAGATGCGGAGGCCCGAGAGGCGGAGTTGTACGAGGGATACAGGGAGGCCAGAGGAGCCCTCCGAGCGGAGATAAGGCGGGCCAAACAGGCCTCCTTCCGCGAGCTGCTGGAGACGCTGGAGCGGGACCCTTGGGGGTGGCCATACCGGATGGTGAGGGGCAAGCTGCGCCCCAAGGCCCCGCCGTTAACCCGGTGTCTCCAGCCGGATCTGCTCGGAGGAGTTGTTGGCTCCCTGTTCCCAGCGCGAGCGGTGGAACATGTTCCACCGCAGATGACTCCGCCTCGGTTGCCCATGGCGCCTGACGTGGAAGACGACGACGTGCCCGAGGTCACTTGGGTAGAACTAGAGCTGGCGGTGAGAAGGCTAAGAGCCAAACACACCGCCCCGGGACCCGACGGCATTCCAGGCCGAGCGTGGGTCCTAGCTCTAGTCGACGACGCTCTCGAGCCCCGACTGAGAGGGCTTCTCAGCGCATGTTTGGAGCGGGGCCAGTTTCCGAAATTGTGGAAGACGGGGAAACTGGTCCTCGTCCGAAAGGAGGGGCGCCCGGCGGACTCTCCGTCCGCCTACCGGCCCATAGTGTTGCTCGACGAGGTGTGCAAGCTCTTTGAAAGAGTAATTGCGAAGCGCCTCGTCGAGCACCTCTCAAGAGTGGGGCCGGACCTGGCGGATGGCCAATATGGCTTCCGCCAGAGGCGCTCCACCGTGGATGCCATCATGCGCGTGAGGGCTCTGGCGGAGGATGCAGTAGCCCGGGGTGAGGTGATGTTGGCGGTGTCCCTGGACATCGCCAACGCGTTCAACACCTTGCCCTGGAGTTGCATTAGGGAGGCGCTCGTGTATCACGAAGTGCCTCTCAACCTCAACCTCCGCCGCATAGTCGGGGCGTATTTGACGGAGAGAGCCGTCATCTACCCAACCGTGACCGGTCTCGGTCGGCGTGAAATGTCGTGCGGTGTTCCACAGGGATCGGTCCTGGGGCCGCTCCTGTGGAACATCGGATACGACTGGGTGCTTCGCGGTGAGCTCGTAGGCGGTGCCGCCGTCACGTGCTACGCGGACGACACGCTCGTGACGGCTAGCGGGGCGACGTATCGCGAAGCGACCCTAAAGGCCACGACCGCGGTTGCCCAAGTCGTTGAGCGGATCCGGCGGCTGGGTCTCGAGGTGGCTCTGCATAAAACCGAGGCCCTTTTCTTTCATGGGCCTCGGAGCAAGCCACCCGAGGGATCCAGTCTCATCGTGGGAGGAAATCGCATCGGCATCAAGCCCCAAATGAAATATTTGGGGCTCGTGCTCGACGGCCGATGGGACTTCGGAGAGCACATCCGAAATCTGGCCCCTAAATTGAAGGGCACACCTCTTGCTCTGGCTCGGCTGTTGCCCAACATGAGGGAGCCCGATGACTCCTGCAGGAGACTCTACGCGGGGATCGTGAGGTCCATGGCCCTGTATGGGTGCCCAATATGGGCGGAGGCCCTGAGGACCAGAACTGTGCGGATGCTGCGCGCTCCGCAGCGAGTTATGGCCATCAGGGTCATCCGCGGGTACCGCACGATCTCCTTCGAGGCGGCGAGTCTCCTTGCCGGAACTCCGCCATGGGACCTGGAAGCGAGAGTCCTTTCGCAACTGTACCAGTGGCCAAGACAAGACAAGACAAGACAAGACAAAATTAATGTTTTATAGGGTTGTTTTGAAGTTATAAAAACTTAAGGTGACTTATGCACTGTAAAATTTAATTAAATAATAGTATTTGAGACTAACTACGGCGAGCAGAGATAATTAAAAAGTCGATTACAATATATAGCTGTAGGAGGCGCGGGAGCAGGGATGGAACCCCGAGCCTCGAGAAATCGAGGCCGTGCAGTCCCAGCTCCGCCAGGCCATCGTGGTGGAGTGGAAGGAACGACTTGGGCGACCAAGCGCAGGGCACGCCGCAATAGCGGCGGTAAGGCCCATCATGGAGGATTGGCTAGAGAGGCGACACGGAAGCCTCTCGTACCGACTGACGCAGGTGATCTCCGGGAAGGGGTGCTTCGGGGACCACCTGCATCGGATCAGGAAGGAACGCCTGAGTGTCATCACTGCGACGCGAGCGAGGACTCAGGGCTGCACACGCTGGCGGACTGCCCGGCGTGGGAGGCGCCGAGGCGTGACCTCGTGGCAGCCATCCGGGTGGGAGTCCTCTCGCTCGGCAGCATGATTGCGGCAATGGTGCGGAGCGCGAGCGCGTGGGCCGACGCCACCTCCTTCTGCGAGCATGTAATGCTCGCGAAGGAGATGGCGGGGCGCGCCCGGGAGAGATTTAGAACTCTCCCGGACCGCCGAGCCCGCAACTTGCTCGCCGCGCGTCGCAGGCGACTCAGGTGCCGGAGGTCGCTTAACGACCTCCGTCCTCCATGAGTGCAGGCCTGGGGGTGGCGGGTGAGGCCACCTGTCACCCCAGCAGAAGCAGGCCGGGACGGTGGGGCGACTAGCGCCCCTCCCCCAAACCGGGGCAAGACGGGAACACCGTGGTTACCAAACCCGAGGTGGCCATCTCGAAACCGGAGATGGCCCAGGGTCAGTCGAGGTGCGAGGGATATGCTCTATGGGCAACCTTACACCCCGGCGTCTGTAGACCCGAGACGGCGTGCGGTTTTAGTCGGTTCAAGCCCGACATAACCGCCCCCGCTGGCACGCGGCGGGGGTATCCGAAGTTATTCCGCACGATAAAAAAAAAAAGGTAAATTGCAGTTTACGATTTAAACTTTACGTATTAAAAAAAAACTACTCACTAGATCTGGTTAAACCAATTGTAAGCGACGCACTAGAAGTATTTTTTTATAGTCTATTTTATTAACATTAAACCCTATTACTGACCGTATTATTTAATTTAGAAACTAAGAACTTTATCACATGTACCAACCTACATTTGTGTAATTTGTGCCTGCACCTGTACTGTATGTTTTAACTTAATAAACGCGAGAGGGCGGTCGGGGGGCCAGCAGCATCTGTGACACCGATCAGTAAATACGTTGCCTACTACCCGCGACCGCTCCCAGTTTAAAAATTCTAGAACGATTCTTTTATTTTAATTCTATCGCCTACACCAATTATCGGTGAAAGTTTGTTACCTTTTTTCTTAATAGGTTACTCACCGGCTAGACCAGTTGAGCAAAAGAATGAGTTCTTAATCCCAGGACGCCTTTCCACAGAGGTTCTAAGGTGGTGCACAGGTCAGCTGATCTCCAAGAAACTTAAGACTCAGCTGTCCATACATATATTTATAAACAGAGAAAGAGAAAAGATACAGACAGATATACAGTAGAGAGTTACACAGAAAATAGGAATACAGATATATAAGTTATGTTCAGAGCAGAAGTTTCAGGTTACAGTACACAGACAGATATATAGAATATGTTACACAGCAGGATACAACATAACACAGGTACAGGTACACTCCTATGTAGATATGTAATCATTTCAATGCACAGAGGTGATTCTCACCAGGTGCCAGTCAGGAGTGGCACAGCTCAGTAATATTATACACGCCTAGCGCCGGTCAGCAGTAATGCTAAATATAAAAAAAAATGCAATGAAATCACAATTACAGTAAAAGATAGCTTGACCTTATTGATCCCGAGTATCCGCGGGGCTCCCAGTGGTTGTGCACCGGTAGTACAGATCCCGGAGCTTCACTTGCGATCTGCTTCCCAATGTCAATGTATCCAGGCCTCAACGATTGACAATCTCAGAGTCACTGCCGTCTGAAGTGTTTGTAAGGGTTTGTTCCAAGGCCTAACGTCCCTGCGACCAAGATATACAACTTCCATCAATAACAAATCCCCATTATGCGAATACACTGACAGCAATGGAATAAAATAACTTACCAGATTCAACTCTGGGCACCACACACTATAACCTCCAGATCGGGTAATATAGTTTTCTCACTTATAACAATTAACACAATAAAGACTTGTATGGACACGACTAGTGACCTCTCAAACAAAAAATGAATCATAGGGTCACTGCGAACATCCTTATATATCAAATTAATTCTGGATTTTGCTAGAATTGTTCACATGATGATAATTAACACGAAACTTCTTTGAGAATGAATTGACAAAAAAAAATAAAGAGCCGAACGCATAACTCGGGAACGGGAATTGCCGAAACAAGATTAAAGTCAGCCACATCGATGCATTCACAGTAGTTGCGACTATGCGACTGTGTCCACAGATGGCACTAACCACAATTACACCTCTAACAGTATTCCACTGTTACAAGTTTACATGGTAATGTACATCATATATTTTTTTTAGTTTTATCACTCACTTATTTTAGAATTTACAGGGTGGGGGGGGGGACACATTTTACCACTTTGGAAGTGTCTCTCGCGCAAACTATTCAGTTTAGAAAAAATGATATTAGAAACCTCAATATCATTTTTGAAGACCTATCCATTGATACCCCACACGTATAGGTTTAACGAAAAAAATTTTTTTGACTTTCAGTTCTAAGTATGGGGAACCCCCAAAATATATTGTTTTTTTTTCTATTTTTGTGAAAATCTTAATGCGGTTCACAGAATACATCTACTTACCAAGTTTCAACAGCATAGTTCTTATAGTTTCGGAGAAAAGTGACTGTGACATACGGACGGACAGACAGACAGACAGACATGAAGAATCTATAAGGGTTCCGTTTTTTGCCATTTGGCAGCGGAACCCTAAAAAATGGTACTTATTTGAAACCTCAATATCATTTTTGAAGACCTAACCATAGATACCTCACACGTATGGGTATGATGAAAAAAATTTTTTTGAGTTTCAGTTCTAAGTATGGGGACCCCCAAAATTTATTGATTTTTTTCTATTTTTGTGTGAAAATCTTAATGCGCTTCACAGAATACATCTACTTAACAAATTCCAACAGCATAATTCTTATAATTTCGGAAAAAAGTGGCTGTGACATACGGACGGACAGACAGACATGACGAATCTATAAGGTTCCGTTTTTTACCATTTGGCAACGGAACCCTAAAAATGTTAAGGAATAACACTTAAATTATTAAATTTTATAATCGTAAATCAATTCCAAAATCGATGAACTTATAAGACTAACAAAGAGAAAAAACACACTTTACGCTTTTTTTAAAGTGGGTAGGTTATTGAAGTGATATTATCAATTTTAGGTTAGATTAGTACGTGGCATCACACAGACACTGTCGATGTCGGTTTAAATTGAGTTCCTTAATTGTCAAGTTCATTTACCACATCCATTAAAATAGCAGCGTTAAATGGTAATGGCTTAATAGAATGTGGATTACTGAGGTAGAGTGGGTCTGTCATTAGCAGACAATAAGTAAACAAACAACGAGTACATTGATAAACGGCTTTGGGCTTGAGGTAAGACGCGCGCCAGGGATAACTGCAGCAAAAGCGCCAGTCTGGATACGAACCTCGTGATTGAAACACGCCTCTACGCCCTCATACAAACATCGGCAACAGTGTTCACGACTTCTTTGCTTATCTCTTATCATTATCAAAAATGATACATAAAATTACCTCACTAGTGCAAAGATAACAAACACTTGAGCAGTGACAAAATACTCCTTTAGTACAATTTAATTCGTTTAAAACTTCATAAACAATTTTGTTTAGAACTTTAATTCGTGAAATGTTTTGAGTGACTATAAAAATGAAGGCGATTTGGTTTTTAGTGTTTTTGGTGGGCGCGAATGCCCAAACTACTCCATGTTTAAGGGTACAGAGCCTGAATGTAACCGACGGCGTAGCATTCGCAAATGGTTCGGTTATACACGAAGGTGTTGAATACAAGAGTGGGACTTGGTACGAGGTGGAGGAAGATGGGGTGTTGATACTACTAGGATGCCCCTGTATCGGGCGAATATGTGTCCATAGATGTTGCGGCCTTGGAAGTATGTTCTTCAACACTTCGTGTACCCCATCGAATTCAAGTGTAATAAATCCGTTTAGTCCACCTGTATACCAAGGGAAGGAAATGACAAACATAGTTGCACACGAGCAGTTCTTCTATTTATACGTGAGACCCTGCAATGACAGCTATTTAGTCGTCTCAGGTGTTAACAATGAAGAGGTGTTCATTCAAGAGGTAAGTTCTGCCTACAGGGCAAATTTCTTGTGTGTGCAACACTTTTTGCACTAACTTTTCTAAGGTAAATTATTTTCGTAGTCGTTGTTAAGACGGTGTGATAGTGTAATATCTCCTTTTAAGCTAGCCCTTTAGCCTATAGCTAGACTTTTATCTCAAGATTCTTTAAATTTATAGAATTTGGATTGCGCCATGTGTAAGACGACACGACTATTTTACTCCCGAATTTCTCTTTTGTATACTTTTTCAATCCACACTTCGTTTTAATTCTGGAACATCTCTCTCTCTGTCTATTTACAAGCCGAACTCGTCATTCAAATTTAATCGTAATTACTTAGGTAACATTTTGTGCACTTTCTAAACGGGAGTCTTAAAACGGGAAATTTCGTATAATCCTCCTCTAATCTTGTTACGTAGAAAATTCTCAAAATAACCCTTAACAGATTATCAATCAAACATATTATGAGTAATTCACAATTGTCTTTAATAAAATGAATCTGAATGGATAGTTCTGATTCACCTAATATCACTGTATGACGAATTAGCTTAGGTTATCATTTGATTAATGTTTCAGCTAACCGGAAAATATGAATGGTTAATCCATTCAGTCAAGAATGAAATTCTTTTTAATGATGATTCATTGTTGTTATTGCAAATAGGAAGAATATGTTTATTCTAAATAATATAGCGAACACCTTAGATGCTACAATGGTTTTGAAGCAGCGGTGGTACAACAACTTTTGTTCTAAATTCCTATAGCTTGCCCCGATAAACCATATTTTTTATTTAACTTTTGCTATCTAAGGTCACCTAGGTTCTATGATTAGCCTCTTTTACCCATGGGTAGCCTAGGTATTCCATGGTCTAGTAAAAATCACGATATAGAATGCATGTTAGTTAGAAAAATAAAGCTAATGACTACAACTTTTCTTTTTAACCGAGTTCCAAAAAAGGAGGAAGTTATCAATTCGTCAGAATCTTTTTTTTAATGTACTCGTTTTTATGTTCTCCGATTACTTTTGACAAATTCTTATTTTTAAGGGTACACATTCCTGGTGGTATCCTTCAAATTTAGTAAAGATCTAATGATAAGTTTCCGTGACACAACAGAACTATTCAATAAATGCCAGCAAATCAACCGTTCTTGCTGCTATCGCATATCTAGGCATTGTTTATGCTATTACATAACATAACATTACGCCTGTATCTTTTAAATGGGTTCCCAGTTCAGTATACATGTTCTGTATAAATGTTCGACGTTTATGAACCGATTCTAAAAATCATTTTTGCGTCAGGGTTTGCTTTAGCTTCCAGGTGGTCCTATATGAATTTTATTAGTATCGTACAAATAAGTTACGTTTACTAAAAAGCGAGAAATAAGTAAAATTGCAATAAAAAATAAAATCTACTTCAAAAACCAAGAACGCAATTAAACAGGCACTAGAAAAAGGAAAATGACTTAATTTCATATTTAATTTAAAGGCCAAAAATACGTGTATCGTAGTAGTAGTAGACTTTCCTATTGACAAGCCAAATAGGTATTAAGAAGGTATTTAGGGCAGGCTTGTCTCCCCGTGCAAGTGATGATGTCGTAAGCATGGGTGGAACTCCACGTTTACGGCCTTACAACTCACTACCTATTCAGTTATTCTTTTTAGTGCCTTTTTAAGTGCGTTTTTAGCTTTTTAAGTCGGTTAATTTTTTTACACATTATAAAGCGCCATTTAGACCAAACTAAACAGACTATATGTTCTAAGTAGATTGCGGATAAACATACTTAGACACTTTTTTCTTTTTAGACAAATATTTGCACTGAACGGAAATCGAATCCGCGAGGGCATAGCAGGCGAACGCTCTCCCGCTACGCCACAGCGGTCGTCATTAATGATTTTTCATCATCATTTTAAAAGCCTTTTCCCAACTCAGTTGGGGTCAGCTTTCAGCCTTACTACGAAGCGGCCGAACTTAGATATTTTCCGTAAAGCTATCATGTGTCCTCCACAACCCACATGGCGATATCTAGATATTAATACGTGAAGGGACAACGTTTTCCTTCTTTTTTACGAAAATTGCGCGGACGGAGGAGTTTGTGATTTGGCATAGTTACAGCTTATATGGAGGAGAGCTGCAGAATACTAATATTTTTTTAAATTATGCATAAAAAATACATTACATAAATAGAAAAAATATTACACACACTGAGACCGATTCTTAGCAATCTATAGATTCTCCGTGCGGGTGCCGGGTCCATCGCGTTGCTGAGTTGGGAACTCGGAACAGTGCTTGGGACTTGCGACCCAAGTGTAGGTTTAGAAGTGGCCCCTTTTATTGATGTACATCAACACTCGCCTTCACTACCCAAGTTCCCCTCCCTGCCTAACCAAATTTGATGCGAACCTACTAGTGCCGCTTTAGACATTCGTCCTAGTAATGGGCTTATTGTAGCTCTCGATAGGCCTAGATCTTTAAGTAGGTTATAGAAAGATTTTGCTGGTATGCCTCTCGCTCCCATTTCCACTGCATACAAATTAACCACGTAACCGTTTTTGGTTAATTCGTTTGTGAGATCATAGTATTTATTTTTCTTTATTGTGTGGTCCTTCGGTATATTTGTTCCCCACGGTACAGTAAGTGCCACAAGGACCACATATTTTATCGCTCTCGAGTAAAGAAATATGTCAGGTCTAGATGACTAAACCCCAACATCCTCCGGAATTGTATAGTGCTTTTCATACGAGTCGATTAGGAGAGTCCAATCCGGGGCAGTATCTAAGATTGAATAAGGTTTGTTCCTGGATTTTATGGATGAACCTTCAGACATAAAGTTGATATGACGTCTGTTAGTAGTCAATCCTTTTTGGGCTCTACTGCCAGGCTCATTGCTTCACGTATGATGATAAGCACCTTATCGTGGCGGCGTGAGTATTGGCCTCTATCGAGAAGCACCCTACATCCTACTAATATGTGCCTAGCCGTCCCTATTGCCACGCCACAAGTATAACATTGTTTTTCTGTGGCCTTCCCCCACCTTACTAGGTTACTCTGGTCTGGGAGGTCTGGTTAGCAGCAGTAAAATGTAAAATCTCGAGACTCCACAGAATTACACACGTATAACAATTCAACTATCTTTTATACGATGAATACGATTAATGATTAGAGACGCATAAACATTTGAATATCAGGCGTGCGTATTTTTGTGCTAGCTGTTGCCCGCGACTTCGTACGCGCTAAGTTCGGAATAGATCAAGGTATGTTTATTTTTGCAGTCTCGATAATAACATGTAAGTATTAAGTAATTTTATTAACGGGCCGGATGAGGTGATGTAGTACACTCATATTACATTAAAAATTCGTTCGAAATAAATAGAGAAATATGTAACATCGAAATCAATTCTGCCCAATTCCTTAATATAATAGCGTGATGATATTTATTGTGAAATGTTTATGCGTCTCTAATTAACTATCTTTTATACGTGGGTAACTCTGTGGAGTATCGACATTTTACATTTTACTGCTCATTACTTTTAAGGTATAGCGTGATGAGTTATAGTCCGGATTTTGACCATGTCTGAGTTCTGCTCAGCTACAAAATATCGTAAAGATCTACCTTGTAATAATCAAGTTGTTATCAATAATAGTGTAGACCGATTTTGCTCTACTACTCCTATCATACCTATAGTAGCGTGATGAAATATAGCGCAGTTTATGCCCATGCCCTAGAAGAAAGTTGATCAAAATTTCAGCCAAATCTGTTCAGCGGTTTTCAAGTGATGCTCGGACATCGATAATTAAAAGCAGACAAACCCATAAACTTAAAATTTCTAAAAATCATATTTTCGGCATCGGTATCTCTCCTAGAACACACATCAATAATTTTTTAGAACAACATTCAATGTACAGTTTTCATCGTTACGATTTTATTATATGCATAGAAATACCTACAGACTTGTTACTCTAAGTGCTATCAGAGCCACCAATTTTATCTATCTATACTATATAGCTATTTCCGGGAGCGAATTCCAACGTTTTTTTTCTCATGCGGAAATTCCCCTGTATTCCCCTCCGTCGAACTGCGGGGTTAAGAGAAAAGCATGCACCAGAACCTAGTCCGTTGTTTAGTAGGTGCACCGACTTGCAGATGAGGTTAGTTTGGGCCGCAAGGGTGTTGATGGGCTACGCTATACCTACAGCTATGTGAAAAGTATAAAATGCTACAATGCTGTTTTTGGGTTACTCCATTTCCACCTTCAACCACGATCCAAGCTTCATATTAGCAAAATGTTCTTACCTATTATGCCATACTTTTAAGTTTATTACAAAAAATAAAATAAATTAGAAGAATAATTGTAGAAATTCCGGCAAGCAGTAATCAAAGCTTGATTACACCGAAGCGACAGTGAGGTCACAATGTGTGTAACATTGACTTACAGGAGATAAGAGTCGACGTATATTTACAAGCTAAAGATTAGCCAAACAAATAATTTAGTGTACAAAGAGTTCATACAGTTAAAAATTATACCTCTCGGTTGTTTTAAAAATTTTATTGGCCTAATACAGTCATCATCATAATCATTGCTAACGATGGTCACATCCGAGGTTAGAGCCTTTACACAGTAAATGGTTTAAAATGAATATTATTATGTTGCAATCATCATCCCCTTAGCAGTTATCCCGATTGCATGGATCCAAATCTTCCACCCTGTATCGTCCTGATAGACTAATTTTGCTTTTTGCGACCGCCGTCTGACCCCAAAACGAAAGCCTGCCCTAGCTACCTCTGGCGAGGAAGAGGCACTGGCGCAGGTTCTCCTCTTGGGTTGGCTTCGCACGGCAGTCGCTCCCGTAACAGCAAAGATGAGTCACGTCGGGAGGAGATAGCATAGGCGAGCAAACCCCGGGTTCAATAGTGCAAGCTTTGAATACAACCGGTATCGCAGGGATGATGATATGCAGGTAGAAAGATCCAAAACTGGCTGCAAGGTAAAAATGTAATTTCATTTCAAAACGAGAACTTGAAAGTTCTTTTTATCACATGTACGCAAAGGTAACAACAGGGTCATCTTGTATGTGGTACTTTTTTTTTAAATTTAAAAAGTGCAGCAAATTATCGATTTTCTATTGTGATTGTAATGAAGGAAAAAGTTGAAAGAACAAATACAGCAATGTTATTATTGTTGGCTTATTGTTGGAGTACCGGGTTTTAGATTTGGCACGTCGCATCAGGAAGAAAAGTGAGTGCACTCTCACTCTTCTAAGTGCTAAGATCGGTTTGCTTCGGTTTTGTATAACGTTCCCTCTATCGCATAGGGTACTTCCATAGCTTGATATATGTTTAAAGTCCTTATCTGAAGCTATGCTTAGCAGTTAAGGAGTTGAAGTTACGATCGTGAGATCCCGGGTTCGAGCTCAGGTCAGTCAAGTTACTTCTTTTCTGAAAATAACGAAGCATCAACATGATCTTAGTGTTGGTCCCGCTTGGATCCGGGGCGTTCACCTCAGTTTCCGGTTTCCGCTGCTACCTTTTGGTATAGCATAAACGGCTTTTGTCGGAGCGACTACTGTCTGACATCCCAATCCCGAAAAGAAAGCCTGCCGCAGAGTCTCGTCCGTCAATCAGCAGGTGTCGGTTGGTTTAGCTTACATTCCAGCCATCTCGGCGGGGCCCCAAACACACCCTGAACGCATGAAATACAGCCTAAACGCACGGAAAGTAACAAATCAACAAACTAATAAAGTATACTATAAAAATAATAAATCTGTCAATATCTTAATCTCAGAGCCTCTGTTTCATACTCCATCGTGATCTACGTCTTAACTATTTTTTACATTCAGTCAAATTATTAGATACCTCCTTAATTTTTTTTCCCATTAATTGTAATAGCAAATTTTGGGAAATCCTAAAAAAAACAAGGGTTTGTTAGAATTACTTTAGGCAGGGTCAGTAACAAATTGGACATTTCCTTGCTTCAGTTAAGTTAGCACGAATTACGTAATTGAATTACTTTGTGTTTTCACACAATTCCACAATTTTTTTTTGTTGCGTGGTCCACAATAACAACATCTTAGAAATGTCAAAGATACTGTTATTGTAGACCCAATAATGTGTAGGTATCTAATATATGCATTGCGCTTAATTATATTCCTTTTTAACCGACTCTAAAAAACGAGGTTTGTATGTAATAAATATATTTTTCCATGATTATCTGGCGTATGGGTTGATCCGATTGTTACATAATTTATTTAGAAAAATAATAGAAGCAACATTATACGTGTAAAATTCAGCAACTTCCATAGTTTTCACTGTCACTTTTCTTGAATTCGTTGCCTGTACGCAATCGGAATATTCGAATTTGAAACGAAATCGTAAAGTATGTGAAATTTTCCATACACGCTTGGACTAAGACTGCGAAAACGAATACTGCGACATGCTTGACAATAATCTCTCTGTCAGACATACCGAAGATCGGGCTCCGAGATTAAAGCCTCGGATGCAACCGGGATTAAACGTTAAAATGAAGATGTGATTGGTTGATTACACCTGACAACTAGTTTTTGCGGCTATATTTCTAACACAAATACTGCGTTTATTGCTATGGAGGCAGCTATGTGATTGTACAGTATAGACTTGTTTAAATATGACTACGATATTTCTCATAAACATCATACAATGGCCTTGAGAGGCGAAGCTTTGTTAGTTCAGGCGATTTCTGGGAAAAATATTGTTCTGTTTATAGAATAAAGTTTGTCGCGGTATTGTGGTTTTTCTATTTCAAATACTGACAATTTACGGCCACAACTCATGAATTAGTTATATTGTTTACCAGCTTCACTCGAATATGACGTATAAAAGTATCAAGTGATGGCTTTCGTAATAACTCAAAAGTGTGAAATGAAAAATAAGAGCAAATTGCCAAACGCGCAGAATGTCAAAAGCACACATTACGACAAGTCAATCCGAATAAGGGGGTAGTAGGGTAAATCGTAGTTGGTAGTTTCCTAAACATTACTGTCTATAGAAGTTTTCTCTTGTTTCACAAAATATTTAGCTTATTTAAGCCAACTGAGCAAGCGGCCAGCAAAATAAAACTTAGCGTCAGGGACGCTGTTCACGCTCTGTGTTAAACATAAACAAATGTTCTACAAATTGTTGCTGTTTACAATAGCAATGTTTTTACAAGTGGAGTGGAGTGGTTTCCATGGGCAACTCGGACTTTGGCTTCGGCTTCGTGAGAATATTTTATGCGTTATTGAACTAACTTTTACATACTACATAGTTTGTATATGTAAAGAATGGTTACACAGACAGCATTATTAATAAACACCTAGTAACTTTACGCCAGTGATTAGCCTCGGAGTAACTTGACATTTCCTATACGATATGTCAAGTTACACCAACGCTAATCCTTGGCGTATTATTACAGAATTTTTATTAATAAGGGCCAGAGGGTATATCGAACCCCACAAAGATCTCTGGGGCCCAAGCCCAACTTTCTTACTCTTGCGATGGAGGAGGCTCTGGGGTTTAGTGGTCAGAAGTCAATAGTCAAAATAAGCCAAATAATGGAGTTGTAAGATCCCGGGCTCCAAAGTTCAGTGTACTACGTGAGTTCGACAAATGGAAGTGCGATTAACGATTGTGGGACAAAGCTGTACTGCGACTCACCATAGTTCGAGTGCACTGTAGGTCGACATTACTCTAGTGCGACAATCGTTTGTCTTGTACTGGATGGCGTTAAAAGTCCACAGAACATATTTTTTTGCAAATGTAAAGAGGGTTTTCATTACTTTTTTCCTGTTATTTGTGTTATTTATCTACGTACTACGAACTCACGTAGTACACCCAGCTTTGATTTACGTATTAGTCACATTACAACAATTTCTAGATTATGTTTTGGTACTTCATCCGACCTGTTTTTTGATACTATTATATTAAATTATCACTGATACCTAACTGCAGGAGAAGACTAATGATCATTAACGTCATGCACGATTCACTCGAGGAAAAATAAAAACAAAATAGATAATAACCTACGGCAAAGTAAATTAAGCTATAATTCTAATCCTAAGTTGTAATCTAGAGTTTTTTTAAAGAATATCAATAGCCGAAATTACTGTTATTCCACTAGCCCCTTCAGCGAAGCCTAAGTTAGGAGTGGGTTTACGTCGGTAGTGTAACGGCCAGGATTTGAACCTGAGACCTAGCCTAGAATATAACCGCAAAGATGAGATGAGATGCACCATATGTGTTAATCTATGCGCGTAGGCGTGCATGCATTGACTAGGGTGTGGTATCCTTTAGTCTGTCTTATTTATTGTGATACGAGAGCAATGGACCAAAACATAAATTTTCTCCAACTTCTACTGCCCTTTTTGAAGAAGCTCATATTGTATAGTCGCTTAGCAAAATCACAGCCGGTCCGCTTGCTGTTCCGGTCGCAATGTGTGAGGATGAATTCCCTATCTGTGGTTGTATAGGCGGCAGAGCACACACAGAGGGCAAAATCTCTCCTCAGGTTGAGAGGTTCTACACTGAGTGTAAGTATGGGATTGTCGACGATCCTCAGCGCTTGTCTTTGCACCGAGTCGAATGGGTGCAGTTGGTATGCAGAAGCCCAGGCAAATGTCGGGTCAGACTTATTAATCGACTTATAAAGAAGAAGTCTTTACCCCACAGTGAAGTACTGCTTCTCACTGTTGAGTACTCCAAGTTTCTTAGATGCCAACTTGACCTTGTCCTCTAGGTGACTGTGGTCGTGGAACTCCCTGGAGATTTCGAGGATCCCGATACTTTAAGAGATGGTGAGTAGTATGTTCCGGAATTGTGGCGCTACAATGAATGAGGTTCTCTATGCGGTGAATGCATATACTTGTGTCTTAGTGGGGTTGAATTGTATTAGGTTTAGTCTACATTAATCGGACACTCTTGTGAGAGTAGCCTCGATTTAAGACACAAGTCGTTCGCGACTTTTCGCTTAAGGATGTTAGCACGGTCCAGGTAACATGCGTCTCTGGTATATTCGGAGTCGGAGTTGGAGTCATCTGATAGCATGTCGTTAATATGCAGCAGAAACAGGGTTGGAGACAACACGGATCCTTGTGGGATACCAGCGTTTATATCCATGTAGCAGCTGCCGTCGACGACGGGTTAGGTGCTTCTACCGGTGAGACAAAAATCTGGCAATCCATTCACAAAGTCCCTCGGGAAATCCATAAGACGGCAACTTCGCAAGAAGACCTTTGTGCCAGATCCGATCGACGACGACATCGATAATGACTGTAAATTCCCAGTTCCATTCCAGCCTAGTCGTCGATAACTCCGCTGATGTGGTACCTACCCTTTTTTATCGTGGTATATTTTTGTATCATATTATTGGGGTATTTTTTTTATTGGCTCCTTCCTGATCCGATGCAGGTGGTCCCCGAAGCTCCCCTTACTGGGGATCACCTGCGTCAGTCGGTAGGAGAGGCTTCAGTGTCGCCTCTCTAGCCAATCCTCTATGATGGGCCTTACCGCCGCTATTGCGGCGTGCCCTGCTGATGTGGTACCTGCAAGGATTTCCACACGTTAAAATACTTAAAAACATGCGACTGACGAAAATTTTTTTTAACTGTTAGGTTTACGTAAGTCTGAATAAATTATTGAAAGTCTACATTGGTAGGTAATATAACATGGAAGGCACAGTGCCTACTAATATTTGCGACTTTTTATACGCTTTTTATTAGCTTCACCCGTATGTTTGTTTGTGTGAGCACGGTTTATAAGCAAGGTCTTGTCGAAACTCTGTTGAAAATAAATTAATTTACTAAATTTTTCTACCTCTAACCTGTACGTGATGAAGAAAGTGTGCATTCGAAACCTGGAGTGATGTTTTGCGGCGAACGGCGTATCGAAAACCAGCTTTTTCCACTGCATTTTAACTTAAATAAGGTAATCCTTAACCGTTATTAGAATTCAAAATACCACCAACACATAGATATCTTAATAATTGCAAGAAAGCACTTCGATAAATTGTCCAATAAGAACACACGATCAGCTGATTCATACAGGTGGCTGTCAAATTCGTTCGGAAACATCACATAACAGTCTCTGGGTATGAGCCTATTAGCGTTTGAGAGAAACTGTGTTTTGAAGTAAGAACGAAGATCCAGATAATGTTTATTTATGAAATGGTAAAAATTTATTAACTACCTGTCCGTTCACCTTTCGACGCAAAAAAAAAAAAAAAAAAAAATTCATCTTATTTATATACATAATTTTATTGAGTGTCTGTTGTATCTTAGTAATCACAATAAAGATGCCTCTGAAACGAACGCCACCTAAAACACCTGCGTCAAGTGAATCAGACACCAATAAAAGTACTTGTAGGCAGCTTCCGCCGAACTCATCTATTGCTGAAGGAGAAACATTAAATGGGCGTAAACGCAAACGCAATAACGACTGTAGTATTTCCATGGAAGAAATTCATGAGCTATTAAAATCCCATAAAACTCAAACTGATAACAAGTTGAAATCCCTGCAAACGGCAATGTCTGAGATTATCACTCAGAACACTGATATAAAGAATACCATCGATTTTATTTCCAAACAATATGATGATATGGTAGCAAAAACAGAAAAACTAGAAGCGGATAGGAAATCGGACCGTACTTATATTAACCAACTAGAGGAGAGACTTGAAAATCTGGAGCGTTTACTCAACTTATTTAAAATAGAGATTAAAAATATTCCAAAAAAGCAAGGTGAAAATAAGGCGGACTTGTGTAAGTTTGTTAAAGAGACAGCCAGTGTTCTTGATGTTTCGCTGAAACAGCAAGATATCAAAGATGTTTACCGATTGAATAAGAAGGAAGGGTTACCAACCATCATTGTCGACTTCACTAGTACCACAATGAAAGAAGAGGTTCTAAAGGGCGTTCGACAGTTCAATAAAAGGAGCACGGGAGACAAACTGAATACCACCCTTATTCAAATAGAAGGACCCTCAAAACCGATCTTTATATCGGAGAGCTTGCCGGCAAAGGCCCAGCGGCTGTACTACCTAGCCCGAAATTTTGCCAGGAACAACGGTTACAAATTTTGCTGGACTTCACTTAATAAAGTTTTTCTCCGAAAGGTTGAAGGAGGAAAGCAGATATTGATTAAGAACGAAGCAGACATCAACAATCTTAACCAGAACATATGACTAGTTAAACACTACTGCACTTTTATCATCTGTGAGAATATCACGCATTCTGTGGACATAAGCGTCTTCTTGTCAATTTGCCCTAACTTTAAGCTACACATGCCTCCCCACTCATCACCATCACAATCGAACACCTCAAATTACATAACACATACACACATCATACAAAATACACAAAAATATTTCCTAAGACTGAATATTTGTGCTTGGCATAATACTTTGGAACCGCCTCTCAAACTCCTATATTGTTATGTGCATATTTGCGGTATCCCCAATCCGTACCTAATTTCCCAACTGTTATTTTTATGGCTAATAAGGGAAATTATATTTTGAATGTAGATGATATTATCCCTATGGGTAATAGTTATTTATGTGAACCGGAAGCGTGTAATGAAATATTGGCAAACTCTCCTACATCGTTAAAAATTATAATACAAAACATTCGTAGTATTTATAAAAATCTGGATGGTTTTCAAGCACAGCTAGCTAGATTTACTTTCGAGACTGACATAATTATACTAACCGAATGCTGGCTAAGTGAAAACAAACCAATCCCAACTATGGAAAATTATGAAGCTTATTCTTCTAAAACCTGGCTTAATCAAAATGACGGCATCGTAATTTACGTTAAGAAATATATAAAATGCACAGTAGTAGAACCCAAACCCATCGGTGCTAACTTTTTACTGGTGAAAATCTATCCAGATATATTTCTACTGGCTGTATACAGGTCCCCCTCTGACAACTGCACCAGCAGCTTTTTGGGTTCCTTGGAGAGTATTTTACGACCAATCAGGGCGAAGCATGTTATTCTTGCTGGAGATATAAACATAGACATAAAATTAAATAGTGATAACAAGAAGAGTGCACCCTATTTGAATCTGACTGCTGAATTAGGATTATTGCCGGCACATTTATATCCAACACGCCTGGAAAACTGTTTAGACCATATATTGTTAAAAACAGTAAATATTGCTGAAACTTTCGTCATAAAATCTACAGTAACAGATCTTGCATCGGTGTTACTGAGTATTTGTTCAGCAGATCTGAAGGGTGATGAATTGTTTAATTGTACTAGGGTTAATTATGACGCTGCTGTCAAGCACCTAGAAATGACTGACTTTTCATTTATAGACGACAATGCTCTAGATGCAAATGAAGTCTCTTCGCTTTTTGTTGAGACCATTTCTAAAGCCTTAAAAATACATTCAAAATCAGTTATAACACCCTGTCGGAAAAGATTGCTTAAACCTTGGCTAACCCCTGGCTTGTTGCGATGCATCCGCCAAAGGGACAGGCTTCATAAAAATTGTACGAAAGACCCACTAAACTACATAGCAGAAGTCACATATAAAAGATACCGCAACTTTTGTAACTCCTTATTAAGAGAGCTAAAACTAACCTATGAACAATCTCTACTACAAAACTCAAAAACAAATAAAGAAAGATGGAATGCCATCGAGACTATAACTGATTTAAGAAAAAGTAAAACGATGGCCGACCAGCTTCTACTTCCAACAAAGAGAAGCGCCAGTGCGGTGAACGAGGTTAATAACTACTTTTCAGGTATAGGCAAACGGCTGGCAGACGCTATAACACAAAAATCGTCTTGCAGTACTTTCACCGTACCCTCCATCCTAAATTCTATCGTTCTACTCCCACCGGATGAATATGAAATTGAAAAATTAATAATGAACTTGAAAAGTGATTGTGCCGTAGGATGGGACTCTATATCTGCCAAATTTCTTAAGCTTGCTAAACATGTTGTGGTACCACACTTAACTAAGCTTATTGACAAGTGTCTTACGCAAGGTATCTTTCCTAAAGTATTTAAAAAATCTCTTATTATTCCCATTCACAAGGGTGGGAGGAAAGACGATGCTGCAAACTATCGCCCTATCTCGGTGCTTCCCACATTATCAAAAATTCTAGAGAAAGTTTTGAATGCTAGACTAGTAAACTTCTTAGAACATCACAATATACTGTCAGACGCCCAGTTTGGCTTTAGGGCAGGGAAGAGCACCGAGGATGCTGTTACTAATCTGGTAGATTACGTCACGCTAAATACAGATGCAAAACGCAAATGTCTCGCTATATTTCTAGACCTAACAAAGGCGTTTGACACTGTCTCGATTCCTGCCCTCATAATCAAATTAAGTAATATAGGTATTCGCGGTAATGCTCTCAAAATATTTAAGGATTTCCTCTCTGACCGCACACAAAGAGTTAAAATCAGAAACCACATTAGCCAAGATGCTGCGGTCACTTATGGCGTGCCACAAGGAAGCATTTTAGGCCCGAGTCTCTTCTTGATCTATATTAATGACTTGTGTCAACTAACTCTTCAGAACGGCAAAGCCTTTACATATGCTGACTACACAGCTTTGGTGTTTCATGGAGAGACTTGGGCCGATGCTGAAAAAACAAGCGGAAACAGGCCTGCATAAAGTAAGCCTCTGGCTTAGCGCTAATACTTTAACTCTGAACCTTGTGAAGTCCACCTTCCTTCAATTCTACTTTTCAAACAACAAACCTGCCAATATCAACATTAAATTGCACACTTGTAACCTAATCAAAGTAGATGGTACACCTGCAGATAGACAATGTACATGCTTGACTATTGGTAAATCCACTGAAGTTAAATATCTCGGTGTGATGCTGGATGAGAGGCTGAGTTGGAGGCAGCATATTGATCTCACAGTTTCACGTATCAGAAAGCTCATTTGGGCGTTCAAGAAGCTGAGAAACGTGGCCGATTTTGAGTTGTTACGAAGAGTGTATTATGCATTGGTTCAATCGGTCATAGGCTATTGTGTTGTGGTCTGGGGTGGTGCATGCAAGACGTTCATGATTCGTCTTGAGAGGGCTCAGAGATCCATACTTAAGGTAATGACTTTTAAACCTTTCGATTTTCCGACGGTGACGTTATATGAGGTAAGTGGAGTTTTGACGGTTAGGCAGATATATGTCTTACAACTCCTTACTAAACAGCACAGTAGCACACCTTATAATAAAAACAACATGGATAAGCGCTCTATAAGAAACGTCTGCCTACCTTTGCGTTGTCACACTGCATCAGCTAAGCGACAACACGCCTACCTGTCCATACATCTTTACAACAAAGTAAATAAGGTTCTAAATATAAACCCGCTATCACTCCACGAGGCGAAAGGAAAAATCAGGTCCTGGTTGCTAGCACAGGACTATCAACAAACTGAAGGTTTATTGCTTAAATAGCTTTAATAGCACTACACACACACACCCACACATGCATCCACACACAATCATACACACACCGGCACAAACATTATTCACCAACACAAACACTCCTACTTTTCTTGCACTAATTTTATATCTTGACTTTGATTAATAATTTTGAAGTTTTATTTCATTGTTTTTAACTTATGTTTGTTTGATTTTTGATATAAGTAATTTAATTTTTAAATTGGATTTTAGTTTATAAAAATATATTTTAATTTCTATTTGATTATTTTTATTTGATTGTATCTCTAATTTTATTGAAGTTGTGATTCTATTTAATTATTATTTTATTTTCAATTTATTTAATTGTATCTCTAATTTTATTGAATTTGTGAATCTATTTAATTAATATTTTATTCTCAATTTGATTTAATGACTCTTTAATTTTAATTTACAGATTGTCATTTTTAATGTTTAATACATAAAATTTGTCGTTTTTGAATTATTACTTTTTTACTTTTAATTTGTAATCTAACATGCTTTTCTACTCCATAATTCGTATGTAAATCGATGGTTGTAATTAATTTTGTACCTAACTCATTATTGGTAATTGCAATTCCTAAATTGTTATTTGTAATGGTAAACACTGATTGTTGATTTTAGTAATGATTAGAATTTTTTGTTTTTAACTTTATTATTAATATGTATTATTATTCTATTTTTGTTTAATCTTTATTCTTTTTTTTTCTTTTTTATTATTGATTTTAAATTGCTTAGTTTTAAATTTTAATCCATAATTATTATTATGTTTTGTTGATATTCAATCTATAATAATGATTTTGATTGTATTTTTTTCCTATCAATAATTCAATTGTGATTCTAGTGTGTTTATTTAACTGTTGCATAAAAATGTATGGATCTTGGAATAGACACTGACTTCTGAAATACAGGTTATTAATACCTAGCTCTGGATTTATTCTGGATTATGCTAATAAAGAATTATTATTATTATTATATTATTATTATTATATGTTTGTTTGTAACCGACTCCTTTGGGCGCGATTTTGACCCACTTTAAACGGCCAGATTTCGTTCAAACTTTGTAGATTTATCGAGGACCGATGACAATACACTAATTTGATAAAATTATTCCATATTTCAATTTGCTAAATAATTTAAACTAATGAATTCGCGAAATATTTACTGACGGCTCTGTAAATATTTGATAACAGTGCCATCTATCCCGTCAACTTTGTACCACGTACTAGCGAATAATGTCACATTATAATCTATGAAATAGGTGGCAACAGCAGCGTGTTATTTATGAATAAACAAAACTAAAAAGTACGAAATAAATAATAGTTAAAAAAACTAAACAACACGCTTTTTATAGAAAACCGAACTAAAAAAATAGAAAACAAGTTCAACAATAATCTTGACGTTCATAAGTATTAGATACTTTGTGACCTACATGAATAAAGATATTTGATCCAATAAACGCTTGTAATTAAACTAACTGATTGGGTTAGGAGTGGATTCAAACAGCGGTATTGGAACGGGGTTATAACGTCACTAACAGCTCACCCAGCGGGGCGCGACGTTCTTGTAGTATGAGCTCCAAGAAGCTTAGATATATATTTAAGAGCACCAAAGAGCACATATTACTTAATGGTTCCTACTAAGTAAGAGCGGCAATTCAATGACGCACTCAGTTGCACAGCATGTTTTTAAGTGTGATGAGTGTTCAGATTTGGTTCCATTAATTACATCATTAGGTATATTAGTAATGGATGCCCTTACCTTAAGCCAGATGGTATGACGACTTATATGAAGGGTAGCTGGGATATAGTGGAATCGGGTGCTATGTCACACTGGGAGAGGCCTTTGTCCAGCACTGGGCTGCAATAGGTAAATTAATAGATTACGCAACTTTTGCATCCTAAATACTACTTACCTATAGGTAAATTTTCAACCTAGAGCAAACTTTTTTGCTCAAAACCGAAGTTTAAGCCAGCAACCTCACGACTGACGTACCGAAAATCTTTATTTATGAAAGGAATGATCGAAATTCGTAAACATTAAAATTAAAATTCATTGAAGTCAATTAGAAATACCTACCTACTTAAATTCAGGTTAGAAACATTGACAAAATTATTAATTTACTAATAAAGATAATGGTAGTATTGATTATTATAAAATTATGTATTACACATAATTATGACGAAATTATGGTCATTAATGAAATGGGTACAACAAAAATTTCAATTTAAGAATTAAGAGATATAAAGCATACAACAAAATCTAGTGGGGCGGAAATCACACAGTGATTGTCAAACTTCGGGCCGAACTTAGATATTTTTGTTGCAGTATTTTTATTCAAAATTACAGAACTTAGGCTGTATGCATATTATTTGACGCGTCTTTATATATTGAGCAATAAATATGAAGAAAATGAAATCAAATCAAACGTCTTCGACATCAAAAACACAAATAAAAAATTTTTTAGAGACAATTTGTATGGTAGGTACCCGAAACCTTGAACGTACAAACCCCAAAATCTAATCAGTTCTTTCCATTAACCAAACAAGATGATTGGCGAAAGAATTTTATAAATCGGATAAGTGGTTCTTGAGTTATTGCGTAAACAGACATCCAGACATCCAGACCAACGACAGACCGACACAAAATTTTTTTTTGCTTAATTATTTGCTTAATGACTTAGAATCATGTGAAACGTCGAGAAAAGTGATAAAAAGTGGGTGTAAGATTTTGATTTTTTTGCGTGATTTTAAGACTTCGGTGTCCACACCTGGTTGGTGGCCCAAAATAATAATAATATAAAATTAATTATAAACGTAAACATTATAATATAATTATAATATAATAGTTCATGGTAGTCATCAAAAAAACTCCTGCAAAGACTAATAGCATTTTTCTTCTGACTTTCGAAGTCCTTAGTGCTGTAGTTTGTTGTAGATTGTTATCGACATCATCACGTATGGGCCCGAGTGGTATATAGATAAGCCAGATTTTGGTAGCGATAGCCTATTTTTGTGTCTTAGGTTGCGGGGTTGGCTGTAAACGTCTTTATTAAAAGTATATAGGGATATATGCTTGCTTACAAAAATGCAAATTTGTAGTATATTTAGAGCAGTCAAAGTCAGGATGTTGTGTTCTTTGAAATGTGGTTCACAGTTTTCCCTACAACCTATGTTTGCCATTATTCGTATACATTTCTTTTGAAGTTTAAATAGGATATCGACATCTACACTATTTTCCCATGTTAGGATACCGTATCGGTAGTAGGAAACTTTAGCTGAATTAAGGATGTAGAATTTTTTTAAATTGCGTAGGACGTATGTGAATGAAGATAATTTACTACTAATGTTTTGTATGTGGGATTTCCAATTTAGACTCGTATGTATATTTAGGCCTAGTAATTTAAAACTATGTACGCAATCGAGTTTAGCATTCTGAAGTTTATAATCGATGATTAATGGACGTTTCTGATAGATTTTAAATTGCATTCATTGAGATTTTGAGAGGTTTAGTTCCAGGTTATTTTCCGCTAGCCATGTCGACATGTTTGACAGTATTCGGTGGGTACGCCCGATTAGCTCATCTTTATTAGTTCGTAGTATAACCACAGAGCTATCGGTGAACGGGACGCTTTTAGCATTTATTGTTTTGGTAAGTCGTTGATGTAGATTAAGAACAAAATTCAACCGAGTACACTACCCTGGGGATGAATTTTTCTACTTTTGATTCGCTGGACTTCGCCTTGGAGATCTGTCCCATGTTGTAATCGTGATGCGCGAGTTTTACATACTGCATTCGGAAAAGTAGGTAGAAGGTGGACCATTCCGCCGATTCCATCCAGCTTACTAAGTAGGATGTATTGGACCCGATCATATACCTTGCTCAAGTCCAAGAGTATGCCTGTTTTTGTTATTTATTATGTCTAATATCTGTAGAATGTACTTACGTACTTGTGTTGGTTGAATAAAATTTATTAACCAGAAAACATAAATAAGAGTTAGTGGATACTGTTAGACAATGGTTTTTGAAAGCTAAGCTGAGTTTGAAAGCTAATAGTAGGATATTTCTGTTGTTAAATGTTTATAGCATCGTACTTAGATTCAGATGTTGTTTATTATTTCGACCAAGAGCAGTGCTGTCAATTCCACTGCTGATTGATTTACTTATTATTTTACAATAATAAATTACTTTGAAATTGGTCCTGTACTTACATCATAGGTATTATTCAATTTCATTAATTTGCTCACTTATAGCTAAATAATGTATCACTCGGTTTTATTACGAAAAATAAGTCATCGATATCGCAGACGAGTATTATTACCACGTATTACTAATAGCTAGGTAATAATTAATGCTTTAGAGTCGACCTTAGATTATATATTATTATTCATTTTTCTTTTTCTTTCTCATACAATTTTCTCTCTACAGTTGGGTAGGAGGTATACTTACCTAACGTGCAAGTGAAATCTCTCGATCAGGGGCCTTACTCTCCCGAGGGGGCCATCTCGAAACCGGAGATGGCCCAGGGTCAGTCGGGGTGCGAGGGATATGCTCTATGGGCAACCTTACACCCCGGCGTCTGCAGACCCAAGACGGCGTGCGGTTTTAGTCGGTTCGAGCCCGACATAACCGCCCCCGCTGGCCGGCGGGGGGGTATCCGAGGGGATTTCCGCACGAAAAAAAAAAAAAAAAAAAGGGGCCTTACTCTTGAACTTAATTCCGATCGATCGGAATTAAGTTCAAGATTAAGAGCCCAGGGGTCATGGTGACCGTTTATGATGCATCATCAAGTGCGCCGTGTTCTAACTTAGTACTTATAAGTATTAAAAACACTGTATAATTATAAGACAAAAAAATTCGTTTTAAAAAAATTAACATTTTTTTTCCGCCTTCTCTATAATGGTCGAATATTGGTACTAACCAATCATTAACGTTTTAAAACGGTCGGTATCAAGATGTGATCGTTACTAAAAAACTTATTGGTGAATAAAAGGTACGTTATCAGTCTCAAAATAAATTTATAACAAGTAAAATCTGACCTTTCTCCTCGAGTTATAAATAGGCTTTAATAAATTTCCTACCCGAGAGAGATTCGTGTAAGCACGCGAATCTTCTCGCCTATCTGATTGTGTTAGATTGTAGATAGTGACATTGGAAGAGGAATTTAGTATCTAAAAATACTTTTGTTGCTCATTAAAAGATTTTTATAATTATGTCAGTGCTTGTATACGTAAACAGATTCAATCAATGCCACCGTTTAGTTGATACCGTCGTTACTTAAACTTTTTCTAGAATGGATATTAAAATCAGCTAAGTGCATTGGAAAAGGAATGTGGGTCCATTCAATAAACGAAAGGTGCAAATCTAAATAAAATTGACTAAAGGACGATAGATCGGACTTTGTGTGGTGTCACAATCGCCACTTACGAGGTGCTAAAACTAATTTCTACCATTAAGCACGGGTTTCCCATTGGTGACCGAAATTCATTTGATCATTTGACGTGTGACCGATAAAACATTAGGCCATTCTAATACTGATCGAATGAACAATTGATCAAAAGAGTTTTTACCGAACAAACATTTGATATTTTCACTACTGATCGAATGAACGTTTGGTCGAAAAACAGTTGACTAAAGAATATTTTAACAATCAAACCTTTGGTATTTATATTATTTTTCCACTGCCTCACAGGTTCGAAAGCTCATGGACTCGAATGAAATAGTCGCGAGAGACGCTGTTTCGAAAAACATTGTTGCGATTAGAGTGCGATTAGATACATGGTTTTACTTTGATTACCTATGCCTTACGCCTTTTGTCTCTTGCTTTTTTTTTTCAATATAATTCACGTATAAAGCAGGGCTTACAACAATTTACTTCAGAACAGTAACCAAACAAGTACGAAATGTTTCAGATGTCTGACTATATGTTTTTGATTTTTTATAGATCAAATAAAAATAAAATGCACCTAGCAAAGAGGTGAATATACACTTCTGCTTATCCCTTCGAGGTTATACTATTCCTATGGTAACTGACCCAAAGAAAGCCAGTTCCCTAAAATTTAAAAATTGCCGCCAGAGATCGGTTCAAGCCCGACATAACCGCCCCCGCTGGCACGCGGGGGGGTATCCGAAGGGATTTCCGCACGATAAAAAAAAAAAAAAAAAAAAAAAAAAGATATCTCTTGGGGGTGTGTGTTGGGTAACCTCCTCGAGTGTCGCTCCGATTCCGATCCCGCTGCAGTCTGGGGGGAACGGAATCGGAGCGGCCGGTACACCCTGGGCGGCGGTCAATGGCTTCCCCTTCACCCCTTCATAGGGTTGGCATTGATCGTCGGCCAATACCCAACGTGGCGGGAACACATCGCTCTCCGTACTCCTCTGCTTTCAGAGGAGACAGGATGAGCGATGCTGTTAGTGGTGAGATGGCCCAGGGTCAGCCGGGGTGCGAGGGATATGCTCTATGGGTAACCTTACACCCCGGCGTCTGAAGACCCGAGACGGCGTGCGGTTTTAGTCGGTGCAAGCCCGACATAACCGCCCCCGCTGGCTGGCGGGGGGGTATCCGAAGGGATTTCCGCACGATAAAAAAAAAAAAAAAAAAGGTAGATATCTCTTACATACACATTCATAGCGAACGCAACGTGACTCAAGTCAGATGTCAGTATCAGTCGAACGAAATCGTTCGTAACGCGGAGTCCACGTTCGTTTTTATACGCTTTTATAAAATTTTGGCAAGAAATATAAGTATTTTAATTTCTTTACATGCATGTCTTTTTCTTTTTTACTTATTATTTAATTGAACATTTACCAACCTCCTCATTGAAATACCTACATACATTTGAAAAAAACAAAAACTATAGGTAAGAAAATTCTTCAATCGATTCTCAAATCGCGAAAATTTAGTTCAAAGATTAACTATTAAGTAACCTGCCCAAGGTTAGTGAACTATATTTTCGCGATATGCATTTGTAATCTCCAGCCGCGCTTGAGGCATACGTGTTAAATGTTAATTTAGATCCTGCATGATGTGCGGTGCTTATATGGTATTATACGTACGGTATTATATGTATATTATAAAATATGATTGAAATTTATTATAAAAGGTATGGAAATATTAACTGTCTGTACAATAGAAACCAAATTACATAAACTAAAATATTTACATCCCAAGAAAAGTATGTACAAAGTAAAAAGTGTAGGTGTCAATGAATTCCTCCCTATCGAGGTTGACTGGTAACATGGCTATGCTGGGCATAGCCACGTTGGATGGCAATGCCAAATTCTTTGCGCAAAAATTAAGCTTTTTGGTCACGCGAAGCGTCGACCAGTCCCTTAGCGATTTCTTTATAAAGCGACCGTGCATTCGGGCCCCACTAGTGTTTCGAACCCAAACGGCTAAATTATAATATATGCGCCGTTTGAGGGTCTCCGCAGATGCCGCAGCAGCACATGCGCAGCCTGTCGTACTTGAAACATGAGAAGGCGCGAGGGCGCGAGGGTGTCGACACAAGTTGCGTCCCACACCAAAGGCCTACCCAACTTCCAAGGCACCAAAGACATACCATCTGGTCTCTTGCCATCGTCGCGAACCAAACCAGCAGGTTCAAGCACGACTGGAACGCCGGCGGTGACAAGAGCCCGGCGGATAATGTCATTTAGGTGTGCATGACGTGACATGCGTCCTGCGCTCCAGCCGCATGATAGGCCGTGATGCCCAAGGCTGTCAACTACTTCTCCACAATGACAGTGATGAGGAGAGACACAAGGAGCACCCAAATGAAGAAAAGCTGCAATTCTGAATGTCGTGTCGTCCAACATACTGCCTATGTTGGACAATGGAAGAGCCTGCAGCCACAGACACCAGACTCCCATCCCAAGCCAAAAATCGAGCGCGCTTTTCAATATTATAAGATGTATTAATCCAATGTTGCCTTGCCATGTTGCAAAGCGACCCATCCTATTGTCTCTATAAGAATAGGTTGGTGGGCAAATCAGTGTTTGGGGAAGCCATTTTCCAAGCATTTATAGATTCGATTTTGCCTGGCACTTCAGAATTAACCAATTTTCTTGGTTAGTTCTTCTGTACCATGGATCGAAGATAGAAAGGCCCGAGCCCACCATAGCGAACCAGTAGCGACGCCTGCAGCCAGACTCGGTCGTTTAAATCTGCATTCAAATTTTTACACAGACTATTTGAATAATTTTATCCATCTTGCCTAAAAGTGCCGAATGTTTAAAAAATTGTGATGATCGTAAAGCATGTGTGAATTTTGGGACGGAAAGGCAGTATCGAAAATAGTAAATGCTGAATGTAAGTATATTAATTTGGAGGAGTTGGTCCAAAACTTCATTGACGTTTGAAATAATATCTCACTCACCGAAATAAATGATTAGTTTCACAAAACATGGATAGTGTTAAAACATTATGAGTTTGGTTATTATTATGGCGGAATACAGTAACAGGTGAAATGGATGTTCTATAATAGATTGACGATCTCCTAAGTATAATCTTACTATTATCATCAACTTAGTGATAAATCCGGTTGCAACCGAAGATTTTCACCTCGGGACCCGGGTCCGCTTTCCATTTTATATTAGGCTTATTTTAGCCCTCGGAGGGGGCCACCTGCAGGAACCAGCATAACCGTAGGGGGCGTAAGCATCGGCATCGAGCACACAATGAAGTACCTTGGCCTCGTACTCGATAGCCGATGGGACTTCGGACCACATCTCCGAATTCTGGTCCTGAAACGGAGGGGGGTTGCGGCCGCGCTATCGCATGTGATGCCCAACATTAAGGGATCCAACGCCCCCACTAGGAGACTGTACCTGGGGATCGTGTGAAGCATGGCCCTGTACGGGGCCCCCGTACGGGCGGAGACTCAGGTGACCCGCAACGTGGCTGTTCTAAACAGCCCGTTAAAAGCGATGGCCGTCAGAGTCATCAGGGGGTATCGCACGATCTCCGTCGAGGCGGCATGTCTCCTAGCCGGGACCCCTCCATGGGACCTGGAAGCGATAGACCTAGCGCTGCTGTACCAGTGGCGCAGGGAGGCGCTGGAGCGGGGCCATAGGCCGGAGCCCCGAGAAATCAGGGCTCAGCGGTCCCTGCTCCGCCAGGAACTCATGAAGACATGGAGGGTGCGACTTGAGCATCCAAGGTGGGGGGAATCCACCATTGCGGCGGTGAGACCGATTGTGAAGGAGTGGTTGGAGAGGGACCATGGGGACCTCTCCTACCGGATGTGCCAGATATTTACCGAACACGGGTGTTTCGGTAAGTATCTATGGCGCATCCACCGGGAGACAACGCCGCAGTGCCAGCACTGCGAGGATCCTGGCGAAGACTCGGCGCTCCACACGTTGGTGGAGTGCCCTGCGTGGGCGAGTCAACGCCGGGATCTCTTTGCGGTCCTGGGCGTGGACGTTCTCTCGTTGGAGACCATGGTGAGGGCCGTGGTCTCCGACGGGAGCAAGTGGCACGCCGCCGCCTCTTTCTGCGAGCAGGTAATGCGCGCGAAAGAGACGGCGGAAAGTGAACGGGAGAGAACCCTGCCCCTCGAGTTTAGCAGTCTGCGGCGAGGACGCCGCAGACTCATCTACGCCCGGGACTACCGACCTCAATGATCGGGGCCTGAGGACAGCAGTTGGCCGACTCGGCGTCCTTACAGAAACAGGCCGTGGCGGAGGGGTGTCGTGTGTCCTACACACGCCTGCCAACTCACCGACGCGGGATAAAACCCGACCCCACCAATCGAGGCCGCGGTGGCGGCCAAAGTCCGCTGGTAACCCTGGGGTTATCCTTTTGAGGGCTTACCCGGGGTGCCCGGCAATGGACACTTGGGCAGGACACCGTGCGGTTTTAGTCGATGCACGACATAACCACCCCCGCTGGCCGGCGGGGGGGTATCCGGAGGGATATCCGCCCGTAAAAAAAAAAGTCTTATTTTAGCTATTACGGAAGCGACTATCGTCTGACCTCCCAACCGCGAGCGAAAACCTGCACCAGAGCCTTGACTGTTGATCGACAGGTATACCAGCTACAAGATGAAATTGACTTGAACTGCGAATATATATAGGCGTATATACATATTTAACTACTTTTTGTTATAAAAATATCTAAAATCGACTGTAGAATTGTATCAGAATACCCATACTTGAGATGGTAGAAAAAAGTAAATTAATTTATAATAAGAGCGAAAGTGAAATTATTGTATACACCGCCGCCGCTGCTAAGACTATAATGACGTTGTTTAAGGACTATTAATTTCCACAAACTATATTTTATGATCATTTTGACAGCTGTGTTCTGGTTAGGGGTAACGGCAATATGGGTCGAGAAAATTTTTTTTTTTCATGTAAACGTATTATTAAAACTAGTTTATGAAGGCTTCAAAGGCAAGCCTTCAGTTAGATGTTTGAGATTTCATTTGTACTATTAATGTGTAAATAAGTAGGTAATAATAGGTCTACTATGAAATTGCCGAAATTTTCTTTCAAATTCATGAGTTCGTTATTCCTGTAATTTAATAGCTATTTCCATTATTTATATTTTGTTTGAAAGTTGATTTCAAGATTTTACAACTCTGTATTAAATTTTGTTTTTATTGGCCGCTTGATAAATTAATTCGATCTTCAAAAACAGTACTTCCTAAATGCTATTTATTTTGATGATAAATTTCGTATTACTACTACAGCTGTTAAAGCTGTCATTTTTCAAAGAGGTAATAAAAGTTGCTGTTTGTTAGCTTAATGTTGTCTCATTCATACACAAAAAAAATCATTAAATTTGGATTTGTCATTCCTAAAAAAAATGCAAAAATTTTAGTACTGAAAATTGGGTTTCCTCCAAGTTCTTCAAGAAAAACAGCAATTTCATATGTAACGACCTAATATAACAATTAACTGACTATTTAGTAATTCGGGTAACTTTACGTTGGTTACTTAATGAATTGAATTCATACTGAATTAGATGACTTCTGTATCGTAGCGGTAGAGAGTTCAACTCAGTTCAATTGCTACGCTGTAGCCCAGAAGGTCGTGCGTTTGATTCCTGCTCAGAGCAAATAGTAGGCATTATATCCTGGTTGTTTCTATGTATTTACAAAAAGTAAGTATCTAAGTATGTATATCCCCATTCTGGATTCCATGTTAAAGGCTAAGTTTGGTTTGATTAGTGGGTCTAGACAGATCTATGTAGATAAAAATATGTCATGTCACATTTTATTCAGAAAAATCTGTAGGTATTGTATAACTATTGCGGAAAGTCAATTAAAGCACACCCTGTCACAAGACCTCAAAAAACAAGCCCAGCGTTGCAACAAACCGTTGTAATATTAATTTCTCAGACAACCGTCACCTTTGGTCATGTGGCCTCACTATGAATATTTTTATAAAGCTTTTGTTAGAACTACCACACGTAACCGCTCATTGCAGTCACACGACTTACCTATGACATTATTAGTGAAGGTTCTAGGCTTTCCAGAGCAAATATGTGACGTTAGGCACTAAAGGTTATTTTTATAAGTGAGTATGATGCCGCACTAAGACCTTCGGGGTCCAAGCCAACTTCATGTCCTATCCAAATAATTTTATGATTTGGCATTTACCAGGCGACCCGCGACGGCAACCTAATGATTTAAAACAAAATAAGTACTGAGGCCTTACCACGACTTACTGAAAACCATTCAGTTTCGGGCCGCTCAGCTGACGAAGAAAGATGAAGCTATATACCGTGTATAGCTCGATCTGTCTCCCTCGGATGAGCGGCCCGAAACTGAATTATTTTAAGGCACTGTGGTAAGGCCCCTATTATTGAGTATATCGTAGGCATTGATTGATACTTACCATTTATTAAAATATGGAAGTGTAACATGCAATGCACCTATAAATATTTACGGTAAATAGCACTTTCCTGTTTAATACTCGTAAAATGCAAATAAGGCAAGGTTTCAAAATGTGTTTGAATGAACAACGAATTAACAAATCTAAGTACTGCAATGATCATGTCGAATTACAGAGTAAATTCAATTAACAAATAACAGTAGCTTCAATATCTAAGCAAATATTATTTCTGAGTTTAGGTACTTACTCCGAAACTTACGCCTATTGCAATATTTCAACATTTCAAGAGAGAATTTAAATTGCTAATCTTTACCAAGCTTCAAGTCATCAATAGAAGATAAGCTTTATTACATAGCGCTCTTTCGAGGCGCGCTTTCGAATAATGTCAAAGTCAAAGTCAAAAACCATTTATTCTGTATAGACCATTAATACGGAACTTGCATAACGTCATAAAAAAAATCTAATGTTTGGCAAATGGACCACCGGTTCGAAACGCGGCCCTGTCCTGAGAAGACTCCGGCAAGAAACTCAGCGGGATGTTTTTTTTTGGTCTATTTACAAACATATTTACTTAACCTAAGTACAATATTTCATTTGAGTAGCATAGATGGAGAGCAAACAGTTCATATCCAAGCTTGTTTGTCGTCTAAATAGTCTTGAATTTTATAGTAGCCTTTTTGGCAGAGTTTACTTTTAATTTAAAATTAAAAGTAAACTCTGAAAACTTGAAATTTATGAAGAGGTAGATTCTTCATTCCACTAGGAAGCTTGTTGTAGAAGCGTATACAGTTACCCTGAAAGGAATTACTAATTATAATACAAAAGATTTTCAAAAATGTATTGGGAAACTACAGTTAGAATGTTTATTTCTTTGAACTTTTCTCGGAGGGAGACTCTTGGGCCCAACTTATAAATTGCCCGCACCGCCCGCTTTTGCAGTACAAAGATTGTATTTAAATCTGCGGCATTACCCCAAAGGAGAATTCCGTAGCTCATAATACTATGGAAATAACTGAAATAAACTATTCTAGCGGTATCTATGTCTGTTAAAGTCCTAATCTTTTTCACAGCGTAGGAAGCAGAACTTAACCTACTAGCTATTTTTTCAATATGTGATCCCCACTGTAATTTAGCATCGATACTTAAACCTAAGAACACGGTTGATTCCACAAGGCTCAACAACTGTCCATTAAGTTGTACATTGGTTTCCACCTGTGTAACATTAGGTAAGGTTGGTTTTTTTTTCATTAAGTATAAATCTATGGTAAGATAAGAAACGATTAAATACAGTTATTCGAAAGGCAGTTTAGTATTTAGGGGAGGGGGGATTAGATCCTCAACAACGCATCGGAGTCACCAGAGCTGGCGACCGTAGCCGGTCGGGTCTCTGGGGTTTATTTTCTAGGGCACACCAAATTCCCAGTACCACATGGACGCAAGAGACTATGTGCGGATTTAGTCGGTTCAAGCCCGACATACCCACCTCACCGTAAGCTCTGGTGGGCTGAAGCCCGAGGGGGTTTCCGTAAGTAGAAAAGAAAAGCGGCCAAGTGCGAGTCAGACTCGCCCATTAAGGGTTCCGTAGCAGCAAGTAACATAATAATGTTTTTAGTTACAGGAGGGGGGGGGGCACACATTTTACCGCAAACTATTCAGTTTAGAAAAAAATGATATTGGAAACCTTAATATTATTTTTGAAGACCTATCCATAGATACCACCCACGTATGGGTTTGATGAAAAAAAAATGTTAAGTTTCAGTTCTAATTATGGGGAACCCCCAAAATTTATTGTTTTTTTTTCTATTTTTGGGTAAAAATCTTAATGCTGTTCACAGATTACATCTACTTACCAAGTTTCAACAGCATAGTTCTTATAGTTTCGGAGAAAAGTGGCTGTGACATACGGACGGACAGACAGACAGACATGACGAATCTATAAGGGTTCCGTTTTTTGCCATTTGGCAACGGAACTTAACCACAAGTTCTGTGATGTTTTGTTCCAAGATTCAGCCGTAATTTGTGATATATGCGAGTATACGACAATTGTTCAAGGCGATATATTTATTACACTAATAAGCTTGGGTGGTAGTAGTGGCAGAGACACATACATGGACATTTATCTCTTCAAATAGGTAATATAAATAGTTGGTGCATCATATTTTCAGGTAACACAATATTGTTTGTGCTGCCAATAGATTTGGCTTATGGTCTATGACTGACCGCCTGCCTAACGTCAACACTCTTTGGGAATGTCTTGTTTACTGGATAAACTGCCAATTGTAACCCAATGCATAGGTCATTACCTCTTTGGCAGAACCTTTGCCCTCAAAGGATAGAGAGGCGTTACCGCTTCCGTTGCCCAGAATTCACCACGAGGTTTTCTAGCGCAGTGACGTAGAATAATATAATATGTTATCTTTAGAGTATGAAACACGTTAATAAGCGCATTAACTAGGTAATTTGCAAATTGAATTAAAGTGTGAAATTTGACTTAAAGTAACTGATATCTGCACTTTACCTAGTTAATCTGCATATTATAGCTGCACGGATGCTACATCTTTAAAGCAAAAGCGAAACATTTGGTTAGGTACTATAGTTTTTTCCTATCTTATGAATTAGAGACATTGGAGCCCCGAAACGCGGGGCTCCTATTTTTTTGCACCTTATCACAAGTAACCTAACACGAAAGGTATTGCAAAGGTCTCTGCATGACCTTCACCAAACCCTTCTAACCTATGTCTATACGTGTTGGGGCGCGCGGTGTCCATGAGCTCGCTTTGTTCACTACGGGAGCGCATGAGTTTATCCAATTAAATAAATAATTACAATGAATTCGAATGTTTCATTCAAGCAAAGAAATTAAATTTACCGTGTGCTTGGTCGTTAGTCTTCAGATTAACTAAGAAGTCTGCAGTTTAACTAGTTAATGATAGAACTGAAACATTTTTTTCCACTTTAACGAACTGAACGATGTAATCTGCAGATTTACAAGTTAATCTGCACTCTAACTGATTTACGCACATTCGTGGTGAGATATATATATAATACCGACCACCTTTCGTCACCTCTGACAGTCTAAGGATATTTAAATAAGTCTTGATTGTTGTTGCAGAATGGTACGCTGTTCGAAGTGGCCCCTGGTGGACAACAATACCACCCGTCAACAGGGTACTGCGTGGAAATGATGTTCAGAGATCTATCACAGCCAGCAATGCTCGCAGCCGGTGTTTGCTACCCTGAAGATCCACCGAAGAACGATGACAGTACTCTATTATATACAGCATATGCCGTTGGTATGTTGCATTTTTAGTATGATTCTTTCTTGAGCGTCTTTTTTTTTAAATCAAGGATTTTACATCTGTTAATGCTTTTGTGTGATTTGTTGAAAAATATTAAGGGTGTTTATAGTCACTGGATTCCCATTGATGCGGACCACGCACCGCTGCAATTATTTATGATTCTAGCACATTTTACCCGCACAATCTATAATCACATACACATTGATTGTCCTGCAATGGAACTGGTGTGTTAGAAAGAGTAGTAACGGTACGAGGGTCAAACTGAAAGTTCTTAGAAAATCAAAAACTGATTACATTAGCCAGTTATTAGTTTTATTATATCTTTTCAAAATATTGTCCATTCACGTCAATACACCGCTGCATGCGATGGAACCACTGGGAAAAGCACTTTGCCCACTCGTCCTTAGGGGTCTTTTCAATGGCATCGCGATACGCAGCCACCGCTTCTTTAGCATTCATAAACCGCTTTCCTTTAAGTTTTTCTTTAATTTTTGGAAATAAATAAAAATCACAAGGCGCGAGGTCGGGGCTATACGGCGGGTGACCCAGTAATTCAACGTTTGATGTCGCCAAATAGTCGATCGTTCGCTTGGCGGTGTGCGACGAGGCGTTGTCGTGGTGAAGGAAGATCCTACTGCGAGGTCGTTTCTCTCGAACTTTTTCCAAGACAAGTGGCAAACAATTGGTAGTGTACCATTCTGCAGAAACTGTTTTTTGATACTCTAACACAATTGTTACGAAATGACCTATCCTTCCAAAGAACGAGGCCACCATTTTTTTTCCCGCACTTCGATCTCTCTTCACTTTAGTTGGCAACTCCTCGAAACGAAACACCCACTGAGCAGATTGTCTTTTGGTTTCAGGATCATAACAGTAAATCCAGCTTTCGTCACCTGTTAGTATGTCGAACACAGCATTAGACTCACCTCCGTTAAATCTTTCAATCATTTTACGGCACCAATCCACACGATGGAGTTTTTGAGCCTCAGTCAAATTATGAGGTATCCACCGGGCGCAAAGCTTCCTGACCGCTAAATGTTCGTGGAGGATTTTGTGCACTTGACTCATACCGATGCCTAAGCTTGTCCGAATCTGCTGATAGGTCACTCTTTTGTCAGTCTCTATCATACGCCGCACAACACAGATGTTATTTTCAGTCGTCGCCGTAGAAGGCCGTCCCTCACGTAAATCATCAGTGAGATTAGTGCGACCACGTTTAAACTCATTAAACCAGTTGTAAACAGTCGCACGAGATGGGGCTTCATCGTGAAAGGCCAATCGTAGTCTATCATAACTTTCTTGTTGACTTAAATGACATCGAAAGTCATAAAAAATCATTGCACGAAAATTTTCTCATGTTAAATTCATGTTAACGTGACACAGACAATTTTCAATTTGCCGCCAAATCGTAAAACAAATGATAAATGAATGAAATATATACTCAGTAATATTGGCAAAGAGTTCTATTTTCAAATTTTAGAATTATTTTTTTATTATATTGTTTATAAGTGGCCAGTTCTAAGAACTTTCAGTTTGACCCTCGTAAGGAAGGAGGAAGGAAGATACCTTAGCAGTAAATACATATGTCTTTGTTTTCTTGGCCATATTGAGGAATGCCATTTAGGACATAATCACCCTCAGGGACAAATTGTCATCTGTTTTCCTTATTATACACTTGACCACAGGATGTCGAAGATACCTAACCGCCTACGCAGAGCGCTATCATCTGTAAGTAGTGTATATTGAATGTAAAATAAAATAAATGGTTTATATTCCTAGTATTATCCATTGTCCTCATCTACGTCAGTTGTCTATATCTACATAAGTATAACAGTGACCAAAGAGTTACCTGGGCTTTTCTTTCGTTGTGTACATACGTATATAGCACATAAAATCCAATAACCTTTATAAATTTGGTTTGAAAAAAGCTTTGGCAATATTTGATGAAAAACAATCTCGTTATTTTCCGTTCACGTCGTGTTAACTGTATTGAAGAAACCTATATGTTTCATGGCCCAATTCACCTAAACGATTCATTATCGTTAAAATAACACATAACGTAGTTTGATAACACAACAGCCAATCCTCGTTTAACGAGCATTATGGCCAGAGCTTTTAAATGTTTATCGTTCTTAATTATCTCTGAGTATGTGCTTGTGAACACTAAAATGTCCCATAAATTTTGTCGGTTCCTTAGTGATTTGTCGCAGTTTAATGCTGGTATTGACTATGTTTTACATCATATATGCGGTTGAATGCTAAAAGCTCTAATCGACAATGATGGTATACCTTAACATTTTAGGTAGGTACTTTGGCTGTAGTTTATTAACTCTTGAATGTAAACGTGAATGGAACTGTAAATCTGTTGTCATTCATAGAGCTGCGTCGTCATAAGTCGTAGTCGTAGACGTCATAAGGGCCAGTAAAATGTCTACTTATTTTCATTAGAAAATTTTATCGAAATAAATATCGTTAATCGCACTTCCATTTGTCGAACTCACGTAGTACACTCATAATATACTAGCTGGCTCTTCCCGGCTTCGCTCGTGGCGTATTTAGAACCCACATTGCACCCTTTTAATTCATAAATATATGCCCGTAATTTATTAGTTTTCAATATAATGTATGGGAATTAATGACTGCGGGATTTAATGACAATTATTTTTACTGCTCCACTCCTTTGGGTAATAGCCTATGACAGTCACTAATAATGCGGATAATTATTGGTAAAAGACTTATCAAAATCGGTTCAGTAGATCCAGAGATTACCCCCTACAAAATCACAACGTCACAAACTTTACTTACCTCTTTATAATATTAGTATAGATGTAAACATACTATAAGGCATTTATGTCTATATTAAGGCTTTAAGGTATTAAACATGTTATAACCTATATCAAATCTATTGCTTTGGTCGTAAAGATCTTGTTGTATCTATAATGGAATCTGATTCTGTGATACTTAAGCAGAATATGAGAATGAATAGGCAATAAAGATTCTAACGGGTGGCCGATGTTGACTAATAGCAATAATATTTACAAGCAATGAAGTTATTATAGCCATTCTTTAGATATTTCTAGGTTAATCTGTAGTATACTAAGTACGTAACATGTTTTCGCAGGATCGGTAAAGAACTCGTAGCCCTTGGCGTTGTTAGCCTCCATTATATTACGGTGACTGCTCACCATCAGGCGGTCTTTATCCTTAGCTCAACCAAGGAACCCATTTGATATCTAAGCGGTACAAAAAAATATTATTATTACGTATCTAAGGATTACCTAACTTCGGATTCTCTTGCAAAATATAGTCTCTATAATATTAAACTTTACAATATTAAACCTTGCCAAGTTTTACCACAATGTGCCTTTGTTCTAGGTCTTCTATTTTCGGTGCCATTTCTACTAGCAACATTCCTGGTCTACGCATTTATATCAGAGCTAAGGAATTTGCATGGCATGTGTCTTATGGCGTATTGCGGTGGCCTAATCGTGGCCTACCCTTTTTTGGCCTACCTGAAGCTGCATGTTGGCAGAATTGGTGTTGCGATGACTGGTTGCTTAGTTGTTGGTGAGTATATTTTTACTTGATATAAAAATATTGCAGCCTTCTATATTCCGAGTAACCTATAACTAACTAAATGATACTCACTTACTTATAAACAGAAGTACAAACTTACATACGAAGAATTAAATTAGTTGTATCGTACTAACTCGACCACAGGGGAAATTAATTCAAGCTGAACTAATTTTACTACAAAGCGTGAGAAACAGACAGATGAGAATGCGCATTGCCGATTATGCAAAATGCTTTTTTCTTCTTATTATTAATCCTACTGATATTATAAACGCGAAATTTTGTGAGTAGGTATGTATGTATGTATCTTTGTTGCTCTTTTGGAGTTGGCTGAAATTTGGTACAGGGATATATTATAGTCTGGAATAACCATAGGCTATATTTATCCCTGGTATAGGTTCCGAAGGCAAGCGGGAACGGGATCAGAATTCCACGCGGGCGGAGCCGCGGGCCACAGCTAGTATAATAATAAAACTACTATTGATTGCGAACAATTTTATTGGCTATAAGCGAATTTCCACTATTGTATGCAAAAGCTTTTCTTTTGCTCATGTCAATCGCTTTAATCACTCGTTTTAAACTTTGGCAGGAAAAGTTTTTCTACTATGGAGTGCTGTAAAACCTTTTTGTTATTAGAGAAATTTAATTTGGGGATATCGGAAGTTCGGTGAAATTACAATATAAATAGGCAATGGGCTTTATGTCTTTGAAAGTTAGGTTAACGGCAGGTGCCCAATTATAGTATAATAACCCGGTATTTTCAACCATACTTAAACTTGATGAGAAATATATAATGGCATATTACTTTATAATTTTAAAGTTGGTGTTTCTAAACAAGATTTAACAGGGATACTAGTTACAGAGGGCACGATGAAGTGGTTTAGTTACAGTCAGACCACCTGAATACACACTGTGTTTTCAAATGGCCGTATGCCCGCACTGCGAAGAGTGCTTTGTGTCAGACCTAATCCATTTTCTTTGAATGAATTCACGAAACCACTCACTCCGCCAAGAGTGACTTTTTTATCTTTATATTCTCATATTCTTCGTTTCTCTCATTTGCTGGGGTTACCGCTTGGCCAGGTGGTCTACGCCACACCATCCCACCACTCCTAAAGAAACCGTAGACAGTGAACCCGCCAGCTATTTGGCCTCATAACGTTGCCACTTCTAATGACCAGAGGGAACTGGTACTGGCTCAATATACAGGGCGTCCCACCGCAATGCCACATGGAGGGAAAGTACCTTAATTATTGTAGATGGGACATTTTACTGAAAGAAGACTTTATTTTAATTTTAAAAACTATTTGAACTGCATTCATACATTTTTAATAATTGCCTCGTTGAACCGGGAATCGAACCCGGATCACGAGAAAAAAAAAATCGGTCTGTAGTTTTATGATACCGATCGGAAGGCATAATCGTAAGGGTTATTTTTTGCTAAATAAATTAGTATCAGAAATAAAGGGAAGACCATGAATTTTAACATTTGATGTGAAATTTTGTTCAGAAAAATGAAAAGCTGACATTGCCGTAAGGACATACAACTGACATTATCATAAGTACCTATGACTAATAAATTTACCTACCCACTTGAGAAGTACGCTTCATTTCCCTATTATAATTTAAGTGCATGATAAAATGATAAAGAGATACGCAACAAATCGAGCCGTTTGGCCGAAAGACGCGTAAATTCTTTTGTCCATCACAAAGCGCCTGGCTGATTATAAAGAAATAATTCTAAAACGTGTTCTATTTTCAAACTTTTATTCTTTTGTTTCTGTGATTTTCATTTTAGGATTATTGCATTGTATTGTGATTATTTTACATAATAGCCCAGTCGACAGGTAGTTTCAGCTAGAAAAAGGTCAAAATTTAATAAAACTTCGGGATGTTGTTAAAGGATGGTTAATTAACATTTTCTAAAGTTTTGGAACTCGTGGACCCTGTGCGAAAAGAGGAGGGGGGGAGGAACTGCAAAAATTTCGACCTTCCTCCGGTTTTTCCTGAATAACTTTTATCCCTTACACCCTAAGGCAAAAGTACTTAAATACTTTTTGTAGATCGTTAAATTTCCTATAATTTTGATCATATAAACATGTTTGTATGTCAATTCGTTACCGAGATACAAGGTTTAGAAAAAAAACATTTTTTTAGAATTTGCTAAAAAATGCCTAAAAATTCTGAATTCCGCCTTAGTTCTTCTGTTATACCTGAATTATGATGACATTTTGTCAAAAAAAAAAAAGAATTTGTGAAAAATTTTGGTCGGGCATCTGGTCCGACATGAGTATTGAACAGGTTCTCATGCGGGCTATGTAGAGCCATAACTCGACATAGCCGTCCACCATAGTGGACTCACTCGTGGACGCGATGTAAGCGATTCCGTGCTCGCTAGGTGGACATTGGGCATGCTGTGCCTTGAAAGCATTTGTGAACAAAAAAAAATTGTTCGCTGATGTTCGCTCACAGACATCTGAACAGCATGTGGACATGAGACCAACCCGAGTAGTGAGAGACAACATGGACATTGGGAAACTGCGCGCATGGTTCACTGAACACTCTCCATTCCTTCACATCCAGGCGATAGTTTCTCTAAACACAGGAATCATTGGTCATGGCGAAGTTAACTGTCACTTAGCACGAGCATGCATGAAGAAAGTGGTGGGAGGAAATTTTCAAGAATTGAAACTGAAACGGAAGGATAAGGTCGTGACTCTGGCTTCCATTTCCTGCACGTTAAACTGTGCTGGCAAAAAAATTACTGTCAATCCTCTCACTCTCTTCCAGCATGTCTGCATTGCCAAAAAATCTGAAGAAGATCTGAAAGAATTCTTCAAGTTTGAACTCGCACCCTTCCCTATATCACTATTTACTGAGGAGGGAATGCGCAAGGGAACAAAGTCTGCAATGTACTCCCTCTTTACTCTCGTAGATGAAGTCAACCTTGGCAATAGGAAATGTAACGTGATTGATGGAGGATACCTGTTACATAAAGTGCTGTGGAACAAAACTCTCACAACCACGTTCGAGATGTTGTGCTCTATGTACATCAACTACGTGCAGAGACACTTTGGTAGCAATGTGATTGTTGTATTTGATGGATACCCCACTAGCGCCGGCTATCAAAGCACCAAAGCCGCAGAACGAGCTCGCCCGTCTGCATTACAATCACCAACCAAAGTCGTGTTCTCCTCATCTACCATGGTGACAATAGCACAAGAAAAGTTCTTGGCAAACGATCACAATAAGAACGCATTCATTTCGATGTTGATGACGAAAATGGTGGATGCTAGCATCCAAGTGAAGCAGGCATATGAGGACGCCGACGTGATGATCGTCAACACCGCCATATCCAAGGCCAGTGAATTCCACAGTGTCATCATTATTGCTGAAGATTTGGACATACTTATTCTGTTGACAGCATTAGGTGTGTCTACAAAGAACATCTACCTTCAGAAAAGTGGAAGAGGCAGTGGTCCCAGTGTCCTCTACTCGCCAAGTTCCTGCTCCTTTCCCCCCAAGGACATACTTTTCCTCCACGCAGTGAGTGGTTGTGATACCACGTCAGCACCGTATGGATTGGGGAAGAACAAAATTTGCAGCACTTACATGAAGAATACCTCCCTCTCTGCAGCAGTGGCTCCTTTTCTAACACAAAGCGCTACTCCAAACAACCAGAAATGCTGCGCCGGATAACATCCTCCAGATTGTTTTCTGCAAATGCAGCAAAGGTTGTATCAACGGAGCTTGCAGCTGCAGGAAAGCAGGCCTTAGGTGCTCAGCAATGTGCAAACACTGCACAGGCTCCTGCGCAAACGCCCCCGCAACTTATTTAAACGAGGATGACTCACCAAGCATTGTCGTTGAATACGGAGGACGACGAGCTGTTAGAAGCAGAAACACCGGCTAAGAAATCCCGAAAAGAACTTTAATTATTACGAATGACACTACCTACTATCATATGTACATGTATATATGAGTACCTTTCAACAATAATATCTCTATTCTCTTTTTTTTTTTTTTTTTTTTTATATATTTAGGTCACGTCAATTTGACTTCACCTCGCCTGATGGTAAGCTGAAGGTAAAGTCCAAGAAAGAGGGTCACCATTACATACACATACCATGTTAACAATGGTGGCACTCAGCTTGACGGCCTCATCAGAAGAGGATTGTCGTCGCAGCACCGCGTGACACCCACCGGTCCCACTAGTGCTGCGACCACAACATCCCACCCACAACACCCCCTGCCCGGCTATGCACTTGCTGACCCCTGAACGCAATTAAACCGAAATTTGATTACTATAGAGGGTTTTTCACAATCGTGCACGGTGGTACCAACCCGGCCGAATTTGTGACAAATTTGCGTCATCAAATTTTTACCACCAGTAAAAAGTAATAGTTAAATCTCTATAATATATGTCTTGTGTATTTACCTTAATATTGTCAATTACATAATTTTTTCTACGAAATGACTACGTCTTTTTTTTACCTGCCCTGTAGTATCAATAGGATATCGATCCGAAAAGTAACTAATATCAATACCAACATGATGTGAAAATGGTTGGTTTTTATCAGAGAAGACAATCTGCTTTTGAAATCGGGTTGGGTGGGGGGAGAGGGGAGCGGGGGCTACCAAAGTTGGTGATTGCATCCAAGAAGTATAATTACAAGAAAATGACATCATAATTCAGGTATAACAGAAGAACTAAGTGGAGTTCAGCATTTTTAGGCATTTTTTAGCAAATTCAAAAAATTATGTTTTTTTTTAAACCTTGTATCTCGGTAACGAATTGACACACAAACATGTTTGTATGATCAAAATTATAGGAAATTTAACAATCTACAATAAGTATTCAAGTACTTTTGCCATAGTGTGTAAGGGAAAAATGTTATTCAGGAAAAACCGGAGGAAGGTCGAAATTTTTGCAGTTCCTCCCCCCCTCCTCTTTTCGCACAGGGTCCACGAGGTCCAAAACTTGGGAAAATGTTAATTAACCATCCTTTAACAACATCCCGAAGTTTCATTAAATTTTGACCTTTTTCCACTTAACCCCACTTTATCCAACCTGCCGACTGGACTATAACCATGGCGTATCAAAATAATTTTGATTTAATGGAAGCTTACTATTTAAACGCTAAAAACATAACATTAACCTTACAATGGCACCGCGAAAGATATCCGGATAGAAATACACCATCTCGATTTGTTACGAAACGGTCTGTGGATAATCTGCTAAATTTGGGACGGACGTTTCGATCATCGCGTTTCTCGTGAACCGGGTTCCATTCCCGGTTCAACGAGGCAAATATTAAAAATGTATGAATGCAGTTCAAATGGTTTTTAAAATTAAAATAAAGTCTTCTTTCAGTAAAATGTCCCATCTTCAATAAATAAGGTACTTTCCCTCCATGTGGCATTGCCGTGGGACGCCCTGTATATTATCACCATCAAAACTTTGCGTGCAAGTCCCACGTAGATCAGAGAGGCGTTCGTTTATACAGGAGTGCCTCTCTACTTCTGCTGCATTCTGGGGTTTGTCGAGAGAGCCGTTATGTACCTAAGTAGGGCAAGCCTCGATCGGTCGGCTAGAGATCTCGTGTGGTTTTCCGGCTAGCTCGCTGTTCGGGCCGCTCCTGTGGAACAACGGCCACTATATGCATATCTGTAAATTTTCAATTAATGGCATCATTCTATCTATGTAGTTAGCTAATGTGTAGCAATACTGTTTGTATGAAAATGATGACATAGCCATCAACGACTACTTTAATAAGGATAATTTAATTGCTTATGAGTATGCGGAAACGAAACACTCCCCTTATTTTACCTAATAACGCCTAGTAAAGCATATTAGATTTCATAATGGGGCTATAATAAATCTATACATAGGTATTCACAAAACTTCACTATAATTATTGATCTACTAAATGGAATTCTAGAATACATTACTAGTCGTTAGATCTGGCAAAAAACGTTCGACCCTCGGTCGTGAATATTATGGTTCTGCGCGGTAGCTCGGGTGAGGTCCGAAGTCTGAACCCATTGTAACGTAGTAGCTTTAGTGTCAGTACCTTAATAAATAAAAATAATAATAAATATTCCACGACATTCTACACAGCGCTTTCTAGACCCAAAGTAAGCATAGTTTAACTAGCTTGTGTTATGGGTTCCAGAATGCGGATAAACATACTTACATACTTTTTTTTTGTAAATACATAAATATTATACATACAAACGCCCAGACCAATGCAAATAGACATATTCATGCATACAAATATTTGCACTGAGCAGGAATCGGACCCGCACCCCTTGTCTTAGCAGTCGAATGCACTACCGCTACGCGACAGAGGCCGTCTTAAGAGTAATTAGTGTGATATCTAGGTAACAGAGATAACTGAAACACGTGTTTGGTAAAAGGCAGATGTGAGTTTATTACAGGCACACGATTATACCTATATCACATTAAGCTGGGTCGATTAAATCAATGCCTACATTATTACTTTCAATTCAACAATACAACTTATTTGGATAAGTTAAAGTTTAATGTATGCCTTCGTTAGTAAGTAAGTAGGTAGTTTTGGTAGGAAAACAAAACCTGTTCGTATTTACAGTTTGTAGACTTGGTTAGTAACCACCTAGAATTTAAAATATGGGTCGGTTTCAGGATTTAGAAACCATTAAGCACGGAACCCACCCATGTGATCAAACATCATAACAATGTTACCTACATTATAATTTAAATTTCATTAAATTTATTAATGACTATGCAAAAATATGTTTGTGCTGACCCTCAGTATAATAAATTACATACTACATTCTTTTTATTATTGTAATAACTGGAATGAATAATGAGTTGCGGGTAGGTCTGCCTAATTTAATAAAAAAATACTAATGCAATTTGAACCATTGGGGTTTGTATCTTCGGGGCCCAAGAAAACCTCACCTGCTAACATAGGCTTTTCAGCATAGGCTGCTAGCATAGCCTTTCTTCTGAGGGTTGGGAGGTCATACGACAATCGGCAAGATAAGCCAAATTGGGACATCTAATGATAGATAGTAACTAACAACCATCTAAGATGACGTCTGCTCTGTATGCAGCCGACGTTGAGGTATATCTTGTGCTGTTGGCGCTATAAATGTGTCTGTGCCATTTTCTTTAAGGGCTGATTTTCATCACAGACTTATGAGACACGCCGATTTCCGATTTATTTTGATGCCAAATTTACCACATAAGTAATGAAGTTTAGACGGGGCCGAACCAAGGCTGACAACCTCTACGAATAACTGCGTTACTGGATACGTTCATAAAATTGATTGACAAAGGTCAGAATTTAACATTTTAGTATCGAAAATATTAGGCAGGTCACTGGTTTTTTTTTTGGTTTCATGAGTGTGGTTCAGTTTAGTTTATTGTACTTATGTGTTTTAAAAGCTAAACCTGAGTAGATTTTAGGGCTGTCTGTAATGTGTGGCAAGTTACTAAAATATATTATTGTTTGAGTCAGTCCGTCTGTCATCAGGCTGTATCTCTTGAACCGTGATAATAAGACTGTTGATAATGTATTTCTGTTGCCGCTATAACAACAAATACTAAAAACAGAATAAACTAAATATTTAAGGGGCTCCCAAACAACAAAAGTGATTTTTTGCCGTTTTTAGTGTTCCGTTGCCAAATGGCAGAAAACGGTACCCTTATAGATTCGTCATGTCTGTCTGTCTGTCCGTCCGTATGTCACAGCCACTTTTTTCCGAAACTATACGAACTATGCTGTTGAAACTTGGTAAGTAGATGTATTATGTGAGCCGCATTAAGATTCTAACACAAAAATAGAAAAAAGACAATAAATTTTGGCCCTACTTAGAACTGAAACTCAAAATTATTTTTTTCCTCAAACCCTTACGTGTGTGGTGTGATATCTATGGATAGGTATTTAAAAATGATATTGAGGTTTCTAATACCTATTTTTCTAAACTGAATAGTTGGCGCGAGAGACACTTCCAAAGTGGTAAAATGTGTGCATGTAACTTCTAAAATAAGAGGATGATAAAACTAAAAAAAAAATATATGATGTACATTACTATGTAAACTTTCAATGAAATTTGGTTTGAACGAGATCTAGTAAGTAGTTTTTTTTTAATACGTCATAAATCGTAATCCGCAATTTACCTTTCATTCAATCAACTCAAATATAAAAATTAAAAAAAAACATTATGTTACTTGCTGCTAAAGAACCCTTAATGGGCGAGTCCGACGTAAAAAAGCGGCCAAGTGCGGCCGCTTTTTTATAGATAATGGTACGGAACCCATCGTGCGCGAGTCCGACTCGCACTTGGCTGGTTTTTTATTCAGATAGATAGATTTCAGAATAAACATTTACTTTTCATCTCTCCTGTTCGGAAAGTTTAATTTTCATGGGTAGATAGCCGGGTGGAAAGTAGCTTATTTCATCCCTAGGGCGGAAAGTAATTTTTTTTAAATTTTAAGTTTTGCCATGGAGTCCATGATAATTTAATTACGAGGGTAGATTGAAAAGTTTCCGGAATTGGCAAGAGATGGCGCGCGTATCGCGAAATTGTTATGATGGTTGACAAGGTGAACTTATTTTAGGAAAGCTGTCAAATTTTCAGACAGATACGTCGTACAGTTCTTGTTTACTAGGCAGTTTTGTGAAGCAAGTCAGGCACTTTTGCAATAATGGATAAACACGAATTTCGTGCAGTCATCAAACATTTCTGGATGGATGGGAAAACGGCGACGGAGATACGAGATATTTTGCAGAAAGTTCATGGCACCTCCACACCTTCATTTTCGACTATCAGTTTCTGGGTGAGCGAGTTCAAACGTGGCCGTACGAGCACCAAGGATGAACCACGCAGTGGACGTCCAAAAACGGCCACAAATGAGGAAATGGTCGACAAAGTCCATGATCTCGTGTTAGCCGATCGTCGAGTGAAGTTGCGCGAAATAGTAGAGACCACGGGCATCTCATATGAACGTGTGCAAAATATCGTGCACGAAAATTTGGGCATGAGGAAGCTGTCGGCGCGATGGGTGCCGCGTTTGCTGACTGTGGACAATAAGCTAAATCGCGTGACCACTTCGAAAGAGTGTTTGGCCCTTTTGAAGCGTAATCCAACGGATTTTTTTTGCCGATTCGTGACCGTGGACGAAACATGGGTCCACCACTACACACCAGAGACCAAGCAGCAGTCGAAACAGTGGACTTTTCCAAGCGAATCTGCTCCGAAGAAGGCAAAGACTGTCCCATCGGCCGGAAAGGTCATGGCCTCCGTTTTTTGGGATTCGCAAGGTGTGATCCACATCGACTTTTTGCAGAAGGGAAGAACGATCACGGGGCAATACTACAGCGATTTATTGGATCAATTCGATGGCGTATTGAAGGAGAAACGGCCTCGTTTGCAGCGGAAAAAAGTGCTCTTCCACCACGACAACGCGCCGGCCCATTCATCCCGAATCGTCACGGCTAAATTGGTTGAATTGGGCTACAAGGTAGTGCCGCATCCCCCCTACTCTCCAGACCTGGCCCCGTGCGACTTCTTTTTGTTCCCAAACATGAAGACTTGGCTCGGGGGCAAGCGCTTCACGTCAAATGAGGAGGTCATCGCCGCCACGAATGCTTATTTTGCAGAGTTCCCGAAATCATATTTTTCTGAGGGCTTAAAAAAGTTGGAGCACCGCTTGCAAAAGTGTATCGCCCTACAAGGAGACTATGTTGAAAAATAAAAATAAAAACCTGTTCAATTACTGCGTTTTCTTGCCCATTCCAGAAACTTTTCAATCCACCCTCGTACGTCATAATGACTTGATATCACATTTACATGGCGACCTAAATGCATATCTCGTGACCAACTCGATTACAATGCAACCAATAGATTCGATTTTCAAAACTTGTCTAATGTCGGCAGTATGTACGTGGATTATAACTTTTTTTCAGTATTAAAAAAAACTATTTAAGTTTCAATTAAATTTTTAAGCATTTTGTATGCTTACTTTTTTCTACAGATTTAGATCGGAAAAAGAGAACATCTAGGACGGGACTTGAACCCGCGACCTTCTCTTTTTCCGATCTAAATCTGTAGAAAAAAGTAAGCTACAAAATGCTTAAAAATTTAATTGAATTACTTAGGCGGAGTCATCAAAAAACAATGTTTAAAAATGACTGTAAAGTTATTCATTGTTTCCGTAGTTCGCAAGAATTACGGTAGATGGCTCCAACGTCGCCTTAAGACGTATTAATGTATCGGAGACTTTCGAATATCTGGGACGTGTCTAGGTGGCTCAGTTGGTCAGAGCATTCCCCCTGTAAGGGACTGGTCGCGGGTTCAAGTCCCGTCCTAGATCTTCTCTTTTTCCGATCTAAATCTATTTAAGTTTGCTAAAGAATTAGCAGGAATACGAGATTCAATATAAATAAATATCTTGTGTTAATTGTGGTTAAAAATGGTTTCGGAAAGTGATTCCACTGACATGGATATTAATTTAACGCCCGATGAGATTTAAGAACAGGCAAAAGCTGTTGTTAATAATCCCACCAAAAACATACCTGTTAAAAAATAATTAAAAAAACTTTTTAAAAACCACGTTTTCCTTCCGAACTAACAAGAAGAAAATAAATTCCTCAATCACTAAAAAACGTGGGGCGGGCGCTTTGAAATTTTTAAATTATTGAATATCTAAGGAAAACGATACATTAAAGGATTAAAGCGCCCGCCCCACGTTTTTTAGTGATTGAGAAATTTATTTTCTTCTTCTTAGTTCGGAAGGAAAATGTGGTTTAAAAAATATTTATTTATATATTTTATTTCTTTTATTTTTATTTCTGATGATTAAATATGAAAATGTAAGGTGGCATTAGCCTACATAAAAAAATTCAGAGCTTTAGGGTGATCAGAAGTGGTTGAAAATTGAGTGTCAATTTTTGGCTTCTGAGGGAAAGAAACACAGAAACACAGACACGAAGTGAAACTAAGAAAAACGTGGTAAAAAAGGGGGCCAAGTTCCTATCGGTTAATTGTTCGCCTAATCAAGGGTTGAAATCCAATCCAATGCCAAGTTTAGATGCACTTTAAAATCGATCATAATCATCTTCATCAACAGCCTGATGGTAAATTGATTGGTAAACATTTGCCATTCCCAAGACTCGCCACCACACCCAGTCCTCCGCCTTTCGCATCCAGCCACTACCCGCCACCGTATTCACGTCAACTGGCCGAAATTCACTTTACCATACCTCCAACTTAAAATATGGTATAGTTGTGAAAATACGTAGGTATAAATATCTAAAATTATAATACTTCTAAATTTGAACTTGGCCAGAAATATCTCAGGTGAAATGGCTGACTTTCAACCCTTGTGTAACAATCTACTATTTTAATTTTGTTAACCTTAAGGTATGTATTAAATAGCTTATTAGGTATTAGCCTGCTGGGGTGCTTGGTTGGGGACCTCCACGCGGTGCACCCTGGGCAACGGAGATGGCAGCGCCTCTCTCCTAGGGTGGGAGAGACGCTGCCGCCTACGGCCAACTCCGACCGAGGCGAGGACGGCCCTGTTGAGGGCTGTTCGGAAGCTTTCCACGTGTCCCTCTGATTAGCAGAGGGCACAGTGGAGAGCAAGTAAGGGGGCCATGATGGCCCGGGGTCAGTCGGTGTGCGAGGGATATGCTCTATGGGTAACCTTACACCCCGGCGACTTAAGACCCGAGACGGCGTGCGGTTTTAGTCGGTGCAAGCCCGACATAACCGCCCCCGCTGGAGACCCCCCACTCTCCAACGGGGGCGGTATCCGAAGGGATTTCCGCACGAAAAAAAAAAAAAAAAAAAAGGTATTAGCCTGCTAAAAGAATTAGATATAATTTACATTTAAAATTTTTAATGTGATTTCCTAATTAAGATATTATGTTGATAAGTTAAGTAATCCTATTAATTGTGTAGTATTAACACATAGTTAAATCAAATAGTCTAGCCCTCCATCATAACATAGCAGTGTAATCAAAAATTTTAAAACAGTGTTGTTTTGATTTTGAATTTAGTGTAATTATATTGGGTACCTACAAGAAATAACAAATGAAAAAATAAAAAAACATGACTGTTGCTGAATAGACCGAAGCAAGTTAGATAGCAGACGGTGCCCATTTGCAAATTTTAAACCGAAAGTAATTAATGCGTTCTGCTTGCTATTAAACTTGTTCCGATATTTTCAGCAGTAGTCGGGTTTTTTAATTATTCATTTTTATTTGCAGTAAATAACTCTTGTAGCAACACAAAAGAAAACTGAACTACACAGGCTACGCTTCTTGTAAGCTCCGTAAACGCTTAAATTTATTATTCCTCATTCCAAATTACATTAAAACATATAAGTTGTATATGTTTTTGAAATCATCTTTTAAAGGTATTCATATTTTTTTGACAACATACTTTTTAGTCCCAACAATCCACCGTGTAGTTTTGCGTCACATTTTATGTTCCCTATGACCAGAGATGTACAAAATGGTATTAAAAAAGCATTTAAATACAAAATGCAAAATACTTTTCAGATTTACTATTTCAAATACAAATACCAAATAGTTTTGCGTTTTGTATTTCAAATGCTAAATGCAAAATAGGTATTTTCAAAATACTTTTTTAAAATAAAATACTTTTTAACAAATCGAATGATATTTTTATTTATTTTTGGTATTTATCATGAGAATTAAAATAGAGATACAATGCCGAGCCAAATGACACCTTATGTATGACATTTCGGTCATATTTATCAGTACGCGTATCAATAAATTCTGTTATGTTATTAATAATAATACTCACTTAAAGTAATGTAAAAAGCTAGACTAACGAATATATAGCCATGTCTCCATTTTGTGAATTGTGTGGCCATTTATTTTGGTTGATTGTGCATCTAATTCTTATTTTATTATTATTACACTTTTCTTCTATTAATAACAATTGGACTGGTATTGTTAAAAAGTGAAAAAAACTGAACATCAATTTTTATTTATTACGCTTTTTAACAATACCAGTTGTTCGAATACATCATCACTCATTTTTCTTCTGTGAGGTCTCATTATCATCCCACCGTACGAAAAAAGTCTTTCTACTGCTGCTAAACTTGGTAAGGATGTGTTCCCAGCGAGAGTGGAGGATCATATTCCTCCGCGTATGGCTCCGCCTTAGGCGCCTGACGCTGATAATAGCGAGTACGATGTGCCCGAAGTCAGGGAGAGTGAGCTAGAGGCAGCAGTGCTCCGGCTTAAAGCTCGGAAAAGCACTGGCCCCGGACCCGACGGTATTCCAGGCCGAGCCCGGGCCCCTGGGTCCTGGCCCTTGAGGAACTAGGGCCTCGACTGGTGGCGCTCTTTAGCGCATGCCTCGAAAGGGGCCAGTTTCCAAAGGCGAGAAAGACGGGGAAATTGGTCCTGATCCGAAAGGCGGGGCGGCCGGCGGATCAGCCATCCGGTTACCGGCCGATAGTTTTGCTCGACGAGGTGTGCAAGCTCTTTCAACCGATCATTGCAGAGCGCCTCGTCGTGCATCTCACGAGCGTGGGGCCAGACTTGGCGGACAACCAGTATGGTTTCCGTCGGGGGCGCTCCACCGTGGAAGCGATCATGCGTGTTAGGCGCCTGGCGGAGGAAGTAGTCTCGCGGGGTGGGGTGGTGGTGGTGGTGTCTCTTGACATCGCCAACGCCTTCAACACCCTACCCTGGAGCTGCGTTAGGGAGGCGCTCGCGTAGTCACGGAGTGCCTCCTTACCTCCACCGCATTGTCTGGGCATGCCTATCCGAGAGGGCCATAGTTTATCCGAGCTGGCTAGGGCCAGGGCGGCGAGAAGTATCGTGCGGTGTTCCACAGGGATCGGTCCTAGGGCCACTCCTGTGGAACATCGGATACGATTGGGTGCTGCGCGGTTCGTTGCTCGAGGGTGTCAGCATAACATGTTATGCTGATGACACCTTCATGATGGCGCGGGGAGCAACGCACCGAAGCGCGGCACTAAAGGCCACGGCAGGAGTTGCTCAAGTCATGGGTCGAATACGGCGGCTGGAACTCGAGGTGGCTCTCCACAAATTCGAGGCTTTGTGTTTTCACGGGCCTCGGAGGGGGCCACCTGCGGGAAATAGCATACGAGTAACCGTAGGGGGCGTAAGCATCGGCATCGAGCACACGATGAAGTACCTTGGGCTCGTACTCGATAGCCGATGGGACCACATCTCCGAAGTCTGGTCCCAAAACTGAGGGGGGCTTCGGCCGCGCTATTGCGACTGATGCCCAACGTTAATGGACACAACGCCCCCACTAGGAGACTGTAGCTGGGGATCGTGCGAAGCATGGCCCTGTACGGGGCCTCCGTATGGGCGTAAAAGCGTGTTGTTAAACGTGTTAAAAGCGTTAAACAGCCCGTTAAACGCGATGGCCGTCAGAGTCATCAGGGGGTATCGCACGATCTCCGTCGAGGTGGCATGTCTCCTAACCGGGACCAATCCATGGGACCTGGAAGCGAGAGCCCTTACGCCGTTGTACCAATGGCGCTGGACCGGGGCCATAGGCCAGAGCCCCGAGAAATCAGGACTCAGCGGTCCCAGCTCCGCGGAGACATGGAGGGTGCGACTTGAGCATCCAAGGTGGGGGGAATCTACCATTGCGGCGGTGAGGCCGATCATGAAGGGGTGGTTGGAGGGGCACCACGGTGATCTCTGCTTCGGTAAGTAAGACAATGCCGCAGTGCCAGCACTGCGAGGATCCTGGCGAAGACACGGCGCTCCACACGTTGGTGGAGTGCCCTGCGTGGGCGAATCAACGCCGGGATCTCGTTGCGGTCCTGGGCGTGGACGTTCTCTCGCTGGAGACTATGGTGAGGGCCATGGTCTCCGACGGGAGCAAGTGGCATGCCGCCGCTTCTTTCTGCGTGCAGGTAATGCGGGCGAAAGAGACGGTGGAGAGGAAGCGGGAGAGAAACCTGCCCCCGAGTTCCGCAATCGCAATTCCGAAATCGAATCGTCGGAGTCAGCGGCATTGCATTTTTATAGCCAAAGATAATGTTCGTCGTTTGCGTTTGACATTGACACTAGTCAGACATAAGGCGCGCACTCTGACCAAAGAAGAAAAAAAGGGCACGCATGGGTAGCAGGCGGCTCTATCAGTCAAATTCGCCAATACAAGCATCTTTCGTTCATTTCATTTTGTTTGACTGGTAATGTTGGCTAAACTTAATCACAAAGTATTTTGCATTTTGAAATGAATATTAAAAATGCCAAATACACCTCGAAAGGTATTTCAAATAAAATACAAAATGTTTTTTACTAAAAGGCATTTAAATGCAAAATACAAAATAGGTATTTTGCATTTTGTATTTGCATTTTAAATAGAAGTATTTCAAATAAATCGCATCTCTGCCTATGACACTCGGAAAATGAATCCCTTTCATTTGCTTTTTATAGGTCGAAAAGTGTGATAGGACAGCATCAATTTGCGTACTGCTGTATGTAAACTTACGAACAAAATTACTAGACAAGTACAAACTTTTAAGTCTTGATCGAAGCTCAACTTCAAGCTATGTTACTATTTGACTTATGTCATAATAGATACGATTGCGCTCCTATTATCAACAAGTTGTGCTATAGGGTGCCCTACTAGGACGCACTGTCGTATCCCGTGTCAGCTATTCGCTACTACCAGATGCCGCACAAACGCTGGTAAACGTTCGCCTCTGTATAGTATCGTACAGTCTTATAACGAGAACTTCAACTCTATTGATATAGCTACAACGCGTCCAGGTACGTTCAGGAGATTAATATTGGAACATTTAAGTACTTAAAACTCATTGAAACTTATTGTAACACTGTGGTTCCTCATCCGCGTGGACTTAAATATGGGTTTTAATATTCTTTGCGCGGAAACCTAATTATTTTTGTAAAATAAAAATGACTGGTGTAAATGTTATGTCTTGTAATGTCAACTATCTGATGGCGGCAGTTCTGTCGAAATTGACCGAGCCGATTCGAAGATTAGCGAAGTCAAACAAACAAACAGAGTGACAGACAGACGGACGGACTAAAACCTTAAAAACTGTTTATACCTATTTGGTTTTCTTATTTAAGGGTGCCCTTTTTTTATTTTTTCGTGCCGAAATCCCTTCAGATACCCCCCCGCCGGTCAGCGGGGGCGGTTATGTCGGGCTTGAACCGACTAAAACCGCACGCCGTCTCGGGTCTACAGACGCAGGTTGCCCATAGAGCATATCCCTCGCACCCCGACTGACCCCGGGTCATCTCCAGTTGCGAGATGGCCCCCTCGGATTTGGGAACAACGGTGTCCCCGTCTTGTCCCGGTTTGGGGGAGGGGCGCTAGTCGCCCAACCGTCCCGGCCTGCTTCTGCTGGGGTGACAGGTGGCCTCACCACTCACCCCCAGGCCTGCGCTCATGGAGGACGGAGGTCGTTAAGCGACCTCCGACACCTGAGTCGCCTGCGACGCGCGGCGAGCATGTTGCGGGCTCGGCGGGCCGGGAGAGTTCTAAATCTCTCCCGGGCGCGCTCCGCCATTTCCTTCGGGAGCATTACATGCTCGCAGAAGGAGGTGGCGGCGGCCCACGCGCTCGCGCTCCGCACCATTGCCGCAATCATGCTGCCGAGCGAGAGGGCTCCCACCCCACTCCGATGGCTGCCACTAGGTCACACCTCGGCGCCTCCCACGCTGGGCAGACCGCCAGCGTGTGCAGCCCCGAGTCCTCGCTCGCGTCGCAGTGATGGCACTCAGGCGTTGGCTCCTTCCTGATCCGATGCCGGTGGTCCCCGAAGCTCCCATTCCCGGAGATCACCTGCGTCAGTCGGTACGAGAGGCTTCCGTGTCGCCTCTCTAGTCAATCCTCCATGATGGTATTTAAAGGTACCCATCTGCAATCTGTATAAGTATAACCAGATATCTATATTTTTATGTATTCGTAAAAAATCTGTTATTTAAATGTTACGGACAGCCACTTCAATTTGAATTACCTGTAAGAATTATTATCATTATCATTGTGTAAAGCCCATAATAATTTTCTATACCTTTTTTTTTCTTTCTTCGTGCGGAAATCCCCTCGGATACCCCCCCGCCGGCCAGCGGGGGCGGTTATGTCGGGCTTGAACCGATTTTTATTTTTGTTCAATTAAGTCACAACGCCTGCTAAATGATTAATCTGTGGTAAACGGTGTTGGTGGTAAATTTAATTCTACCTATATCTAAGTTAAGCAACCCTATTGTAATTTATCACTGTTTGTTCATCCAAATAAATGAAAAAAATAACTTAATTCAAAATCAGTGAAAAAAAAAATTTATTGTATCTTGATTTATTTGTAGACCGGTATAAATCACAAATAAACAGTCAGCGACGTTTCTTTCCGTATTATTTCCATCACCACGTAATCTGTTGCTGTAAGCGGAAAGAAAACAAAAAAAAATGATTTCGGCTTGCCATGATCACTATCTTTATTTGAAAGACATTGATGACTCAATTAAAGTATAGGAATAAATTAAGTAAAAGAAGATAAGTTTGCAGTTTCCTTTGCGACCGACAGTGAGGTCTTCCGTCCGAGTGCTACAGTGTTATTAGATTTTTCTGTTTTGAAACTCCCGGTAACGGCAGGAATTGCGACGAGTGGCGACTGGTATCCGGTAGACGATAATAGGTTCGTCATTTGTTAAGTGAGACCAAAAAATCTAGCTGGCACAGGTCCACGATTTGGACCTGTGCCGATCCTATCAGGGAGATGCCTACAAGCCTGTATAGAGACGTGCACGTTCAGTAAATATTTGTATTTCGTCACATTTTAACGTATTTACGAAATTCTACCACCATAAAGTCAACAGAGAATAGTACGTGACCAAATAAATGTGGTCATTTTGGAGTTTCGGTTAAACAAAGAAAGCCCTTGTATGAAACATTGAGTTAATTACCAAAAAAAAAGGTGTATATGTAGGTAATATGAATCAGGTAAACCTGATGACGTTAATGAATGTCAGTGTGCCTCTCGAGCTTCACTCCACCAGAGCTAACGAAGAGGTGGATATGTTGGACTTGAACCGACTAAAATCGCACGGTGTCTCTGGTGTCAGCCATGTGGTACGGTGAATCTGGTGTACCCTAGAAAGGAAATCCCAGAGACCCCGACCGGTTTGGTCACCAGGTGCTGGCGAACCCGACTTGTTGTTGAGGATCTAATTCCCCTCCTCTAAAGAGAGAAGTGGAATACGACTCGCCGCCACCCTGAGCCTACTTCTGCTAGGGTGACGGCTAGGCCCAACCATCACCGAGATCGTTCTACAATCTCCGCCCTTCGGTGCGCCTTCTACGGCGGCGACGTGCCACACACTCTCGCATCCAACCATGGGCAGCACCCGGGTTGGCAGCGTGAGGCTTCCCGCTCCAATGGCTGCTTCAACGACACTGTACTGCTCCATCCACTCTAGGCACTCTGCCAGTGTATGAAACGGCGTGTTCACGGAGTAGCCTCGGCTATGGTTGCAATCGGGCGTCGGTTCCCGGCCTATACAATGGACAGGAACCCACCGATGCAGCCATGCCCGGTGAGTTACTGCGTCAGCCGGTAGGAGGGGCTACTGTGGCGCCTCTCCAGCCATTCCCTCATGATGGGGCTTACCGCCACAAACGTGGCGGAAATCGTGGCCACATCAGTGAGGCAGGACCTCACTAATGTAATGCTGGAATTCCATTACACGTTGCACACTGTAATGCTCGGTTCTACTCCCGCATTGATGTGTAGCTTGAATTGTACCTTTACAGATTGCGCAAAGAATTCTACAAAAATAGAACAAATGGATAGACTATACAACAAAAAAGGAAAACGTTCTGTTTCGCTCTCATTTAGCTCGTGTGCATAAAATGATGGCGCTCGATGGGCAAAAAATTGTATTCCAAAAGCTGAATGCAATGGACGAGCAGAAAATCAATTGCAGTGACCGAGTTATTTTTTCGTGCCAATAAAAAAACCGGGTACTATACAATATTTTAAGAAAACAGTAAAATGCTAAATTGTTCTTCATGTTTCATTCACGCTATGGTTTTCCTTTTGTGTAACAAATGAAGGAATTCCATATTTACACAAATTTATTACCGCGAAATTCTAAGACAAGCTAAAATAAACTTGCACTTACTAATAAGGAGCATGTAAAGGCCGCCTACGACATAGTAATGAAGTCTGAAGGTTAATAGAGAATTATGTGACCGAGACAATTGATCGCACTCCGTAAGTAATGCTGTCTTATTTATGAGGTGAAGTGTTAAATTAATATTACTAATAAATGAGTATTTTACGAGCAGTCATAGGTGTAATTTAGTGCGGTAGGCAGAATGAGAATATTGATATCTATCTTGATAGAGTACCCTTTAATCATCTCATCTCATAAACTCACGCCTATATCCCCGAAGGGGTAGGCAGAGGTGCTAGCACCCACATTTCGCCAGTTTATGTTTAGGTCCCAATGTAATAGGTGGCGAGCCTATTGCCATTAACCGGGCACTTATAAGCCTGCGATAAATACACACATAACTTCGAAAAGCATCGAAAAGTCATTGGTGTGTGCCATGGTAAGACCTGGGATCGAACCCGAGACCTCGTCTCAGCAGTCCATTACCCATACCACTAGGCTACCGCAGCTACCCTTTAATAATAAAACCAAACTAAGTTCATTCAGTCTTATTAGTAAAATTGATCTCATCAGATAAGCTTTGTACGGTTTCATTCGTTTGATTAAGTGACAGTTTGTTGGAGAACTATTTTACGCTAGCTGTGCCCGGGAGTTCGACTGCGGTGCTTTAGATTTTTGAGGTTTTAATTCATTTGCGCGGAACCATAATATTTTTTCTAAAATAAATGTAGGATTAGAATATTACCTATCTGCCACTGAAAGTCCCGTCAAAATCAGCCCAGCCTCTAATTCAAACAGACAGAAAGATAGACGGACAGACTACAATTTTAAGCATCGCTTAGTTGTTATAGGTATCATACATACACTCATATTATATGCATTAATTTAAAATCTGTTATTTTAATATTACAAACGGACACTTCAATTTTATCTATTGTATTATGTTTCGGCTCGGCCCCGGTTAACGGATTCTTCTTTTTAACACACGACGCAAAACGAGGGGTGTTACGAGTTTCATCTGTTTAGTTGTGTACTGTTTGTAGCATCGTAGCTCCCAAAATAATGGACCTATTTTAATGTAATTTTTTTGTTTGGGTGCCATGATCAAAATAGTTCTTATTTATAAATTATGGAGATCTGTTCAGGCGTTTGCACATTAGTAGCTCTTTCCTAGTTGGCGTAGGCATCTCACTAACTTTCACATACTTCCATTATATGTTAACTTTATCTGATGCTCCAGTCAACATACTGCGAGATACTCAACTCTTCAGCAACTTGCATCAGATATAGCGTGTTTGAGCTCATCAGAATGGTCTCAATGTGTAGTTGTTAGACAGATGTTAATCGTAGCGTGTGTAGACGCGCCACGAATAACATAATTTTACTCTTTATGTTAGTAGTAGTGTACCTAATCTATACTATTATAAAATTGTAAATGAGTTGTTTATACATTGGAGATATTTAAAAAAAACTTGGGCTATGTTAAATGAACGATTGTGGAAACAAAAATGTTTTTTTAAATCTTTTTTTTATCTGTTTGTTCACGATGAACTCAAAAACTACTGAACAGATTTCGATGCGATTGTAAGGCCTTTTTAAGACTGCCGTATATTTGATTGCAGTTGGTTACCTAAGTAAAACCGGAGATATGACCAAAAAACGATAACCAACAGCTGCGCGGGCGGAGCCTATTAGCCTATTAGCTAGTGAAATTATAAAAAGATTTATTTTTAATTGTAAGTTTCAATAATTTACATGGCGTCGCGTCGCCGTCGTGGGATCTTGGATCGTTTCGATAACATGTCACAGTACTTGGCTTTACCAGTTAGGTGTCCCCCAACACGACGACGGCGATGCGACGCCTAAATCAATATAATATATATTACAAGGTGTATAATCGTCGCTAAACATCTTGACAATTTGACCTTGACGCGCAACCAATCACGCGAGCCCTTTGAGACAAATGACTCGCGTGATTGGTTGCGCGTCAAGGTCAAATGGTCAAGATTTTTGGCGATGACTATATTAAAGTCAAATAGCCAAGTAACACGTGTTATTTTACACGTTTGTGAGGTTTTCTCTTGTCGGAATTTATTTAAATTTTTAATTATTAATAACACATGAACCATCGTTTAAACTGGCCATTCGAGTTCTGTGGATGTTTAGCACTGGATTCTATATCAATTTGTCTTTTTGTCTTTCTTTTTTTTTTTGTTTTTTTTTGTTTTCTAGTATTTCTAGGTACAAGTGCATTAACGCTATTTATATAAAACAAGTGAGCACTAGCCGATAAAAACATCTCTGTGATAAACATTAAATGTGATTTCAACTTAGAAAAATCAAAATCAATCGTATCGACGTAAACCGACTTCTAACAAAAGCAATTGAACTTTTCTGGAGGGGTTAACGGGAATACTAATAATTTCGGTTACTAAAACTCTTTAAAAAAAAGTCGATCCGGTTTTTAAGATATACATACATACATACATACATAAAATCACGCCTGTTTCCCACAGGGGTAGGCAGAGATCACGGATCTCCATTTGCCACGATCCTGACACACTTCTCTCGCCTCATTCACTCTCATAACATTCTTCATGCATGCTCGTCGGTTTAGGGTACTCCTGACCTGCCCCTTTTCTAAAACTTCCCCGATTTGGTCCAGGTATGTGCGCCTAGGTCTTCCCCTTCCGACGGTACCATCCACACTCGCCTCATACACCTGTTTCGTTAGTCTTCTTTCATTCATTCTCTCAACATGACCGAACCATCTTAACATACCTTTCTCAATTCTCGTCACTACATCTTCTGTCATCTTTTTAAGATATTCTATGAGAAATTTCTATTTTGACAGGTAGGTAGGTATTTTGGAAATGTATGGGGTTCAGCCAACCTCACCTCCGAGCCGGTATATCTGCTGATGCCGGTATGCGGCCGAGACTTTTCCTTTTGAGGTTGGAGGTCAGACGGCAGTCGTTCCCGTAAAAGCCAACCAAACTAAAACATGGATAGGCAAAGTTCCTACTCTCCTGAGCGGACCGCAGGTTCCAAAGTGCAAGCTTTGAAAGCAACGGGGATTGTAGCTCGGATGAAGGAGAAGATGTATAACTACAATCGCTCGGCTGGTACCGCAGTGTGGTTTAGTGACTCAAGTCATTTTGATTTAAAGTGTCTTTAAATTCGTTTATAATGGAATTGTCGTGTCGGTTATCGTAATTTGAACTAACTGTTGTCAACATGTTTGACACGCGTAGTATTACTACACTAGCTGGTATAATATATTATAATATATAGTATATATAAGTATAACTATATTTCTGGTTATATCTCCGGTTTTATTTAACCATTTGCATCAACAATACGTCAGTTTTCTGTTCAGTACATTTTGCGTCCATCGCCAACAAACAGAAAATAATTCAAAATTTTTTTTATTTTTATTTTATTTTTTATTTTACCCGATTTTTTTTGTTTCAAATACATATTTTGTCGATACCAAGTCATCTCACCAAATTCAGAGACCTAATTTTGTGACACCTTATATACAGTCCTTTTCGAAACACTTTTTACATATTACATGAAACTACGCCCTTTTCCCTCTGGGGTAGGCAGAGAAAACAGCCCGCCATCTGCTTCTGTCCTTACAAACTTCATGAGCTTCCTCTGCTTTCATTAAACCTTTTATGGAAACCCGCCGGTTTCGAGTGCTTATGAGTATAGTGTATGATACGGGGTCGATCCCGGCCTGTCTGCCCACTTACGTTACATACTTGGTGTGTCATTCAGTACTCATTCGTTCTACGTGTCCAAACCACTATTTTTCTTATGTATAATTTCCGATATATATTACTCTAACAAGTGTGGCATGTATCATTATATGCTTATATCTTTGGGATATATTATTCCAGGAGGCAGATTTAGAGCTGCGTATTTCATAATGTTACCAAAATATACGAAGGATATTTCGACGTAGGATAACTTGCACCTGTTTTGTGGTGAAATAAACAAATATAAATCTATATACGTAATGTCTGTTGTTATTAAACAGCATAATTGAAGAAATCTGACTCATATTGAAAACGTCATCATCGTCGTTCCATGTACAATTGTTGGTTGTAGTCCTAGCCTAATAGTAGGTTTTTTATAATACCATTACTAAAGTAACCTAGAATCTAAATAAGGTAAGCAGAATATAACAATAATGAGTCTTATCAATACAGAGCAATAATCTTTAGAAATGTAACTTGCGGTATAAGTATAATATTGTAATATATATTTTATACCTGACTTATAGTCAGAGGATAACCTCAATATTAAGATAGCCGAACTCGAACACCTAGTACGAGAACCATTTGAACCAAAATGTTTCCATCTGGCTAAGACGTCAATGATTATGTCACTCGGTTATAATTATACTTAGGTTATAAACTCATAATCAGGTCAAATGAATGTTGACCATCAACATTGAACTTTTGTAGTTGACCCAATTTGTTGAATCCCTCACCACACATGACATATTTGTTTTTAAATATCTGCATAATCTGTTCCGTTTGTTATTTTTCTTTTTATCTTGATCATGTTGATCCTTGAACGTTTCCTCTCCACAAACTGTTAAATTTATATGATTTTTTACGTTTGTTTATATATTTCAGCATTCATCGTTTACTATGCATTCCAAACGAGTTTCTTCTGGCTCAACGTCATGTGCTTCGATATATGGAGGACGTTCAGGTAAATATTTTCGATACTAACACTTACCAGAACATAAGATAAAAATAGATTTATCAAAGTCTCACATTTTCTGCTAATATTACTCTTTCAAATTAAAATGAAGCAATGGTAATAAAGTTATTCTTCGTTGATGTTTCAATTTGCTTTAAGTAATCAAACTGAAGGTGATATTGAATCAAAATTGAAGAGTGAGTTTTTAACTTCACGTGACGAAGAATCTTAAATCTAGGTAGATTAGAATTTTATAGTATACATTGTTATAACCCTAAGTGAATAGTCATGTTTCTCTTTCAGCGTGAGCTACCTTCAGTATAAATATCGCCATTTGCTGGTCTTCTAAGTATTTGCCATATCTTTGTAGCTGCTGACCGCTAGATAAAACCCGCCAAATATTTAGGGGATGTTTTTTCAGAAATCCTTTCTTAGCTCACCTATTTTCTAAACTTACACGCCACTGTGTTATGTGCCAGTGAATCTGGGTTAGAGTTTTAATATGTAGATGCATCCAAATAAAGAAAGAGGTCCTCAGAGACCGGGAGGAGTTCGAAGCAATAAGATTTATAGTTACATGTTAGGCTTTTTTTCACGTGCGGAAATCCCTTCGGATACCCCCCGGCCGGCCAGCGGGGGCGGTTATGTCGTGCATCGACTAAAACCGCACGGTGTCCTGCCCAAGTGTCCATTAAGGAATAAAATACAGCAATATATTCTTTTGTTTAACACTTGGAATATTATTACATACCACACTATCATCATTCAACGGTGTATATTTCGCTTAAGCTCTAGAATCAGAAATTAGAATCTTGTATTATAGTTAAAACTACTATTTTATACATTTAAGGTACTACGCTCTCAGTTGATCGTGAACTTTTTTATACACATATCTCCATTTTGAAAACTTTCAATATAAATTTCATTACTGTACTATAATTGACTTTTATATCTTTTCGCATTAAAAATAAAGCGATTCAAGCTTGTATTTTATGTAGTTAAAATATTTGTATCATATATATATTGTACATCTTGTCACGAAGGTTCGCGCCCTTTGTGGGTATCCACTTTTATATGTGAAGTTTATAGATATAAAGATATTATATATAAATACCAGCTGTCATTCGCCTAAGAATAGCGAACGGTTTCTAATCTCAGAGTGTTATTCATAGTTGCGAAGTTCAATATCGCGATGTACGTTACAGCGAAAGTTTACTATTGCGATGGACGTTGTTGCGAAAGTTCATTATCGCGATCTACCTACGTTACAGCGAAAGTTTACTACTGCCACAGACGTTGTCGCGTAAGTTCTATACTAAAAAGAAAAAGACCAGTGGTTCTGTTGGGGTCACAGTTCTAACCTAACCTAACCCACTTTAGTAGCAACCAAAACGTCTGTCGCAGTAGTAAACTTTCGCTGTAACGTACATGGCGATAATGAACTTTCTGACCCACACTATAAAAGGGTAAAAAGGGGAAATGTGAAAAAGGGTAAAAAGGGGAAATGTGGAAAGCGTAAAAACGGGAAATATAGAAAGGGTAAAAAGGGGAAAAGTGGCAAGGGTATTTATTTTATAAAAAAACGTTAGATATTGTGTTGTTTAATTTACTAAAATCGACATAATTATATAATGTAGCAGGATTTGTAGTTCAGATATAATTTTATCATTTTAATCTATAATATGTCGGATTACATGGTAACCTTTTTGAAAAAATTATAGGGGTCTAAGGGCAGTACTTTAATTTGTTAGACAGTACTCTATACATAATCCGACAAATTCGAAAGTTCGACACTGCCCTGAAAAACGTTTGACGATTTACCGGGGTCGACTGTACTGAGAGAGTTCCATAAAAACTGAGAATGAATGTTACAGGATATTTTTATGAAGTGTTATTTTTTTTTCGACCACGCCAAGTTTTTAGGGTAATAAAAAAGATCTTCTTATTACCCAAAAATGTATTTTATTTGAAAGCTTGCAAGCTTGCAGATGAACAATAGTTTGAAAGAGTTGAACATAAACATACATAAATAAAATGTAGAATTTTGTAATTTTTTACAATGAATTTAGTTGTTTCTTTGGGAAAAATCTTGTCCATTGCATAACTTACTTCAATCTCTCTTTTTTCTGGTTATAAAACCCTGGTTGTCTTGTTCTTTTTAGGGATTTTCTTTAGAACTAGCCCTATTGCTATCGAGTTGTCGTCGTTGCCAATTTTCTGTCACGGTTTTGGGTATGAAGGAGATGAGCTATCGAGTTGCTGTTTTCGGTAATAGATTCGTGCTGGGGTGAATCATTGCAAGATAAAGAAAAAATCACAAAAAAAAAATCGCCAAATCGAAAATCCCTTGTATTCGGCTGAGCTCGTATCAGGAATCCAACTTGTTTAAAATATCTTGTATAGGTATATAAATATATAGGTATAAAGCATTTAGCCCTTCATGCCGGTTTGACCAAATATCACCTACATTTTTGTAACTTCTAGTTTCTAGATAGTTGATGTAATAAATATTAACATTTTTGAACTTTGGCATCGCTGCAGTTGATGATTGGGTGATGTAACGGTATTTCACAGTAGGTATACATATTTGTCTAAAAATGGTCAAAAAAATTAACATCATTGCCAATACTGGTATTATTAACAATTATCTTAGTGAAAACCGAGAAATGAGCACCGGATGCTGTCGATGCAATTAATATAGGTCCTTAGATAGTATTTCTTTGACAGTACTTCTAAAGCCCAAGTTCCATTACCAAATGAATGCAGATTTCAGTCTTAAATTTACGGTTTCCAGATCGACCACACCTTGCCCACGGGGTACGGGTTTCAACAGCCAGTTGTAGGTCTCTATTTTTAGCTAATTTTCTTGTCTGTTAGCATGAGTGCATGCCACTCGATAGATAATGCTCGATTACTGCCGTGATAACAGCCTGTTCAATGTTACCATTAGTAAACTTGATATGTCAATAAATTTGTATTTACGGTGATGGTCCACTCAAAAGTTAGTAGATTCAGAATATTACAGTCTAAGTTTCATTTGACTTTGTAATTTTCTGATTACAATTGACTTGACCTTTAAAATATGTAATAAACCATTATTTTATAATTCATCGTTAAAAATACTATAATGATTGTAATTGTCAGATAAAGGCCGTGTAATTTATCTCTCACAAAAATCGCATGATGTGTATAAAACTTATTTTTACTTAATACGGATAAGTATAGTATACTATAGTAATCCAAAGAAGGATTTTGGCTAAGGAAGATTAAAGCGCTTCCGCCCTTAAAACAATATTTTTATATACTTAGATAAAAATCATTTGTAGATTGAAATTTTTAACATTCATCAATTCAATTTATTGTAGATTTTTTATTGTAGTTTTTCAAACTTTGCTTGATCCCTTATTCTTAATTTAAGTTGTTAATTTAAATAATTAACTTATTTCTTTATACAAATAATTCAATTTAGATAATAGAACAGCAGTAACAGTATGTTTTATATTTTTATAACTTTGAACTTGCATATTTTTATATTTTGGAAAATAGTAGTTATGTATGTAGTTAGTAATACTAAGCTCTAGAAATTGGGAATGAAAAGGTAAAAAAATACTACAAAAATTGGATGGTGGAGAGAATAGTAGTTCCTTTCCGTGTGCTAATGAGTTTATATTTTCTACATATTAAAAAAATATGTATTTTGTTGAGGATGTAGTCAGTGCATTTTGTTGATGTAGTCGATGCATTTTTTTGATGTAGTCGATGAATTTTGTTGATGTAGTCGATGCATTTTCTTGATGTAGTCGATGGATTTATGCATAATTATTCATAAATTGTTAGGCCGCGCACATCATAAATGAGATCAGAAGGCCAGCCAGGTTCACCCAGGTTCACACAACCAGGGAAAACAAATTCACACTCACATATTTTCACGTAAAGCGATTGAAACGAGTTGTGACCCTTGTAAATATATTATGTGTCAATATGTAATCGTTGCATAAAACTGGCCTTTATACATCACGGGGCTTTTAATTTAGCACGTCGGACGTCGAGAAGAAGAGTGAGAGTCCACATAAGATCAACTTGCTTCAATTTTGTAGAACTTTCTCTCTATCATAATCGAACTGACAATTTGATCCTTTTATAGAGTAGTGAAAACGTTTGTGTTTATAAATAATATAACCATATCTTCGGATGAGTTACTATAAAAAAAGAGATATCACGCTGTAGACATACAGTGTGCGATAAAAAGAACGCTCTACAAAACGAAGCAAGCAAATAAGCCGTTCACTTATTCTTCTTAACGTACTGAATCAAAAGCCGGGTATTTTAGGTCTGTGCTGTGATATCTTTATTGTGAGTTTAAGAAAAAAAAACAGCATTTTGTTCTACAGTAACCAATATAGCATGCTGATTCCAATACATACATTTAAAGTTGTAAATATATGTATAATTTAATGTAAAATTATGTATTATTGTTGTTAATGCATACCTACCTACTGAAGATTTGGAAGTTTAAGCCAACAATCAACGAAAAGGTAAGCTATTTAACTAAGCACTTTTTCTTACGAGCAAACGAAAATGGAACGATATTGAGTTTGTAATACCTATTATATATTAGTCACGTAAATGTAGGTATGCGAACAACATTTTTTATTAAGTTCATTATGTTCACCTTGGCTTCAAATTAAGTAACAAGAATAAAAAAGGCAATGTATGAACACTACGCTTTCGACCCTAAAGAAGGTCACAGTTTAAATGACTTTGTGTTATATTGTTTGGGACGAATAGGTGGCTACCGTATGCAGTACTAATGGAGTAACAGGAAAATCATAAGGTAATGGATTTGGATGGATTAAATACATTCAAGTAAAACGATAATCTCTAATCAAATCCAATAATAATGATCCAATAAATTCTGTACCTTTTTTTTTTTATTGTGCGGAAATCCCTTCGGATACCCCCCCGCCGGCCAGCGGCAGGTTATGTCGGGCTTGAACCGACTAAAACCGCCGTCTCGGGTCTACAGACACAGGGTGTAAGGTTACCCATAGAGCATATCCCTCGCACTCCGACTGACCCTGGGCCATTCGCAGTGTCCCCTCTGATAACAGCAGAGGGGTGCCTGGAGCGACCACTCCCCCCCGCGGGCAGGCCCGCCATGTCCCGACCCCCTCGTGCAATGGGGTCAGCTGGCCCTGAAAAGGGCCGGTTGGTCAGACCCTTGGCCGTTGACGTTGACGCCAGCTACTCCAGAGGAGCAATCAATGATGCGTCATTGCCCACGTTGCCCAGGATGCACCAAACTTGGAGGTGATCCAACCAGTCGCACCCCAATAAATTCTGTACCTATTTCATTTTAAGTAAGTTTTATATTACTACTAGCTGTTACCCGCGGGATCGACCGCGTAAAGTTCTGTTCCCGTTTCCGCGTCCCATGGGAACCTATTCTAGAGATTAAAAGTTATATGTATCACATATACGCTTATGTGTTATTCCAGACTATAATCTATCCCTGAGCCTAATTTTAGCCAAAACTGTTCAGCCGTTAGAGCATGATTGAGTAACAAACATCCAAACATCTTCACAAACTTTCACATTTATAACCTTAGTAGGATTTATAATAAATGTAGAATGAGGTATAAACTACTTAGGATCCATAATCACTTGCGGTGACACGATAAGTGATTTAGGTTTAAAGGAGTTTCGATTGTTTCATTATGAAATACGTAATTATGTAAAAGTACATTATTGCAAAGGCCGTGAAATAGGCAATTGCAGGTCGAGTATGAGTTTGAAAACTGGCCGTAGGCGAGGACTTCACTAATACGCGACAGGCAATTGCCATTTCCGCCGAGGCGTATATAATGCTTTTCACAAAAGAATACATGAAAATAAACCATAATTTTTATATTATACATTTAATTTAATTAATATTAAAGAGTATTTAATAACTCCAGCACGCCGTTTCATACAACATTGCTGGAGTGTTGTAATATTCCAAATTCAAAAAACAATGGATTTGATTTTCTTTATCCGTGAATTTGCTGAAGCGTTATAATGTTCCAAATTCAAAAAACGCTCCAGCAATGGATTTTATTTTCTTTGTCCGTAAATTCTATACTTCGCGTGTGTTTTTTTCGAAGATAATGACAATATTTCCATGCATGTTTGAGGAAAGTAGGTTTAAGCGGAAGGAGAAGAGAACAAAGAGAATTAGAATTCAATAACCACAAAAATTACTTACTTCCCAATATAAGAAAACCTTTAACATTGACCAATTGCTAACTACAATAGCTATTGTGTGTATGAATGTTATTACTTGAACCATTGGAGAAGGATAATATACATTTTTACCTAAGCCAAAGGCTAGAAATATTGTAATATGATGATTGCGCAACGTAGCGCGATACTTCTACAGTAATACTGTCGTATCATTTACCAACCTCCTAATCAACCACGTTACAACGTTTCCACATAAGTTAGTACCACAATTTGGACGTTGGCGGCTGGGTTTATGAGATATCCTACTTGGGCCGTAACTGGTCTCCAAGCAACACAGGCAGGCCGTGAAGGAACACCGTGCGTTACTCACCACCTCAACACTTGCTCCGGTGAGTTGAAGTCCGACGGTGAACCGCTGGTAAAAAAGGAGACCGTACTGAGGCAATTGAAAAGGAATAGGTATAAATATGAAATTTTTGATAATTCATTCTTCATTCATCTTGAAGATTACACTGTTCTCAATACGAAAAGTGTATAATTTTCAAGATGAATAATTTAAGATAATTAAATGTTAGTTTCATAAGATTAACTATTCGAATCTCCTAGTATCATGGAATACATAAATCAAAATTCCTAAATTAGATTTATGCCTTATAAACCACCATAAATTGAAGGAAATTACCAATAAACAAGCTTGATTTGATACACTTATTCCATAGTTGTGTCGACTATATAAATTCACTAGTTGATACCCGCGGCTCTGCCCGCGCGGAGGTCTGTTACCGTTTTTTTTGGTCATATCTCCGGTTCTACTTAACCAATTGCAATCAAACGTACTGCAGATTTTAAGTATGAGCAAGACCTTATTAATAGAAAAAGCCGTATCAAAATCCGTGCAGTAGTTTTTGCGTTCATCGCGAAAAAACAGACAAACAGGTAAAAAGACAAGAATTCCTAAAAAAATGTTGTTTTCAGAATCACTCATTTAACAGTACTCAAGTTTAACACAACTAATTTACAAGTTTATAAAAGTATAGATAGATAACATTATTCATTAGGCTTTAATAGAATATATTTAACAAAGCCGTGATCTACGAAATTATTACGTGCTACGAAAACGCGCCTTTAACTTTAAAGAGCTACGCACGTAGCAAAATAGGTAGTCAAGTTACAAGAATTCAGGCCCAGGTGTTAGTAGTACCAGAAACCCTTAGTTGTTTAAGGTTAGCCCAGGTGTAGAATGTATGTGTTATATTTTGTAAATAAATAAAAAAAACAAAATAGAAGCAGTCATATTATCATTGCATTGCAGTCATAATATGTCATTTATCATTGATGTCTATATTGTCTAAAGTATAAATATATTATTATAATATATATTAATATATTATATATATTAAGTAATAAATATATTACGGCTCAATGTGTGTAAGCGATAAAATTAAAATTAGTTCACACTATAATGTAGGTCTTTTTTTTACGTGTGGAAACCCTTTCGGGCTTCACCCCATCGGTGCCTACGATGGGGTGGGCGTGTCGGAATCGGACCGCCTAAAACCACACGGTGTCCTCCCCAAGTGTCCATTGCCGGGCACCCCGGGAGAGCCCTCGAAAGATAACCCCAGGATTACCGGCGGAATTTAGCCGCCACCGCGGCCTCGCCTGGTGGGGTCGGGTTTTATCCCGCGTCGGTGAGTTGGCAGGCGTGAGAAGGACAGACACGACACGCCTCCGCCACGGCCTGCTTCTGTAAGGACGGCGAGTCGGCCAGCTGCCGTCCTAATGTATTTATTATATAGGTACCGAATTTTGTAGCCCATAAAACCTTGAAACCCTCTCAAAATATAGTTTCTTTATACTTCTATATAATGATCAACAAGATAAAAAAATGATAGTTTTTGAGTCTTTGTATCACACTTTAGGTGTATAAACAGGGCTGTGATAAAAAATACTATTCCTTATCAGCTTCTATTCCTGTAAATCATTCACAATTCTTTTGACTCATATTCAATCATTGCGATTCAAAGTGAATGGACGTTGTAATTTGTCATTGTTTCATAGTATTTTACTTACTTATATACTTTACTATACTATACTATACTATACTTTCAAGTACGTACCTACTTACGGAAGATGGTGTTAAAAATATACGAACTACAGTAAAAATATAACCCAAAAATTTCCTGGGCTGGAATGTAGCACGTGCAATAAGTGCGTACATGCGACAGCAACTTGTGCCAAACTCTCCAACAAACAACTAACAACCCTAAGAAACTCTGACGGGTAACATGACTAAACGATCGTCTTTTTTCCTACCGGAGGATTATGAGAAAGAAGAGGACAGGGAAAGTGAAAAAGCAATGACCTTTGACTCAAAAAAACCACTTAGAGATATCAGCCGCGAAATAAGGAAGGTAGTTAAATGACCTAGAAGAATTAACACTGTTGGTACTGGTGGTAGAAATTTGTTGACACAAATTTGTTACAAAATTCGGCCGGGTAGGGACCACCGTGCATGATTGCGAAAAACCCTCCAAAGTAATCCAATTTCGGTTTGATTGCGTTCAGGGGTCAGCAAGTGCTTAGCCGGGCAGGGGCATTGTGGTCGCAGCATTAGTGGGAACGTTGGGTGTCACGCGGTGCTGCGACGGGGGTTCATATGTGGAATATCCTGATGTACGCGATAACAAATTAACAAAATCATGTATAGACCATATTTTTGAGAGGTTATTGAATTGGCATGCGTTCTCAGCGGTAGTAGACACTGTCCTGGCGGATCACCGCGCAACTCTAATCGCTGGTAAATGCAATAGGGTGGGAGCACATATACAGGATGTTTCTGAAACTGAAACTTTACATTATTATGATCGAGGCTTATTAGAAAAAGAACTTAGTTATACGGACTGGGCCATGACGGATAAAATGGGCTGTCCAAAACAAATATATGAATTCATTAATGGTGAGTTTGAAAACCGCATGTAGTATCGTCCTTTAACCAGAATATTTTAAACTTATGTGAGACTAGGCTAGAGACTAGGGAAAGACAGTTTGCTTTATGGAAAGCTGATCCCACCAATTAATGCCTCCAATACAGTTTAATAATGCACGCAACAAATGTCATAAGGTTCTAGAACATCATAGAAATAATTATTATAAAACCACCATTAGAAATTAGTATTCGAACTCAAGAAAATTGTGGCAGCTGATAAATACAATATGTGGTAGAGTTACTCAATCAGCTGATCAAGTTGTCTCAAAAGCGTTTAATGATCACAAACTTTCATCCCTGGAAATTGCCAACAGATTTGCTATGAGTTTCAAAACTCTGTTGGAAACATATTACCTAGGTGTGATAACCACTACCTTTTTTTTTTTTTTTTTTATCGTGCGGAAATCCCTTCGGATACCCCACCGCGTGCCAGCGGGGGCGGTTATGTCGGGCTTGAACCGACTAAAACCGCACGCCGTCTCGGGTCTACAGACGCCGGGGTGTAAGGTTGCCCATAGAGCATATCCCTCGCACCCCGACTGACCCTGGGCCATCTCCGGTTTCGAGATGGCCCCCTCGGGTTTGGCAACCACGGTGTCCCCGTCTTGCCCCGGTTTGGGGGAGGGGCGCTAGTCGCCCCACCGTCCCGGCCTGCTTCTGCTGGGGTGACAGGTGGCCTCACCCGCCACCCCCAGGCCTGCGCTCATGGAGGACGGAGGTCGTTAAGCGACCTCCGGCGCCTGAGTTGCCTGCGACGCGCGGCGAGCAAGTTGCGGGCTCGGCGGACCGGGAGAGTTCTAAGTCTCTCCCGGGCGCGCTCCGCCACCTCCTTCGCGAGCATTACATGCTCGCAGAAGGAGGCGGCGGCGGCCCACGCGCTCGCGCTCCGCACCATTGCCGCAATCATGCTGCCGAGCGAGAGGACTCCCACCCCGATGGCTGCCACGAGGTCACGCCTCGGCGCCTCCCACGCCGGGCAGTCCGCCAGCGTGTGCAGCCCTGAGTGCTCGCTCGCGTCGCAGTGATGACACTCAGGCGTTGGCTCCTTCCTGTTCCGATGCAGGTGGTCCCCGAAGCACCCCTTCCCTGAGATCACCTGCGTCAGTCGGTAGGAGAGGCTTCCGTGTCGCCTCTCCAGCCAATCCTCCATGATGGGCCTTACCGCCGCTATTGCGGCGTGCCCTGCGCTTGGTTGCCCAAGTCGTTCCTTCCACTCCACCACGATGGCCTGGCGGAGCTGGGACTGCACGGCCTCGATTTCTCGAGGCTCGGGGTTCCATCCCTGCTCCCGCGCCTCCTTTCGCCACTGGTACAGTTGCGAAAGGGCTCTCGCTTCCAGGTCCCATGGCGGAGTTCCGGCAAGGAGACTCGCCGCCTCGAAGGAGATCGTGCGGTACCCTCGGATGACCCTGATGGCCAGAACTCGCTGCGGAGCGCGCAGCATCCGCACAGTTCTGGTCCTCAGGGCCTCCGCCCATATTGGGCACCCATACAGGGCCATGGACCGCACGATCCCCGCGTAAAGTCTCCTGCAGGAGTCATCGGGCCCCCTCATGTTGGGCAACAGCCGAGCCAGAGCAAGAGCTGTGCCCTTCAATTTGGGGGCCAGACTTCGGATGTGCTCTCCGAAGTCCCATCGGCCGTCGAGCACGAGCCCCAAATATTTCATTTGGGGCTTGATGCCGATGCGATTTCCTCCCACGATGAGACTGGATCCCTCGGGTGGCTTGCTCCGAGGCCCATGAAAGAACAGGGCCTCGGTTTTATGCAGGGCATTCGGTTTTGGCCCACCGACAGGCACCTGAAGCACCTGGCCGGTCGGGCCTGCAGGAGCCGTGCCTGCGCCCTCAGGAAGCCTCCCACCAGGAGGCTCCGCCCGTCTGCGACCTTTTGGGCCGCCGCGATAGGGCAGCCGTCAACTGCTGCCCCCTGTCCACCGCGGCCGAAGCGTATAGCTCCGGCCTTTACTGTGTCCGGGGAGCAGTCCCCGGCCTCCGCCACGGCGAGCCTGAGCTCTTCTGCCGTGACGGAGTCGTCCAGGCTCGTAATGCGCACTTCTGCGCATTTAATGGGCCTGGACACCCGGACGTCGGCTGCGTCCAGCGACTCCCTCAGCCGAGCCGCTAGGGCGTCGGCCTTGGGGCCACTGGCGGCGCCAGGGACCTCAAGAAGCCGGGCTCCCGTCCGTGTGCTCTTGCACCGGACACCCGGGATCTCGAGGGCCTTTAAATCGACGTTGGCCTTAACTTTGGCCAACACCTCGGCATACCCCATGCCCCTACCCGCTGCCTCCGCCGTCAGGGTGACGACGACGGCCGTGGTACGAGGGGCACGGAGCTTCCCCGGCGCTGTCTTCGCGGCGGCCGCTGCCTTCCTGGCCTTCTTGGCGGCCTTCTTGGCGGCCTTCCGCCTCTTCTTGTTGGCTCCAGCCACCTCCCAGCCCCCTTCCAATGGGGTGGAGGTGGCCGGAACCACGGCTGGGGCTGGGGCTGGGGCCAGGGCTGGGGACGTCTTCCCCTTGCCCTTCCCCTTGCCTTTGCCCTTCCCCTTACCCTGAGCGGGAGGGGGCTGAGGAGCCGGCTCCGGCAGGGTCACAACCGCACCCGCAGCCGGGCGGGTGGGGCCCCTCTTGGCTACAGTCGCGTAGACGGCCGCTGGTGGCGCCAGAGGCGGACGGCGGATGGAGTCCATTAGGGCCTCCATCCGACACATCATCCTCTCCTCCAGCGCCTCCATGTAGGGGAGCCAGGCCGCCGCCGGCGGTGTTCTCGGCTGCGCCGGCCGCACCGACTGTGCCGGCTGCTGGACCGGTTCCACCGGCCGCTCCGGCCGCGCCGACAGCGCAGGCTGCGCTGACCGACTCGCGGACGAGCGAGTCGCGCGCGCCGGCTCCGCCGGTTGCGCCCGCTGCGCCGTTTGAGCCGAGCTCGCCATCCCCCTCTTGAGCTCCTCGACGGCTGCAGCTAGTCGAGCCGTCTCCCGACGGGACTCGGCCAGCTGCGCCGCCAGGCCCTCATTCTCGGAGGCGATGTCGAGCACAATGCGCAACATCGCCTCCTGCTCAGGGTTTGGGGACCCCTGGAAGGACGCGGTCACCTTCTGGAGTCTCTCCATGAGTGACCGCGTCCTCCCGCATGGCTCCGATACCGACACCACCGAGGTGGAAGGCCTCGGCGGTGACTTTCCCGCAGCCCTTCCAAGAGCCGAGGGGGCTCGGGTGGATTGCCCACCCCTCACGCCACCCCGCGCCCCTCGGCGGCCAGCAGCCACCTTGGATGCCGGCTTTGAGGCTTCGTCGCTACTGGAGGAGGAGGTCGTCCCGGTGAGGGTAAAATCCTCGTCCGAAACGTCCTCCCCCGCCCGAGCCTTTGCGCGCCTCCTGCGCTTGCGGGTCCGCGGCACGCCCAGACCCGCCGGGCTGCTCGCCCTACTTCGCTCGTTGGCGGTGTCGAAACTCTCCGACACCGCCGAGGTATTTGGCGTCACCTCCACGCTTGCCTGCTGCGCGAGCTCCGTTATTAGTTATTCCGTCCGGTTTTTTAAATGTTTTAGGGTTTATTAGGTCCATATCATATCCCACGAGTATGGGGGAAAGGTGGTCCATCCAGGCGGTGCCCCCTGCACCTGGATAAGCCTATATACTATGGAGGTCGGCTGGTATCCATAGGTTTTTACGACTTGGCTGTCGGGTGTTATAGACTTTTCCTTGTCGTGGGCCGGCCAATAAAGGCAAGCCCTCCGGTCAGCAAGTGATAACCACTACCTAGGTGTGATAAGCGGCGATAGCCTAGTGGTGTACGTAGCGGACTGCTGAGACGAGATCTTGAGTTCGATCCACAGTCGCCCCGGGCACACACCTCTGACTTTTCGTAGTTATGTGTGCATTAATAAATATTAATTATCGCTCGCTTAATAATGTGCCCGGTAGATGGCAATAGGCTCGCCCCTATTACATTGGGATCTTAACAAAACTGGCGAATCGTGGGTGTGTAATACACCTCTGCCTACCCCTTCGGGGATACAGGCGTGTAGTTATGTTATGTTATGTTTGATAAACCATTTCTTACTTCGGCCAAGACAACATAAAAGTTACAGATATCAAAATAACAAGTCAAAATATATCTATTGCTATTACTAATTTGGTTAATGCTCGTATTCACTCAGGTAAATATCTAGACGAACTAAAACGTGGCTGTGTTCGACAAATATATAAGGTGTCACAAAATTAGATCTCTGAATTTGGTAAGATGACATGGTATCGACAAAATATATATTTGAAACAAAAAAAAAATATCGGGTAAAATCTATCGACAAAATATCGACAAAATATATATTTGAAACAAAAAAAAAATATCGGGTAAAATAAAAAAAATATAAAAAAAGAATATCACACACGTGCCGCTGGTCGCGATTTAGGTATTTCCCACACATCCGCTTGGAGAATACTACGAGAAGTACTGCACGCCTACCACGTGCGTCACGGGCTCGTCGCGTCACGTGACGCTGGTCGCTGGTGGTGTTTTTTTTTTCATTTTTATATATTCTTTTTTTATTTATTTTTTTTATTTTACCCGATATTTTTTTTTTGTTTCAAATACATCTTTTGTCGATACCAAGTCATCTCACCAAATTCAGAGACCTAATTTTCTGACACCTTATATAAAAAAGGAAAACGTGATGATATGTCTAAATATCGACCGACCAGTCAGACTTGTGTCAAGTCTTAACAAAATTGTGGTTAGCGAACAAATACATAGCTTTTATAAAGATAATAATATCATAAGTGAAAATCAATTTGGGTTCTGGTCAAATAAAAGTACATCTTTACTACTGTCTAAATTTACGGATGACCTAAACGATACATTAAATTCCCAGCAATATGTCCTAGCTCTTTTTTTTATACGTTAAATCATAACCGACTAGAAAAAAAAGTAAACAATAGTGTGGCCAACTATTAAAATGGTGTGACAGTTATCTGCAGAATAGGTCTTGCCGTGTCAAAATAAACGAAACCTATAGTAAGACAATCTCAGCTGATGTAGGAACAACTCAAGGATCTGTGCTCGGCCCTTTTCACTTTATTACGTATATGAATATGAACAATATTCTAAGGCACTGTAACAGCTATCAGTATGCAGACGATACATGCCTACTGGTAGCTGATACAAATTTTTCTGAAGCATTTGTGAAAATACAAACAGATCTAGACAATATTAATAAGTGGTGTCACGATAATGGATTAGTCTTAAACGCCAGCAAAACCAAACTTGTTCACATTTGTTCTTCCTACAGTAAAACCCACGCTCCCAATGGAACAAAACTGGTGGCTCACGAACACCTATGCTTACACAAAAAGAATAATAACTGCTAATGCCCCACAATTGAAATAGTTACCTAATAATCACATATATTTTGGTCTATTAATAGATTATAAATTTAACTGGCTACCTCAAGTCAACCGAGTCTGCGAAAAACTGAAAGCATGTGTAAAGCCCCAAAGTGAAGCTCATGCTTTATAACGCGCTTGCCGAAACAATCATAGGATATGGAATTACTAGCTATGGTAGAACTTTTAAAACGTACCTTGATCGTATATTTCAGCTACAAAGTAAATTTTTTAAATTAATTATGTCACACCATAATGCGTCAAAAAGTGAAGAGGATATGAAACTATTTAAGCACTGCAAGGTGCTTCCGGTTCACTCTAATGTCACATTATGCCTCCTCAAAGAACAATTCTTCAATGACAACATACAGATCGAAATATCTCATGATATTCAGGCACGCTCAATATGTAATAAGATACTGGAAACCTGTAGGACAAGGAATACCTACGGTGAAAGAACCTCCCGTTATTATAATGCCCCGTTTAATGAATAAATGAAATACATTTTTCAAGCAAAGCATCACGCCAACAAATATAAAATATAAATTAAAAACAAATTTCCTAAGCATCCTGTAAATGCCTCGTATATATGCAAATCGATTCTGTGTCAGCTTCGTTCGAGCTGACAATCGCTCACTGACAATTTATACCTCCTACCTGCGCCTTTTTTAATATACCTACTCATCTGTACTAAAAGTATGTGTAAATTAGTGATAAGAATAGATATGTAAAACATATAATAAGGTAAAATATTATGTATACTTAAATAGCAATCGCAATATAGAAAGCACGACACTCCGCACAAACCTTAGTGGTTTACGGAATGCCATGATATATTATGTAATTTAATTGTGTGATGTTGTAATAGTAGATTATTAACAAAGGGGATAAAGCAGTGTCTTCTATCGCGGGTGACGATTTAAATCGCGAGCGTAACGAAGGACTCGAGGTTTACTCCCGAGCGTAGCGAGACTAGCGAGGGTGTTAAAAACTGAAATCACGAGCGCAGCGAGGGATTTAAGACGAGTCCTGAGTGTAGCGAGGGATTTAAGTTCACCCAAGACTAAGACAGCTTTATCACCGAGGAAAATACTCTACTTTTCGTACCATTTGCGAAAAAATTAACACAATAATAATATGAGATAAGCATTTATTATAAATAATGACAATTAAAAGTAAAAGTTAACATTCGAAACATTGGTCCAATTATTGATAGAGAGAGTTACATTTTTGTTTGGTACATTTATTTTATTTCTCTGTTCTTGCGTCTGAGGAACTTGCGTTTCATTGTAGATAGTATACGTCGGAGATAGTGGTGGTGGTGCATCGTGAGGAGGACGAAGATAAGATGCCGGAAGTTGATGGTTGTGGCTCTGATGGATTAAGTTTTATATTTTTGTTAATTTGACTGCTTAATATGGTTTTATTCGCCATTGAGCTTTCGATATAACCCTCAGCTACTCCATCAGAGCCCCAACCACCGTGTCTTTTTATTAACGTAATATCCGCCCCTGAATCGGCCAAGAAAGTCGCCGAAGTTCTTCTAAAGCAGTGAACGGTGTAGAGTTCAACATCTTTAAGTTTTAAATATTTAGCAATTTCCTTTGGCATATTGCTAATTTTATTTTTGCCGATGGCTTGTCGAGTACATTTCCCATTCCGATAGTTTATAATATATCTATTGTTTTCCATGTTGGTGGGACGTAATGCTTGGTATTTATGAATGATTTTAGTATATTGTCCTTGTACAATGGATGACCGATTTTTCTTTGTCTTAGTTTCCTTTACATTAATCAGCAGCAACTCATTGGAATGATTTTCAACGTCCTCCACTTTTAAGTTTACAAGTTCACATCCACGGCAAGCACCATTGAGTCCAAAAATTAAGGCCACCTATAACAAAGATAAAAATCAGGTAAATATATAGAATAATTACCATTACTAAGATACGAAATATTAATATTTAAATCATGTATAGGTACTTACTTTTGTGGCCATAAAAATTTCGTCAGGAGCTTCATTAAGAAATTTTTCCACATTTTGAGTCGCAATGCCCTTCTGATTTTCTTTTTAAAAAAGCCAGTAATTTCCTGAATGTATTTATTTCAATGCTGTGTTTTGATGCTTATTGTAGCTTTCAGTTTTGAGTGTATGCACCAAAGTGTATTCGGATTCTTTGTCTTGGATAAATAATCAAAATAGACAAGAAGTACATACTGATTCTGAAATTGATAGGCCTTTCGCACTTCTCCACGTTGAAAATTCTTCATAAGTTTTTAAATAATTTTCCTTGGATTTTGTTGGAAGCAAATAATTATAATTGCGGCAGCATTTACACTGATGGAATCCGACAATTCACTGTCACTGTCGCTTTGATTTAACATCGTAACGTATTTTTAGAACATTACCTTATTTATAAAAATAAATTAAAATAAACTTATCGTTTATGTATTTGAAGAAAACAAAAACGCGACAAATTCCTAGACTAATATTTTTTTGTCGGAAAAGCAAAGGCATCAAGCTCATACGGCCTAGTCGGTTTTCGTAATTTTATTTAATAATCATAACTGCATAATAAATGCGTATTCCTTTTTCAAAACAATATTTATTATCAAACTTTTTCTATTTTATCACATAAAATACTGGCAGGTCACAAAATAAAGAATTAAAACTTCTAATTTAAATTTCGCGCTCGAAAACAGATCAATCAATGTTTTTTTTTAAACTGTTGGTTTATTAATTAAAATATGAATCGCGCGCGTATAATTTTTTTAAATGCCTTTAAAAAAATTACGCGCGCGAATCATATTTTAATTCCATTTGTAAACAGCCTTTGCCCGCGAACGCCGCATATGATTCGAAACGTGCAAATGGTTAAATGTATGTATAATGCTTTATATACAAACTCGATGGTAAGTATTCCAAATTTAAATCACATTCTCCCCCTAGAGGTGAATGAAATTCAGTACAATTTCCTTTCCCTGTTTTTAACAGATTAAAAATGACTATTGTTATGTTCGCTTTTTGTGGCATATAATGTCACTTTTTTGAGCAAATGGTACGAAAAATAAATTTAAAAGAATATTGTGCTTTGGGTTCAAGATTTACACGGACTGGTTTCCGTAAATCGACAACAATAATTGCAAACATTTAGCTGTGCCTAATTATCTCCTAAAGTATTCTAACCATTCAAATGCTACTATTTTTTCAGTTAAATAAAATCAATGTTACATTATTTATAGAGAAACATCTGCGCAATATGTGGCTCCATTTCATATTCATTAAACGAGGACTGAAAATCTTCTTAGATTCTCAGAGTGATATGGCTCAGCATTAACGCCTTATTGTGACATGTTTTTTTAAGAATGCGTATGGAAATGGTTCATAAAATTTAAAAATAAATGGATTAGCAGACTTCTAAACTTTCGAGAAACTTAGAGAAATTTCTCGCAAACCACGGTTTTCTCAATTTGTTTCTATTCTGTTCAACCAATAAATAAATAATTTCTAAGTTCTAATACACATTTGATCTTCCAAAAGTCTTAGGTCACAATTGAAGATCGAATTTGAACCCACACTCCGATTTGTGACGTAAAAGGTTAAAGTAGTTATCTTTCATTGCTCAATTTCAGTGCGATATTATGATCGAGTCCGGGTTTTATACGTTTTGGCTTGATATCGATTAAAAGTTAAGCGTTAATCATATATCACGTATAAACGTCATTGATAAATAGGTTTAGTAAATCCAGTTCTATGTAGCTCTTTATTTAACGGTCATTTTCTCTTTTCTTTCTATTACTCAAGTTGCAAATTTACGTCACAAAAACAGTAGGTTAGAGGTTAACTGACAAAGTATAATAAAAAATCTCCAAGTTACAATTGAAAAGCTAACAGAATGTAGCTTGAATGTGAAATGACTTTCTGATACTTAAACATTTCTTGTGCCAGAAATCCAATATACAGAGTGACCCACGACGATGCCACATGGAGGGAAAGTGTTTTAAATAATGTAGATAGTCAATTTTACTGAAAGGAGAATTCATTTTGATTTTAAAAATAATTTAAACTGCATTCAAAGCTTTTCGAAAACGCGATTGACACACTCGGTTATCATACCAGCTACCGATAGTGTTAATTAGAGGATCAAATCTCTTTAATAAACATGTTAAATGAAATAAAAGGAACTCCTTAAAATCTGAATCTCTCAAAATTTGTTCCCAAATTTTTATCTATTTTCGTTAACAACTTTGTTATCTTTGGCCCTACGACTAAAAGGTACAGAACAAAAGTTGTAGAAAACACAATTTGCAACAAAACTGCTTTGGGACGCCCTGTATAGATGGACCTACGCGAATCCGAGTTCTCTGCTGCATTTTTGGATACAGGTCTAATTTCAGACAGCTGCTACGATTAATCATTTCTTTATTACTCATAAATATTTTTTTGATACATAATCAGGTACGATATTTAGGTACAGAGGCGAAGGGCGAAGGCCCATCATGGAGGATTGGCTAGAGAGGCCACACGGATGCCTCTCGTACCGACTGCCGCAGGTGATCTCCGGTAAGGGGAGCTTCGGGAACTACCTGAATCGGATCAGGAAGGAGCCAATGTCTGAGTGCCTGATGGTGACGCGAGCGAGGACTCAAGGCTGCACACGCTGGTAGACTGCCCGACGTGGGAGGTGCCGAGGCGTGACCTCATGGCAGTCATCAGGGTGGGAGTCCCCTCGCGCTCGGCAGCATGATTCCGGCAATGGTGCGGAGCGCCAGCGCGTGGACCGCCGCCACCTCCTTCTGCGAGCAAGTAATGATCGAGAAGGAGATGGCGGGGCGAGCTCGGGTGAGATTTAGAAATCTTCCGGCCCACCAAGCCCGCAAATGCTCGCCGCGCGTCGCTGGCGACTCAGACGCTGGAGGTAGCTGAACAACCTCCGGTCTCCATGAGCACAGGCCTTGAGGTGGCAGGTGATGCCGCCTGCTATGTCACTCCAGCAAATTCAGGCCAGGACGGCAGGGCGCCTGCCCCCCCCCCCCCCCCCCCACCGTCCTTTCCGGGGCAAGATTCGGACACCGTGGTTCCCAAACCCGAGGGGGCCATCTCGAAACCGGAGACGGCCCTGGTGTAAGAAGACCCGAGACGGCGTGCGTTTTAGTCGGTTCAAGCCCGACATAACCTCCCCCGCTTTCCGAGAGCCAATTTTTGTTCCATAGTACTTCGATCAGAAGTAAGTAAATATTGGGATGTTTATACGAAATAAAAATTATTATATTATATATGCTAATCGACCATAATAGACTACATTTTAAGAGCCGCGGTGTAGTAAACACTGTAATGTGTGTGTAATCTCATAATGAACACAAAATTATAAAATTATTGGAATATTTTAGCAGTGGTTACCGCGGAGGCAGCACAACCAAGCGCCGAGAAAAGAAACGATTCCTCATGTACTCTCTCTACGCGTGGGGAGTCCCCCTACTGCTCACCGGGCTGACCGCCGCCATGCAGTTTAGTGATCTACCTTCTTCTATCATCACACCTGGCTTTGGTACTAGAAGATGCTGGTTTGTTGGTGAGTACTTTTTGTTTATTCTATCTTTATCATTTTCTTAATAATTAATATTCTAGGACATACTACATAGCACCGTCTAGACAAAAAGTAAGCATTGCTCATATTATAGATTCTAGAGTTCATAAATATAAACCATATTTTTATATCAATCATACATATTATACATCAAAACACCTAGACCAATGCAAATAGACATGTTCATTCTCTGACGTAGAAGTCGAACGCTCTACCGCTAAGCCCAGCTACGCCACAGGTGATGCGGTGATGCACCTTCTATCTATTTAAACAAAAATTTTTTTGAATTCTTGTCGAATTATCTCTTTGTTTGCGATTGACGTTATAACTACTGAACGGATTTTGATGCGATAACCGGGCGAAGCCGCGGGCATCAGTTAGTGATCAATATTATAGACAGGATCGCGATAAATTTGGACCGTCTCCACGCGCCCTATGAGAACAACAACAATACGTTACGCGGTTAAAGCGTATTAGTTAGTGCCACGGTAATATCACCGCGTAACCCACTCGGGTTTTCTCTACCGCAGACGGTAACGAATACCACTTAGGTTTGATGAATAGGCCTTTATGTTACTTCAAAAATCAAAATTAAAGATCTTTATTTATATAATTTTATAAAATAACACGTTTGAACGTCAAGACCAATGCTTAAACATTTAAATTTCCAGCCCAAATTCGCAACGTAATAGGTATAGCATGTGAGAAAATTTTCATGTTACCTATTAATGAAGTGGGCGGTCCATATTAAATACTTTATATGCTATATTTGTATTTGGGTAATAACAATCAAAAGATATCGTCAGTAGTTATATTTTATTACTTACTTTGAGTAATAAGCTAACATTGTACAAAAGTGAGAAACCAATTCCCACTGGTTACTTTGTAAGAACAGAAATAAATAGTGCCTGTAACTGGAAGCGTTAACAAAATTGTTTAACAAGTAATTTGGAGCAGAGCACGTTTTAGCATTTATATTGTGGAATAAGGTGCGGAATTCATTTTAAAATACTTACTTGAGTTCTAAGAAAGTTCTAGGAGCATAATAGGAAATCGTCAAGAGGAGCTGAAAGGAGACACTCCTGTCTTTTTTTAAAGCATTCGATCGTAATCTGTAATCCTCATACCTTCATGATATTGTTGGAAGGTTCCGCAAATATTACACGTAATTCTGGTAATACTGGAAACCACAAATCCTTAGAATTTGTTATACATTAAGTAAGTCTACTAATTTGATCTTTTTTCTTGATCCAGATTGGATGAGCGACCTAGTGTATTTCTTTACACCTGTACTGGTATTGGTGGTATGCAACGTGGTTTTCTTCGCCATCACAGCCTACCGCATCCGTTCCATCAGGCAAGAGACCGCTATCTTGAAGAGTTCGGAGTCCTCGCGGAGTGACAGGCTCAAAAAAGATAAACAGAGGTATGTACTCTATAATCTTATTGTGATCAGAAAGACCATTTGACGGCCTCTGTGGCGTAGCGGTAGTGCATTTGACTGCTACGACAGGAGGCGCGGGTTCGATTCCCGCTCAGTGCAAATATTTGTATGCATTAATATGTCTATTTGCATTGGTCTGGGTGTTTCTATGTATAATATGTATGTATTTACAAAAAAAAAGTATATAAGTATGTTTATCCGCATTCTGGATCCCATAACACAAGCTAGTAAACTATGCTTACTTTGGGACTAGAAAGCGCTGTGTAGAATGTCGTAGAATATTTATTTATTTATTGAAGACTTCGCTCTAATTAGACCCACCCACCGCCGAACTAATGAAAATGAATGTTTTTTTTAACTTTCGTGAAACAGCGTGATGCGGTGATTAAGTTCTTAAAAAAATTGTCAGCCAGCTTGATTAATTTAGATGATTGACCTTCATTATCTACCTACCTGTTCTGCAAGATTAATGGATTTATTAAATTTTGCATAACATATAAATATCATGCTTCTTTAGAAAGGTAGGTGCATCGATACCACGAAATTTGTCAAATTACAACACAGAATACTATGATTTTATTATATTTGGAAAACTTACAGCTAACCATTTACAAGTTTTCACAAGTAACATTCGTTTTTTTTTATTTCTATAAGAAAAGAAAGAAGAGTCGATAAACAAAAAAAGTAAATTTAAACCGTAAATTCTCGTCAAAGAACCTTTGCACTAAATTCTGCTTTAAACCCGAAAAGTTTTATTGAATGATTTTTTATGCTTATTATTGAATAGATCTAAATGTAAGTCACAAAGTCACATATCAAAAATGAATTTAGCCTGTAGGTTGACGGGAGGATATTTTTGCTTGTAACAGTACTTATATTTTCCAAATAATGTTTAATGGGAAGGTACATATAGGTACGTCCTTTTTAAATTCCCAGCATCTGCAATGCGCCCGAACTGGTCCACAGTAAGAACTAGTTTAAAAGCAAATCAAACTTTTCCTTGAAAATGTTTGTTCTTGTATGGGCTATTCCCAATAGATATAAGGCATATTGTCGTGTACGTGTAGCAAACTAAACCATCTCTGTTAACGAAATTGTCTAACTTAAGTATGCGTTGAGAGAGAGTCAACATCAATTTGTCAATTCAGAAACCAGCCATTGGGTTGGATTTAACCAGCAAAAATCAGAGTAAAACGTGATAATGACGTCCAGTTCGACTTGGTCATGGTTTATGTTTCTATAATAGGCTAAAGTTACGCTTGCAGCTAAATTTACGCTTACAGTGTCTATCTAATACCTTTAAACGAGCATAATCTGAATCTCGGAAACGGCTCCAACGATTTTCAAGAAATTTTGTACGCAGAGGGTTTTGGAGGCGATTAATCGATCTAGCTAGGTACTATATTAATATGTATGTATACTAATGTAGCACTTGATTTGAGTTGAGTTAAAGTGGATAGGACAAATAGGACTACAATATTTTGAAATGCGCTCAATTAAATAAACTGTGTTATTACGTTTAAATCAATTTCATTGAGTGAAACGTAAGAGCCTAGTTTATTTAAATCAATTTCATTGAGTGAAACGTAAGAGCCTAGTTTATTTAAAACAGAGTTTTTTTGCTGTCGAAATGCAGCTTTTGTATAGCCATTGTCGTGAAATTGCAAGCATTTTAATGATCGGTTTAGCTACATATCTCTCCCCACTATTATCACCATTCTAGGGGATGTTAAAACATTAAAAAAAAAACAGTTTTAACGATTTTATTACAGACCGTACGTGTGTAGCCATCATTTTCATCAATAAAAGACACATTTATGTGCTCGTTCCCTTGAGGTACTTATTATAGTGTGTTTTACAGTTAAGAGCTATTACATGTAAATTAAATTGTTTAGGGACTTCATTACTTTCCAACTTACAGTACTATTTACACTTTAGGGAAATATCGTTAGTGTTAATGTATGAAATAGATACTTAATGCTTCCCCAATATTTTCTTTCCAATCATGAACACGTGCGAGCCAAGTTGTCACCCTCATACTAATCAATTCCATTGAGGCACAAATGGTTCAGCACCTCTTTTCCTTGCCGCACCATCTTGGAGTTCTTTGGATATCGGGAAAATAGTATTGGATCAATAGAAATGTGAAACTTCAATGAGTTACTTTTATATTTATTTTTTTAAACAAAAAGTATACGAGCGCTAGAGAAGAACACGCAATCCTTTTGTCTTAACTCCATTATAAGTAAATTTTATTTGACGGATAAGGCATCTCTTATCTAGTACCCGGTTTTTAATTTGCAGGTCGCCGTCGCGTCTGCTAGAAGACTATAATTCCGGTTCGGCGTTCTTCGGTTCTGTAGAGCTGTATATATAAAGAGAAGTTAAAACTGTTTGAGTTTCTCGAAGTTGAAAACTAAACTTTCGGTTTTAACTACCCTAAAAGATATCAAGCTGTAGACATGCGCTGTGCGTTAGTGCTAAAGAAAGAACGCTCTGATAAAACCGAAGCAAGCCTATGTTAGCCGGACTCTTACCCTTCTGTAATCAAAAGCCGGGTAGGTAGGAATTTTACTGTGCAAAAAATCCGCCGCAATACTGTAAAATGTAACGCAATCATGGAATAAAAAGTTTTCTTTTAAAGTGTTGGTAGGTAGTAGGTGTGTATTCAAGCATTTATCAAAGAAAATTACGTCCAACTTTTATCGTAACAGAAGTTGTTCACTAATGTTTTTATTTAGCTATAATTTTTTATTTGCTGGAGTATAATATTCAACTTTATCTTTGTTATTGTTGCTGAAGTTTTAATAACAATCTGTGTTTAAAACGTATTCAGCAAAATATAATATTCTTTAAAAAAAAACCATCTTCAGAACTGTAAAGGTAACCTATAGATTTCTTATTTTTCTAATCTTTCGGTTCGTATTCTGTAATCTGTCTCTTTTATTATTTCCTTAGGCTCTCCTGTATATCTATGAAGCAATACGCAAAGGTGTAGGTATTAATATGGGTCATGGATGTGGCTAGCGGAAAGTTTTGAGGGTTAAAACGTATTATGTACAAATCTATCCTCTGTTATTTTTCACATCAACTGTTAATTTATGCAGTGTTAGCCACAATATAATTTGCCAACTATTTCATGAGGCAGGCTGTGAGATTATTAACTTGCACATAAGTATCATAAAAATGTAGTCACAGCATAGTATGTAGGGGCAACCTGTGTTACGTTGGACAGAGTTGTAGAACAAACCTAATTAAAAAAAACGTGTAGTCGAAGCATCTTTTGTGAACTCTAACCTAACGTAAATTTAGTTAAAATTCGCCGGTGTTGCGTAAGTGCAGATAACAAAGGTGACCACTGTGGTATAGCGGTAGTGCGTTCGACTGCTAAGTCAGAGGTCGCGGGTTCGATTCCCGCTCAGTGCAGTATATGTATATTTGCATTGGTGTGGGTGTCTGGTTATGTATAATATGTGTTTATTTACAAAAAGAAGTATTTAAGTATGTTACTCCGCATTCTAGAACCCATGTGACAAGCTCTGCTTTATCCCTTTGGACAATTATTCCTTTTTTCAAACAGCTTTTGTGCTCAGTTAATGAATGAAATCCACGGATTTTATTCACGAATTATGTAGTTGAATAACTGATCTTTCTATCTATGCCTAGGTTTATGTTGACAGCTCTTATCAATTTTTTTAAATTGCAATATCGAAAATCTAGCCTAAGTTTAACAGGTTCCCTTACAGTATTATTCTACAACTTATTTTTGCAATAAAACGAATAAACTTTAGAAATACAATAATAACATTAAGTTTCAATATAAGTAGGTAGGTATATAGTTTGTGGCAACATCTCCTGTTCACAACTGGTGCACAGACTACATAAACAAACTTGAAAGTCTCTGGGAATATATTTTCACACAACATTTATTGCTTTTAATCAAAATTTACGCTATAAGGTGAACCACAAAGTTCGAATTTAGGTAAAATATATTACATATAGGCGTACTTACGTAACAAGTTAACAATTTGAAACCTGCTATTACGGCAACGTGCGTGTGACACACTCGCATTGTTGTAAACACATAAATATATATCAAATCAAGGGAAGTGCCCCGCACCCAGATATCTTTTGTGTTAAGTAATGCAATGAGTTTCTGACTGACGATGCCATTTTAGCTTATTCTCTGTTGATAATCATGATCAATCACGTCACTATGTTGTCTGATAGATCACCCTCATACAGTGCAAACTATCTACCGTCTCGAATTAAACAATTCAGTAAGTACTTACTTTCTTTATCGCACTATAAAGAACTGGAATGCTCAACCGATACCTACTTACCTGGGTTTTTAGCAACCCCCATTTCAGAATCGATAGTATGAATACCCTTAGTTTTTTTAGACTTCATCTTAGCTAATCATCTTGGCGCGGCCTCTCGAGGTTGGTGGGTTAGACGGCAGTCGCTCCCATAAAATCCAAATAAGCCATATCAAAAGGAGGGGGAGAAAGTAGACCTCGGAATCCAAGGTGAAAGCCTCAGATGCACCCCAGAACAACACCAAGATGATGATGAGTCTAGCTTAATCATCAGGCGGGGTGCAGTCAAATTGACAGCCTATACCTACAAAAAAAGAATATATAAGTTTCATCGTGTAAAGTAAAAAGAAACTCACATTAAAAGCAAAGCTGATTAACATAGGGAATAAGGGAAGCACGACATGCGAGTATGTGACAATCTACATTACATGCGGTACGTTTTTAGTTTTACGTTAATGAACTCATGGCACGAGAGCTGAGTTATGTAGGTACCTACTTGCCATCTCTAACATTTCCGAGTTTGTTAATAAATAAGAAGATTTGAGCGGACACTCTTCACATTCTATTTGCAAAATATTACAGGACTGTATGTTCTGTCTTTTTTAGTACCTATAGGTAACTCCAGACAAAACTAGATAATAATATTAAAACACAAGTGAAGTGTGTCAACATGTGGCGAGTGTGAGGTTCGGTTACACCAAGTTACTGCTTCATTACACTTCATCAAAAATTGCCAGTTAAATTACTACACTTGAGGCACCGACACGTGTAAATATAGGTAGGTTACATGGGTACTAGACCACAATACATTCACAATACTTCTTTACTTAATCGAACTGTTTGGTTGCCAGTCAGTAACGGACTTATAATGCACAATCGACCTTGTTCGAATCGAGTAGATAATAATAAGTATCAGATAAATTACGTATGTACTTTTAACTTTCAGATATGGGCTATACTTGAAGCTCTTCATGGTGATGGGTGTAAACTGGACGGTGGAACTGATCAGCTTCGCAGTCGGGGGCTCGAACTGGTACTGGATCCTGACTGATATTTCCAACATAGGCCTGGGTATCTTCGTGTTCTTCACTTTTGTGTGGAAGAAGAAGGTTCGCAACCTGGTGCGGAAGAGGTACGTTAAATGATATTTTCTCTTACGTTTCTGATTTCTTTCTCTCCATTTTCTAGAATATGAAGTCCTTGGCCAGTCTTAGAAATACCAATTTTCTAACATATCTCTGCATGGTACAATCATCGTCATCATCATCTTCGTCAAAAGACCTCGCCTATTAATATAGGGCTCTCCAAAGGATCTCTACAACTATCGCCACCGTTTCCAACAGCGCTAGAATTTTAGACCTTTATACTTTCAGTTGCTAACGGTTCAATAATTCGGATGACTTTCAATTAGATCACAGATTTAATTCTAAAGTTAAAAAAAACGTACTAAGACTTTTCTGTTGAAGTCAGCGCCAAGCCCAAATCGGAATGGCATATGAGGACCCGAGGCGGCGTGCGGTTTTCCTCCCCCGCTGGCCGGCGGGTGGGTATCCGAGGGGATTTACGCACAAAAAAATAATTAAAAAACAAAGGTAAAAAGGGTAAGTTCCTTAGGTAGGAAAACTTAAGGAAAGATCTTATTTTCAACAAAATACTTTTTTAGGAGCATCCAGGTTTCTGGTAAAAGTTAGAGCTGACGGAACGATTTTGCCAATGTTCATAATGATTTAATTACAATCCAACGAAATTTGAAAGCAATTACGAGTAGTATGCTAACTTTTCCAATAGATTTAGTTCGAAAAAGTGAATATCCAGGACGGGACTTGAACCTCTTTTACAGAACTTTTCCGAACTAAATCTAACTTTTTAAACAAAATTCGCATACATACGTGAAAATCAGCACAACAAATTTAAGGAAACTACGTACGATTTTTACTTATCTTTAGCTCAATTAAATTTATCTAGACACGTCCCAGATATTCGACGTATGTCGCGGCGGCGTCGTAAAGCGATGTTCTCTTTATCTTTAGCTCTTGCTTACTGACAAATGGCACAAGGCACATGGACAAGCTAGCAGGTAATAATAATAATAATAATGTCTATCTCTCAGAATGGATGTAGAAGTGGGGCACGTGGTACGAAGGAGCTCCTTATTTTTGACATGGCCATTAGCCAACAGGTCCGCCGTAACCGAAAGAATCTGACGACATGCTGGATTGACTACAAGAAAGCCTACGACTCCGTGCCACATACATGGCTGTTGAGGGTGCTGGAGTTGTATAAAATTGATACAACTCTATGCACCTTCTTAAAGGAATGTATGAGACAATGGAGGACGGTTCTTCTTTCTCCAGGGTGTGGTCAGGTCCTGGGGGATGGTGTACCGATAAAGATCGAGAGGGGTATATTCCAGGGTGATAGCCTGAGTCCGTTATGGTTTTGCCTAGCACTGAATCCTCTCAGTACAATACTGGAGAATTCAGGGCTAGGCTATCAGTTGCGGAGAGGAGGTCAAGTTATATCCCATCTTCTTTACATGGATGACTTGAAATTATTTGCCCCCACTGACTCCCAGTTGGTAGAATTACTTAAGGTAACTGAAACCTTTAGTAATTCTATCAGAATGGAGTTTGGTGTTGACAAATGTGCAGTCATGCATGTTAAGAAGGGTGGGGTTGTGGAATCTGAAAGAATTGAACTTTCAGATTCTACACAACTGAAATCTCTCTCGGCAACTGAAACCTATAAATATCTTGGTATGTCACAAGCGCTTGGTATTACTGAGGCTGCCATGAAACAGACGTTGCGGGATCGTTTCTTTGGGCGCCTGAAAAAAGTACTTCAGAGTCTTTTATCGGGCGGTAACAAGGTGCGAGCCTACAACGGCTGGGTCATGCCAGTCTTAGTATACTCGTTTGGCATACTAAGATGGACTCAGACCGAATTAGATGCCCTGGATAGGAAAGTCCGTACGTTGCTAACTGCAAATCGTATGCACCACCCACGCTCGTCAGTAATGAGGTTGTATATCCCACGGAAGTGTGGGGGTCGTGGTTTTTTAAACGCCAAGACTCTCCACAACCGTGAGATATGCAACCTTAGGGAATATTTCCTACACGTTGACGTGGGTGTGCACCGAGATGTAGTGGCAATAGACAACGGACTGACCCCTCTCGCTCTGGCAAAAGAGAACTGGCACAAACCGGTAATACTTAGCATCGCTGATCGCAAGGAAATATGGAAGAGCAAAGAGCCGCATGGACGTTTTTATCGGGCCTTAAATGGGCCCGACGTAGATATAAAAGCATCAGTGTTCTGGCTACGCTTCGGTGATCTCTTTGGAGAAACCGAAGGTTTTGTCTTTGCAATTACAGATGAAGTTGTCATGACGAATAATTATCGGAGGTATATCCTTAAGGACGGCACGATTGACATATGTCTGGCGTGTCACCGTCCCGGAGAATCCCTAAGACATATTATCTCTGGTTGTTCTCGTCTTGCCAACGGAGAATATTTGCATAGACACAACCAAGTGGCCAGAATCGTTCATCAACAACTTGCTCTAAAGTATGATCTTGTAGATTCGGAGGTACCGTATTACAGGTATGTGCCCGACCCAGTTCTTGAAAATGGTCGTGTCACGTTGTACTGGGATCGATCAATCATCACTGACAGGACTATTGTAGCCAATAAGCCTGATATAGTGGTGATTGAACGATCAGAGCGTCTCGCAATAATTATTGACATCACCATCCCCCATGATGACAATCTCGTGAAAGCCGAAAAAGACAAACAAATAAAATATTTGGACTTGGCTCACGAGATTGTCGACATGTGGAATGTGGATTCAGCAATTATTGTTCCGATAGTCGTATCGGTTCACGGACTGATTGCCAAGAGCCTCGATCAACATCTCCAGAAGCTCGCGTTAGGCAGTTGGGTCAAGGGCTTGATGCAGAAGGCAGTGCTCCTCGACACGGCACGTATTGTGAGGAGGTTCCTCTCACTGGAGCCCTAACTACCGGTAGCTTGGTCCCTGTGCCCGATACCAGTGGGCCACTATTTTTTTATATTTTTAAATATATTTGTTTTTTTTTTATATATAGAATGTATTTAAAAATATAATTTATATGTATTTTAAGTGTAATAAAGAGAATAATAATAATAATATTCTTTATTGACATAAATTAAATTCATTACATTATGGGAGTCCCTCACGCCTGCGCTAGTAAAAACTGTGTTGCAGGTGTCAGTGCCTTCCCCACTACTAAAGTGACAATAGTTTTATATCCAGATTGATTCAGATTGAATATTCTATGTAACTAAGAATATTTATAATATACCTAAATTCTATTTAATTCATTTATATAATTAATATGTATACTAAAATTTTAAGCTTACAATTATGGCTAATCATGCTTACATGCGTGTGTATGTGTATGTGTGTGTGTGTGTGTGTGTGTGTGTGTATGTTTGTGTGTGGTATGTGTGTGTGTGTGTGTGTGTGAACTATAGCTGTGTCGGTGTTACCAGATTCTCTACAGAGTCATAGTCCATGGATTTTAGCCATTCAGATACAATACTTTTAAATTTTTTATTATTTAATTTACGTACTTTATGAACCTTATCACATTTATTATACGTGTGAGGAGCTAAAAAGTTGTAGTGCCTTTGGGCAAATGTAGATTTAGTACGAGGCACAGGGCATCGTACTCTACGCTTTTGCATACTAGGTAATAGAGGAACAGCTCGTTTGTGATATCTTCGTAGCATTTCCTTCACAAATATCTTTCTCACAGACAATACACCCGTCAGATCGTACACTAAACAAGTGGGGTACCGATACGGTAAGTATGACAGAACTTTAAGTACCATACGCTGCGCTCGTTCTACCTCGATCAAATGAGTTTTAGCCGCCCCGCCCCATGTGCAGATGCAATATCTGATAATGCATTCGCACAATACCTGGTAAGTTTGTATCAATAGTGTACCAGTGGCCACGGTGCGCAAGTTTTTAAAGATGTAAACTAGTTTTCTAACTCTAGCTGTTATCGTCATGAGATGCATAGTCCAGGAAAGCTTATTATCTAACATAACACCCAAGTACTTAATAGACGTTACTCGAGAAAGCACCGCACACTCGCAGTTCGTGTGTATATTTCTTCTATTACACGGTATGTAGTAGTATGTATTTTGAGAATATGCGATGCAGCAGGCTGCCCCACAGATGTTTTACTAAAACAAACATAATTTGACTTGTTTGTGTTTAAGGAGAGAAGGCTATTCTCCAACCAGGAGGTCACCTTTGCTAAACCAGCCTCAGCCAAGTCAAATGCCATGTTCCAGTCCTGACCATGAAAGATCAGCACTGTATCATCAGCAAACATAAGGAGGTCTAGGTATGGTAGGTCGGCCACCTTGCACAGCTCATTAATATAAATTAGAAATAAGGTAGGTCCGAGTGTGGATCCCTGGGGGACGCCATATCTGCATCTAGAATCAGCACTTTCATATTCGCCTACTCTAACGCGTTGATACCTATTAGTCAAATAGTCGGTGAACCAGTCCAGAGCCAACCCCCTTATACCAACGTTTTCCAACCGAGTTATTAGGATTGGAATAGAAACTGTATCAAAAGCTTTTTGGAGGTCTAAGAAGACCCCCAGGCACTTCTCTCCTTTATCCAGATATGATACTATCGTTGAGGTTAGTGTCAAGACGGCGTCTTCAGTCGATTTTGTTGCTCTGAAGCCAAATTGAAAATCACTGAGGAGTCGGTTTTGCTCTAGATATTTCATAACTCTCTTATTCACTATTTTTTCTAGTATTTTAGATAAAGTTGATAGAAGGGAGATAGGTCGGTAGTTATTTGGCTCATTTTTGCTGCCAGATTTAAAAATTGGAGGAACAACAGTTCTCTTAAATATAGCGGGGAATGAGCCAGTAACGAGACTTAGGTTGCACATAAATGCAATGGGTGGGGCAAGACTCATAGCATTTTGGTTTAGTATTTCCGCCGTAATTTTATCTAACCCTGGTGCACTATGTGATCTAAGTCCTAGAATTATGTTCCTAATTTCATGGGGATCTGTTGGCATGAACGATATGGAGTTTAGTGGTGAGGTATCCACAGTGGCTTCGCGTGACAGTTTCTGTTCGGATGTATGTTATTTGATAATATGCCTCCAACATCAGTGAAGTAATTATTCACCTTATCAAGAGACTCTGTTATAGAAGCTTCAATATTTAATAGATCTACAGACGGTTCGCAATTTTTATTCATGTCACAAAATTCTTTTATAATTTTCCAAGTATTCTTAAGGTTCCCTTTGCTTCGATTTAGTTTGTCTTGATAATATTGCCTCTTCAAAGATTTTATAATAAAGTTGCATGTATTTCTATATGTGTGGTAGATATTTTTGAGGTGAATATTGTTTGGTGCCTTTGCAGTGGCTTTATGTAACTTATCTCTTTTCCTTATGCATTTTACCACACCTTTCGTTATCCACGGCTTAAGTGGTCTATATCTGTTGGAATTGCGTACAGTGCTGGTATTATTACTTATTATGTTCATCAGGCTGGTCGTTAATATTTCAGATGCAATATTGACATCAGTTGCTTGATAAAGACAGTCCCACGACTCTTTGTTGAGTGACTTTTGTATTGTTTTATAGTCTATAACTATTTTTTTGTGTATAATATTCCTTTTAGCAATTTCAGAGTTGTTAATGAAGAGTAGTATTGGGCGGTGGTATGTTATTGGTTGCTCAAAAACGACTGTCTTTCAACGATGAGAGCATTTTACCATGAAGTGGTCAAGGCATGTCATAGTAGGGATGCGCGTAGGTTTATCAATTCCAAGTCTAAGGCCATGCATAGCCATCAAGTTTAGGTAGTCTTGGGCTTCGCTAGAAAAATGTTCAGGTAGTGTATCGATATTTATGTCCCCGGTAAGGATTATGTTTTTTGTACGTATATTATCTAAAATGTTATTGAGGGACTCCAGATAGGGTTTCGGATTACCAAAACAGGGCGGTCGATAGGAACAAATGATTGCATAATCCGGTTTAATAGTGACAACCAAACAATTGCCCTCTAGGAAGTTAGGCTCGTTCGGTTCAAATTCGGTAGCAGATTTGACAGATGCATGCATTTCCTTTATTTCATTAACTGCGGTTTGTAACGCAGTGTATTTTCTATTCTGTTGTGTCTCAAATTTAGAAAACATGGTCTTCATTTCAATCATAAAGGTACCCATGTCATCAATGTGTTCATGCTTCCGTTTGCGCTGAACTTTATCCTGAGCCTTTCCCAGTTTCAACGTTTCACTAGGTAAGTCGGGTTCTGATTCACATTGTGAATGGGCTGAATGAGGCGGATTGCGCTTCAGTGGCATCTTTCTATTAGTAGATATTCAATATTTATGAGACAAAAACAAATCTTAAAAATTATTAAGATAACAAAAAGTGTTTTGAACCTTGGTCGGAATCGATCTTAGTCTTATGTGAATCAACAGTTGCTTGTGAGTAGAACGCGCCACCAAAGCTGTTACGTATGCAGTGGAATTTGTACTTCTGTATTTGTTTGGAAATTAATGGTAAATTAATAGTTCTCCAATGTTCCGATAGTTTCTGTGCGCCTGGTACTCGAGCAGAATAATGCAGCTAGTAATTATTTTGTCTCACTCACGCTCACCCCAGTTTGTGGAGTACTCACTGACTTTGCGCAAGATGTGTTAGCCAGCCACTCTTGAGTTTTATGCACTCCCGGTACTTTACTTGAATAAAATGATTTTATTTTTGAATTTTTAAATAAAATAATAAACAAATATACTCCGTAACACGTCTGCTCGTGATCGTGGTCCGGGGGGAAGGCACATACTCAAGGTAAATAAATAATAATAATCCTTCAATAAATTGTCCCAAACATTTTATCCTTGTAAATGTAGGTGAGTTCCGGCACAGATTAATAAATAGTTAGTTCCGGGGAGCCCGGGATATTGGACCATTTGATTTTGAGAAGTTATATGTTCATTACTAATAAAATTTATATGGGACGACGACGACGACTAACTTGGTGTTAAACCAAACCCAATACAAAAAAAATCGGTTCATAAACGCCGGCAATATCGATTTTTATGCATAAAAATAAAAGTAGATACAGACGAACATAGAACCGCCTCCTTTTTGAAGTCGGTTAAAAAGGTGTCAAGTAGACTGATATAAACTAGTAAAGGTACCTTTTTTATGCACTTTTGAATTAAAGAAAGAGGGTTCAGTAATATCTTAGTCACAATGTTTTTATTAATACTGGTTCAATTTACCTTATCAGTTATTGCCGACAATTATCAAAATTGAAATACCTCTAGGAAAATGATGTTCACACGCAAACGATTCATCCTTTTTCGTGATGGTGATTTACAGCAAGTCGTTAAACTTTTTAGTACCTTTTTTTTTTTTTTTTTTTTTTTTTTTTTCGTGCGGAAATCCCCTCGGATACCCCCCCGCCGGCCAGCGGGGGCGGTTATGTCGGGCTCGAACCGACTAAAACCGCACGCCGTCTTGGGTCTGCAGACGCCGGGGTGTAAGGTTGCCCATAGAGCATATCCCTCGCACCCCGACTGACCCTGGGCCATCTCCGGTTTCGAGATGGCCCCCTCGGGTTTGGGAACCAAGTACCTCATAAAGTTTAATGAACGGTTTCATAAATTACTAACAAGACAAACTAACATTTTTACAAGCTTTTATTTAACTCTATACTTATGTATGTATGTATGCACGTATGTATGTTAGTTCGGGTCAAATCTTAAAATTGAATTTGAAGGCATAGCCCAATCGAATTAGTTTAAAAAAGGGGGTAAACCCGGTAAACATTCAGTAGCAATTTTCCTTCGGAATTCGTTAGGGGGTCAGTTCATTGGCAGTCTAAAGTCTCTTTTGTTTTACGTGGTAATCGATCCATTACGACATCCACCATCTTGATTTTAAGGGTCAATTATTATTTAGCGAATAACTCGTTTGTTTCCAATTTTACGCGAAAAATGGTAACTGCAAAAGTTATTTAGTTTTTTTTTTGCCTAGGATCATTATTTTTCGATTTATACACCAAAAGAGGGGGTGAATTCTTGTATGATTAACAACTCTTTTATTTTAAATTTTACATTAAAAAAATGTTTGAAATCAAGTTTCCTACAATTTTGGTTCTTATAATTTTTTGGTAAAATCGATAATTTTCAATTTATACATGTGAAGCGGTGTGGTAAAATCTTATCATATTATCGCGTTTGTGTCAGTAGTGCAATTAGAACAGTGAAAAAACTTACACGAACAAGCTTTTGAAATCAGCACATCCCTTGAGCACAATTATGATTCTCGTTTTAGTACAAATGGTTTTTTTAATAAAAGTTAGTTTAAAAAAATGTTTCTTTATTAATTACTAGCTGACCCGGCAAACATCGTTCCGCCTTAGAATCAAGTTATATTGGTTACCTTATCAGCTGAATTTATTAAAGACCAGCATTAAAGACCCGAGACGGCGTGAGGTTTTGGTCAGTTCGAGTCCGACATAACCACCCCCGCTGGCCGGCAGGGGAGGGGGGTTACCGTGGGGATTTCCGAAAAAAAAAACACAAGAAGGTACAGTATGGGCAGAGACAAATCTAAAAAATCTAAGATTATGAAAATCGGTCCAACCGTTCTTGAGTTTACCCTGATCATAGTGATGACCAGGGTAAACTCAAGAACGGTTGGACCGACTTTGTTTTACCTATATATATTTTTTTTTTAAAGAAAAGCTTTTTACTCTAAGAATATCTAAGTGCAACTTGTAATTAATTTGAAAGCAATATTGATTCTAAATCTCCTATTCTAAAGATGACTTTAGGATTCCGCACCCAAAGGGTAAAACGGGACTCTATAACTATGGCTCCGCTGTCCGTCCGTCTGTCACCAGGCTGTATCGAGAAACGTGATAGCTAGACAGTTGAAATTTTCACAGATGATGTAGGTATTTTGTTGCCGGTGTAACAACAAAATACTAGGAGCAAAATAAATTAAATATTTAAGGGGGTGCACATACAACAAACGTTATGTTTTTTGCTCGTTTTTGCTCGATATTGGTAACGGCAACAGATAGATAATGGTATGGAACAATTCGTGCGCGAGTCTGACTCGCTGTTAGCTGGTTTTTAAAGACCTATGAGATGATACCACACCGCCTCTGTAAATGACTCACTCTCTTTCGCTCGAACGGTCGCTCAAATTCTAACACGCATACACAGAACTTTCAGGCAAAAGGTGGTTTCTGACCACACTTTGAAAATGGAGACCTGTAGGGTTATGAAGCACTTATACGTGGTCTCACCACTTTATAGACCTGGCTATGTGGTAGGTAAGTAGTTTAGGTACATTCATTTCATTGACTAAGCACTGAGTACTGTGTGCCTACAGATCTCTGTCTTTGTATCGTCAGTCTTTGGATTCCTGCAATAGGTACCGCTATTGCAGGAATCCAAAGACTACGCCATTCGATAAGGTACCACTTTAATAAATCTGTATTGTAGATATAGAGTAGGTATGCATCTAAGCATTAATGGGCACACATAATTAGTAGGCACTGTGTTAATTTCTATGTGGCGATAACACAATGCTTTCAGTAGGTACCTGCTAAGGCTCTAACTACATTTACATTGCAATAACTACCTATGATATTCTCAATTTACCTCTTGTTATCTATCACTATCATTGGCATATTTGCCATCTGTCAATATCACCGCACGTCCTGAGTAAACCGATACTATGTAGTTACCTGCGTAGGTATATAAACATCATCGTGTCAATGTTGATAACCATTAATAAAGACGACGAGGTTGTTTAATACTTATCAGATTCATGTCCTATAATGTGGTCTATAATACGATTTGGCCGATACGATATTTAAGAGAAGAGATATAATTGTGTCGCTGGTGCGATATCTCGGGGTTGTATTTACAACAGAGGTATCATTCAAAACACACAATAATTGACGTCTGCGCAAAGCCCTTTAAGAATCTAGGTTAGGTTTATTAAACAATCCTCAGATATTTAAATAATTGAGACTGCTGGTTCCTAACACCAGGCTACGGCGGGCTTCAAGGAACAAGAAATTTGAGGTGCTGGTAACCCCTTTTTTTTACGTGCGAAAATCCCTTTTGATACCCCCCCGCCGGCCAGCGGGGGTGGTTATGTCGGGCTTGAACCGACTAAAACCGCACGCCGTCTCGGGTCTACAGACGCCGGGGTGTAAGGTTGCCCATAGAGCATATCCCTCGCACCCCGACTGACCCTGGGCCATCTCCGGTTACGAGATGGCCCTCTCGGGTTTGCATGGGGCAACCATGCATGATGTATTTCGACTACGTACCCGTTGCACCTCCAAATTTAGACCCTAAAAAATACCCATCCGATCTGATCTTAAGGCCCTGTTAAACCCTCTTCAAAATGTAATAATCAATGTGCCCGATTTGGTACCCCTTTTATTTTTATTTTTTTTACGTGCGGAAATCCCTTCGGATACCCCCAGCCGGCCAGCAGGGGTGGTTATATCGTGTAAATCCCTTCGGATACCCCCCCGCCGGCCAGCGGGGGTGATTATGTCGTGTATCGACTTTATTAAAGTAGTGGGTGATGTCCGCGTGTCCGCGGTCGGTTATCGTTTTTTGTTCATATCTCCGGTTCAACTTAACCAATTGCAATCAAACATACAAAAGATTTTAGGTCGGATCAAGACCTTTCTAATAAAAAAAAACCACGTTGAAATCCGTTCAGTAGTTTTTACGTCCATCGTGAATAAACAGACAAACAGACAATTCCAAAAAAAATATTTTGGTGTTCAGAATCGTTCATCTAACATAACCCAATAACGAATTTTTAGGGTTCCGTAGCCAAATGGTAAAAACGGAACCCTTATAGATTCGTCATGTCTGTCTGTCTGTCCGTCTGTATGTCACAGCCACTTTTTTTCGAAACTATAAGAACTATGCTGTTGAAACTTGGTAAGTAGATGTATTGTGTGAACCGCATTAAGATTTTCACACAAAAATAGAAAAAAAAACAATAAATACTTAGAACTGAAACTCAAATTTTTGTTATCATCAAATCCATACTATGGATAGGTCTTCAAAAACGATATTAAGGTTTCTAATATAATTTTATTCTAAAACGAATAACTTGCCCGAGAGAGACTTCCAAAGTGGTAAAATGTGTGTGTGTCAAACATTGTTGTCAACATTAACTATAGGTAAGTATAGTAGATACAATCTGACAATAACTACTCAGTACGTGGATGTTTTTCTATGAACGAGTTTACCAATAATTTAGCATGTATGAGGTTGATAACATCACCATCTTGAATTCCAGGAATGGTTCGATAGCAATCTAGGTACTGTTTTAATCATTTTGGTGTAATATGTCACTTACTGGGGTATGAGAAAACGGAAATAAATGTATGTACCTTAAGAACTGCCACAGACCGTACAAAATCTAACTATCATTTAATTTCAATATTATAAGAGTGTGAGAGTGGTCCACTCGTCCCGGCCTATTGACACTAAGAAAAGCTTGGTTCTATTACTTTCCACTACCATTAATCATCATCCCAGCGTTAATCCTGGTTGCGTCCAATGCTTACACTTTGGTGTCCGTTGTCCGCTTCCCACGCTTTCTCCTCCTGATGTGGCTTGACTGTGACTGCCGTTTGATACGAGAGGTAAACCTATACCAGAGTCTCAACCCTTGATCAGCAGTTGTGCCGGCTCTCAGGTGAAGTTTTAAGGGTTAGACCCGAAGAACTTGATGGGCCCTCCTATACCCGATTACTACGGCGATGAATCACTGTTCACTGCCATTGACCCTCTATATCTTCTCTCCAGGTTCAACGTTACCGTTGGTCGCACAGACGCCGAGCCCGATGCACGTGCTGGCAAATGGAACACAACAAGCACAGCTCCCACTGAAGATACTCGGATATCTACTGACGACTCCGCTCTCAGATTAAGGGACATGCATTAATGAAAGGTACGTTATTTCAAACTAACTGACTAGGCAAACTTCGGTCCGCCTTAGAATCAAGTTATGGCAACTGGTCAGCGGGGGCTAAACGGGTTTTCTGTAAAATAAAAAGCACAAAGATCGTGAAAATCGGTCCACCCTTTCTCGAGTTATGAAGGATATCAGTAACCCGACTTTGTGGTATGTAAGTATATACACCCTGTATTACTACCTGTTTCTACTTATCAGATTAGTGAATAAACCCCATAATAAAAATGTATGGGAACTGCAAAAGTGCAAATAGTGAATACATGCTGATATTATTTTTGTACTATTTAATGTCATTGTATAGATTAAGTGATGCAGATTTCATATCAGTTCGAAGATTTGCAATATCTTTAAAAATGACGAAATAATCGGCTGGACAAACGTAACGTGTCCACCCTGTAGATATTATGAACTAGAATATATTTTTATGGAGAAATTATTTTAACCGCCCTACTTGTTACATGTTATATCAAGTATCTCTAACTTTCTGTTTAAAAGAAAGTCTACAGGGGGCTTGAAAATATTTGGTAGGATAAAAATCTTTGGCACAGGTGTTGAGTTTCCAACACTATATAAGTGCGTGTTCAAAATATTGGTATAAAAAATAAGTTAAATATTTGATTTTTTTTACGTCATGCATGTATATTTTTTGACTTATTTTTTGTTATTAGCCCTCCCCCTTTCCAGGGCAAGTGGGGACACCGTGGTTCCCAAACCCGAGGGGGACATCTCAAAACCAGAGATGGCCCAGGGTGAATCGGTGTGCGAGGGAAATGCCTTATGGGCAACTTGACACCGCGGCGTCTTAAAACCCGAGACGGCGTGCGGTTTTAGTCGGTTCAAGCCCGACATAACTTTCCTCGCTGGCCGGCGGGGGGGTATCCAATGGGATTTCATAGCACGAAAAACAAAGGTTTACTTGTTGGCAAGCTTAAGGGTATCCTCACAATATTTTTCTTCGTCGTTCATCCAATTTAAATTTCTCCACCTAACATTGTCACACAAATGTGATTAAATCTGTTCTTGTTTGCAGATTTGAAGACACCGATGAGCCAAAGAATTCTCATGAACAAAATAATGTATCACGTTGTAATTGCTAGTCATATCAATAGCAGGATAACAAAGAAGAACAATACGAAGAAGAAAAAATGCTTTAAGATATACTTACATAATTATAATCTAAGTTTTGACAATTTAAGTAAGTTTAACTAATATTTTCGTCCCCAGTACACACTGGCCAGTAATGGGCCATCCTCTGTAATGCGCAACTCTAGACTATCATCACGTAGTTTTTCACACGATGGTACATAGCTCATTGCTACGCCACGGTTCCTTTGAAGTGTGCCTAAAAACTAACACCATCCCGATTGGGCGCCACGACAGCCAATCGAGTGCCCTCTGTACCCAATGGCTATGGCTTGCTGTGGCCCATCGGGGGTACTAGACGCTTTTAAAATATAATGATATTTCACCAAGAGGAATGAAAAGAGGTATTCTGTTTTTTGTTAAAATACTATGGCTGCTTATGCATGTTTCGTCAATCCCAAATAATTATATAAATATTAAGTTTCAAGTAAGTACCTAAGTTGTTTGTACCTTTTTTTTTTTTTTTTTTTATCGTGCGGAAATCCCTTCGGATACCCCCCCGCCGGCCAGCGGGGGCGGTTATGTCGGGCTTGCACCGACTAAAACCGCACGCCGTCTCGGGTCTTCAGACGCCGGGGTGTAAGGTTACCCATAGAGCATATCCCTCGCACCCCGGCTGACCCTGGGCCATCTCACCACTAACAGCATCGCTCATCCTGTCTCCTCTGAAAGCAGAGGAGTACGGAGAGCGATGTGTTCCCGCCACGTTGGGTATTGGCCGACGTTCAATGCCAACCCTATGAAGGTGTGAAGGGGAAGCCATTGACCGCCGCCCAGGGTGTACCGGCCGCTCCGATTCCGTTCCCCCCGGACTGCAGCGGGATCGGAATCGGAGCGACACTCGAGGAGGTTACCCAACACACACCCCAGTTGTTTGTACACCTACGTTTGTTGTTTGTAACCTAAGTACAAACAACCCGAAATGACTAGTATTCCTATTACCCCTCCAGCAAGGCTGTATCTCTTGTGTTGGTATTGGGTTCACTTCGGAAGTGTAATGGCCAGGACCCAGGACTCGAACCCGGTATCTCTCGATCGTAAGGCCGACTCCTTAACCATTAAACTACCGAAGCATCAGTAACGTAGATCACCAGTAGTATTCTAGTATTTCAGGTCAACCAATAGAGTACCTTCTGTCTAGGATCCGAAAGTAATCTCTTGATGGCAAGTCCCCCGATACATTAGCCATGAAATCATAGAAAATTATTTTTCCTGATATAATAATAATATTATAAATATCCCGCGTTATTATAACCCAAACCCAAAATTTTTGCGTACTATAACAGCTCTAGTATATTCTATTATGATAGAATTTATAGTCATCGCAAATTTTGCGTTCAGCGCTTTGGACGGTTTCTATTTGGACGAATTATGTCTACATCGATATCTATATATCTTATGGTTAGGTAATAGCTACTAAGAATTGTTAATGCATTGTGTGAATTTATGTGTGCTTGCTTCACAATATCGCTTAGTTATAAAATATACTATCCTTCAAATAGAAGATCCTCTGACCATATAATGTCCTGCATACTGGTGCAGGAAAATGAAGAAAATGACAAAGAACTAAGATTATGTGAATACCGATGTCATGATATTGTCGGAAGTTTACGCGAATGTCACACATTGAAATAAAACTATTTTTAACGGATTCTATTCGATATTCGATGTTATTTTATATTTTACATTGATCCCGACGTTTCGATTGCTTTTCAGCAGCCATGGTCACGGGGAGTCTCCCATTACCGAAATCTCGAATCCGAATACCGATGTCATATTTTTTACATTTTCCAAATCATGAAACCAATGGAACATGAACCTACTTTTTGGCTTGTAAATATTTTTAAGTACCTAAAACCCAAATTGAGGGTTTCGTAACATTTATCGTAGGTATTTCCACAAAGTTCTGAATTGTATCACACGTGCCTTATGTTCACGAATAGCAGAAGGGTATGAACAACAATTCTCATGGTGGACTTATTTGTTCATATGGCCCAATCTATGCATATAAGTGAGAGATCTTCTTGGCGCAAATCAAAATCACTGACAACTGCTGATACCATATACATTGCCCAACAAATTCGAGTGGCTTACATGTTATAAATCTTACGGGAAATTACAATTTCGAAAGGATTCCATATGAGAATAATGACGTATACCTAATGTGGCATGTAAGGCCTCTGTGGGGTAGCGGTAGTGCATTTGACTGCTACGACAGGCGCGCGTACGATTCCCGCTCAGTGCAAATATTTGTATGCATGAATTTGTGTATTTGCATTGATCTGGATGTTTCTATGTACAATATGTAAAGTACCTAATTCATCAATATGTATGTATTTACAAAAAAAAGTATAAGTATGTTCATCCGCATTCTGGAACCCATAACACAAGCTAGTAAAACTATGCTTACTTTGGATCTAGAAAGCGCTGTGATTTGTGAAATTATTTATTTGTTTATAATGTACGAATATGTAAAGTGGCATAAGCAGGTATTTGTTGTAACCTAACTTAACTACTTAATGTCACATATTCAATGATATTTTGAAGCAATATGTTATAGTATGCTAACTTTTCCTAAATATTCATATCGAAAAAAAAACATAGTTGCGAGCGTGACGGATGACTTCTCGGCATGATAGACGTGGCTATATTATTTCAGAACCAAATTCAGTGTGGTTTACCGTATGAAATTAGGTGCTATTTAAAGTCAATAAGGTCGAGAATGGCTTTTACTAGTTTTTCATAATCTCTAGAAAATGATCATTATAAAAAATACGCAAAAGCCATATTTCCAACCCTATTTCAAATAGTACCCTGTTTTTTTCCTTAGTTTCGTGATTCGTGATTAGCGTCATCAATAGATGCCAAAAAAAGAAATGTTATTAAAATCGTAAATTGCTTGCATTTGTTTTTCGCATAATCTCTGTGTGATGATGCCACCATCTTCACCCTGCGCGATGCACGTTGGACGTTATTATACGTTAAGGCCAGTAAAGGCCCCTATTCACACAGTATTGTACTGCACGTTTTATGATGCTGATGCTACTGATATTTTCTTAATATGTTATGTTTTTATCTCTTACTGTCAGTCGGTTAACGTCTCGTCAGCCATTGAATGACGGGAGCCAGCCCATACGTTTATAGGCTAATGCTGTATAGGATATTAGAGCGGTAACTACTGATCTAGTTACTTTAGTAATATAGACATCAATGATCTAGGACGTGTCCAGGTAGCTCAGTTGGTCAAAGCATTTCCCCTGTGTAAGGTACTGGTGGCGGGTTCAAGTCCCGTCCTGAATCTTCTCTTTTTCCGATATAAATCTATAATGTCATATATTAAGACATAAATGTACAATTTCACTTATATCATAATAATATCCAATAGAACTTTTACGTTGTCTTTCAGCTCAAAATTATAAAAACCCACATTGGAAAATACACTGCCTTAAAATTTAGAAGCACTTGAACACTGATTTTAATTTCTTTAGAATAATTTTAGCATTGTAACTTGTTATTGTATTTACTTGGTAATGTAACGTGTTATTTTTTATTAGGTATTATGTACGTTTTTATACAATAATTTTGATTTTACGTAGATGTTTTAAGTGAAAATGTAGAAGTATCTTATTATGGTTCGTACTGGACTTCAATGTTGATACGCAGTTTTTAAAAAGCTTTTTTATTTGCAATGTGTAACTAGTACCTGCATAGTATTTTTATAATTCAGATTGTCAAATATTATGTCAAATTTTTCCGATTTTTGATTCATGGATGTTTATATTTGGGGAAACTAACACCATGCTGTCTGCAACAGGGATTGACGTCTTGTAGCCTTGGATGTGGAAGCTAGTGGGCTTTCTAAAATACACACTCATGTAAATCTTTGGGTATTGTTTTTATTATTATTAATAATATTAAAATGAATCCTAAAGTACCTAATTCATCTACATATTTATATATTTATATCAATATTACTTAAAAAATTTCAAAATTAAATCCGTACCTTTATACATAATTTATTCTTTTATACGTAATTAAAACTATGTAGGTATTGGTTTATAAAAAAATAATAAAATATGTTTCTTAATCCTAACAATATTGTTTTAATTTACATATTGATATTCTATTCTTGCTTACTCGTATTCTATATTTACTTATAGCTGGTGGGACCCATAAATTTCCTTTCGGTTTATGATTTACAACTGGGTACCGCCTGCCAGCCTGCCAAATTTGTTTTCGTCTTTTCAACCGAAGTCGGGTTCTTGATTTTTGTAAAAAAAAATGTTTCATATAACATTTTTTTTAGAATTTGTATTCTTCAATAATCAAGGTCGGCAGCGCGAGTGTGACGCCACTTGTGTGGCACGCGTTAAAAGTAACCGCTTCCCATCGGGTGGGCCGTGTGCTTGTCTGCAATTTGAGCGAAAGTCCATCGTCCGTCATTGCCCGCCAGTCAGTCGTAAGTCATATTATGTAAGTCACATCATTAGTAAGGCGAAGGCAAGTTTACCAAAACTTGTGATAGAGTCCTGCCAGAAAATTTAATTAATCACTTTAAACACGCTTAACCTCCACTGCACTTGTGCAATGTGCACCCTTACAGAACTATATTGAATGAAATGCCTTCTACTTTATGCAACAATACCTTATACAATCGTTTGTGAACATTATTCCGAGGACATTAAGCCCGAGTTTATAAACGAGATGTTGCATTTCAAGAACTTCAAATTACAAATTAGAGGATGCGGAGACAGATAACATTGTACCTGCAGAGGAATCTTTTAAATAGATTTTTGATAAAATGGTTCGGTACAATCACATTTCCCGAATGTGATGTGTCATAGCATTGCAAATACATAGAATTGTCTTTGTTCGACAATATCACAAAACAGTTTAAATGTATTGTCAATAATGGCGATTGAAAATTAAGTATTGGAAAAGCTCAGCTCAGCTTCCAAGATGTTTTAATGATTTTGTATCTAAAATTTAGAAGAGTTGCAATTTAAACATATTGTACCTGCTTCTCAAAAACATTTTCTTTCGTTATACAATATATTTTATTGCAATTAACAAGATTAAATTTAAAATAACCACGTCGCGTCTTTTTTCTCTTTCCTACCTATTCCATCATGAGACCTGACCTGGATCATCCCTTATCCATAAATATAATCTGTTCATTAAGATAATTATAATTAAAGTAAAAATTATTGAGCATTGAGTATGTGGGGTGATACTGGAGCATCAAATCAATGTATCCATATTGTTGTTTTAATATCACATACTGGTGGTCCGCCCCGGCTTCGCACGGATGAACATTTACAGCCTAAGTTAATCAGGGATGGTGTAACATTCTGATGGTAAAATAATTTTTGAAATCGAATCGAAAATTTATTCGTTACATCTTCACGCCTGCCCCTGAAGGGGTAGGGCAGAGGTGTATTACACACCCTCGATTCGCCAGCTATGTTTAGGTCCCAATGTAATAGAGGGCGAGCCTATTACCATCTACCGGGCACATTACTAAGCGAGCGATAATTAACATTTTTAATACACACATAAATACGAAAAGTCTGAGGTTTGTGCCCGCCCCGGGGACAAAACCTGGGGACCGAAGTCAAGACCTCGTCTTGGCAGTCTGTTACGTACGCCACTGATGGGCTATCGTCGCTTACTAACATACATTATTTTGTGTGGGGTGTGGGTTGTTGGCCGACAGGCCTCTACAACCTTACGCGAACAGTGTGGCGAGCGCATAGGGCTCTCAGCCGATACTAACATACATACAAATTACTCCTTTATATAGGTATAATAATAGTGTAGATAGTGCAGGTGTAGAAGAGATTGAAGTAACAATATACCGAAGGAGGACTCGACTTTTGTAATTGAAAAACTATAATTTAAAAAATAAGGAAAGGGGCCCCGACAATTGCATTGGCTATTGGCCCCTACCCGAGGGGATCATCTCTAAACCGGAGATGGCCCTAGTTCAGTCAGGGTGCAAGGGAAATGCCTTATAATGATCTGAAGATCCGAGACGGCATGCGGTTTTGGTTGGTTCAAGATACATAACCTTGACATAACCTCCCCCACTAGCCGGCGGGGGGTATCCTAGAAGATTTCCGCACGGCATGTTCTAAATAATCTAGGAGAGGGGGTTTATTTAAAGGAGGTAATCAGAACACTCGCTATTGTTGAGGCGGAACTTCAAAGGCTCTTGGAGTTTTGGAATATTAGTGACTCCCAATAATTCAACCTACATATGCTGCTGTAATCTGTTGGGAACGTATATATATAATATATATTTATATATATATATATATATATATATACATCACAGTACTGATCTTACGTCCTTTCATTTCGCATTAGTATAACGTCCACTACTTTCAGTTTTATAAACTATGACAGCGAATATTGGTCCATTAAATTATTCCAAAAATCATGTACAACTTATTTTTTTAAATATTTACGATATGTTGATATACAAATATTCGTATATTGCCAGACAGAGGGAAACCCATAAGGACTCCTATCCACATTACCACTCATCAGAACTCTTTTGATATACATGATTTTTAATTTATTCAACTGTGTATTGCAATTCCGTTGTAGAATGCGACGTTGCCATTCTTATTACCTATTATATCATGCACGATGCATCATGAACTCGCGGTTGTGGAAATAATCCTTGAAAGATGGAGGGTGTGATCTGATAGTTTTTGAGGTCTATCTTTCCGGCGTGGTCTGAAGAAGACTTCCCCTACCTTGTAGACAGTTTCTGCCAACCTGTCGTTGACCTCGTCCACAGAAACGCAATCCTCCAGGCCAGAGAAGCGGTTTGCGAGCTCGAGTTGAAAGCTCTCGGGGTTTTGTATATGGGCTGCAGTAGGTCGGAGCGTGGACTTCATTAGTCGAGACCTTTCCAGTTGGACATTGATATTCAATGTGCCTCTAACCATTCTATAATCACTTCCGGTTTTCACCCTGTGGATCACGAAGAATCATTGCATATTCGTCTCTTTGTAGACATAATGAAGTCGATCTCATTCCTTGTGGAACCATCGGGAATCATCCAGGTCCATTTCCTATGAGGTGGCTTCTTGAAGAAGGAGTTCATCATAAAGAGTTCCTCCTTCTCCAGAAAGTCGGCCAACCTCTGGCCCCTGGGATTCCTCCGCCAACATCCAAATTGCCCCACTCTCAACTCGTCATCGCCCCCCTACCCAGTTTTGCATTAAAATCCCCCATAACAACGGTGAAGTATGTATGGCCCTACATATCGTAAATACTTTAGAAAAACTAATTTCACCTGATTTTTGGAATAATTTAATGGACCAATATTCGCTGTCATAGTTTATAACTAAAAGTAGTGAACGTTATACTAACGCGAAATGAAAGGATGTAAGATCAGTATTGTGATGTATATATATATATATATATATATATATATATATATATATATATATACATCCTGTTACTTATTGTACGTCCACTATGGCCATTTCTGCATCTAATATGGCGTCCACCTGCTTACGACGCGGCGCACTGGCGACGGTAACTATCGAAATGACCAAATATGAAAAAAAAATTGGACGTCATTTTGCTTCCAATCTTGCTATACTGAATATTTACGTAGTTCCGTTGATTTTCGTTGCAAAATGAATAGCGCTGTTGTCAATTTTGGAATACTTTCATTGATAGCCGTGTTTGACGTCCGTACAAATTTTGGAGATGCGACGTTGCCGTACGGTTCGCATTGTTTATGTTTCAGATAAATCATAGTATTTAGCTATTTCACCTGGTATACGGGCGTCGCATCATTAGTGAGCTCAGATTTGCGTGTTCGATGCTCTTTGATAAAAAGCGGGACCGCGTTTCTAGGTGAATTGTAGTACCTTGTTACCTTTTCGAAACTGTAATACCCTTATACGGACGCCAGATTACCCTAAAGTATTATTATTAGTATTATTTGACGTCCATATCTTCGATACCTACCTGATATCGGCAATATATGGACGTCAAATAATAGTTGTGTGAATATTTTTGGGTAATCTGGCGTCTGTATTATGAAAACACATATTTTCATAATACTGACGCCAGATTATTGAAACATTTGATTAGATTGTGTGCAACTTGATATTGTGTATAAATAAGGATCTTACTTAAGTTCTTTTCGTAAGAGGTCATTTTTGTTAAATGTATAGTGAAGTTTCATTTATTTTGAACTTTATTGAAATTATTCGAGTTTTAAATATGGACGTTATATTACTAAAAACATGTGCAATCGCCATTATTGACAATACATTTAAACTGTTTTGTGATATTGTCGAACAAAGACAATTCTATGTATTTGCAATGCTATGACACATCACATTCGGGAAAGGTGATTGTACCGAACCATTTTATCAAAAATCTATTTAAAAGATTTCTCTGCAGGTACAATGTTATCTGTCTCCGCATCCTCTAATTTGTAATTTGAAGTTCTTGAAATGCAACATCTCGTTTATAAACTCGGGCTTAATGTCCTCGGAATAATGTTCACAAACGATTGTATAAGGTATTGTCACTTTTGTCAATTTTCACAGGGCCGGCGACCAGTCATAGATCAAGGTGCGCCACTTTAAGGCCATCGGTATGCAGAACTCTCCCATTGTCAACCATTCATTTTGGATTTCCAAATTCATCGCGTGCACTCGATATTAATCATTTTCGTCTTGTTTTAGAAAGGACTTAAGTATATCCTGGTCCCTTTCTGGCTCTCGTACTCCCAACCCCACTCTGTTCGACTGGGCCCCTATCAGAAATCGTTTATGGAATAGGAGTCTAGATTCAAGCTCGGACGCGTTATTATCTTTCGGGAGTGCCCTGATTATGACATCTTGGGATTTACCTAAGATGTGGGCTTTGGTAACTCTAAGGTGTTTATAGAGCACCGATGGTTTCTTAAGTTTCATCCCAAAATTATTTTGATCCCTAAATAGAGCAGAGGAATCAGCAGAGTGCGCTAGTCCAAGCCACGATTTTAGCGATTTTATGACAGTTGCATCTATTTTCGCCAGTAAGGTTTTACCGAATTCATACACCAGAAAAGGCCAAGTCAGACGTGATGTTAAGTAGTTGTCCTATATCCAAGCTTTTTTGATATTATTTAGTGGTAGCTGATCTATCTTTAGGTCATTTATAAACGTATCGACAACTTCATCTAAGGATGGTGTGCGTCCTTTATAGTCTATCTTTCTCCCAAGAAATTTAAATGGCGCCGATTCAGCGACTATGGAAACTGGTTTACCCCCAATGGAGAATCCCAGGTCGTAGGAGGTAAATTTGGTGTCCCGTCTACCCAGACACTGACAGTGACACTTACTGGGCTTCGTCCTCAGTCCATTTGTCCACAAACAGAACTCATCGACTTCCTTTAATAGTTCCGATATATGTATATAAATTCCGAGATATTAATGAAAAATATATTAAAAATATTAAAAAATTATAAAATAAAGTCCGAAATATTGATGTAAATGAAACAAATATTGGGATCAAATTAAAAGCTTGTGAAACATCCATTCTTATGTAGGTATTGAAGATATGGACGTCATCATATCAGCCGTAGGAAGTCCACTGCTGAACATAGGCTCCTCCCCCATTGACTTCCATTTTGACCGGTTTGTAGCGGCCTGCACCCACCGAGTCCCTGCGCTCTTTACCAGGCCGTCTGTCCACCTTGCGGGAGGCCTTCCTACGCTGCGCTTGCCGTTACGTGGTCTCCACTCAAGAACCTTTCTGCCCCACCGGCCATCGGTTCTCCGAGCTATGTGCCCTGCCCACTGCCACTTCAGCTTGCTGACTCGCTCTGCTATGTTGGTAACTTTAGTTCGTCTACGGATCTCCTCGGTTCTGATTCGATCTCGTAGGGAAACCCCAAGCATAGCCCGTTCCATAGCTCGCTTTGTGACCCCGAGCTTTCTTATGAGGCCCATAGTGAGAGACCACGTCTCGGCACCATAGGTCATCACTGGTAACACGCACTGATTAAAGACCTTTGTCTTCAAGGACTGCGGTATTTTGGACGAGAAGACGCTGCGCAGTTTCCCGAACGCAGCCCAGCCGAGTTGGATTCGTCGATTGAACTCCTTCTCGAAGTTGGATTTGCCTAGTTGGATGGTTTGTCCCAGACAGACATAGTGATCAACAACTTCGAGAGGTGAGCCTCCCAATAATACGAGGGTGGGCGACACATTGACATTTGACATGATGGATGTGTGGCGTATGGATGTGGTCTATGGTACTATAGCCTTTACGGAAACCGGCTTGTTCGGGAGGCTGAAAGTCATCAAACCTGCGTGCGAGACGATTCGTGATCAACCTCGAAAACAGCTTGTAAACATGGCTCAGAAGCGAGATGGGCCTGTAGTTCTTCAAGGTTTTATCACCTTTCTTGAAGAAGAGAACCACCACGCTTCTGTTCCACGCTTCGGGCGTAGTACCCTCAAGCAGGACGGAATTAAAGAGCCTCTGTAGAGCTTTTAGTATCGGTGTTCCACCTGCACTCAGAAGCTTCGATGCCATTCCGTCCTCACCCACCGCCTTGTTGCTCTTGAGCTGTTTGAGGGCCATCCTAATCTCATACAGGCTGATGTCCGGAATATCTTCTGTGTAGTGTCGGGTTAATTTGGCTCTAGGATCTTCATCCAAATCATCAACACCCGCCACGCTGGTCCAGTGCATATTGGCGGTGTTGTGTACAACACTAATTACTTTTTGGTATGTAAGGTGGCAACGCCCTCTTTGCTACGACACCACCGAACGCAGATGCATAATTACGATGTAAAGTTTATTATTAAAGAATTAAATAAGTTTTCGGATTTCTTTTACATTTCCAAGTATTACAGGCGGGTCGCCAGAGCCTTCTCCGTTAATCAGCAGAGTGCACCGCGGGCAGGCGAGGTTGGCTTGGGTCCCGAAAGATGTTAGTAGGGACTATATATATATATATATATATATATATTCGGAGTTTCGAACAAGGTGAATCGATTTTTTATGCAGCGATGTCTATTGCATAAGACAGGTTCTTTCCTACTTCGAATACTGTTCTCATTTCTGGGCTATCTCTGCACAGTAGGTACTTATTAGACGCTCCCAACAGATTACAGCAGCATGTAGGGTAAATTATTGGGAGTCACTAACATTCCAAATTTCCTATACAAACTCTTTCACTTGTTCTACTGTTTCTCCTTCCAAATCTACGAAATCGCAATAGACTTTTTGGTTGTGAGTCAAAAATTTCTCGGCTATACTTCGTAGGGAAAAGACCTGATCCATCCCTTCCTTTCCTAAATCCCGCTTGTACATCCCACAACTTTTATCAGTTTGATCCATCACTCTTTTCATCAAGATTTTTGCATACAGTTTGCCGACGATGCTGAGTAAGCTAATGCCTCGGTAATTCTTACAGTCTTGCTGTGACCCTTTTTCTTTGTACAGCGGTACGATGACGGCTTTGCACCAGTCTCCTGGTACACAGCCGCTCCTCCAGCAAAGATTAAAAAGGAGGTACAGCTGACTAGCTACCACGCCTTGTCCAGCTCTCAGCATCTCAACCGTAATCCTGTCACACCCTGCAGCGTTGCCCAATTTCATGCTGTTCAATGCTTCCACAATCTTTTTCATACTGATATCACTTTCATCACCTACTTCTCTCAAGTCCCTGGGAAGAACTAGTGCCGGCACATCTACTTTCTCAAATAGGCTTTCAAAATATTCCTTCCAACTCTTTAGCACGCATTCTTTTCCTCTCACGAAACATCCGTCCTGGTTTCTGACTTTGTCCAGTTGCGAAGTCGTATTTGCACCTCTGGATGTTCTTATTGCCTTCCAGAAGAACTTTCTGTTCTGGTGGAAGTTGTCAGATAACCTTCTACTAAACTCATATCTCTCACTCTCTTTCTTTCTTCTCACAACCTCTTTTACCACAGTTTTGTACCTCTTATACTCATTCCTTGCCAATTTTACCTCTTCATCTGTTGCTTTCTGCACTCTTTGATTGGCTCGTACCGCCAACCATTTCACCCAAGCTTTCTTCTTCTCAGACACTGCCTTTCGGACTTCCACACACACAGTCTCTAGTTTACTCTCTTTTCTTATCTTGCATACATCACACGTTTCAACTGCAACTTTCACAATTCCTTCCTTAAATAACTTCCAGAATTCTTTGATCCCGCTTATTTCGTTCAAATTGTGAAACTTCTTCCTCAATTTACTCACAAACTCCTCTTTCATACCTTTCTCTTTTTGTGTAACTGAACATTGGTTGACAGACCATCAGGTCATCTTCAACTTCAAAAATCACCAGGTGGCTATCTCGTTCAGTAGAAAAAATTGCAAACGTGGAGGCACCTTAATTATTATTAATAAGAACATTAAATTTAAAGAGCGTAAAGACCTAGTAAGCCTCTCTATTGAGCGAGTTATTGAGATAGCTGGTATTGAGTTTGAGCACTTCATTGTATTAAGCGTGTACAGTCCCCCGGACGCGCCTTATGCAAGATTTGAAGAAACGATGGAAGAAGCGCTTTTAAATGCCGTTGCTCTAAAAAGTCAATAATAGTTTGTGGAGACTTTAATGTTAATATATTAGATAACACTTTAGTGCCAGTAGAGAAAAACAAAATGTTGAATCTTTGAACAGATCCTTTAATCTTGGTAATGTATTTTTGGAACCTACTCAAATAACTGCCACAAGTGCAACATGTATTGATAATATTTTCACGGACATTAAACCTATTAATACACAACAATACTATGTATTGTGGATGCTGTACACTCGGATCATCGTGGCCAATTTATAAAATGCTACAGAAATTATTATGAAGTAAGAAGAAAAGAAATTAAATTTGTACCGATAAACCAATATCGTTTAGATGCTTTCAAATAATATATAATAAAATATATAAACAACCTGATTTGCCCTTGTACACTAGTGTAGATAAGTCGTATGCAGACTTAACTAACCTGATCAATACTGAGTTTGGGAGAATTTTTACCCCAAAAACATTATCGATTGGCAGCCGTCCTGTTTTCAGTGACTGGGCAACACCAGGGATTTATAAAAGCAGGAGGAGATTGTATGAATTATATTCTGAAAAATCATACAATTTCAACCCTGATTTTCAGAATTATGTCAAAAACTATTCTAAAATATTTAAGCGAGCCTGTTCCTTTGCTAAATCGAACTTTATAAAAAACAAAATATCAAATTCTGTTAATAAAATTAAGACTACCTGGAACATTATAAATTCCGAATGTGGTAAATCTCCAGCAGTTGTAAGAGATTACCATTTAAAAATAGACGGTCGCCATGTCACAGAGGATCTGGAAGTTGCGACAGAGCTTGAACACTTTTTTTCAAATATACCTGTAGCCACTACCCGAACTCTTCAGTCGTCTTCCACTTCCGCTGAGTCATTGCTTATGGAATCAATTACAAAATGTGAGGACGCTTTCAGATTCTCAGTTGTTGATAGCAAAGACATCACAAAAGCATTTAAATCCATTGATATTATAAAGACCGCGGACCTATTGGGATTATCAGTCAAAACTGTTTCAAGCATCATTGATGTCATTGCTCCCCATCTAGCAACTGTGTTTAATGACTGCGTCACTAGCGGTATATTTCCTGATTTAATGAAACATAGTAAAGTCATACCTTTGTTCAAGGCAGGCCTTTGTAAAATTCGAGGGATCTGAAGCGCTGCTTCAGATCCCTCGAATTTTAGACCCATCTCTGTGTTGCCAACCTTGAGTAAAGTATTTGAGAAATTAATTCTAGACCAGATGCTAACCCATTTGAATAAATATAAATTATTTCATGATAAACAATTTGGGTTTAGGACCGTTCGTCCGTTCGTTCGTTGATCGTCCTTTAGGACGATCAACGACGGGTTCTGGTATAGAGTTATTGAAATGTATTTACGAGGCCTGGGAGGATAAGCAGGATGCATTAGGTATTTTCTGCGATCTATCCAAAGCCTTCGATTGCGTCCACCATGATACATTGGTCAGGAAATTAGATTATTACGGAATAAGGAACAAGGCTCTCGACCTTTTGACTTCTTATTTAAACAACAGAAATCAGAGGGTCGATGTGAACGGTACACGTTCGGTGGGATCTTTGGTTTCGATGGGCGTTCCACAGGGTTCGATACTTGGACCATTTTTATTTTTAATTTATATAAATGACCTCCCTTACTACGTAAGGGATAAAAATAGTATTGTTTTGTTTGCTGATGATACTTCCTTAATATTTAAAATTAAAAGACAATTAGATAATTATGACGAAGTGAACAACGCAATCTCACGATCGATCTTTTTTTCGAGCTGGCAACACTCATACATGTCAAACTTATATTTTATAGCTCCGTATTTTTAATGTAAATTAAAATAAATAAACTGGTTAGTACATTGTAAAATCCGATTAAATATATAGAACTAGTGTTTTAAATGCCTATATAAGTTTTGTGCGCCTCAATTTTGTGTTTTTTGAAAGGAAATAGTATTCAAAGTTGATAACAAGCGGGTAGGTACCGGTTGTTTTTATCACAAGTTTAAAAGGTAAGAACAGTGATTTTATACTCATTTCACTGCTTATTTTACTATTTCAAGTCTTTGAATATTGTTTTATTGAACTTTTGGCCACTATAAACACTCCGGAATAGTCAAACAATTGATAAACTTGTGTTTACTTGAATAGGTTATTTCTTAGTTAATCAGCTGGTTTTGTTGGCTCTGCATTGCTACTGGTGTTCATTATCCTCCCTATTATACTTAAATAAGTGCATATTGCGTCAATATGTCTACGTCCACGCGAGCTGCGACACGAGCTGCGACTGCCCGTCAATTACAAATGCAGTTGAAAGAAGCCCTATTACAACTTAAAGTGACCAAATTCATGGACCAAATTCTTGGGATAGCATCAAGCAACAAAAAGAATCTAATAGTGTGTGGAGACTTTAATATAAACATATTGGAACAGTGTAGGAAAAGTACCCAATTTTTAAACATGTTCAAGAGTTATAATCTTGAAAATATATTTTGTGAACCAACTAGAATCACTGCTACAACTGCCAGTTGTTTAGATAATTTTTTTAGTGACAGTGTATACTTAAGTAAGTCTGTAATAAGTGCGTTGCCCTCAGATCACTGTGGTCAAATAGTATCGTTTTCCAAGGGAAACAATAATCAACCTAAAGAGAAAATTATGTGTAGGCCCATAACCTCTAACAAAATTAGAGAATTCAAAAACTTGTTAGAGAACAAGCTTAATACTGTAGCTTACCTAGGCAATAATCCTGATGTTCATTACAATAGTTTATTTAGTACATTAACTAATGCTTTTTCACATACATTCAAACAAAAATGTAAAAAGCACAGTACTAAATCTAAATTCTGTGAATGGGCTACTGTAGGTATATATAAAAGTAGACGAACGCTATTCGATTTATACGCCCAAAAGCAGTACAATTTTGACGGTGGTTTCATTGACTATGTTAAAAACTACTCCAAGTTATTCAAAAAAGTATGTAGACAAGCAAAAGCCATTCACATTAAAAGGAAAATACTTGAGGCTCCTAATAAAATGAAGGAAACTTGGAAAGTTATTCACAAAGAGTCTGGTAAATGTAAAATGAGGGATAGTATTACTAAAATTAAATTAGAAAACAGGGATATAACCTCTCCAAAAGATATTGTAAATGCGTTTGAGGATTATTTTACTAATATTCCATTGAAACTCACATTCTCTATTAATTCTAACGCTCAAAGTGCCGAGAGTGCCCTTCTTGAGAGTAATATCAGTTCTTCCAAATTTAACTTCAAACATATTGACCCCATTGACATATTAAAAGCATTTAAAAATCTCAAAATGAAAAATTCTAAAGATTACTGGGGCATGTCAGTTACTTTAATTAGTCATGTAATTAATATCATTGCACCTGATTTAGCACTCATTTTTAATGAATGTATAGATGAAGGCACATTTCCTAATTTAATGAAACATAGTAAAATAATACCACTATTTAAGAAAGGATCTAAGTCAGAACTTGGAAACTACCGCCCTATCTCTATTTTGCCAGCTTTGAGTAAGGTGTTTGAAAGAGTGATGCTCAATCAAATGCAACTACATTTCAAAACCAACAATCTTTTCCACAGCCAACAGTATGGCTTTACTGGCGGGAAATCTACCACCGATGCGGGAGTTAGCCTAGTTAACTTAATTTACGACGCTTGGGAGGGATCGCAGGATGCTATTGGGGTATTCTGTGATCTTTCTAAGGCGTTTGATTGTGTTGACCATCAGACACTTTTGCTCAAGTTACGTCGGTACGGTTTTGACAAAAAATCCACAGAATTAGTAGAATCTTATTTAACAGATAGACTACAGACTGTTGATGTGAATAACGTTAAGTCAAATGGATCAAACTTAAAAATAGGTGTACCCCAGGGATCAATCCTAGGACCTTTTCTCTTCTTGGTTTACATCAATGACCTGCCTAATATAATTGAAGCACAAGCTGGCATAGTATTGTTTGCGGATGATACGTCGCTAATATTCAAAGTGGATCGGCGTAATACAAATGCAAATAATGTTAATAATATTTTGAACGCCATTTCAAATTGGTTTTCTGCAAACAACCTATTGTTGAATGCAGAAAAGACCAAATGCATTAGGTTTACACTGCCTAATGTGAGGCAAACACACGTTGATATCATGCTGGGGGGGCAAAGGTTGGAATTTGTAAATAGCACTACCTTTCTAGGAATTACAATGGATTCGAAATTGCAATGGGGTGACCATATCACTATTTTGGCCAATAAACTCAGCTCTGCTGCTTACGCTGTCAGACAGATTAGGCGGTTGACAGATGAATCTACTGCTAGGCTGGTATACTTTAGTTACTTCCATAGTCTGATGTCCTATGGAATACTACTTTGGGGGAATGCAGCAGATTTAGAAACTATCTTTATATTACAAAAAAGGGCAATTCGTGCCATTTATTGTTTAGTTAAGAGAGATTCTCTTAGGGAACGATTCAAAAATATTAATATTTTAACTGTAGCTTCCCAATATATATTCGAGAACATACTGTATGTCAGGAAAAATATTTCCAATTTTACAAAAGTAAGTGACATTACAGACAGAAATCTGCGCAATAAAAATAAACTGATCCTTCCATGTTATCGGCTCAGCAAAGTTAGTGATTCTTTTAGGGGGGAAGGTATACGCTTTTATAATAAATTACCTGAATCGGTCCTTGGTATGCCTGACAATAAATTTAAAACCTTTGTTAAGACCACCTTATGTAAAAAAGCATACTATAGGACAGATGATTACCTTAAAGACAAAAATGTCTGGCTTGAGCATGGTGCAGGCCCCTCTTAATGCTACAACTACAGCATAATATTGTAGGCAACCTTTTTTTTTTTTTTTACCATATTTTAACTTTTTTAAATTATTTCAACGTTTAACTTAGGTTAAATTTTTATTTTACCTTTTGTTTTTTTTTTATATACCTTTATTTATCTTGACACGAGACAAAAATGTACATTCGTCCATATTTAGTCTTAAGAAATCACTATTTATAATATGACGTCTCGAAAATGCCGCAGTGGAGTTTGTTGCGCCGTTTCTTCTCCACTAGGGCCTAGGAAGCGGTGGTAAACTTAGTTTTAAGCAGATTTTGACGTCAAAAAGATGTAATTACGTTGCACTATTTTGAAAAATAAAGACTTTGACTTTGACTTTGACTTTGACTTCACGAGTGGTTCATTGGTTTAATATAAATAATCTTTGCCTTAATGAAAAAAAAACCAAATGTATTAAATTCACCTTACCTAATGTTACACAGGTGGAAACCAATGTACAACTTAATGGACAGTTGTTGAGCCTTGTGGAATCAACCGTGTTCTTAGGTTTAAGTATCCATGCTACATTACAGTGGGGATCACATATTGAAAAAATAGCTAGTAGGTTAAGTTCTGCTTCCTACGCTGTGAAAAAGATTAGGACTGTAACAGACATAGATACCGCTAGAATAGTTTATTTCAGTTATTTCCATAGTATTATGAGCTACGGCATTCTCCTTTGGGGTAATGCCGCAGATTTAAATACAATTTTTGTACTGCAAAAGCGGGCGGTGCGGGCAATTTATAACTTGGGCCCAAGAGTCTCCCTCCGAGAAAAGTTCAAAGAAATAAACATTCTAACTGTAGTTTCCCAATATATTTTTGAAAATCTTTTCTATGTTAGAAGAAACTTTTCCAATTTTTTAAGGCTTTGTAATATACATAACGTAAATATGTACTAGACATAAAAACAATCTTGTGGTTTGTAATAGTCGACTCCACAAGATTAGTAATTCCTTTCAGGGTAACTGCATACGCTTCTACAACAAGCTTCCTAGTGAAATGAAGAATCTACCTCTTCATAAATTTAAAAGCCAAATTAAAAGTAAACTCTGCCAATAAGGCTATTATAAAATTCAAGACTATTTTGACGACAAACAAGCTTGGATATGAACTGTTTGCTCTCTCTCTATGCTACTCAAATGAAATATTGTACTTAGGTTAAGTAAATATGTTTTTAAATAGACCAAAAAAAAACAGCCCGCTGAGTTTCTTGCCGGAGTCTTCTCAGGACAGGGCCGCGTTTCGAACCGGTGGTCCATTTGCCAAACCTTAGATTAAATTTTTTTATGACGTTTTGTAAGTGTCAAGTGTAAGTGTCATCGCCAAACTTTCCCGCCACACTCTCTTAGAAAGTATGTACAGGAAATAGAAACTAACCCCGAGGAACTTTTCGACTTCATACCACATATAAAACTTCACTCGCAGTAGGTTTATACGGAAAATGCATGATATTAGCTATCAATTACCGGTAAAAGTATCGTTATTAAAATCGTAGTTTATAGGTACCTAGCAAAATAAATAACATGACGGTAATTGCTTAACGATATAAATAACGTTTTTAGATCGTTCTATCACTTATTTATCCCCAAAAAAATAAATTTAAGATAAAGTTATGTTACCGTTACCGTTTAAAAAAATACCGTGATTGAAGTCCCATCCTAGGATGTTCTCTATTTCCGAACTAAATATATACCGTTATTGACATTACCCTTATAAAAAATTAACGTTATAATAGCGTTCTGTTTCCGACTTCCCGTTAAAAAAATAACCATGAATAATATTACTGTTATAAAATAGATAATAACATTAAATAAAAAACTATTTTAACGGTATAATTGGTAACGTGGCGGGAACACATCGCTCTCCGTACTCCTCTGCTTTCAGAGGAGACAGGATGAGCGATGCTGTTAGTGGTGAGATGGCCCAGGGTCAGCCGGGATGCGAGGGATATGCTCTATGGGTAACCTTACACCCCGGCGTCTGAAGACCCGACACGGCGTGCGGTTTTAGTCGGTGCAAGCCCGACATAACCGCCCCCGCTGGCTGGCGGGGGGGTATCCGAAGGGATTTCCGCACGATAAAAAAAAAAAAAAAAAAAAGGTATTTTTGACATATGTCATTGACAATGTCTTGTCGTCATGTCATTCACTGCACTGACTGGATTTTTGGACGTCGATTTATTTATGTACGCTGTAATTTTTTATTTATTAAATGTAATAGTATCAGATTACCTGAAAGTCAATAGTATTTTTTGTTACAATTTGTAGAGCATTTACTTTTAAATTAGGTAATATACGTAGAGCAATTTTTATTTTTTCTTATGTTAAAATATCCTCGCAAATCTTATGTAGATAAGAATAACAATAAATGAAATAATTATGTTGATGTAAATCTCATGAAATGATTTTTAATTATATATCACTCAAGTGCATTAGTAATATAGTATCATTAGATCATTATCTCACAAGTGCGTGTGATTTGAATAGAAGCAGCAACCTTTGGACTTCCCATTGATGACATGTATTACGTAGGATACTCAGTGCCTATAGGAATATTATCGTTTGCCGTCATTGTGTCGTATTTTTTTATGATGAGTCCAAAAGGTAGGTCAGTTCACATAAAAATAACTTCTACAATAAAATATAAATATAATATATGTATTATTGCATTCATTGTAGAATTTGTAGTTAGCAATCATTTGTTTTATGTAAAATTTTATCACTTCTTGAAAACATTCTCTTGTATAAACTGCATAGAGCATTCTGAGTGTGGCTGTTAAAGTTGTGACAATATTTATTGTTCTGAGACATGTTTCTACTGCAGGTGAAATGGCAAATAATGGTCTTCTTTTCATATCCAATGTTAGCAAAGCTCACATGGTTTGTCAGAGAGCTTCCAAGTATGTCCGAAGAGTGTTATATGTGAATATAAAGGAGAATATAGACTTAGAGGTTGCATTGCCTGCAATTAGTAATCAAATAGAGAGTCTGTATTCTAGGGTGAGCTATTTTTTATTACTATGTTAACATGTGTTCTTAAATTTTACACATTACATTCTTTATGTTAGTACAATTACATCAACCACGTAAACCAAAATGTTATTTATGTGAGCGGGAGTTCATATATTGGTTATAAACAAGTAAATAAATACATGAGTGAAAATTGATAATCTAAATAAGCAAACTACAGAATCTTCTAAATTGTTTAAGAAATGGCTTTGTAATACAAAGGGTTCCTGTATTTGTTCTGGCAAGATCTATTAGATATGGCAAGTCTAGGTAAGGATTGTGTACATAGATTTTCTGTTCTAGGCCTCTACAACATGTGCTAATTTGGATGTAAGACTTATGTTGAATCCTAGTAAATCGAAACAGGAAATCAAAACAAATTATGCCATAGACATGATTCTGTATGATAGTGAACTGGCCAAGGATGTTAATCAACTAAAGGCATCTGTGGCCACTATTGGGAATGACTGTAAACTTCAAAGCATTGGTTAGTTTCTCAACAATATCGATAATTATCAATAAGAAAGGGAGGAGGGAGGCATATGGGAACCCGCACACTATGTGTCCACAAATTCATGGCTGCATAAACATTAGAATGCACCTGCTTGAATGGCTGCCCATTAACTGTGTGCAGTCAGAGCAAGTGTCCACATGCTTGCCATAGCAATGACATATTTTGTGTTCCAAAACTTTTTTACTGACTTTCAATTGGCGTCTATAACTAGCAGCTTAAATATTTTAGCCGCTGTGTCACAGCCTGGCTGCAGTAGGCCTAAATGTGTACTTAAGATCTTGTTATGAATTTTTCTAAACAGTAAACAGGTATATTCTTTCTAATGCTTTTACAGTAAATTTTGTTGAAATTCATTAGGATATATTAACCATTTTGCATAAACCTTACATTGCTTCACAAATGTACCTACAAAATAAATATTTAATAAATAACTTATGACGTAAATACATGACTTCTCTGGTGCCTCTGGACCTAATTATTTGGCATGGCCATAACTTTTTAGGGTATGGTAGATTAGGTACAAGATGCATACATTTTGACGGTCTGCTCCATCAATTTATGGACAGATTAAACCGATTGAGGCCAACCACCAGCCACACAGTACTAGAGACACCTTGATAGGCGTGTATGTATATGGTGTTATTATCTAGTTTAAAAATAATACTCATCAGAATTTTGCAACACTAGACTTATCTACTGTACCTACATTTTAGATTTCCAAGATCCTGGACAAGAAACTAGTCAGGATGTCGTGAAGAGGTATGAAAATGTAGCTCTTGGTGGTACATTTGATCGCTTGCATAATGGCCACAAGATACTACTGTCGCAAGCAGCCCTACGGTCTACCAAGCTTGTCACGGTGGGAGTCACTGATGTAAATATGATACAGTGTAAGGGACAACATTTTAGAGCAATAACATGACTGCGTAAAAATATATTACTTGTACTTATTTTAATTTATTAATTCAACACTACATTTTTTACACAGTTGTGTGATAGATGTACAATCTATTGCTTCTTACATTGCCTTTTGAAAGTAACAACAGGATAGCGAGCTATAATAATAATTATAATAGCCTTTAACTTGAAACTAAAGTACATGAACAATTCATATCCTTTGATAATATTTATATAATCAAAGTTCATATCTTATTTTGATATACTTATTTGAGAAAGAACTTGACACTAAAAGTTTAATTTCTACATTGATTCCACAACTCCTATTCGGGACCTATCAGTAACACCACGTTTTCAAAAGGCGTGATTGCAATTTGAATAGAAAGAATAACATACCTATAAAGTTTGGTATTCAGTATGATTTGTCAAAACCAAACCTACCTACGTGTTCCCGAGGTTATTAAACCTAACGAATCAATCATAGTTTCATTGCGTTTTCAATGACAAACATATAAACCATTTATTTTATAAGTAGTCTCTGGAACGGCTGGGCCTATTTTGGCGGGACTTTCACTTTTAAATGGTTAATATTATACAAGGCGTAACATACGCTACTTTAATTTTAGAAAAAGATTTAGGGTTACGCGCAAATGAAACCCAGATCTAAATTCACGCGGGTGAAGTCGCGGGCACAGATAGTGAAATTTATAAGGTTTCGTACCTAAGTTTTGGAATCAAATTTAAAAAACGTAATTTAACTGAATCAGGCCCTTGTTTATCATTTCATTATATTTCATTCATTTTTCATGGGGGCCTACCCCAGAAGACTCCAATATTCCCTAAAACTAGCTCTTCTTATCCAGAGACTTCCTGCAACCTCTTCTACGAGCGAGCTATATGATTTGTATAAACTGTTGAGTGTTACTTTAGAAAAACTTTACAACAATTAATAGCCGACAAATTTTATTTTGTCTGGCAGCTGGTAGCGCATAGTATGTTCTTAAATTACGATATTCTCCTCGTTGAAGCAATGATTATTTTTTACAGCTAAAAAGCTATGGGAGTTAATAGAACCTGTGGAAGTGAGAATGAATGTAGTATTAAACTTCTTGAAGGATATCAACCCTGATCTTGAGTACAATGTGTTCCCGTTAAAAGATCTTTATGGACCTACTAAGGACAATCCCAAATATGAGGTACCATTAGAATTTTTTAAACTACTAAAAGACTACTAGTACCATGGGCTCCATTACTAATATGTATGTGTAAAAGTATTATTTACCTATGTTAAGTTTGCTTAGAGTAAAATACTATGTAAGTAGATACTTACTCTTAATAAAAAACCGGCCAAGTGCTAGTAGGACTCGCCCATGAAGGGTTCCGTAGCAGCAATTAACACTATTCAGTTTAGAAAAAAAATTATATTAGAAACCTCAATATCATTTTTGAAGACCTATCCATAGTATGGATTTGATGGAAAAAAAAATTAAGTTTCAGTTCTAAGTATGGAGAACCCCCAAAATTTATTGTTATTTTTCTATTTGTGTGAGAATATTAATGTGGTTCTCAGAATACATCTACTTACCAAGTTTCAACAGCATAGTTCTTCATCATCTTCCGAAATTCGAAATAGTTTCGGAAAAAAGTGGCTGTGACATATGTCACAGCCACTTTTTTCCGACGGACAGACAGTCAGAGATGACGAATCTATAAGGGTTCCGTTTTTTGCTAGTTGGCTACGGAACCCTAAAAAGTGGAATAGTTGACGATCATTCATTGGCTATATCTAGTGGATCCCTAAAGTAATGCTTACGTCATTTTATTTATAGTTAATCATTGTAAGTGAGGAAACTGAAAAGGGGGCGAACAAGATCAATGAGAAGCGGGTGGAAGGTGGTTTAGCATCCATGGATGTGCACGTGATCAGGTTGGCGACGGACACAAATCCTCAGAAGCACATTGAAGAAGAGGACAAAGTCAGTTCTAGCAATCTGCGCATGAGGCTCCTAGGCACATTACTAAAGCCCCCTGTGGTAATATATTTCAAATTTAGAAACATTGAGCGGTAAATTTGTTTTCTGTGCTGAAATCACGAAATTCGTGTAGCGTTATTTATAGAGAGCGCCTAGTAATACTCAATTGAAATTCATGGCACATAGCTGCCGTTCTATTGTATTGTTTCTTTGCTTTCACACACACACATACAGACACACGGCTGCCAATCGTGCCATCGTGAAACTGTGTTTTATATAGGAATCTCACATACAGCTTCATTAGTGCTTAAATGCTTTATATCTGATAGATTAATTGAATTGACGGCCTCTGTGGCGTAGCGGTAGTGCATTCGACTGCTACGTCAGGGGGCGCGGGTTCGATTCCCGCTCAGTGCAAATATTTGTATATTAATGAATATGTCTATTTGCATTGGTCTGGGTGTTTCTATGTATAATATGTATGTATTTACAAAAAAAAAGTATTTAAGTATGTTTATCCGCAGTCTGGAACCCATAACACAAGCTAGTTAAACTATGCTTACTTTGGGTCTAGAATGCGCTGTGTAAAATGTCATAGAATATTTATTTTATTTATTTATTAATATTAGCTACATTCTATTTACAGCCAAATCCAAATATTCCAGACTGGCCGTATATCATCGGATTGGCAGGAGGCATCGGTAGTGGAAAGACTGGTGTTGCACAAAAGTTGAAGTAAGTGCTTGGTATTTTTTTTAATGAGCTATACTAAGGCAGACATGAATAGCAAGCCTACTTTTAGTACGAAAACCCTAATTAATAAAAAACTAATTAATTTTTCTGTTATTAAAAATTTTATGCATTTGGGCATGCAGGACAGAATCATCAGCCAAAACCTTGTTTTTTTTACTTAAGGTGTTTTCGTTCTAAATGTGAAATTATCCTGTCCTAAATATACCTATTCAAAGTAGAACATTACTTTTTATAAACGTGCCTTAATATAACTATCAATTTCGTATGGTAGAGCTAAAGGAGCTGCTATCGTGGACTGTGATTTGATTGCCCACGAGCTGTACAAGCCAGGCTTGCCGCTCAATGGGACGTTAGCTGAAAACTTCGGTAAAGATATAATTACGACATCGGGTGAGGTTGATAGGATGAAACTGGGACAGATCGTATTCAGTGACAAGGTATGTCGAACAAAACGTGAACGACTTATTTACACAATATGTAACAAAAGTAGTATCCGATCCGTGAAGGTGTATATAGAATTTTAAGTTCTGTTTAATTAGAGTGTTTAAATAAGTTAAAAGAAATTACCCCACAAAAACTGCAATAAAATTTAGGTCGATGCGGAAACTGTCATGGCAACGACTTTTTACTTCGTAAACAAACCCTCTCCAAAAAAAATACCAAAATAGAACACAAGAGGGCGCGGCGGTGCAGCCAGTGTTGTGGGCCGCCGCTAAATATTATTGGATATCTACTATGTGGTTTTGTCACATTCTTAGATTTTGGGGTGATAATAGGAAATAGCATTTATAATTCTAATAGTATATTTATTTTCGTTAATATATTATTTTAAATTTCATATAAGGTTATATATTTAGGATACAGGTATTTAAGCACATACCCCTTATTGACCAGACACTAGTTTTGTTACATACTGAGAAGTCACTGGTGTTCTTGCTTATGCAACAACACCTTTCTTCAGAGAAATCATTAGTATTCTAATTTAAGTTGCTCGTAGCTAAGTAGTAACCGAGTAGGTTAACACATTGCAAAGTTAAGCAATACTAGCCAGGTCAGTCTTAGGATTTGCGATCATTCTTAAAAAATTGAAAGTCCTCCGAATCCGGAGAGCACGTGAAGACGTCAGTCCCGTTTGCCATACGAGCATATATGGTAATCGGTACGGGTAGTTGAAACGTCCGACAACTGGTGTACTTGCAGAATTTCGATATCGCCAGTGAGTTGTGGACGTCAGATGGCAGTCGCTTCACGGAAAATATCGAATTTTGTCCGCTTCGTAGCTAGACTGAAAAGTCGACCCCACCAGGGTTGGGAAAAGGCTTTGAGGATTCCGGACTGGTTTCCTAGTTTACAGATGTCACTGGTGTCCTAGCTTATAGAAGTCACTGGTATCCTAGCTTATTGAAGTCACTGGTAATATTCTCAAGTTTCATGGTTATCAGGTTGGCTTGAGCCCCGTAGATCTTGATGGGCCCCATATACCTCAATGGTGTTAATCCTGACTACCCTGTCATATAAGACACTGATGGTTTGCCTGGTTTATTGGAGTGACCGAGTTCGTTATAATGTGTCTACAATGCGACTTTACTGTTAGTAGGTTTTATTCGTAATTTATTTTTCTCCTTTTTTAGACATTTTTTTTTTAAAGAATATTAGTAACCGAAATTACTAATATTCCCCCTAACCCCTCCAACTAAGCGTATTTGCTTGTGTTAGGAGTGGGTTCACGTCGGTAGTGTAATGGCCTTGATTCGAACCCGGGACCTCTCGATCGCAGGGTCGACTCCTTAACCACTAAGCTACCGACGCTTATGGTCAGAATATCTCTGGTCTCAAATCTCTTAGGCCTTCTAATATACTTCTATCGTTTTCATAAGATAATTATATTTTAGGAACAGCTAGATAAGCTAAACAGCCTAGTTTGGCCAGAGGTGATCGCAGAAACTCAGCGCCGAATCCTGGCTTTGGGTAAAGAAGGTCACAGAGTCGTGGTGATGGAAGCTGCTGTGATGGTACAAGCCAAGTGGTATAATTTCTGCCACCAGTTGTGGGCGGTCTTCATACCAAGGGACGAGGTAAGTCTCGATTACTTCTAACTAAGAAATGGATGATATAAGTCGAAATTAGCGTTAGTTCAAGGGCCACGGATACCTATGTTCCTATGCGTAAATGCCTGTGTAAAATAAATCTGAATAATTGCATATGCATGGGCAAAAATACTTATAAATATGTATATGTTACGCTTAGGGTGTAGACTCTAGATAATGCCATATAATAAGTATTTACCTGCTAAAAAGTATATTCAGCAATATTTCGACCAATTATCATACTATTACTCATTAAAATATTATTAGACATTACAGATTTGTTGATCTGCTTGATTTGATTTTGTTGGCAATTGTAATGTTTCCACGTGATTTGACCACTTGTACAATTCAATGTAAAAGTTGATCAAATCATGTGAAAACATCTATCACTTGAGATCCCACATTGCAATTGAATCGTTTGTCTAGTTGTTAAATCACAAATATTTTGACTTTTCCAGGCTATCAAGAGAATACAGGAGCGTAACAAGTTGTCTGAAGAAGAAGCTCGTCAAAGGGTGGACGCTCAGCCGTCGAACCTAGAACAAATTGCGCTAGCCAATGTCGTGTTCAGTCCATACTGGAGCTATGAGTACACGCAAGCACAGATTGACCGCGCTTGGCAACAGCTGCAAGATCATCTGGCTACAAGAAATTAAGCAGGGGAATAGTTTTAGTCTTGCGTGTAGGGTACAAAAAGTAATGATTCATTGGCCTAACGTAGGCATTTAGTCTGATAAGCAAGGCCACTGCAAATAGCAAATAGCTATCACGGCGTGTGCTTGTTTGCTACTGGAACTTTACTAGAGTTTAGTATCAATTTTATAAAATTCACAACTCAAATCCATCTTTTCCGCTACCATCTTTATACTACTGCTCATTACCAGTATTTATGTGACTAGATTAATTACTGTGAGGTTACTATTTGTTCCTACGGACTGCGACAGTGGGCTTCAAAAAGCAACAAAATGTATGTAGATTGCAAAGTTGGTGATATGGAAATATAGGCAACAATAATTAAGAACTGAGTTAATGAAGAGACTTTTGATTACACTGCGAATTCACATAAAGTATTTACACTAATAGAGGTAGAATTTCACGCACTATTTATACATACAGCATTTATTAAAAGAAAAGTTTCCTTTCTATAAGAACTATTATGTGTACGCTGCCATAACGGCAGCTTCGAATGTCATTGAAAAGTCTTGTTCAATATCTCTGTTTCTACAAGAGCAACCGTTATGATATTTTGCATAGCGGGAGAAGTATTAGAGCACTATTTTTTTGTGCAAACTCTGTTGCTTTACAATTAGCCGTTTTCGAGTACGGCCATGTGTACGCTAGTTTGATCGTGACGCCAGCGTACACAGTGAAAATGGTATTCATTTCCTAGAATAAAGAGGAAGAGTTTTTTTTTATTTATACACTAATTAGGCAGTATTTACACAGAGTTTAATGGCATAGTAACCAACTCGATATAGCTCTTGTGTACGCTAACATAACGGACACCAGGTACAGTAATAAGTTCAAATATTTTTAGTGACAACAAATTAGATCATATTCTAATTGTATACTAATATACAGTACCCGCAAAAAATTGTATCAGCAAAGCGACAACTAACAAGTCGAATTTGTCGCTAGGCATGGAACCATGAAGGTCTGAGTTGAACCATGACATAATGTGTAAATATTCGATTAGAAAGAGCGAAAGTATCAATAACTAGCGTGATAGAAAGAAATAGACATAAATTTGCAGATGGTCGCGTTCAAGCGAAATAGTGACTACAGTCACTAAGTTGCATGCCACTGTAAAATATTTAATTAGTGACTGCAGTCAGAACTATATTGAACCAAAATAATATTTTTAGCATTAAATACTTATATTCAATTTTAATTCTTGCAGTTAATCTAATGCAAAATATTGTTTTTATTTTAATACGACATAAAATAAATACTTATGCATTTATTTGAAACAAAGTAATGTTAATTTATTTATAAAAGATACAATTTCCAGCCATTAAATATTTCATATTTCGTATCAAACAGTTTATTTCAAAATACATAACACTACTTTTAAGACAAAAAAAAACGACTCATAAACCTAAAAGACAGTCTATCCTAAAGGGGCATTATCGCTAAACGCGATTTCTTGCGTTTAGCGATAAGACCGGTCTTTGTATAGTCAAAGCCAAACAACTTGACAATAATGGCTCCCACATGTGCACTAACTGGCCAATCAGAAACTAATAAAAGGACTGATCAACCAATGCGCGCGAGCCCTTTCAATTTTATATCCATAATTGGTTGATTGGTCAAGGTCAAATTGTCAAGTTTTTTAGCATTGACTGCAATAACTCTGTTCTTAATAAAATTGTACTATTTATATAAATGTAAAGACGGTGTACAAATAAAGTATAATCTATGTAATATGAACCAATTTAAGAGCAAGTGTGTTGATAAATAAGTTCTCACTTCATGATTATATTATTTACATCTAGAAATGGTATATAAGTAATTTCTTATATTTATGTAGGTACCTATGTGTTATATTTTTAGAAAGACTGTTCATTGTTTCAGTAAATAAAGTACCCGATTATTTGAAATATGTTTCGTTACTAATTTGGTTTTTCTTTGATGATATACATACAGTGACCGGTTTTCGATTTGTTACGTCCGGCTGAAGAGTGAGAGTTCGGCTGAGATCAGCTTGCTTTCTCCCTGCTCGTTCTCTCCATCGGACAGCGCTGAAGCGTAGCTGTAGCTTGATATCTATTTTTTTTCTTTTTTCGAGAACCCGAAGTTATAGATTTAATGGTTTATATACACAAACAGTTTTAACTACTCGATAAAGGTATCCAATTGTCGGTCCGATGTACACGGATCTTAGCAAACTCACTCTTCTTCCTGACGTGACGTGCCAAATCCAAAGCTGGGTACTGTACATACAGCTTATGAATGAGCAGCCGGTGCTAAAGCACGCCTCACCTAGTAGGTACCTACTCCGTCAATCAGCAGGTGTATTCGCTAGCAGATGAGGTGGGATGGGCGAGAGATGGATCCTTACAAAACTATGTATCTATTCGTATTCAAAAACTTCGAAATTGTCGATAAAGTCTACAGATAATAGGTAGGTAAGTACTGTAAATTACTACAGTGGTTACACTTAGCCCTAAATAACTAATGTCAATTTTCGAAATTACACCAATCATCTGGAAATGGGTTTATAAATTATAGGAAGCTAAGTGCAGTGATGTTTATATAACGACTTGATAACGCATAAACGTTATTTGATGACTGACATGTTCTTCATAATATCTACTCAGGTAGTTCTGCCTACTTGTATGGAGAGGTGTTGGCCAACACGTCAGTCTAAATTGAACATGATGTCATTTTATCTTATTGTAATTATTTATTCATGTAGCGTAATGGGGCAAATACAACAAACGAACAGTGCTGAATCCAATTTTGAAACTCGCCGGATAAATATGATTGTAAGTACCTGTATACTTACCTACCCCATAAAATTTAATTACGTTAAATTTAATGTACTTAATAAGCCATCATCCAGTTGCCAATCCTGGTTGCATCCAAAGCTTGCACTTTGGAGCCTGGGGTCTGGTCTCCTACTCCTGTTTATATCTTGACTTTTATGGGAGCGACTGCCGTCTGAGCCCCTAAACCCGAAAGGAGAGCTTACGCCAGAGCCTCATCCGTCAGTCAGCAAGTGAACAGGCTCCTGAAGAACCTGGTGGGACATTAATTGCATAGGGATATTTGATTCTACCGACGGACAAGAAAGCAATAACTCTCTTTTTGTTGTAGATCGATATAGTTACAATGAATCTAAAGAAAAATGGCTGGTCTACTATTATTTGCTTTGGTAGCTTTCCTGATGAACTTTACACCAAATTGCAGAATATATCTTACCCCCGCGTGTTATCCAATATAGATCTTGAAGATGAAGACGTAGGAGAAGTTGTACCATACTATGCAAATACCATGATAGTAAACCTGCTAGACATTGAAGCGTATGAAAGCACGATATTAAAACTACGGGACTCTCCATATTGGCATCCACATTCGAATATTATTTTCTATTATCATGAAAATAGTCCTGAAATTCTAGCTAAGATATATTTTAGTTTGTGGTACTACAAAGCTATAAACGTCGTAATATGCCAATATGATGATATTCAAGAAGTGCTGTTTGTATCTTACTACACTCCATATATAAGCGACTCTTACCAGCTCGATCATATTTACGGTTGCTGGACTACAAGGAAAATTGGAATGCCTGTTTCAGGATTTGACGAAGGATTTACTTGTGTACAAAAATGCCACAATATTACTTCAACTTCAAAAGTAAGATCGAACAATCTTGGTACTTGTATTGGTTTTAGTATACACACAGTTCCATATAACGCCACGGAAATACTGTCAGCTTTGAATTTATTTGAAGAAAAAGGCAAAAATCTTCACGGTTTTAAGTTTAGAGTTTACACTACTGAAGTGAAACCGTTTCTCTTTATTACAGACCATGGAAATGGTAGTTACACATTAAGTTCTAGAGATGGTAACATTTGGAATTCAATGGCAAAACTCATGAATTTCAGCCTGGATTTCTCACCTAGCGTCAATGAAATGAAGAAGCCATTTAATTTCGAAAGTAATATCAATCAGTTATTTAATTTTGCATTTAGAAAAGCGGACTTGTATTTAGGCCCTATTTACTTATTTGATGTTGCTGTAGTAGAAGTTGATTACACATTCCCTTATAGTGGCAGTGGCGTCTGCATTATGTCCCATAGGGCAGATTTTGAAACGACTCTTTTCGATATAAAAACGTTACATGCCAATCAAATTAATATAATTGAATTTGCGCTTTGTTTTTTGGGCGTTTGGGCTACATTTTCATTTTATCAAAGAGTAGAGAAAGGACGTTTTAGCTACGATCAATTCGGAAAAGATTTGTTGAACGCTTTCAGAAATGTTTTGTTGATTACTCTTTGCAACCCGCCAAAGCGACGTTTTTTCCGCCTTTTCTTAACAATTTCTATATGGAGCTTTTTTGTAATGAATTTTGCAAATCAGGCTACAATAATATCTTTATTGACGGCAGCCAAAAGGGGTAAAGAAATAGAAACCTTTGAAGATATGATTGAGAAAGGATATTTAATATACGGTGTGTCGTCTCCAGATCTTATACTTCCGGATACTGAAGAAAAATTCCGTATAATAAATTCTAGATTGGTTCCAGTTCAAGATCTCTACGAATGTGTCAGGGATATAAGTTTTGACAGAAATCGTTTATGTCTAATAGATTGTTCTATAGGACGTTACTTGGAGAGAAACCGATTAAATGATCAAGGAGAGCAATATTTGCACGTCGCTAAGAAAGATAGAATACACAGTCATTATTTGACCATATTACAAATAAAACATTCACCTTTAACGGAACAGTTTGATAAACACATGGTTACAATTTACGAAGCTGGACTTATAAAAAAGTGGGAACGATATCGCTATGCTGCTATAAAAGAAGATCCACCGACAAAGCCACTAGGAATGGACGATATGAAAACCTTATTTAATGTATATTATTTGGTCCTTGGATTTTTATTTTGTATATTTTTATTAGAATTATTCATATTTTATTTGAAAGGAATTTTCAAGTGCTGTCTTCGCAAACAAAATAAGCTAGGTGGGTAGTAGTCATACCAGTAATAGTCATACCTAGTGGGCCGACTGGGGTAAAACAACATCCATGGAGCGATAGCTAACTATTAATAGGGGGCCATATTAGGTTAAGCAAATTTATTTACTACTAAGGTAGTACACACTTTACTACTTTACTACCTTTACACTTTCCCGTTACACTTGTCACTTCCGCTAGAACTTCTGGCAACTCTACTCAATTTTAGAAGCACAACACTAAATCACCCGTTCCCTACGAAAGACCAGTGATGGATTTTGAGGGGCGCCAAATTTTTCAGATTATCAAAATTTTAAACTTGATAAAATGTAACGACAATTCATTCCGCTTTGAATTGGTTCAAATTTCTTTTTTATAAAAATAGAATGTAATTCATTCTTCAATTAACTTTTTTATTCGTGGGTCTGATATGGTCCATCATCATCATCATCATTGTCCAAAGGGATTCAATTGAGATTTTATTTGATAAATAATGTTTTGAAAAAGAAATAATCAAATTGATAATCTTTTTTTGAGAAATTTTAAAGCTCTTGTCGGTGTAGGCAGTGGTTCGCTAACCGAACGTGTGTTGAGAGCCAGCTGATATTGTGGTCAGCTGTGGGGTCACTGACCCGTATTTTATGTAGGTACTTCCTAATTTACTATGCCAGCTGGCTGAGTTCCTTGGACCGGCCAGGTCTGCTCTCAGACCTTCGTACCGTCGCCAAGGATCTGCTCTGAACTATTGGACCGGAATGGGGAACCGTAGCCAAGTAAAAGACAGAGCAAGGGTGAACTGTGTTTATTGATCAAAATTGGCCGTCTAATATATACAATATTCAGTTACAAGTAGTTACTATTTACACGAGCAATAATCTCCTTTCCACCAATCAGCCTTATATACAATTGTTATCTTACATCTAATAAGTACAATTCTAACTAATTAGTTCCTCGATGAATCGCGTGGCGCTGTGCGGCTTCGCTACGTAAATAGTGGCAGTATAGGCTAGTATAAAAACGGCGGGTCGCACTCCGCCGGTTCAGGATCGCTTCGGGCCGACGGAGATTTTTGCAGACACCCGCACTACAAAAAATCACCGAGCCGCACGGACTGCAGATACCCGCATTTGTATTTACGCCTCGGTGCTCGCGGAGACGTCAACTTTTGACGTATCCGTGCGCACCGAGCGCGGAATACCGCCGCGGGCGAACCAGACGCCCAGAAGACCGTTCTGAGCAGTCGCAGCAGGACCGACCACAGCATGTCCTCCGAAAACAGCCCTTCTAAGGGCTCAAACAGAGATAAGAGTCAAAAAAGCCCTTATCAGGGCTCCATAAGTCACGCCGGCAGCAGAACATCAGCTCCAGTGACCAGACCGGCGCAGCCGCAGTACCCGCCGAGCCTCAGCATGCCGATCTTGAGGTCTCCCAGCCCTCCGTATGCTCCATTCGCAGGGTCCCGCGGTACCTCCACCGCACCATCTCAACACGCACCGATAATACCATCAGGTGACCATACCCGTCGGCGTAACCAGCCACCGGCTCCCTCCGCGGTCGCGGCCGACCCCTTCGATGCACTCGTACCTAGCATCGGACGCCGAGTTCTCTTCGGCGGAGTCGGCCACACACCCTCCCCCCACGGGGAACGAGAGCGAGAGCCGCGGGATCACTCCGTCCCCAAGGACTCGACAGCAAGAGGCCGTGCACCTCTTCGCGAAAAACCAGAGGAATCTGCAGAGAACCCAGTCGTATGAGTCCCTACCGCAACAGCGGGGGGCAAAGAAACCAAGGAGCCCCGACGGGAAGGACAGGGAGAGCGAAAAGCGTCACTGCGCGACCGCGCCGCAACGGCCGCCGCTACCGCAACGCGATCCGCGTCTCAACCGGCGCGATACCGACGCGCCTCCCGTCGCGGTTACCTATGCACAGGCTAGCACGAGTGCGTCGAGGGTCACGACGACAGCGCGTACGCCGTCAGCCCCCACTACCCCGGAGCAGGCGCCTGGATCCCTAGCGGACCCGGCCCCACCGATCAGCGCACCCAAACCGCGCTACCCACCGCTTATTGTGGAATTCTTACCTGACTGGGCCTACCACATGCGTAAGCTCAAGGAGAAGCTAGGGAGGGCGGCCAACGCGCGACACTTCGGGAAGGGTATCCGTTTCTCTCCGCAGGGGGAGGACGAGTACAGAGTCATACAGAGATACCTAGTGGAATTAGAGAAGGTTGAAAACATCGCCTGGTTCTCTTATTCCCCCCCTGCGGAGAGAAGCTTGAAGGTCGCCATAAGGGGACTGCCGAGCAACGCGACGCCGGAAGAGGTGGAAGACGAGCTCCGTGAGATGGGCTTCGAGCCGGAGTATGTCCGGAACATACAGGCGAGAAGCGGGCGACCGGGGTGCATCCTCCTCGCTATACTTAAGCGGACTCCCACGACCGCTCCCGGGATCTACGAGATTACCGAGATGCTCGGTATCCCGGGAGTGAAAATTGAGGCCTGGCGGGGCAAACGAAGACCCGCGCAGTGCCATCGGTGTCAAAAGTTCAGACACTCCTCACACCAATGTCACAGACCGATGGCCTGCGTGCGGTGCGGAGGCGGCCACCTGGCCAAAGAGTGCCCGCGCCCGCGTGAAGAACCGGCCACGTGCGCGAACTGCGGGGGGGAGCACCCCGCTAACCACCAAAACTGCCCCATCTACAAGAAGGAAGCCCGAAATAAGAGAGCGGGCACGGTCGCCGCGACGAGCGAGTCACGTCCGGCTCCCGTAAAAGCCCAGCCCACTGGCGAAAAATCACAGGGTGCATCGCTGATGGCGGCAGCGAATGAACCCACAGCGCGCGGAACCACCTCTTCCGGCAGAGGACGGAGAAAGCGCAAACGGGGCCGGAAAGGGCCCCGTCCTCAAGAGGCGCTAGGTATTGCGGAGCCTAGTAACGACCTTACCAGAGAGGCGAAACCCGTCCCTCAACCGGTCGCCGCCCCCGCTTCCCGGGGAAGAAGGGCGAAGGCCCAAACACAGGAAGTGAACCCCCAGGCTAAGCCGGCAACGTCCGCCAAGCCGGCGGGCACGGGGAAAAACCCCATCTTGGAGGCCGCGGTAAACATCTTGTTAAAGATAGTCTCTGCCCTCCAGAAAGGAGAGGACGCCACCGACGTAGTGCAGATCGCACTCGCTGGCGTAATAGATATGCTTAAACATTCCAATGGATAGATACGGGTTGAGAGTACTCCATTGGAATGCTCGCGGCCTTCGCGGTAAGGTCGCACTCCTCCGCCCTCTACTGCAGGCATACAGGATAGACGTGGCGCTCATAAGCGAGACGCTCCTGGGACCTGCAGAAAAAATTAATTTCCTGGGATTCCTCGTTTATAGGAGGGACGAACGCTCCGAGCAATCTGGCAGGCCCAAAAGCTTCCGTGGTCTGGCTATTCTGATCCGCCGGAGGATCGTACACCAGCAGATTCCAGACACCGACTACAACACAGTCTACACGCTGGGTGTTGAGCTGCATATGGGCGGAGCCCATACGCGAATATTCGCAGCCTACAGACCACCCGGCTCCACTATTGAGGTAAGCGACATCAACTCGCTACTCGCCGCCCCCGCTCCCGTACTCATAGCGGGGGACCTAAATTGCAAGCACCCAGCGTGGAACTCCGCCGTTGCGAACCAAGCTGGTGTACGCCTATACGCAGACGCCGAAGCCCGGGGCTATAACGTTATGGGTCCGGAGGTACCAACCCGGTACCCGGACAACCCACTTATAGACCCCGACGTGCTAGACGTAATCGTCTATAACGACCGTCTGAATAGCCAGATCACACAACAGGTCTTAGTCGAGCAGCTGGGATCGGATCACAGACCTGTTGTAGTCACCCTGGACCAGCAGCCTAGCCAGATCGCCCCTCCAGCGCCACGTCCCCAACCGGACTGGACCCTTTTCTCAGGAACGCTGGAGACCACGACGCCCACCCGGCCCATCAGCTCCCCAGCTGACGTTGACGAGCTGGCAGCGGGCCTAACCGCGTGTATCCGGGGCGCTCTCGAAGCGGCACGAACGTCCCCGCGCACCCAAGAACGACCACCGCGGCTGCCCACGCATATATTGAACCTTATGGCCGCTAAGAAGCGCCTACGGAGGCAGTGGCAAAGGACCCGCTGCCCCACGATGAAGGCGGAGCTCAACCGGCTCGGAGGGAGAGTGAAGGCCGAGATCCACACCTACCAAGCCGAGAGCTGGGAGGATCACATAGTTCACATAAGGGACGATTGGCCGTCGATACACAAGCTGTGTCGGCGGCTCACGAACACCCCAGCTCCGGTGCGTCCTCTCCTACACGAGGACGGGGCACCTAGATACCAAGCAGCAGACCGGGCGGGCATACTCGCCCGCCACTTAGAGCGTCAGTTCACGCCGAACCCGTCTGACGAGCACGACCACGTAGCAGCTGTTGACGAACACCTAAGACACTACTTCGAGTCGCCGATAGCTTCCGATGAGAACCCCATAGCTTTTTCGCCCGGTATGGTGCAGCGCGCCATCCGCCGAACAAAAAAGAGGAAGGCCCCTGGAGTGGACGGTATCACCAATACCGCACTCCAGCACTTACCATTCCGCACCGTCGCCGCGCTTGCCCGGTTGTTCACCGGCATCGTGCGCACTGGGTCCTTCCCAAACATCTGGAAGGAGGGGAGAGTGGTAATGCTGCCCAAACCGGGCAAAAACATACTGAAGCCCGAAAGCTATCGGCCCATCACCTTGTTGCCGACAATGTCGAAGGTGTTCGAGCAGCTGCTGCTGAGGCACCTCACATCGCACGTGACACCCAGACCGGAGCAGTTCGGGTTCAGGTCTGACCATTCCACGACGCTCCAACTGTCGAGGGCACTGCACGGGATTACCGCAGCGCGCAACAAGCGCGAACACGCCGTAGCAGTATTCCTCGACATAGAAAAGGCCTTTGACCGGGTATGGCATGCCGGTCTGCTGTATAAGCTCGCCACGTCTCAGGTGCCCCGCCGGCTCGTAAAGGTGGTCTCCACGTTCCTGAGCGACCGGACTTTCAGAGTGGCGGTGGAAGATGCCATTTCCCCGCTGCATCCCATCCTTGCAGGTGTACCGCAAGGCAGCTGCCTATCGCCTGCGTTGTACTCATGCTACACCGACGACATCCCAGTTGCGGAGGGCACGCAACTGGCCTTATACGCTGACGACGCGGCGTACATAGCGACTAGCTTGAACGCTAAACACGCCGCGTCAAAGATGCAGAAGAGCCTAGACCTCCTTCCCCAATGGCTCGCGAGATGGCGCTTGTCGGTGAACGTGGGTAAGACGCAGGCGATAACCATCTCCAACAAGAGGAAGCTCCCACCGCCACTCCTCCTTCACATGGAGCCCATTCCATGGAAGCCGTCCGTGACGTATCTGGGCGTCACACTGGATCGGCGGCTTACCATGAAGAGGCACGTCAGCAGTGTGGTCGCGAAGGCGCGCGTTACCCGCGCGCTACTACGTCCAGCGCTCTCCTCGAATCTCCCTCCCCGCGTGAAGCTCAGTATTTATAAGCTGTACGTGCGATCACAGCTCACATACGCAGCACCAGCCTGGTTCGCCCTCACGAGCGAGACGAGCCGCATCCTCCTCCGAAAACCTCCACCCTTAGAAAGGTGGTGAATGCGCCGCGCTACGTGAGGAACGACGTCATTCAACGAGATTTGCGAGTTGAGAGCCTGGACGACTTCGTGAAGTCGCTCACCCGAAGGATGTTCGAGCGCGCCGACACGTCCGCGTGGAGCCACATCCGCGGACTGGCGCCGTGGCACGCTCGCCCACCTGACCGCCACAAGCTGCCCCGCGACCTACTCGCTGACGGGCCTACGACTACAAAGGACTCCAACCCCCAACACGACGCTGAGACTCCCACGATTAGCGGAGATACGGGGTAAAAACTCAAGCGCCGCTTGTGTGCTACCGCGGTAGCACACTAAATCATCACACAGCGTCCCGCGGAGCCGGCGGCGCCGCGCAGTCTGGCGCGCCCCCGCCGGCCCCGCCTCCAAGCGCGCCGCATCGCAGGCCAGTGTGCGCACGGCCGTAGCGCCGAGCGCCGGCCGCGCTGCGCGCGCGCACGTCCCGCCGCGGCAACAGCTGCGGGCCCGCCGCGCTCTGCGAATCGATACCTAGCCGGTTCGCAGAGCGGGCGGCCTCACCTCAATATTGACTTTTTTTTTATATTTTGTATATTTTATCTATTTTATCACCGTGTACATAACCCGATCGTCTGTCCTCAGCGAGTCCGTCCTCCGCAGCCGACATTCGCGGGTACTCCCCTGCGATACCTGCGCTATGTGGCTAGCGCGGGCGGGCGAGCAGGCAGACGATCAACACAGAAGACATACCAAGGCGCCGGGACCCCCGAGCAGCCGCCGCTTCTGTCGCAGGTACGCCCTCAGCTAGGCTTTGACCGGGTAGCCGGTCATCTCACCTGGCTGGGGCGTCCGCCGAAGCGGCGTGAAGAGGGAGTTCCGGCCCATGCTGAAATTGGGACTATAACCCGGCCCAACGACCCTCCTTTATTGAGAGGAGGAGAAGAATTTTTCGTGGAAGAGGTCCAACACCTAAAACACGACTCCACGCACCCCAGCTGGGGTGTAGTGATGAAAGCTGTATACGCCGGTTCATTCCACGAAAACCTTACTGGCGCGCGGACGTGCGCTGGAGCGTGAGGCGCACGGCTTCAATGTTTCGTAATCTGGATGCTCTGTGTTGTGTGTCACTACACTCTCTTTACTTTTTGTGTCATGAGTACGCTTACATGTTAAAAGCTTCTACAGCTTGGCAAAAAAATCGTGAAAATAATAGTGGCGCCACTATCGTGCATGCAGCCAGCCTATATACAACGACAATAAAGGTTTTGATACTTCGATTTAAATATATTTGCACATTATTTATTAGGTTAACGTACTATTTCTGTTTCGTCAGTATATTTGTTATAAAGTTCAGTATAAATATTAAGTAGTGGGTATATCCGGCCAGGTGGGATGACGATCTGCGAAAGACTGCGGACAGATGCTGGATGCGGCAAGCTGAAGACAAGGCGCTATGGCGCTCATTAGGGGAGACCTATGTCCAGCGGTGGACTAGCATAGGTTGATGATGATGATGATATAATATTTTTGTGATCCACAAACATTTGTTTCGGCCTGAGTGTCTTATTCATCCTAGCGTTAATGCCAGTCGCATCTAAAGCTTTCAACTTCTGGGAGTCTGGGGTCCGCTGTACCAGTCTAACGGTGGCTGAACTTCGCTATTTTCAGTGAAGCGACTGCCACCTGACCTCCACAACCCAAAGGCGATATCGAAGCATTGCAGTTAGACCAGTTGTTGAACATTTTCTCTAACTACCCATGACGACTGCCATAGACGTTCGTATGGCAACCGGGACCGATGTAGGTTTTTTTAAAGAAAAACATAAATCAATTGAACTGAGTGTAATGTGTAAAACAATTTAATTAATACAATTGCATTTGTTCTAATCGGAATCCTAAATACTTTCATCTAAATATTCCACGCCAGAAAAGTCTTCATCTGCGCTTTGGGGTGAGTGTGAGTCTTCTCACTCTTTACGCACCAACCTCGGCGCACCCGGACGACGAAGTGGAAGTTATGTATGAGGACATCAGTGGGGCCATACATACTTCCAAAACATACTTCACTGTTGTTATGGGGGATTTTAATGCAAAACTGGGTAAGAGGGGCGATGATGAGTTGAGAGTGGGGCAATTTGGATGTGGGCGGAGGAATCCCAGGGGCCAGAGGTTGGCTGACTTTCTGGAGAAGGAGGAACTCTTTATGATGAACTCCTTCTTCAAGAAGCCACCTCATAGGAAATGAACCTGGATGAGTCCCGACGCGGCACGAGGAATGAGATCGTCTTCATTATGTCTACAAAGAGACGAATATTCAATGATGTCTCCGTGATCCACAGGGTGAAAACCGGAAGCGATCATAGAAGACCCCGCCGGAAAGATAGACCTCAGAAACTATCAGATCTCTCCCTCGCCCTTATGGCAGAACGACGCTCATTGACGTTGCAGACTTCCGAGGACGCTGAAGCATATCGGCAGCTCAATAGACGGGTCTTTAAGTCCTTGCGACACGATGTTCGTGTCTTTAATACTAATCATATTAAAGATACGATAGAGCAAAGTAAGGGCTCTAAAGTGTTCGCAAGAGACTTGTCTATTGGGCAGAGCCAGTTGACGAAACTGAAGACGGACGATGGCAGTGTAGCGTCTACTAAGTCAGAGGTACTGAGGGAGATCGAAAGGTTCTACGGACAGTTAAATACCTCAGTAGCTAAGCCTGTTGATGATTTGGATAAAGATCCTAGAGCCAAATTAACCTGACACTACACAGAAGATATTCCGGACATTAGCCTGTATGAGATTAGGATGGCCCTCAAACAGCTCAAGAGCAACAAGGCGGCGGGTGAGGACGGAATGACATCAGAGCTTCTGAGTGCAGGTGGAACACCGATACTGAAAGCTCTACAGAGGCTCTTTAATTCCGTCATGCTCGAGGGTACTACGCCCGAAGCGTGGAACAGAAGCGTGGTGGTTCTCTTCTTCAAGAAAGGTGATAAAACCTAATTGAACAACTACAGGCCCATCTCGCTTCTGAGCCGTGTTTACAAGCTGTTTTCGAGGGTGATCACAAATCGTCTCGCAGGCAGGTTTGATGACTTCCAGCCTCCCGAACAAGCCGGTTTCCGTAAAGGCTATAGTACCATAGACCACATCCATACGCTGCAGCAGATTACATAGAAGACCGAGGAGTATAATTTGCTACTATGCTTGGCGTTCGTGGACTATGAGAAAGCCTTCGATTCGATTGAGACTTCGGCGGTGCTGCAGTCTCTTCAGAGGTGCCACATTGACTATCGGTATATCGAAGTGCTGAAGTGCTTGTATAAAAACGCTACCATTTCGGTCCGAGTACAGGATCTCGCCGATGCCGACGCCGTAGTCATGGCAAAGTCCTTAGAAGAGCACAGCACTATGCTCAGAGGCCTCAACAGAGTGTCCCAGCGCGTGGGCCCGAAGATGAACATGGACAAGACGAAAGTCATGTCAAATGTCCATGACCCCCGTATTATTGGGAGGCTCACCTATCGACGTTGTTGATATGTCTATCTGAGAGAAACCGTCCAACTAGGCAAATCCAACTTCGAGAAGGAGTTCAATCGACGAATCCAACTCGGCTGGGCTGCGTTCGGGAAACTGCGCAGCGTCTTCTCGTAGAAAATACCGCAGTCCTTGAAGATAAAGGTCTTTAATCAGTGCGTGTTACCAGTGATGACCTATGATGCCGAGACGTGGTTTCTCACTATGAGCCTCATAAGGAAGCTCAGGGTCACACAGTGAGCTATGGAACGGGCTATGCTTGGGGTTTCTCTAAGAGATCGAATCAGAAACGAGGAGATCCGTAGACGAACTAAAGTTACCAACATAGCAGAGCGAGTCAGCAAGCTGAAGTGCAGTGTGCAGGGCACATAGCTCGGAGAACCGATGGCCGGTGGGGCAGAAAGGCTCTTGAGTGGAGACCACGTAACGGCATGCGCAGCGTAGGAAGGCCTCCAAGGTGGACAGACGACCTAACAAAGAGCGCAGGGACTCGGTGGATGCAGGCCGCTACAGACCGGTCGAAATGGAAGTCGATGGGGGAGGCCTTTGTTCAGTAGTGGACTTCCTACGGCTGATATGATGATGATGATGAATGATAATAAATCCATGGAATTACGTGTAATAAAAAGGGCGGCACATCAAACAGGGCCTAGGGCGTGTAACGGGCTACCGAAGTAATAAAAAAATAAATAAATAATGTAACAATATGATTTTGTATTAGAGAGTCATCTAGTGGCCGGCGATGCGAAATTCATAATTCGATTGAACGGGAAGAGGATTGAATTGGTTGAGTAATTCCGACATAGGTGGCGGTAAATTGATTATGAAATTATCGGTCGCCAGTAGATAAAAATAATTATGGAAAAATAATTAAAAATAGTGTTTAATATGGTAAATAATAGTTGAGAATATATGTATATGTATATATAAATGTATATTATTTTTTAAATATTAATCGTTGTGGGAGAATAATGTTTATAATTGTATGGATTTTAGTGAAATTTGATTATCAGTATAATGGCAACTATTTGGTTTAGGATAAGTCGTTTACTTAGGTATTATTTATCTAGAGAAAAATTAATACAAAGTTTAATCAATAATATCTAAGTAAAAGGAAACATTTAAATAATATCACAAATAATTATATGGATGTATGTTAATAATACATTCTAATGATGAGATAGTATTATTTGAAACGCAAAAATGCCGGAAGATAAATTTCGTATTTTGGAAAGAAATATGAATTATTTAGTTTACATATGAAATTGGACAGGAATAATGCAATTAAAAAAGCTATCAGGATTAATCAAGGGGTGAGGACAAAGTTTTGGGAAATTAGAATGTCATAGAGGTTAATAATAATTATGATGGATGGGTAATTGGTTAAGGCGGGTTCAAGAAAAAGAACGAAAGCTCCCCCATGTGGGAGTAGCAGGAATTAATTAGGCTTTGGCGGACTAAAGGGTTTAATAAGATATATACAGAATTACTTGGGTATATCGTTCTTATTTATTGAAATCCCTTGTTGAAAAGATTAGAGAAGATATTTTAGTACTTGGAATTATGTGAGGCCATTGCAAAAAGTAGAAATTCACGTTATTTAGGGGATTTGATTTGTGCGGTTGGCAATATGGGGCTTCTTCTGATTGGCTAAGGACATAGGACAGGGGCGCGGATGGCGCGGGAAAATACGGGAAGCGCGCAAAAACTTTTACTTTTTATTGGGGATATCGTCTGGGGTGGAGATGACGTCGTATATTTCTGGTGAGACTGTATTTTTAGAGCATTTACTGGGACTTAGTTGTGATATATGTATTGGGGCTCGCGCGTTTTCTTGTTTGAGGGGATGTTTTTGATTTGGGAAATAACGATTCGCGGAAATAATGGTTAACATATAGTTATTTGAATTGGAGGGATCGCCATTTTGTAAAATTGAATTTGGTTCATTTTTGGTTGTATAATGGGGTTGTTGGGTGTAGTATATTTGAATAATAATTAGTAAGTAAATTACATTTCGGGGGTGCGATCGAGATAAGTTAGGACCTTTACGTGAATGAAGACTCCTTACATTGGACAAAAGTAATGCGCGCATATACATGTGTATTGCTGATGTCTTGCGCTGTTGAGTCTGGCAGTGCACTCGTAAAGTAAATGCTGTCGTTTTATCATCTTTATTATGTTAGAAGTAGGAAGTAGGGCTGCGGCGTACTTAGCTAGTTTTCCCGTAGGAAATCCAAGGCGATGTGCTTTGGTTATGGAGGGATACCTAACGGTGATAACGACTCCATATCCCTCTGATAATTCGCTAGTAGCCGATAACTTTTGAAGCGAAGGCAATCCGATTTTCCCTGGAAACAGGATCGGATAAGATTCCTGGATGTGGGTGACTATTCGTTCTGTGATACGTAGGTACCGTCGAAGTGGGATCGTCCTTTTGGGCCAGGATCAGAACTTACGGAGCTCGCAGTTCAGTCTTATATATTTATTTATATATACACTAACTAGTATCTCGTTAGGGTTTCAGTTCACATCCCTGAGCCTCGGCTCGTGAACTGCGACAAGCACACCGTGGTAGGAATTACACAAAGTCAAGCTTCACGAACTTGCTCCCAAACTCAGCTAGAAAAGGAACATGACTCACCACACGTTTAAAGTAAAATACAATGGGTTTTGATAAATAAATACAGGGATTAGTTTCTGTAGGTAGATAGGAAGGTACACACATTGTTTCGTGGAAATCTTAGGTGTCACAACGAACGTAGAAAATCTAGTCTATTTCAAAGTCTGCGTAATAATATTATTAATATCATATTTTATATCGATCTATAGGCCATATAAACTATCCGATGGTATGTAGGTAAGCTACTATTGCTGTAGGTCACGTATGAATGGTGATACAGTGTGTAAAATTGTGGAAGTGAATCCTTACAGTGAAATTCTAGTGATTCTTTTAAGAAGTGTTAATTGTGTACAGAGCCTGGTTATAAACAATTAAAAGGTAACCACACCCAAGACTAAATAATAATTACACAAAAATACCTAAGGTATCTGCTAATAACCGGTTGACCAAGAGTGATAATATTTATAATTAAATTCAGTGATATCTCTCATTGCATGTGTTCGAATCAGGGTTCAAAGAGCCATCTCACGATAGTTGGGAACCTTATCCAAGTGGATACTGCTCGAATCTAGAACCCCGGGAGTGTAATTCCTGTATACCAAAGCCCTTTATCATGGGTCAGTTATACCAATTCGATTATGTGATCAGAGAGTGTATTATATCTTACAATAAACATTTGAAACCACATCATTCTGAAGTGAATTGGTTACTAGCACCATTTATAATATTACACAATTTATGTTAACAACCGAGCTGTGTACAGACTCAATTTATCGTTTAACATTCTAAAACAAGTGAAATATCACACAACACACACAACACAATATTGTTTAAAGCGGCTCGAGCAAGGGGCGCTGTAGATTGCTATAAAAGCTAACGTAATCAAAATATTACGACAGTGGGAAAAGAATATTCCTCTGTTAGTTTCGTAATAAAACAGTTTGTGTTAACATCCGAGTTGTGCAGACTCAATTTATCGTTTAACATTTTAAAAACAAGTGAAGTTTCACATCAAAAACCATGTTATTCGTGAACAGTATTTAAAGCAGCTTAAGCGGGGCGCTGTAAGTTACTGCAAAAGCTATCATAATCAAAGTATTATGGCAGTAGGAAAAGAATGCTCCTCTGTCAGGTTCGTGTTTACTCTGAATAGAGTATGGGGAATTATATTTACCGGATGTCTCGGTGTAGTAAGGGGAAGATATTATGAGAATCTTCCAATACCTACTCAGACATAGGAAGGACTGCGATATATATGATACTAGTGGTAGAGTCCTACTGTGGCTGGCGTGAAATGGGGCCACCACCTCTGGGGGGAAAATTCAATATAACTAGGTACTATTGTATAGGGGCCAGCTTGGGGGGGCAAAACTCAAAATACCTAACTAGGTACTTTTGTATAGGAAAGTAATAGTTTTAATGAGCCAGCACCTTGGGAAGAAAACCTCAGAATAAGTAGGTACCTTTGTGTGGGAAAGCGAGCATCAATAAAGTAGTAGTCCAAAGGAAGTTATTAAAAACATCTAGATATAACCTATATATTCTTGTCGTTCAAAGTACTAGGTTAAAGGAGTAGGCACTATAGGAAAGAGAACTAGTAAGTTCTAATTCAATTGATATTACTATAATAAAATTGTTTTGTAAGAAGTAGTGAATGATTAAAGCGGTGAACTGCAGATACCTACATAATTGCAAATAGTTATGGGTATCTGAATAAACGATGTAAATGGCCGGAAAGCTTCAGTTTTCTAATAAACTCTTTCTAGTAAAGGTTTTTTCCATCCACTCCCATAAAAGCCACTAAAAGATATTACAGAGATTATAGAGAGAGGAACTTGTTTATTACATGTTAAATTGAGGCGAATGGGTTAATAAAGGTTATTTCCATCCGCTCCCATAAAAGCCACAAAATGGTATTATAGAGATTATGGAGGAAGGACTTTGTTTGTTGCATGTTATATTGAGGCGAATGGATTAGTATAGGTTATTTCCATCCGCTCCCGTCAAAGCCACTGAGGACATTAGGTTAATCCGGAAGGAATTTGTGTAGGTATAATGGGATTTGAAGGATTGTTAGTAAATATTTAAGGAGTAAGGTTCGAATTTTGGGTTACTTGAATGAGACTTTTGTTGATTATTTAAGGAAGTACTTATGTTCGTTCACGTAATGCAAGATTATGAACTACCAGTGACTATAGGGTTTAGGAAGGCCTATTTGGTTATTTCATGGTTTAATATGGTATCATTAGAAGTTTGTGTAGATTGGGTAGGAATGAAATAGGTACGTAATGGTTAGGTTGGAAGATAGGTTGTAAGGAAAGGTTATTGATGAATCTAACTGATAGTGTTTCGAACAATATAGGTTTAAAGTTTTAATGTGGAAAAGTAAACTAATTGGGGTTTGCGATTATATACAGTTGGAATTAGGTTATAGTAGGTTTAAAATAGGAGTCAGCATTCTTCACCTTTATAGAACTAGGGATACTAGGTATCATGATAAGGGTTCCATTTAACCACTAGATTGATCACAGGCCAAGTTTATTAGAAATAAGTACCTACGATTATTCAGTGAGTTAAGTAGGTTAGTGAGTTATTTGAATGAATGATACCTACATGACAACAAGTAGGTGGAATAGGAATTAGGATAGCTGTAAGAGAGGAGTGAATGAGTAGTAGGTATAGGTAGTTATCTAGGGTAGGGAATGTGAAGGATTGCGTGAATGAGTTGGTTTCGGAGTAGTAGGAATAGTAGGAGTAGAAAAATAAAAAAGGAAGCAAGGGGCATGGTGTTGGAAATGAGCCGGGGTGGCACAGGCGGCAAGAAGGCTAAATCCGCCACTGCGAAAGACAGACAGAATTTTAAACCCACTGTTCAAAATCCGTTCAAAATCTTTTATTGCGATAGGAAGACTGAAGAGAGGTGCATGCCGGTAGGCACAGCACCGCAACAGGCGGCCCTGCGGCCGGCTGGAAAATTCACGGTTACTACATAATAAGTAGTGTAGAATAACTTAAAAAAAGAGGCGTGAAGTTCAAGGACGGCATCAAATATAGGGTCCAAGGGACACCTTAATATTTTTTTTATAGTGTTCGCAAAGAAAAAGGTACACAGTAAATATTTCTCATAATAAATGGGTAACTATAGAAGAGCTTTAGTGTTTTCAATTAAATATGATTAGAATAAACGGTTAGTTTTATTTCGTTTTATTACCTACTCACCTTGAACTCATGGTTTTCAAAAATGATTAAGGTGGAATTTCGAACGCTAGTTTATTGTTAGCTAGGATTTACCCGCAGCTCCGCCCGCGTGAAATGCTGATCACGTTCCCGCGACCCTCAGGAACCTACTTTGTCCCGATATACAAGTAGCTAAAACAGCTGAAGAGATCTGGATGATGCTCTGGACAGAGACAAGCAGATTATATCTAGAATAGCACTCCAGACTATACCTAATCTATCTTTGTGTCGAAGTTCATCCAGATCCGTTCAGTCGGTTCGCATGAAAAAGTAACAAACATTCATCTTCATAAAACTTTCACATTTAAGTATAATAGTATTAAATTGCTTGTCCTTTTAATACCACTCAATCGAAGTTAATATTTACTGTTCGAATCAATCAAGTGGGTAGGTACTGTGGCGTCCTTCCGCGAGCTGCTGGAGACGCTGGAGCGGGACCCTTGGGGGCGGCCCTACCGGATGGTGAGGGGCAAGCTGCGCCTCAAGGCCCCGCCGTTAACCCGGTGTCTCCTGCCGGATCTACTCGGAGGAGTTGTTGGCTCCCTGTTCCCAGCGCGGCCGGTGGAACATGTTCCACCGCAGATGACTCCGCCTCGGTTGCCCATGGCGCCCGACGTGGAAGACGACGACGTGCCCGAGGTCACTTGGGTAGAACTAGAGCTGGCGGTGAGAAGGCTAAGAGCCAAACACACCGCCCCGGGACCCGACGGCATTCCAGACCGAGCGTGGGTCCTAGCTCTAGTCGACGACGCTCTCGAGCCCTGACTGAGAGGGCTTCTCAGCGCATGTTTGGAGCGGGGCCAGTTTCCGAAATTGTGGAAGACGGGGAAACTGGTCCTCATCCGAAAGGAGGGGCGCCCGGCGGACTCGCCGTCCGCCTACCGGCCCATAGTGTTGCTCGACGAGGTGTGCAAGCTCTTTGAAAGAGTAATTGCGAAGCACCTCGTCGAGCACCTCTCAAGAGTGGGGCCGGACCTGGCGGATGGCCAATATGGCTTCCGCCAGAGGCGATCCACCGCGTGAGGGCTCTGGCGGAGGATGCAGTAGCCCGGGGTGAGGTGATGTTGGCGGTGTCCCTGGACATCGCCAACGCGTTCAACACCTTGCCCTGGAGTTGCATTAGGGAGGCGCTCGTGTATCACGAAGTGCCTCTCAACCTCCGCCGCATAGTCGGGGCGTATTTGACGGAGAGAGCCGTCATCTACCCAACCGTGACCAGTCTCGGTCGGCGTGAAATGTCGTGCGGTGTTCCACAGGGATCGGTCCTGGGGCCGCTCCTGTGGAACATCGGATACGACTGGGTGCTTCGCGGTGAGCTCGTAGGCGGTGCCGCCGTCACGTGCTACGCGGACGACACGCTCGTGACGGCGTGTGGGGCGACGTACCGCGAAGCGACCCGAAAGGCCACGACCGCGGTTGCCCAAGTCGTTAAGCGGATCCGGCGGCTGGTTCTCGAGGTGGCTCTGCATAAAACCGAGGCCCTGTTCTTCCATGGGCCTCGGAGCAAGCCACCCGAGGGATCCAGTCGCATCGTGGGAGGAAATCGCATCGGCATCAAGCCCCAAATGAAATATTTGGGGCTCGTGCTCGACGGCCGATGGGACTTCGGAGAGCACATCCGAAGTCTGGCCCCCAAATTGAAGGGCACAGCTCTTGCTCTGGCTCGGCTGTTGCCCAACATGAGGGGGCCCGATGACTCCTGCAGGAGACTCTACGCGGGTCCATGGCCCTGTATGGGTGCCCAATATGGGCGGAGGCCCTGAGGACCAGAACTGTGCAGATGCTGCGCGCTCCGCAGCGAGTTATGGCCATCAGGGTCATCCGCGGGTACCGCACGATCTCCTTCGAGGCGGCGAGTCTCCTTGCCGGAACTCCGCCATGGGACCTGGAAGCGAGAGCCCTTTCGCAACTGTACCAGTGGCGAAAGGAGGCGCGGGAGCAGGGATGGAACCCCGAGGCTCGAGAAATCGAGGCCGTGCAGTCCCAGCTCCGCCAGGCCATCGTGGTGGAGTGGAAGGAACGACTTGGGCGACCAAGCGCAGGGCACGCCGCAATAGCGGCGGTAAGGCCCATCATGGAGGATTGGCTAGAGAGGCGACACGGAAGCCTCTCGTAACGACTGACGCAGGTGATCTCCGGGTAGTTGTGCTTCGGGGACCACCTGCTTCGGATCAGGAAGGAGCCAACGCCTGAGTGTCATCACTGCACTCAGAGCTGCACACACTGGCGGACTGCCCGGCGTGGGAGGCGCCGAGGCGTGACCTCGTGGCAGCCATCGGGCTGGGAGTCCTCTCGCTCGGCAGCATAATTGCGGCAATGGTGCGGAGCGCGAGCGCGTGGGCCGCCGCCACCTCCTTCTGCGAGCATGTAATGCTCGCGAAGGAGGTGGCGGAGCGCGCCCGGGAGAGACTTAGAACTCTCCCAGTCCGCCGAGCCCGCAACTTGCTCGCCGCGCGTCGCAGGCGACTCAGGCGCCGGAGGTCACTTAACGACCTCCGTCCTCCATGAGCGGAGGCCACCTGTCACCCCAGCAGAAGCAGGCCGGGACGGTGGGGCGACTAGCGCCCCTCCCCCAAACCGGGGCAAGACGGGGACACCGTGGTTCCCAAACCCGAGGGGGCCATCTCGAAACCGGAGATGGCCCAGGGTCAGTCGGGGTGCGAGGGATATGCTCTATGGGCAACCTTACACCCCGGCGTCTGTAGACCCGAGACGGCGTGCGGTTTTAGTCGGTTCAAGCCCGTCATAACCTCCCCCGCTGGCACGCGGGGGGGTATCCGAAGGGATTTCCGCACGATAAAAAAAAAAAAAGGTACTGTTGCGTCCGGGGGTTGGACGCCACAATACCTCGTGTTGATAAAAGATAAACACACGGGTTAAGCAGTAATATCTCATTTATTTTAAACAACAAAGCTTCCTATATCGAGTTTAGGGAGGTTTTTACGCGAATATATTTATATTTAAGCGAACTGTAGGGAATCGGTTATATATATAAGTGTATTGGATTTAGGCTCGGTCTCCGCTCAAGGACTGAGCCTAAATCCAATACACTTATATCTTCTCTTCGGCCGGCGGACCAGGGCGGCGCGCCCAGTCGCCCGCTGTCCGCCGCACAGCCGAATGCACCGCCAAGCAATTGTTTTTTCTTCCCTACGCTAAATTTAAAAGAAACGATAGTTTATTTTTAAACTCTGACACATGATGGCCAGATCAATGAACTGTAGTGATCGAATGAGGCCGGAGCACTACAGTACCTACTCGACAATGTATTCCTAAAACAATTCAATCCGTGAGTAGGTAGGTAGGGGAACCTGTGTTACGTTGAACAGTCTTGTATTGTATCTACAACAAATTACTTTCATTAAAAAAAACTGTTTAAAAACAAGCTTTTACTAAAAAAAACAGTTGTACTAAAACGAAAATAATAATTTCATGCAAGGGTTGTTGAGATTTCAGAAGCTTATATAGCGCAAATGTATTTCTCTCTGTTCAAATTATTATTTTCAGCTTTTCTTATATGTGGCGAGTTACAGCATAGCAAGGCGCGCCGCGCCGCCACGAATGGCTCTTACACTAGTAACCTTTGTTTCAACATGAAACAATTCTGTCAAAAAATTTTGAGTCAATTCATCTTCTACCGCGAAATGGATAGTCGGGGGAGCTACAAGATCATTGATGCAGAAAAATTCAACCTCTTTTTTAATAGATGAAAAGCATCATGTTTGAAATTAATTTTTAACTTGTGTATTGGCTAATATGTTAGTTTTATTTTTGATACGAAATGACACTTACAAAGTGATTAGGTATAGAGATATACTGGGGTGTGTGTTGGGTAACCTCCTCGAGTGTCGTTCCGATTCCGATCCCGCTGCAGTCCGGAGGGAACGGAATCGGAGCGGCCGGTACACCCTGGGCGGCGGTCAATGGCTTCCCCTTCACCCCTTCATAGGGTTGGCATTGATCGTCGGCCAATACCCAACGTGGCGGGAACACATCGCTCTCCGTACTCCTCTGCTTTCAGAGGAGACAGGATGAGCGATGCTGTTAGTGGTGAGATGGCCCAGGGTCAGCCGGGTTGCGAGGGATATGCTCTATGGGTAACCTTACACCCCGGCGTCTGAAGACCCGAGACGGCGTGCGGTTTTAGTCGGTGCAAGCCCGACATAACCGCCCCCGCTGGCCGGCGGGGGGGTATCCGAAGGGATTTCCGCACGATAAAAAAAAAAAAAAAAAAAAAAAAAAAAAGGTATAGAGATATACTGATTTTTAATTTAAAAAAACGTCTTTGCATCTTCCTGGAGGGTACTTTGATACATAGGGTGCTCCATTTCGCTCCCTCTGAACCGCTGCCCGAAACTGAATCTAAAATGAATCTGAAGTATTCAGAAAAATTGAATTTCAATATTTAACATCAATTGCAACTTCTTCACTGATAAAGTCGATTGTTGTGTGAAATTGAATAGGTTACGCATTAGGACATAACTGTTTGATGAAAAATCAAGCGGTTAAAAGTTAAATAAATCGTTGGAGAAAGTATTTGATTTTCATCAAGGTAGATTTAGACGTCTCATTGCGCCCGTGATCACGTTTGTGGCGAATCGATCATATCAAAATGTATCGCTCGTCGCATCACTATTTTGTACATCCCTATTGGAAAGACAGATAAGAATTATATTATGACCGTTGGTTTTCTCTCGCTCAAAATCTACAATAATCCTTTATGCATAATATCATGCTGTAACATAACATAACAAGTCTGTTCCACTGTCTAACAACACGGTTAGGTAGAGAGTGTTTCCGGGGTTCGAGCTTGGATCGCATTGTGCATAGCTTTAGTGGGTGTCCTCTCAGGTGTTTGTTTGTATTGAGGCTATACATGTCTTGTATGGAATTGACATCATAATAGTTGGTTAATATTTTATAAGTTTCAATGAGACTTCCTCTCTATCTACGGTTTTCAAGTGATGTGAAAGTTTCTCCCACATTGGTGACCATCAAACGTGAAAATCACGCCATTGCAATTGCAGCATACTTATCTACTGCTGGCGGCTGTTCTATGATCCACTCCACCTGTGTTATGAGTCTATCATTTCTAGAAAACAGACATTACACTTCCTGAGTGAGTTCCAGCGGATAAACAAACATTATCTTCATACTGGTTACAAAGTGTTTTGCATTGCATGTGGTGATGGTGTGTTGCGCTTGCGCTGCTTCCTAGTGTCCTTCCGTGCACAGTGCTAAATATTAGATAACTGTTGGACTCCACATTGGACTGCGCCGGACTAATTCAAGCAAGTTTTCTTCGATTTTGTGCTCACTAACCTCTTGACATCTACGCCTTGTTTATTTTGTTGCATTTAATCATTATAATAACACCTTATTTTTTTGTAATATTTAATAGGTACTACTATGTCATGCCTGTACAACATTTAGCATGCACTTTGTGTAACTATTTAATAACCGGTGTGATTGATTGATGATTTACATCAACAAAATTTTGTATTAATAAGTTTCATTGGATATTTTGGTGGACAAATATTAATTTAAATTCTAGTAGGTCACAAGTTTTGTATTATGTTTTGTATTAACATATTAACTATCTGACTTGGGTGCCTACTTGTTATTAATAATTACCATTTTTGTTGTTTTGTTTAATTTTGAATATTTCTCTTTTTTTATTGATTTTATACTTAATATTATTTTTCTTTGTTCTTCTCCGTCATGCTAGGGTGTGTGGTAATGCTTATTTGCCATCATGGCAGAGCAAGACTTTCAGGCACAATTGCAGAAACTTCAGGCTGAAAACGCAGAACTGTAGAACCGGCTTGCTGGAAACATGGAGGAGGCAAAAATCAATGCAGTGTCTCTAAAATTGCCTACCTTTTGGCCGGATAAACCATGTATTTGGTTTGCCCAGGTTGAAGCACAATTCCAAATAGCGAATATTGTTAAAGACACTACCAAATATAACTATATAGTAGGACACCTTGACCAACGGCTGGCCGGAGAAGTTGAGGATATCATTATAAATCCTCCGGAGCAAAATAAATATGACACCTTAACTCAAAGACTTACTTATTCAACGTCTCTCAACTTCCCAGGAAAGGCGTGTAAGACAATTACTCAGTGATGAAGAACTTGGGGACAGAAAACCGTCCCAATTTCTCCGGCACCTTCGGTCTCTTGCCGGGACAACACTTTCTGATGACAACATCATCCGTCAACTGTGGTTACGCCGATTGCCTCAACAAGCTCAAGCAATTTTGCGGGATAGCTCGGCCTTCTAAAAGCGCGTGGTCATCGCCTCTGCATTTGACTGTCAAGAAAGACAATGCCTGGCGCCCTTGCAGCGATTGTCGTGCTTTCAACGCTCGGACTGTTCCTGATCGATATCCGGTCCGGCAAGTTAACGATTTTTCGCATAATCTTGCAGGTTGTAAAGTTTTCAGCACCTTGGATCTAGCTAAGGCGTACCATCAAATTCCAGTTTTCGAAGAAGATATTCCCAAAACTGCTATAGCTACCCCGTTTGGCCTCTGTGAATTTCCATTTATGACATTCGATTTGAGAAACGCTGGACAAACCTTCCAGCGGTTCATCGACGAGGTCACACGGGGCCTCGATTTCTGTTTTCCTTACGTGGACGATATCCTCGTTTGATCTAAGGATGAGTCGCTCCATTTGCAACACCTGTGCGCCCTGTTTAAGCGCTTGCAAGATTATGGAGAAGTGATGAACCCTTCTAAATGCGTTCTGGGAGCCAAAGAAGTGGTATTCTTGGGTTACCAAATTAGCAGTGACGGCACTCGTCCTCCTCAAGCTCGCATTCAGACATTGCTTGATTTCCCACCACCTGAAACAGTACAAGGAATGCGTCGCTTTCTTGGAATGCTTAATTACTATCGCCGGTTTGTTCCACGTGCTGCTGAGTACCAGGCCCCGTTAATCGAGGCCTTAGTTTCAACGAATAGTAAAGGAGCGAAACCTTTTCCTTGGTCTCCTGAGCTGCTGCAGCAATTTAAGGCATGTAAAGAAAGTTTATCAAAGGCAACTTTACTGCAGCACCCAGTTAGCAATGCGAAGTTGGATTTGTTTCGGTTTCGGCTTCAGGTGTTCACATTGGTTCCTGTCTTCAACAGCACATCGATGGGCAATGGTTTCCTCTCTCTTTCTTTAGTAAAAAGCTGACTCCACTGCAATCGCATTGGCCAGCTTACTATAGAGAATTGCTTGCAATATAAGAAAGCGTTCAGCATTTTCGTTACATTTTAGAGGTCCAGCATGCTACGATTTTTACAGTCCACAAACCGCTTCTGTATGCATTCTTGCAGCGTCGCGAAAAACTTCCTCCACCACAGATAAATCAGCTATCCTTCATTAGTCAATTTACTACTGACATTCAATATATAAAAGGAGAAGATAACGTCGTTGCTGACGCTATGTCTCGCATTGACAATTCTGCACCTACTGGTAATTTCGATTCACCATCCGGCCGATTTTTACACGTTCATATAGATATCGTCGGTCCCTTGCCAGTGTGTAATTTGAATCTGATTTATTTCAGCGACTCATGCGACAATTCGCATCTAAGCGTATTAGAACCACCTCATACCACCCCTGTGCAAATGGGATGATTGAGAGAGCTCATCGCCAGTTGAAAGGTGCCCTTATGTGCCACGAAGATTCTTGGGTCAGATCTCTTCCCCTGGTCCTTTTGGGGATGTGGTCCGCATTTAAAGAAGATCTGAAGGCTACTGCTGCTAAATTCCTGTATGGCGAGCCTTTAAGGCTCCCTGAAGAGTTTTTAGCTCCTTCCCAAGCTTCTGAAAAATTAGAAGATCCAGCTGATTTTGTTGTTCAGTTGAGGCACAAAATGTCGACCATGCGACCTGTTCCGGCGTCAAAACATGGAGAACACGCTTCTTTTGTTTTTAAGGATCTTTCTACTGCATCACACGTCTTTTTGCGGGACGATACTGTGCGGAGAGTTCTGCAGCCACCATACACTGGTCCATACAGGGTGCTCGATCGCTCATGTGATGGTAAGACATACACTCTAGATATAAAAGGGAAGCCAGTTGTCGTGAGCATAGATAGGATCAAACCAGCTTATATGGACACCGATAACACAAATGAAACTGCTCAGATTCCCACTCCTATCGTTTCTGTCCCATTTATAAAAAAGTAATTTAGTGCCTGAATCTCAAGCTCCTATAAAAATCTTAGCTGAAAAACCCTACACCACACGCTCAGGCAGACATGTTAAAAACTTAAATCACGAGCGAAGAGAGGGATTTAAGACGAGTCCTGAGTGTAGCGAAGGATTTAAGTTCACCCAAGACTAAGACAGCTTTATCACCGAGGAAAATACTCTACTTTTCGTACCATTTGCATAAGTATCAATACGGTAACACTATATTTTCTTAGCTCCGTACATTTAATTGAAAGTTGGTGAAAAAGTTGAATATTATTGCGTAGACTATTCACCATTAGAAAGCCCGTAAAGTGCCCAACACGATGGTAAAAATTTGGATTGAAAATTCTTAAGAACGAGTGAGTTATCAACAAATACTTTTTAAAATATTTTACACCGACCGACATTAACAAGTGTAACTGGCCTACGCAACCCGCGGCTCGCCCGCTGCTACGCACACATAGAAACGCATCATATGCACCAAGCCTCACAATTCAGCGCTTGCACCGCTTCACGCTGTTCCGCCAAGTTTGACGCAAGAGGAATATTTTCGTTCGATTTCGTAGATTTTTCCAACCTGAGATTTGTTCTTTGATCTGTTCTTCTAAGCAATATTGCATAATGCCAACAACACATTGCGCAGGGTGACACAGCAAATTTCCCAATAGGGAGTATTTGGTCTGCGCTTTTTGTAAACTTAAATACGATCTTCAGTGTGCTAACTTGAGCGAAAGACGCTTTTCTGCTATGAGCGTTGATCAGAAAGCTCATCAAAGATCATGTTCGCGCGCTTAACACCACACTACAACCGCGCGCCATCCGCGCGGGCGATGGCGGGGACTGCAGTGCGGCGCGGCGGACGAGGACGAGAGGGGATCTACGTCATCGACCCCCCCAAACGGACCAATGCTACGGTCGCTTAATTAGCACTCCACTTAACGCTAAGCTCGAAATAACTTGTGCGCTATAATAAATCATATACTTCAAATACAGTCCACTTATTTACTCATATACCAACAACCTCAAGAGTGACTAGAGGAATACGCATCTACAAGGCAAATGGAAGTGTCATGGATGTTGTGCGAAGCAACCCAAGACGGACAATAGTAATACCCCTTTGCGCCCTGCAGTGCTATTCTCTAAGGACACAGCCTTGCGCGCAGCGTTGCGCTCGTCGACGAGCTCGCAAAATGCTGCTTTGGATTTATATTTTATTTTAATTTTGATTTTAATATATGATTTAGATTTAGATTTAGATTTAGATTTAGATTTAGATTTAGATTTCGATTTCGATTTCGATTTCGATTTCGATTTCGATTTCGATTTCGATTTCGATTTCGATTTCGATTTCGATTTCGATTTCGATTTCGATTTCGATTTCGATTTCGATTTCGATTTCGATTTCGATTTCGATTTTAAATTTTAGATTTTAGATTTAAATTAAATTTAAAAAAAAAATCGAAATCTAAATCTAAATCTAAATCTAAATCTAAATCTAAATCATAAATTAAAATCAAAATTAAACTAAATAATAAATAATAAATCCAAAATGCAGCATTTTGCGAGCTCGTCGACGAGCGCAACGCTGCGCGCAAGGCTGTGTCCTTAGAGAATAGCACTGCTGATGACTCACCTGGTAAGTCAAAGGACCGACAGGAATCGTCACCTATCGACGACAATATTACGCAGCGAAAAAGGAATATGGCTACTCACTCTGCTGGCGATGAATGTGTGGAAATAAATTTGTGCAAGTCTGTTCTTACAAAAGAGGATGTTAGAGAAATAATCAGGGAGGAATTTACTATCATGAGATCAACCTTGGCACAGGAACTTCACCAAACGCTTAAGCAAATGGTAGGAACCGAACTTCAGTTCATTAAACAGGAAATGAATACCTTAGAGAGTAGTGTTAAGTTCCTCGATGAAAATTACGAAAATCGTAAGACTACTATTGCTGCGTACACGGACATGATGGGTATGCTACAGAAAGCGAACGCTCTATTGACGACGACGCTGCAAGACTTACAAATCAGACTTCAGGTCATGGAACAACATAGCAGATCCAACAACCTTGAGCTGCAGTGTGTTCCCGAACATAGACAGGAAAACTTATTGTCAATTGTGAAGCAGCTAGCGGGCGTGGTGTCCTGCGACTTGAAAGAATCAGACATTCACCATTATACACGTGTGGCTAAGAGTAACCGGGACGACAAAAGACCACGTGCAATCATAGTCAAACTTGCTACTCCAATACTTCGTGACACATTCTTGGCTAAAACTATGCATTTTAATAAGGCAAACCCGAATGATAAAATCAACACTAGTCACATAGGGATTGGTGGGAACAGGACACCTATTTATGTTCTTGGGCACTTGTCATCCACGAACAAAAAACTACATGCGGGAGCCCGACAGCTTGCCAAAGATAAAGGCTTTAGGTTTGTGTTGGATATAGGTGGGTTGGATCAAACAGGGTCGAGTTTTTATGCGAAGAACAGAAGATAGTGAATTCATCTATATAAGAAATCAAGAAACACTAGATAAACTCAAGCTTGAGTAATTTTTATTTCTTTTCACATTATTTCTTATTAATTATAGTGCCAGCTCTATGTATATTGTAATTGTAAAATTCAAGTCTAAGCATATATTACCAAAATGTTAGGCGTCTACGGACCAAAACGCACGAGTTTTTGTCAAGTATTACATGTTCAAACTATGATGTAATCGTCTTGACGGAAACTTGGGCGAATGATAACATTTATGATGCTGAATTATACGATGGTCGCTATATGATCTATCGAAGAGATCGTGTAAGTACGGGTTTCCACAGTCACAAGGATGGTGGGGGTGTATTGATAGCAGTCTCCAATATTTTTTATTCAACCCGGTATAAAGAGGCGGAGAGTAAATAAGAAGATCTTTTTGTAAAGGTGTAGAGGTTAGGCATAAGAAATACATGTACCTTTGTGCTACTTACCTACCTTCTCCATTGAGTAAAACTGTGCTCGAGAGCTTTATAGATAATTTCAAACGTGTATCAGAATTTATGGATGACGTATGCCTTATTGGGGACTTTAATTTGAGCTGTATCTCGTGGCTGAAAACTAGTCGTAATAATTGTTTTAAACCTGAAAATAGTAAGGGGTCGTCATTGGCTCAACAACTCATGGACTTTTTGGCTCTTAACAACCTTATGCAACATAACAGCATCCCTAACGATGAAAATAAAATTCTAGATTTGGTCTTAAGCACTATGTTAAACACGACAGTTAGAAAGTCAGGAAACTCTTTAGTTAAGGTTGACTCGCCTCACCCCCCGTTAGACATAACAATAGAAATCGGCTATATTGTAACATTGAAACCCCACAATAGTTTGCGCCCTAACTTTTACAAAGCAGATTACGATAGGATTGGATCTGAACTAGACGGGGTAAATTGGAAAAATGAATTCGCTAAATGCAACAACGTGAATGATATGGTAGTGTTATTTTACAAAGTTTAAATGAAAAAATAGAAAAATATGTTCCAAAAACTAATTGTGATAAAAAAAGAGATATCCACCCTTGTTCGACGGCCAACTAATTTTTTTTATTTATTTATTTATTTATTTATTTATTGTTACAAAAAGAAAATTGGGTTATACAAATCAAGATGCCTCATAAACTCGTTCGAGTTTTTCCGTGCATCAGTGTCATCGACATTACATAGGTTACTTAGGTATATTGTAAATTAAAATAAATGATTAATTTAATGATAGTTAGTACATTAATTAGGTAGTTTAGATAAATCTGTTGGTACACATTATATTCTATAATAAACTAAAATTAAACATTTTGTCTGTAAAAAGGTAGGTTAGGTATTTACGACATTAACGTGGGTAGGTATCCTGTGAATTTATAATGTTTCTCTTATCATCAATACATCCATACATATAAATAAAATTGGAGTGTCTGCTTGCAATGTTACAATAACCGTTTTTACTGCATGCGTATGAATATATATAGGGTACATACACCAAAACAACACTTCTCTCAATTTTTTTTTTTTTTTTTTTTTTTTTTTTTTTTTTTTTTTTTTTGTCTGTCTGTCTGTCCGCCTGCTGTTAACGGGTAACCTCCGAAACGGCCGGACCGACTCTGACCGGACTCTCACCGCTAGGCAGGCAATTCAATAGGGAGCAACATAGGCTACTCTTCATCCCGATACGCCCACGGGAACGGGAACCACGCGGGCGAAACCGCGGGCGGCCGCTATTTGACATAAGAGCAACATTACCAATTCAATAACACAAGTATGTAGTTCTTATTAAAATTAATTCATTTGTAGATAAGTAGGTACATTCTTTCCTTTGCCCTACGTTGCGTTATCGACGTCACAGCTGCGATGCGGACGGATGAGCCCGTTCGCAACAAACAGGTTTTGCTCATAGATAAGACATACGAATACAGGATGATGCAAATTTTAGAAACTACTTTGATTTCGAACGTGGTCTTTTCGCATATGTTGTGAATGTGCACTAGTGGTGAGACGGCACACCCACTCATGTGGGATACCCAAAATACAATGAAGAAGTAGGTAAGTATAGGTATTTTTAGTTAGTAATTGTGAATTTAGTAAAATTATTTTAAGTATTAGAAATTTTTTCCAAATAAAATGTTTTTAATCTATGTTTTAAATTTTTTGTTGTTATCTGTTCCCTAATCGACATTGGTAAATCGTTAATCAGGTACGGTACGATATATGATAATTTTCTTTTCCCGTAGTTATTAGTGTATTTAGGCAACAGCAACTTTGTCTTTAGGGTTTGTCGTGTTTGAACTGTGTTGCTGTTGTATTGTCGGTGTACTTTAAGATGTTCCGTAAAATATTCTTCACATAATAATGTATGCATAACTTTTTCATGAATGGGTAATGTTTTACAAACTGCAAACAATTGTTGGTAGTTATTTTCATAAGTCTTTTTTATATTTGTTGGAACAACTTCTTTCAACAACCTCAGTTGAAGAGTGTAAATGGAGTCTAAATGTGTTTTATAAGTTCTTCCGTAACTTGAAATACCGTAGCTGATTATCGACTCAGCCAATGCCGTATATAGTTGTAGCCGTATCTGATATGGTATTTTTGTTTTGATCAGAGAGAATTTAGCTAAAATACCCCTTAGTTTGTCACAGACTAAATTTATGTGGCTTTTCCACGACATTCTAGAATCTATTAAGAGACCCAAATACATTTGCTCGTCAACAACCTCGAGTGATCTACACATACATGCATATGGTGTGATATTGTTATTATTTTTATGAAGACAGTCGTGATTGTGCATTATTAGTTTTGGCTTCGTTAATTCTCTGTTTTGGCTGGAGCTAATGTACATCACTTTTGTTTTAGATTCATTTAACACGAGATCCATATCATGTGACCATTTTGTTAATAAATCGAAATCGTGTTGAAGTTTTATTACTGCATCATTAACCGATATACCATCTGCAACTAGACACGTATCATCTGCAAATTGATACATTTCACATTTAGAAATAAGATTTTGGAGGTTATTTACGTAAGTTAAGAAATGTAGCGGTCCTAACACCGATCCTTGTGCGGTGCCCTCTGTCACCTGCATACGGCTGCTGTCATTGCCATCTACCCTCACCACGAATTCTCTATTTTTTAGGTAGTTACCACACCATTTCAGCAGATTGCCTTTGATCCCACATTCCTCTAGACTGTTTATTAGTGTGGAATGTCTTAGCGTATCAAATGCACTACTATAATCTATGAACACTACTATGACATGTCGTTTATTGTTCAGGTAGTTATAAATGGTGTCAGTAAATCTAGTCAAAAGCTGTGTTGTATTTTTCCGAGGCTGAAAACCATACTGACATGAAGAGAGCATTTTGTTTTTTCCGAAGAACTCATACATTTCTCTACTGATATATTTTTCAGCCAGCTTATCGACTATGGGAAGGATAGTTATCGGCCTGTAATTTGAGTAATCCAGACGGCTTCCTTTTTTATGTAGAGGTCTTACTATGCCAATTTTTAGTGCGTTTGGGTATATTCCACTAGAAACGCTTTTATTTATCAAGTTAGTGATAACCAATGTTATTTTGTGACAAAGTTTCCTGATATCCATTGCCCTTATCCCGTCTAACCCAGGTGATTTTTTTACATTAGTGGACTTAATAATCATAGATATACATTTACGTGTAGCGGGCCTGAATCTCATTGAGACTTCTGCCGGTTTCGTGTATGCCGATCTATCAAGTAGGGGGATAGTGCATTTTGGTGTTATTCGTTTTACATTATTTCTAAAAGTCTGTGCGAAATTGCTGGCAATGTCTTCCCTACTCGTATTTTTATTGACAAGGGCGTTTGTAATCACGGTATCAAGGGATTGCTTAATTCTACCTGTAATACGGTTTAAAATTTGCCACAGATGACGTGGATTGTGCCTATTCTCGGATATTTCATTCCTAAGATTTTTATTTTTAGTCTTTTGTAAAATTTTATTAGCAAAATTTCTCGCATTATTGTAATCATTTTTCAAAATAGAATTATTAGGGTCTTTTATCCATTTCATGAACTTTTCGTCTCGATATTGACAACAATTTATCACATTCTTGTTTATCCAATTATTGTTACGTGTTACATTATTTTTAAGTTTAATTGTATACGTAGATTTTAAATAACATTCTCTAAAATTATTTTCTATAAAATTATTTATCATTGTCGGACATGAAAAAGTACATCCCATATCCCAATCGACCACACTAAGAAGCTCCATGGCTTTCCTGTTGTCAATACAAGTTTTATAAATCGGAGCATCCTGTACTGGTGCACCGACGCACGCTAGTATAACTGCACGATGGTCGGCCAGTGTTGTGCCGATTGCCGCGGTGTATAGTTCTTTTGTTTGGGATCGTGCATAAATGTGATCGATGCAAGTTTTACTTAATTTATCGTTTGAAAGTTCTATTCTTGTGTGTTCAGTGATCCCACACAAAAGACCCACACCGTGCATCGCGCTGCTATATGCATGCATTACAGGATTGCAGGTTTTTAGATCAATATTTATATCGCCCAGCAAATACAATTCGGAATCTTTTGAAAAGTGCTCGAGCGTGGATTGTAGTTCACTGATAAATAGGTGTTTACTATAACTAGGTGGACGATATATGGCACATAGATTTGCAGTATAGTTCGACCGAGTGGTGATGGTACATATTATACTTTCAAAGTAATGAGTCTTGAGCTGTTTTATAATTGTTTTATGTGTATTTTTTACGTACAATAATATACCACCTCCCCTCCGTCCACTTCGCAGATTAGTGAACATTAGATACCCTTTTATATTATACAGACAACTTATAGACTCGGATATATTTGCCTCAGACAAAATAATTACGTCTACTACTATTTTAGATGTCGAAATACACTGTTCAAGGGCAATAAAGTTTTTGATAGTGGATCTTATATTAATATGCATACACAGTAAGCTGACGTGAGAGTTAGGTATTTTATTTAGAAAACTATTTAGGTTTGTACAGTCCGTTAATTCATTGATATCGTTTGTAGTTACATCAACCATATTGAGAAGAATAATTATTAACTAATAAAAGGTGGATATTACGAACTTTTGTTACTATCGAGTATTGCTTGAATATCGGCTATATTTCGGATTGTGTATATCTTCTCTCTATCGTCTTTTCTTGCTTTAACAAATCCATTTTTAAACCACACGTATTTGAAGTTTTGGCTCACCTTTAGGTCCTTTTTGGCATTCCACAATAACTGCTTATTTAGTTGCGTCATCGCTTCCCTCACATACACGGCATCTTTGGTCTCCTTTCGGGTAGGATGAATGTCTGCTACGCAGGGTTTAGTGGCTTTGGCTTCCATAATCCACTTCTCCTGTGTTTCTCCGTCGCGCAATTCAACCAGGATTCTGGGTGGCTGGTCTTTGCGATTCTGTAGCCGTTTGGCACTCTTGATACCTTCCTTTGGTTGCTTTATAAACGCAGCTAGATTTGTAACGACCGTCTTAGCTTCCTCGTTTGTTTCCATTGGTACGTTGGAAATCTCTATGAATTTAGATAACTTTTCCTGCTCCAACTCACGCACTCGTTGTTCCATTGCTCCCATCCGTACCTCCAGGTGTGTGTTTTTATTGACGAGGGCTTTATTTTTTTGTTCCAAATCTTTTATAGTTTTCTTAAAGGCCTCCATACACTCCATTACTTCGTCCATCTTTGAATTCTGAAACTCTAAGGCTTGATTCAGCTCCCTCATCTCTTTTCGAATCGCCTTTTCAACTTCCTTGGCTATGTTACCCAGAAGTTTTTTTGAGTTTACCTGTACCGTACTGCCTTCTTCATCATCGTCATCATCGCTTGGTACAATGATTGACGAATTCTTTCGAGGCATTTCACTTTGGCATTGAAGACAAACCCACTCTAGGCTGTGTGCAGCTTTCACCGCGGCGATTTGTTTTGCTGTAAGACCTGTACACTTGGTGTTCAGGTGAACCACACGCTCACATCTACTGCATTCAACCCCAATTGAGGACTTCGTAATGGATTTTTCACAATTATCACAAATCTTTTTCGACATCGTGGGTAGTTCGATTAGTAAGGGATTAGTAAGGGTAGGTTAGTAAGGGAGAAGAATAAGTTATTGCATAGATTTAGAGTATTTAGAAATCCTTTGGATGAAATATCCCTTCGAATTTTAAACACAAGATGTAAAAAGTTGGCAACTACATGCTATAATAATTATGTCACTAGAGTTTAAGATAATATTAAAATAAACTCAAAATATTTTTTCAGTTATTTAAAAGACAAACGTAGTAACATAGTCCAAATACCGCAAACGATGAACTTGGATGGCACATGCCAATCGGATGGTCCAGACATATGTAATTTGGGTGTGCGTTGTTTTATAGACAATTGTTATAAATAATTTCGTTTTACAGAAAATGTTTCGCATAATTTCGTTTCATAGAATAATCAATATACAGAATACTTACTTTAAAGATTTTTAAATCGTTGATTTTTGTTTCAAATAAAGTTTAACATTAGAATAATCATATCATAGAATAACAAATCAAATATTCTTTATCATTATATTGTTTATTTAATATAAAACTTATTACCAAGAATAACATATTATCAAAGTGACAGTTTCTAAACGTTTCAATTCATACCGCTCATTTCAGTCTAATAATTTACAGGTGAAGGTATACTTTTTTAAATATAACGATAAATTAATACAATAAACGATTCTGGGTGGTAATATTTCTGGGTGATTAAAAAACATTGTGATTAATAACAAATTGATTTTATTTTATTTTACAGAAGAAAGCAAGCAAACAAATTTGCAACAAAATATGCGAAAGATAAAAAATTCTATATTGATATGAAATTATTCAGAAATAAAATTACTACAAGCAATCGGAAAAAAATTAAAATTGTAAATGTTACACACATTTATGTGAAAATTATAAAGGTGGTTTAATATTCTTTTAAAAATAATTCTACAGTTTGATAAGTTTGTTAAACAAAAAAATGTGATTAAAAATTCATTCAATTGTGTTTCTGTGAAATATGTTTCATTGTAGTAAATTGTTTTTGAAACAATAATATTCGAAATAAAAATATAAGGACCAAATATTATATGAAACATTTTATGTGAAACGAAATTCTATGAAATTTCTTTCTGCGAAATAAGGGGCTCCCATGTAATTTATTTGCATCTTACTTCTCTTCAACGTTTGCTGACAAGTCTGATCAGGGCACTTCATCTGTTGCAAACGGCGGTTTGACATTAATAGTATTGGGGAAATACATGTTACGTTCAGTAATGTTATAAAATATTTTATCTACACCCATGCTTTAAATCCTCTATAAAAGATTCTGAAACAGTTAGCTTATTGCCAACATTAATACATCCAATGTCCTAATAACCATAATATCATCCGAACGGGTGTTATAATGTTGTATGAAATTTCATAATAACACTCCTTTCGCTTTTTCAATCTCTTCCGCGCAAAGGGTTACTCATCAGACAGCCAAATTCTTACCGCTCGATGCGTGGAATCTGTATGAGTTTCAAAAAAAGAACTGTCATTCACGCGCGTTGCATTGCACTACCACAGCGCCGGCGCGCCGTAAAAAAAATAATTAAAGCTTATTCGTTCGAATTCGAATTCCCGCTATTTTTCTTCGCTATTATTTTTGCAAATTGTTTTGTTTACTTACGAAAATGAGCGATTCAAGTTTTGATAACACACCTCCAGACATTTCGAATGCAGCAAAGGACATTTCTAACAAATTACTACCGGAAAAATCTAGAAAACAGTATGAAAAGGCGTACCAAGTTTTCATGAATTGGAAAATATCAAAGGGCAGTACATCATTCTCTGAAGATGTATTATTAGTTTATCATGGGTGTAGATAAAGTCTTGTATGCAACTGTATAATTAGGTATTAAAACACTCATGTGATACTATTATCACACTCAGCTTCGTGTGATAAATCCACATTCATGTTTTAATACCCCTCATTATACCACAGTTGCATAAATAACTATAAAAGGACTTGACATACACAAAGGGGCGGGACCAGATGGAATATCGCCATATTTCATTTTCAGGTGCGCTCTGTCTTTAAGTTTGCAGCTATTTCTAATTATAAACAAGTCCTTATTATCAGGTATTTTCCCCACTATGTGGAAAACTGCTAAAGTAGTTCCTATTTATAAGAATGGCAACAATGAAAACGTTTGTAACTACAGATCAATTTCAATTTTGTCTGTTTTTGCTAAATCGTTTGAAGCTTTAATTTATCCCTGCCTCAGAGTCATACTGCTCAGGTGTTCATTGACGAGCAGCACGGCTTTATTACATCCCGATCTACTTGTACAAATTTAGTAGCATATCACAAAGAACTTATTAATGCAGTGGACGCAGGTGTTCAGGTAGATGCAGTCTATATGGATTTTACCAAAGCATTCGACAAGGTTTGTCACAAAATTTACTTGAAAAGCTTTATGCACATGGTGTATGTGGTTCTCTACTGAAGTGGTTCCAATCCTATTTGTCTGACAGGGCGCAGGACGTTGTAGTCAAGGGCGTCAAATCCGTGTCATATATAGCTAGCTCTGGTGTACCCCAGGGCTCCCATCTGGGTCCTTGGTTATTTAATTTATTTATAAATGATATAGTGTCGGACATAGTAGCGCTTACCTGTTCGTGGACGATTTAAAGTTGTGTAAAACCATAGCAGACCCATCAGATTGCGATTTGCTTCAGATGGACCTTGATGCTATAGCAAATTGGTGTGTTATCAACAATATGTCCTTGAACACGACTAAATGCTACACTATAACTTTCACGCGCAACCTTAATATAATAAAGACTCAGTATCAGCTTAATGGGGCAACGGTACGGGAACGGAAAGACCTGAGGGATTTAGGCATCCTTTTCGACTCTAAATTGACTTTCTTGTCTAGACAACATCATAAAGAAAGCATCTAAAATGCTGGGCTTCATCCTAAGAAACGGTAGACCATTTCGCAAACCGACCACGAAAAAACTATTTATAATGCACTTGTGCGGAGTCAACTTGAATATTGTTCTGTAGTTTGGTCACCTCAGTACGCTGTGCATCAACTTAGAATAGAACGTATCCAGAAGAGATTCCTTCGACATCTTGCTTTTTCTTGTGGGTTACATAAACTACTACCTTCATATAATGACAAATTGAGACACTTCGAAATGGATAGCCTATCAATACGGCGACAATTACACGATATGACGTTCCTTTTCGAGGTGGTTAGAAGAGAATTCGACTGTTGGACGCTCTTGTATTCGTTCGGTTTTAGGGTACCGCGTCGCGTGCCCAGACGAGCTCTCGTTAACGTAGGATTGTTGCATAAGCCATTGGCCAGAACTAACTTAAAACAACATTCAACCATATCCCGTTTGTCCAAGACATATAATGAAATCTGTGGAGGGGTAGATTTACTAGCCGATACACTACCACTTTTCAAAAGGGTTGTTGTAAGGTTGCTTAGGATTAGTAGCAGAAATTAAATTAGCTCATATACAAAACTTTTTATCAATTTTTTTAGTCTATCATTTGTACTCAGTTTTGTTTCTTTTTTTTCTTCTTCTATAGGTACCGATGTTACTGGGGTGTGTGTTGGGTAACCTCCTCGAGTGTCGCTCCGATTCCGATCCCGCTGCAGTCCGGGGGGAACGGAATCGAAGCGGCCGGTACACCCTGGGCGGCGGTCAATGGCTTCCCCTTCACCCCTTCATAGGGTTGGCATTGATCGTCGGCCAATACCCAACGTGGCGGGAACACATCGCTCTCCGTACTCCTCTGCTTTCAGAGGAGACAGGACGAGCGATGCTCTTAGTGGTGAGATGGCCCAGGGTCAGCCGGGGTGCGAGGGATATGCTCTATGGGTAACCTTACACCCCGGCGTCTGAAGACCCGAGACGGCGTGCGGTTTTAGTCGGTGCAAGCCCGACATAACCGCCCCCGCTGGCCGGCGGGGGGGTATCCGAAGGGATTTCCGCACGATAAAAAAAAAAAAAAAAAGGTACCGATGTTACTACTTGCATGATGTGACACCTTAAAATGTTGTGCATTAAACTTAATATTATTGTAGCATGTTTTAGATGTAAGTGATAATGTAACAACTACTGGTTGTCCAAATAAATAAATATGAGATAAGCATTTATTAAAAACTAGCTGACCCGGCAGACTTCGTACTGCCAATCTGCAATCGATAACAACTTCCATATTTATTCACCTTTTAAACCTTCTCTGGACCTCCACAAATAATTCAAGACCAAAATTAGCCAAATTGGTCCACCCGTTCTCGCGTTTTAGCGAGACTAACGAACAGCAATTCATTTTTATATATAAGAAGAAGAAGATAATGACAATTAAAAGTAAAAGTTAACATTCGAAACATTGGTCCAATTATTGATAGAGAGAGTTACATTTTTGTTTGGTACATTTATTGTTGATGAGAAGTTTGATAATAAATATTGTTTTGAAAAAGGAATACGCATTTATTATGCAGTTATGATTATTAAATAAAATTACGAAAACCGACGAGGCCGTATTGATGCCTTTGCTTTTCTGACAAAAAAATATTAGTCTAGGACACAAGTAGATGCTTAACTTTCTTGGCGAGTTCGCCGAAATAAGCCAGAAAAACGATTTCGGATAAAGATTTCGTTTTTCTTTCATTCTTCCATTGAACAAAATTTTCGTAGGTTTTCAAATATTTTTCTCTCGATTTTGGCGGCAACAAATTTTCTATTACGGCTCTTGCCGCCTTTTGAATTTCAGGTGGCGTTAAAGTAAATTCATCACTCTCATTGTCTTCACTTGAACTCATTTTGTCAAATACAATTAGTTACCTACTTTTCAAAATCAATGACGAACAACGAACAACAGTAATTTTTCACGCTGCAAAATGTTCATTTGTTTTTTATTTTTCTTAATAAACAGCTTTCTATTTGCAAGCCAGTTCTGGATAAGTTACCTCCTTGGTTGCCATGGTTCGGAGTAAAAGATGGTTCCATTTTTAAATTACACGACAGATATGAGTTTACATAGTAATTTATTTGGCCGCTAAAACATGACAGATATGGATTTTCATACAACTTTTGCCGGCCGCTGCTCGCATGTACAGCAATTTCGATTTAGCTCGAAGAAGGTTGTCAAAATAATGTTCAAACCAAGCATGTTTGAGAAAAAATAAATTATGTACAAAGGCAAGCTTAACTCTAAAAGAGTTCTCTACCAGCAAACCTTTGAGCAGTAGAGGCAAAAAAAAGAAAATAACAGAGGGAAGAAAAGTGTCCAAATAAAAAGTAAACATAAACGAAACATGGTAAAAATAAATCAATAGACCTTTAGACATACATACATAATACACTCAAAAAGTAAATATAATATACTATATGTAAAATAAAATAATACACATCAATACTTGTATATTTTATATATAGTTATACATATATATAAATACGTTATATACATACATATATACTTTAATATTGTGAGAGGAAATGTTCTTTAGTTCTTCTTTTGAAGATGTCCAGTCTGCGACTGTCTCGAATATGGTGCGGTATTGAGTTCCATAGTCGAACAGCCTGTACAGTAAATGACCCATCATAACAGCTGGAGCTGTGTGCAGGAGTATGAAGTAGAAGGGAGGAGGAAAGACGACAGGGTTTGCTTCGAGGTACGAGATACTCAAAACGTTCCCGCAGATAATTTGGAGAATAAGAACTGTGAAGCTGAAGCTGCCGAATATAAAGTGAATCCCCAAAATCTGCCAGCGTTTAAGTTTGTTCAGGAGGTCCTCCGATGCATCGAGAAAACAGACATCAGCATAGTCTAATAGTGGGAGTAGAAGAGATTGTGCAAGAGTAACTTTAGTTTGAAGAGCTTCTGAAGACGTTTGAGAGATTGAAACAAGTAGTATACCTTCCGGCTCACCTCTGCAATGTGAACATCCCAAGAAAGATTAGAGTCGATGAACACGCCCAAGTTTTTAGCACTCTTCGAATAGTTGATGGCCACAGAGTCATAAATCAGGTCAAGCATATATCTACCACCAATAATGATCGCTTGTGATTTATTTGGATTAACTAGTAATCCAAAAGATTTGGCCCAAGAGTTGATGTTTGCTAGGTCACTATTGATGGCGGCCACGGCCCCTGGCAATTCATCGGCTTCAAAGTGTCGGTATAACTGCAAATCGTCTGCATAGAGATGATAGTGTGAAGTAAGTACCTTAGTAATGGCATTTATAAACACGGAAAACAGAAGAGGAGAAAGAACGCCACCCTGAGGGACGCCCGCACCAATCGGAAGAGTCCTCATTGATACGAACAGATTGCGAGCGTCCCTGAAGATAAGACTTGAACCATGCAGTTGCAGAAGCAGAAACATTAAAAGATGTTAAGATTCCCAGAAGGATGTCAAAATCAACAGAATTGAAGGCTTGCTTATTCTCCATGGCCAGCCTTATGTCATCAGTTATTTTGACTAGAGCTGTTACAGTACTATGACCACGGCGAAAGCCAGATTGGAATGGACTTAGCAGGCTATTAGAGGAGAGGTATCTAGACAGTTGATCGTAGACAACACTTTCGAGAACTTTCGACATGATAAGAAGAATTGAGATAGGTCGGAAGTGGGTAAGCATGGAAGGGTTGGATATTTTGGGCAGAGGCAAGACAAAGGCCTTCTTCCACGATGAAGGAAAGCAGTTACAGTGTAAGGAGTAGTTGATAATGTGGGTAAAGATAAAAATGATATGATTCAGGATGGGAAGAAGCATTTGAAGTTGAAGACCATCATCCCCTACTGCTTTAGAAGAAATAGATTTAACTCATTGAGGCTAACCACCAACCACACAGGACTAGAGACACCTTGATAGGTGTATAGCCGGGACGGTGGGGCGACTAGCGCTCCTCCCCCAAACCGGGGCAAGACGGGGACACCGTGGTTTCCAAACCCGAGGGGGCCATCTCGAAATCGGAGATGACCTAGGGTCAGTCGGGGTGCGAGGGATATGCTCTATGGGCAACCTTATGGCCACATATATGGCCACATATATGGCCACCTTGGCGTCTGAAGACCCGAGACGGCGTGCGGTTTTAGTCAGTTCAAGCCCGACATAACCGCCCCCGCTGGCCGGCGGGGGGGTATCCGAAAGGGTATCCGCACGAACTTTCATAAAAGCTCGCGTAGAGTAGCAGCAAATGGCCAACTGTGGTTTTTGCCTACCCCAGAGTGTAAAAGTATTAGAATAATATTATGTAATCTGTGGTTTTATCATTGACTTATTTTAGATGTTACCGGAGGGGGGCACACATTTTACCACTTTGAAAGTGTCTCGCACAAACTATTCAGTTTAAAAAAAAATGATATTAGTAACCTTAATATCATTTTTGAAAACCTATCCATAGATACATGGGTTTGATAAAAAAAAATGAGTTTCAGTTCTAAGTACCCCCAAAATTTATTGTTTTCTATTTTTATGTGAAAATCTTAATGCAGTTCACAGAATAAATCTACTTACCAAGTTTCAACAGCATAGTAATTATAGTTCCGGAAAAAAGTGGCTGTGACATACGGACGGACAGACATGACGAATCTATAAGAGTTCTGTTTTTTGCCATTTGGCTACGGAACCTTAAAAAGTGGAATAGTTGACGATCAGTCTTTGTCTATATAGTGGATCCCTAAAGTAATGATTACGTCATTTTATTTCTAGTTTTAATCATTGTAAGTGAGGAAACTGAAAAGGGGGCGAACAAGATCAATGAGAAGCGGATGGAAGGTGGTTTTTAGCATCCATAGATGTGCACGTGATCAGGTTGGCGACGGCCACAAATCCACAGAAGCACATTGAAGAAGAGGACTAAGTCAGCTCTAGCAATCTGCGCATGAGGCTCTTAGGCACATTACTAAAGCCCCCTGTGGTAATAGGTATATTTCACATTTAGAAACATTGTGGCGATAAACTTGTTTTCTGTGCTGAAATCATGAAATTCGTGTAGCGTTATTTATAGAGAGCACCTAGTAATAATCAATTGAAATTCATGGAACACAACTGCCGTTCTATTGTATTTTTTCTTTGCTAAAGTTAGTTTATTTAGGTTTAGACTATAATACATTTTTATCATAATTTATTTTGTGTATTTTTTCCCACGATTGTGCTGTGAATAAAGTCCGTAACGATATAGTCTAGTACACCTAATTATTCACACACACATACATACACACACACACACACAGATACACACACACAAAACTTCATTAGTGCTTAAATCCTCTATAATGTAATAGATTAATATTAGCTACATTCTATTTACAGCCAAATCCAAATATTCCAGACGCCGTATCTCATCGGATTGGCAGGAGGCATCGGTAGTGGAAAGACTGGTGTTGCACAAAAGTTGAAGTAAGTACTTGATATTTTTTTGAATGAGCTATACTAAGGCAGAGATGAATAGCATGCCTACTTTTAGTACGAAAACCCTAATTAATAAAAAACTAATTAATTTTTCTGTTATTATTTTTATGCATTCGGGCATGCAGGACGGAATCATCAGCCAAAACCTTGTTTGTTTTCGTTCTAAATGTGAAATTGTCCTGTCCTAAATGTACCTATTCAAGTAGAACACTATTTTTCATAAACGTGCCTTAATATAACTATCAATTTCGTATGGTAGAGCTAAAGGAGCTGCTATCGTGGACTGTGATTTGATTGCCCACTAGCTGTACAAGCCAGGCTTGCCGCTCAATGGGACGTTAGCTGAAAACTTCGGTAAAGATATAATTGCGACATCGGGTGAGGTTGATAGGAAGAAACTGGGACAGATCGTATTCAGGGACAAGGTATGTCGAACAAAACATGAACAACTTATTTATACAATATGTAACAAAAGTAATATCCGATCCGTGAAGGTGTATATAGAGTTTTAGGTTCTGTTTAATTAACGTTTTTAAAATAAGTTAAAAGAAATTACCCCACAAAAACTGCAATAAAATTTAGGTCGATGCAGAAACTGTCATGGCAACTACTTTTTACTTCGTAAACAAACGCTCTCCAAAAAAATAGCAAAATGAATACAAGAAGGAACACGCGACGGTGCAGCCAGTGTTGTGGGCCGCCGCTAAATATTATTGGATATCTACTATGTGGTGTAGTCACGTTCTTAGATTTTGGGTTGATAATAGGATAGATAGATTAAACCTTTATTCTCTGACCATGAGTTTCTTAACTTAAGTAGTATAATTGACTATGTATAAACTATGGTAACTTTGTTTAAATAATATTAATTCTCAGCAACCAGTTGCTTGTCAGGTTGTCCTTCGACATAGGCCTCCCCCAGTTCCTTCCATACTTCTCTATCGCGACCTAATCTACTCCACCCCTTCGGTCGATCACCTTCCCATCTCTTTATTTGACGTCTTCTTTGTCTTTTCCCGTTTTTGGGGTACCAATCATTGATGTCTTTTGTCCATTTTTCTCTGTTTGTACTCATAATGTGTCTAGTCCAGTTCCATTTCAATTTTTGAATTTTTCTGGAAACGTCACTTACATTCGTTCTTTTTCTTATTCTTGAAATGGTCCACCGGTCTCGTAGCCTTATATTTAACATACTTCATTCCATGTGACGTTGGCAAGTTGCTAGTTTTTGATTGCTTTTGGTTGTTCGTGGAATCTGGCATCCGTAGGTAAGGCATGGGAGAATACATGTGTTGTATAGTTTACTTTTGACTGACATGGGTATGGTTTCATTTTAACTATTTCTTTTAAAGACCAATTGCGTCTCCAGGTGTTGCTTATCCTTTTATCGATTTCTTTCGAATATTGGTATTTAGTGGATATTATTTGTCCTAAATATATATATTCGTCGACATACTCGATAACTTCCTGCCTCATTTCCTTTCTTTCCTTTAATGCATTTGTCATTACTTTGGTCTTTAATGGGTTCATCGATAAACCTGCTTTTATGCTTTCTTGATCTAGTTGTTGTATCATAATTTGGAGTGTTTCTGGTGTCTCGGCAAATATCACAATATCATCCGCGAACCTTAAGTGATTCAGATTTGTCCCGTTTATATTTATTCCAAAATTCTCCCAATGGATGTTTCTAAATATATTTTCGAGCGATAGGGGATCCCCTTGCCTGACACCTCTCTCAATGCTAAACTCTTCTCCTACCTGCTCAAGTTGTACTTTTGCTTTGGATTTTTTGTATATCTCTTGTATGATTTTTATGTACTTGTTTTCTATACCTTGATTTTCTAGCGTCATCCAGATGAAGGTATGACTTAAGGAATCGAAAGCCTTACTATAATCTACGAATGCCAAATATTAGTTTTGGCCATACTCATTACATTATTGTATGATCTGTTTTACTACATGAATATGATCTATCGTAGAATAATCAGAGCGAAAGCTTGCTTGTCTCAGCTTGTTCCCTCGGTTGGTTTGCCTCGAGTTGTTTGGTGATTCTCCTAAGTACAACTTTTGAGAATACTTTGTATATATTTGACATTAGGCATATTGGTCTGTAGTTGTTAATATTGCTTTTATCTCCTTTTTTATGCAGCAGGATTATAGTAGACTTTGTCCATTGGGTTGGTATTTCCTCAGTGTAAAGTATCTCATTGAACAGATATGTCAGGGGTTTGGAGATTACGGATATTGTGTCTTTCAGTTGCTCATTCGAAATTTTGTCGTCTCCATGTGCTTTGTCGCTTTTAGGTAGATTTCGATGAAATCGATCTACCTATTGGTTTCTTGACTACTGTCGAATTTTAAAAAAAATTCTTCATAGGAGGTCTAGTTATGACCCCCTGAGTCCGAAATGACCACTGGTCAAAAAGTTTATATATATATATATGTATGTATGGTTCCACTTCCCAAAATTTGCGGCACTCTCACGGTCGCATTTTTGCCCCGATCGCTTTCAAACTGCGGTCAAAAATTGCTTGGGTGTAAACTTAGTTTAAGTTCATGAACGGGTGGAATCCGGCCTAAGGGGACGGTAGGGCCTCACTTTTTGTGAAATCAGTTTTTCCTCAAAATCTCACGTTCCATGAGAGATATTCGAACCGTTCTAATTTTATCCCATAGTATACATGAATACCAACAACTTTTAGTTATAAACCTATAAGATTAAAACTTTAACTAAAAGTGGAGGGGGGAAAAACCAAAATTTTTCGGGAAAAAAATCATAACTTCTAACCGGTGAACATTATTGCAGTCGGAAACATTTTTAATCGATAGGCCATTTTTACGTCTAAAATAAATGTCTGAAAAGTTTTTCGCTAAAGTTACCGTTTTCGAGAAAAAAAAATTAAACATGCTAAAAATATTGTTTAAAGTCCGTACTTCTCTATATAAAATAATATTAATTGCTTTACGAAATCTACCTGTGCGTTCCCCCTGCGGGAACGGATTTTTTTTGTGTTTGGATTGCTTTTATAACTTCTGCGTCTAGTGCATGTATGGTAATTTTCCGCAACAACTTCCCTCTTTGCTCCCGTAGCTGATGTTTTGTCCTTCTCAGTATATAACTCTTTATAGAATTCTGTCACCACTTTAGCTATCAATGATCTTTTAGAAGTCAGCTGATCTGTTTTCTTCTTATTTTGTTTGTTGTTTATATTTATATTAGGTATCCA